>CM061060.1:16137408-16760220 GCA_030762865.1 Paraleonurus japonicus | reverse complement strand
AATCAAAGTTAAAATCTTAATATCGAGTGCTTTTGATCTTGTTAAAGTTGAGTTCAAAAGCTGTTTTCATTGTGTTAACTGGTACTTTGAATTTATTTTGAGAGATTTGAAAAGTCTACAAAATCTATTCAACCCCCTTCTAGAGTTTGTTCTAGAAGGCTAACTTAAGGTTTCTTAATCAACTCAACAATTCGGGACCAACAATATTTAAATTAAATCACTACAAAAAAACACCGTAATTAATGAGGGCAATTAACGAGGGCACAAAACTCTCGTTAATTGCGAGAGGCGAGACGAGGGCAAAAATTAACGAGGGAGGTAGCGAGAGAAATGAGCCCCTCATTAGTTTACGAGGGCCCTAACAAGGGCAGATCAACCCTCGGTAGTTAACGAGGGCGAGGCCCTCGCAGGTCCAAGTTAACAAGGGCGGCCGCCATCGGTAAGGCCCAGCCCATAGTTAGCGAGGGCAGGGTCCCCTCGGTAATATTTAACGAGGGTGAGGGCCCCTCGCTAAGGCCCAATCGTCACTTAACGAGGGCAGTCGCCCCTCGCCTCGGTCCCAGCCAAAGTTAACGAGGGCGTGTTCCTCGCTAGGCCCAAAACATTAACGAGGGCCCAACCTCGCGAAGGGCCACATTAATATAACCCAAGATGCCATTTTTTCTTCTCACGGCTCCACCACCGCCGCCCAAAATTGGACCACCCACTAGTTGGGCTTTATTGTACTCGTTCCTAGGAATATTTCTACGGTGAGTTTTTATGATTTAATCGATTAATTTTGTTGTTATTTCATATGCATATTTGTGTAATTTTATTGTTATTTTATATATATGCATGTATTGATTGCTTAATTATTTAGTGTTAATTTGTGTAATTGTTATGTGTATTTTAATTATTAGTAATTGATGCGTAAAAACTGACTGGGCTTGTTTCCCCACGGGTTCCACGTGGGTAAAGCCTTTACGCAATGCAATCTTTAGCTCCCTTCACACGAACATACTGCAAAACACGCCGGAGGGTTCTCCGGCATAGGCACTCCGACGCTCAAGTCAGATCAACTGGAAAACACTCAAGAAAGTACGTAGGAAGTAGCTAAGTAAGAGTGATAGTTATTCGATCCCGTTACTTCCCTCACGGGGGTGTTATTTATACGTACTTGATGAATAATAACTGTCATTACAATTTTATGGCATTATCCCGCACGTTCTCTCATGATGTCGATGCGTGGATATCTTCTCTCTCAAGAAATCTGCATTGTGCCTACGGTTTCCCTCCACAGACGGAGGTTGGACCCGGTCCAATGAAGAATATAGGGAATATTCCTTGACTTGGGCCTTAATCTTGTCACTTCTCACGTTTCTCGGTCTTATCGGATAATTTACCTCTATGGGCCTGATTAACACCCGCTTAAGGGCTTCAAATCTCGTCTGGGCCTTGCGGCCCACTTGTAGTTAGGTTTGGGCCTCGCGGCCCACTGCAGCTAGGTGCTTCGCAGCGGCTTGTCTGCGGTTAACTCAGGCCTCGCGGCCCACTGCTGTAGCGAGGTTTGGGGCTTTGCGAGACTCTCTTGTGATTAGTATGGGCTCGGGCCCACCTCAAATTTTTCTCCCTCTATTGAGGGTATTCGGTTACGTCATTGGGCCCTATTGGGCTGAATATCTTTGAGCCCTTCGTGTAGTTGGAGTGCATCATTTTTATCCGTATCAACCACTCCCCCTACTCCGATGAGGCTTTCTCGGAGCTCATTTGGAGTAAGGAAGATTTGGAAATCCTCCCTGCTGAGCTTTGACTTCGTAGGGTACATCCTCTCGCTAAGCTGTTGAAGTCTAGCGACTCTTCGGTTTCTACTTTCGCCACTGCCGTCGAGCATGCATCTGCTCTTCGGTCTCAATCCACCGATACACGTCTCAATTAATTCCCTCTTCATTTCAAATCGGTTTCACTTACTATTCCTCTTCTCCCTCATAATTTCGTTCACATTCTCTCTCTCCACTACAAATTTCTCGTGAAATCCTTCCTCCTCATCTCCAGTGTAACTTCTCCTTTATCTTTTTACTTTACGTAAATAAGGTTTCAATCTATGTCTTCTTCGAGTTCCTCTAGAACCCTCCTCCTAGCCGGAACTCCTCACAGAGCTCCCATCACTCTCCAATCCCTTGCCCCGCAGGGACTCCTCTCTCTGTTTCATCATCCTCTCCTTAGGTAGATATGAGCCACTCGGGACTCCTTCTCGGGTTCCTCGAAGCTCACCGAGAAAACCCTAAAGCTGCTATTTCTCGGAAAAATATAATTTCTTGAGGTTACCACTTAACCCTACCTAGTCGTGGCGAACTCCCTAATCTGGTTACTCCTCGACTCTCGCTTTACGGCATGCGCAGTTTAAAGCGGGTGAGGCTCCCTCCCCCAAATTCCTGTGCCAAATTTCCGATTTATACGGGGTCCCTTTGAATCGATTCGTCCCAAATGCCATCCGGATGATGGTTTCTTTCTACATTCTCCTAAAGGGGAATGGAGGGAGACCATCTCTGAGCTATTTTTCTCCCAAGTATAACCGCAAAACCGCTGGTCCTTTTTATTACGTGAGTGGCCGAGTGAAAGGTAAGTGTTTGTTTCGGGAAAAGCCCCCAACATCAATAAAGACTGGACCGATTACTATGTCTTCGTAGATTCGACCGTTCTTGGCCTTTTAAGAACCAAAATGGATTTATAAGAATCCATCTCCCACCGATCCTTCTAACCAGATTTCTTCTACTAATCGGCGGGTGGTTCAAATGTTGAACGCCCACGTAGATGCTCACGGGTATTTCTACTTGCCCGGTCTACTGCTCTAATCCTCGTCTTCTCTCCCACTTTAAATTCAGCCCCGTGAGGGTTCCTCGAACCGAATGATGGTAAATACTCGATTTCTCTATGTTATGAATATGATAATAACCAGTATTGACTCATTTCTCTTTGAAATGTTGTGGTTATCTAAAGTTTTGGAAGGACTGCCGATTCCACCGACTCGGCCCCTCCCGCACCCGTTTCTCAAGATGATGTGCCCAATGCACCTCACTCATCTCCCATTCCTGCTCCCACGGAAGACCCAGAGGATGATCCCCTCCTCCAAAGAAGTCAAAAACCACAAAAGGCAAGGCCGTAGCCAGCCAGGGGTCTCTTCATTCCAAGGACACGTTACGCCGTAAGTACCCGACCGAGACGTAGCCAAGGTCTTTCCTCTACTCCTATTGATGTGGACTCTTATTCCTCTGGTCCCTCTGCAAGTAAATTCTTCAGCGAGTTGATTTCAGCCAGGATTGTGATCGGCTAATTAGCCTCTCCCCAAACCAAGAACAGCGCCAAAGCCGCTAGTTATTTTGCCTGTGTAACCACGCTTTTCCTCTCTTAAGTTCTGTCATTTATCATTGTTTTGTATGCTAATCGTGGACTATGCCTTTGTATTTGAGATGGGCATTCTGTTGTCCAGCTTATGGAACCCCTCCAATCTCCTCCCTCACCACACTTGAAAGAGTTGGAGGACTCCTCCTCGCGGAAAAGAAAAAGGCCGAGACTTTTCACCTTTGAACACAGGTCGGCTTTCTCCACTCACTTTGTGGCCTAATTTCTTTGAAGAATTATTTGGACCATCCCAGCTTTCTTGGGGACATGGCCCTTACATCTCGATTCTTCTATGAATATGGTTTCAACGCGGGTTCAGGAACAAGCCGACCCTAGCTTCACGGGAGAGTTCAACAAGATCGCCCTCTTGCAGCCCATCCCTACCCCTCCACATTTTAAAGGTGATTATTCCCGTTCGATTGAGGAAGAGTGGTGGTTTCCTATTGGGCCGGCATAGTTGCTTTGATTTGGTGAGGACCGAGGTGACCTCCACAGAGATGCCCCCATGGCCCAACCTTTATGCCCCCTATACCTGGAAGTTCCTGTTTCCCGGGAAGAAGCTTGTATAGCTCGTGCTATGGAGAGAGATGCAGAGCAGGTCGCCGCGGGGTGCCGAAGCCGAGGAAGATTCTAACCCCCTGTTTAACTCTTAGTATTATGAACAATTTACTTCATTTTATAGTGAACATTTTCTTTTCCTTATGCCGGTTTGACATTCGGACTCTGTTCTCGCCTCTGTTGGGAGTTTTATTTTTGTACTCTGCTTTGCCCCCTTGTCGGGGGCCTTTTGTCATGAATAGATACATTACTCCTGGTTGGGAGTTTATTTTCGTAGCTAATGTTTATCCTCTCTCACCTGGGAGTTAGTTTCGATAAATATCTTATATCCTCCCTTGCCGGGAGTTGTGTATGTGTGCCTCTTTTTGCTTGCGCTTTTCTGTATCTTCGCTTTGTTGCATGCTTTCAAACTATTTAGCTTATAAGCCGTTAGCTTGAATGTATGACTTAGGTGCTAGGAACATCTTTCTAGCTACAACTTGTATGCTTTCTTCCTTTTCTCATAGGTTGATAACACATCTGCTAGGGATTCTCCCCTTTTCATTCTTAGGGGTAAATACCTAGGTCTTGCTTGAACCAGATTTTGAGGTTTTCCCTTGACCTTACGGTCAGAGGATGTCTCTAGATAGCTTTTCTAAACTTGAAGTTACCCTCTCTCTAGTAACTTCTATTCTCGGGTAGGTTAAATCCTTTTTATAGATTTAACAAAGTTTGGTTTCAAGAAACCTTTTCCCGATTTAGATTTGGTTAAGACCCCTTTTAGAGGTTGTACCTAGGCTTTCTCACAGCCATGTCTTAGATTCCTCTATCGTGCGATTTCTCCAAGGCTTGAATATACTCCAAACCTCGATTAGTTTCAACTTTCGGCCATAAAACCCACTCTTTTAGGCTTTCACTAAATTGAACTTCTTCATAGGCCTAACTTTGTTTCCTCGAGAAAAGACCTTTTCTCGGTTTAGGTAACTTAGTCTAACAGGAAAAACCTTTTCTAGGTTTAGGTTAATTAAGACCCTTTCTACAAGTCTATCTTGGAGGCTTCCTCTTAGCCTTTCCCTTTGCGACCCTCCTCGGGTTTGGGTTAAGTAAAACCATTTTGTAGGCTTTTATTTTATAATTCTTCAACCCTTCTCGAGTTTTAAGTTGACAAAACCTTTTCTCGCAGTTTACCCGAGTCTCTTCAAGCCATTTCTTAACTTTAACTCGACATTTCCCTTACGGGTTTAGATTAGTTAAACTTTTATAAGTCTAACTTGGTATTTTCGAAGCTTTTTTATCCTCAAATTACGTAATCCTTTCTGAATGAGGGTCTAGTTAAACTCTGTAGGTTTAACTCAATACTTCCAAAACTTTTCGTCGTTACAAATCTCGAAACCTTTTCCGGGTGTAGGTTTAGTTAAGCCCTTTCTATAGACTTCGCTTAGTGTTCGAAGTTATTTCTTAGCTTTGTTTTGCAACTCTCTTTGGGTTTAGGTTAGTTGAACCCTCTCTGTAGGTTTAACTTAGTTTCTCGGAGCTATCTTTTGGCTTCTTTCCTCGTAACCCTCTCTCGGGTTTAGGTGGTTTAAACTTTATCTGCGAGGTTTAACTTAGTTTTTCGAAAGCTATCTCTTAGCTTCTCTTATCGTAACCCTCTCTGGATTTAGGTGGGTTAAACCTTATCTGCAGTTTAACTTAGTATTACGAAGCTATTTCTTAGCTTTGGCTTTCACAACTCTTTCTAGGTTTACTCTTGAGCATTCCTTTGACCGTGATTATCGCAACCCTCTGCGGGTTTAGGTGGAGTTAAACCTTCTCTGTAGGTTTAACTTAGTATTTTCAAGCTATCTCTTAGCTTCTTTTCTTGTAACCTTCTCTTGGGTTTAGGTGAGTTAAACCCTCTCTGCGGAGTTTAACTTAGTTCTTGAAGCTATCTCTTAGCTTTGACTTTCGCAGACTCTTTCTAGGTTTACTCTTGAGCATTCCTTTAACCGTGATGATCGCAACCCTCTCTGGGTTTAGGTGGGTTAAACCTTCTCTGTAGGTTTAACTTAGTGTTTTCAAGCTATCTCTTAGCTTCTTTTCTTGTAACCCTTCTCTGGGTTTAGGTGGAGTTAAACCTTCTCTGTAGGTTTAACTTAGTATTTTTGAAGCTATCTCTTAGCTTCTTTTCTTGTAACCCTTCTCGGGTTTAGGTGGGTTAAACCCTCTCTGTAGGTTTAACATAGTTTTTTGAAGCTATCTCTTAACTTCTTTTCTCGTAACCCTCTCTCTGGGTTTTAGGTGGAGTTAAACCTTATCTGCGGAGTTTAACATAGTTTTCGAAACTATATCTTAGCTTCTTTTCTCGTTGATTGATGTCTATTCAACTCGCGAATAATTTTCATGTTTGTTTTTCTCATTAAATGCTTTCGTGCATTTTACTCATTCATTTAACTTTTTCCGAAAGTTATCTATCTTCATACAATCGATCATGTGTTGTGATTCAATTGTATTAAGTAGTTCGAAATCTAATCATTTCAATCGTAATCAACGAAAGAATAAACCGGCAAACTCATGAATAATGAAGAATTTCTTTCATTAATTGATAAACTGATTTGTTCCATTGACCACAATCGATCAACACAAGTCAAGAACTAACTCGACCGACCTCTTTAAAAAACCTCCCTACGGTAAAACCCGGTGGAAAACCCGCGGGCGGGGAAAAAAGAGTACTAGTGGAACAAAATTACATCAAACTCGGAATTCAAATGACATAAACAAAGTAACTCTAAGATAGAAAAGAACCACCTACTTGCGGCGAGGTGGGTACTTTCTTCAAGTGTAAAACTTCTTCAATCGGCGGACATTCGAGTGGTCTAGCGGTCGATTTCCATCCATGTCTTACAACTCATAGGCTCCTCCTCGGAGGACTTTAACCACCTTGTACGGCCCCTCCCACTTGGGATCGAGCTTTCCAATATTTCTCAACGCATCGGCTTGTCTCGGCCAAGTCTCCTTCTTCAAACCTCCGACTTATGACTTTACGATCATAAGCCACTTTTATGCGGTTCTTGTACTTCGACTTTCGGGTGGGCTATTTCGCGCTCCTCCTCTAGCACGGTTCTCTCTCATCAATTCTTCGTTTCTCCCTTCACGGAAGTGGGCTAGGCTATGTGTCTCTATCCCCACTCGGAAGGTAAGATCGCAGCTGCCCCATACACTAGGTGAAAGGGGGACTCTTCTGTTGGCTCTCACGGGGGTGGTTCGATAAGCCCACCGGCCCGACTCTAGCTCATCAACCCACCTCCCTCCCGGCTTTGTCCAGCTGGACACGTATTCCGTTTACAATAGTTACATTGGTGACCTCCACCTGGCCATTGGCACGAGGGTGTGCCACCGACGTGAATCTCTCGAACAATCTTTAGGTTATCACACCACTCCGTACCATATTTCCCATAAAGCTGGATCCCATTATCGATACTAGGATTACGGGTATGCCAAACTGCGATAAATATACCTCCATAAAAATTTGATTATGTTACCTTCCTCAATCCTCTCTAGAGGTACAGCTTCGACCCACTTGCTAAAGTAGTCCACTGCTACCACTAGAAACTTCCGCTGGCCCACCGCAATCGGGAATGGGCCCACCAAGTCTATCCCCCACTTCGCAGGGACATGGAGAGTGCATGGCCTCCATCTCCTCTGCAAGGAGGTGGATCGACATCCATGCTTTTGGTATTTCTCGCACTTCTTTACCCGATCTTTAGCATCTGAGTCATGGTAGGCCGAAGTATCCGACCCTCAATGCTTTCCGAACTATTGCTCGAGCCCCTGCATGGTCAACACAACAACCTTCATGTATATCTTTGATTACGTATCTCCCTTCTTGAGGGGATAAACACCTCAAGTAAAGCTGCGTGAAGGACCGTCGGTACATCTTATCTCCGATCATCGTGTATAAGATTCTCCATTTCGAGCTTTCCTCTTATCGGGCGACTCTGCAGGTTACTGCAACACTCGATAAATGCTGGTTCTCTAATCGTCTTCAGCTCAATGACCACTTATTGAGGGAGTCGAAGCTTACGCCTCTGCGGTGACCGGGGTGATCTTCCCTTCCTGCGGTGTTGCGGAACTCGCCATTTGGACAGTGCTATCCGCTCACGGAGTTTTCCTCTCGAGGTATCTGTCTTACCTCAAAAGAGCTGAATCTTCCTGCAGACTCTGCTACCCGCCGGAGGTAGGCTATCATTTTCTCATCTTTGGCTTCGTACCCACTGTAACTTTCTTTGGGTTACAAGTTGGGAATCCGATAATATGACCACCCGACCTGCTCCCGGCTCTGCGGCCATCTCTGCACCTCGAATCAAGGCCTCGTACTCAGCTCCATTTAGGGGTGGGAATAGGCCGGAGCTACGATAGGGGCCTACGGCCTGGCCTACTAAAGCCTCGCTCGGCTCGGCCCGTTTAATAAATAGGTCGAGGCTCGGGCCTTTTAAGAAGCCTATTTAATTAAATAGGCCGAGGCTTGAGCTTTCTTGTAGGCCTTTTAAGCCTAACAGCCGGCCTATTTAACTATATATATAATAATATAATATATTATATTTATATATAATATATATATATATATATATATATATATATTAATAATTGTGAGATACTCATATATTTTATCTCATAAATTTACATATTAGTAAAAGTACTAATAATAAACAAAATAACTTACGTCACGTTAATTTACATAAGATTTTTTTATTGCTTTTGTTAATTGATAATTCTTGATATGTTAATTTTATTCGTATTTTGAATTGTATAGTATTTACGGTGTAATATAAAAAATGTGATTTTTAAAATTTAATGAAGAATAAAAAGGTTGTAGCAAATAGGCCTTTAAAAGGCTTTTAGGTCTGGCCTATTTATTAAAGAGGCCGAGGCCGAGCCTTGAAAAAAAAACCTATTATAGATAATAGGCCGAGGCTCGGAGCCTAAAAATTATCTAATAGGCCTAGGCTTTCTTATGCAAAGTCTGGCACGGCTTTGGCCTATTCCCACCCCTCCCTCTCTAGCGGCGGCTCCACCCTGGATGGTGTTGACTGGAGTCGAAGCTTTCATCTCGCACCACCGTAACAAGTGGTGGTCCTTCCGTGTTAGGCACAACAACGGGAGGCACGGGGTCGGACGTACCTTCACCTGCGCATCGGGTTCGCGGGGCTGTCCTTCCTCGAGCCGGTACTAGTGCAATCGGTCTCATGGATGTACGTTCACCGGTCATGATGTCCTTCTTTGAGATAATCGAGAAAGGAAAAGAAGTTGAAACTCACGTCTCGGCTCTTCTTTCCCCACAGATGGTGCCACTTGATGCGTAAAAGCCGGCTGGGCCCGTTTTCTAACCACGGGTTCACGTGGGTAAAGCCTTTACGCACTAAGATCCTTAGCTTCCCTCGTGCGAGCGTACCTGCAAAATACGCGGAGGGTTCTCCGGCGTAGGCACTCCGACGCTCAAGTCGGATCAGGAAAACACTCAAGAAATTACGTATAGAGTAGCTAAGTGAGAGTGATAGTAATTTGATACCGTTACCTCCTGCTGGGTGTGTTCTTTATACGTAAGTTAGGAGTAATAACGTCATTACGGCTAAGGCATTATCCCACACGTTACGCCATGATGTCGTGTGTGGATATCTTTTCTCTCAAGAAATCTGATTGTGCTACGAATGCCCCCACAGACGGAGAGTCGAGACCCGATCAAATGAAGGAATATAGGAGACATTCCTTGACTTGGGCCTCAATTATCTCAACTACTTGTTCCTTCTAACGTTTCTTGATCTTATCGGATAAATAACCACTATGGGCTCGGTCAAACACTCACGTGCTCTTCAAATCTCGCCTTTGGGCCTCTCGGCCCTGCGGCTAGGTTTGGGCCTCGCGGCCCACCTCTGATCGGGTTTAGGGCCTCGTGACCCGCGGTGGGTTTAGGCCTCGTGGCCTATCTGTAGTTGGGCTTGGGCCTCGTGGCCCCTCTCCATGCGAGGCCTTGGCCTCGCGGCCCCACCTATAGGTAGGTTTAGGGCTTCGTAGCTGGTTTCGGCCGATTCGAGCTCGGGCCCATCTCGGGTTTTCCTTTCTTTATCTATGGTATTTTGTTACGTCATTGGGCCCTATTGGGCTGGTCATATTGGGCCCTACGTATAGTTGGGCCCGACATTTTTATCCGCATCAACCACTCCCCCTACTCCGGTGAGCGATCTCGGAGCTCACGGAGTAAGAAAGATTTCTGTGATCCTCCTCGTAGATTTAGCTTTGGGATATCCTCCTGTGATCTTGCTCTTGGGGACACCCTCCCTACGGCTTTAGCTTTGGGACCTCCTCCACTGTAGCTTGACTTCCGGGTACATCCTCTCGCTAGTCTGTTGGCATTTAGCGACTCCTCGGCCTGCTTTGGACAGTGTCGATCATGCATCCGCCCTTCGGTTTTAGTCACCGATACACGCCTCACTTAATTCCCTCTTTATTTCTAATCGATCACTTCCACTTCTTCTTCCTTTTCTTTAAAATTTCTTTGCCTCATTTCTCTGTGATCTCTCTTCCTCGTGAGTCCTCCAAAGAAGCGCACTCTTCGGCTTTCCTTCCGTCTCCTCTTCAAATCCAGGTAACCTTTCTTTTTCTCGTCCTTGCTCCCTCCTAGGAACGTTCTTAGCAATGTCTCGGTCCGGTTCCTCCCAAACCATCTCTCATGCTAGAAACTCATCTCGGAGTTCTCACCATTCTCTAATCCACGACCCTTCTAGGGATTCTCCTCCCGTTTCCCCCTCTTCCCCGAGGTAGATAGGGTTCGGTTTTGGGACTCTTTCGCGGGTCCCTTAAAAATTTCTGAAAAGCCCTAAGTGACCTCATCTCCGGCGACTACATTGCGTCGGGATATAGCCTATCTCTTCCGGATCGGGAGTACGTCCCAACTTGGCGACTCCCGGCTTTAGCTTTTGGCAAGCCCGGTTTGAGGTGGGCTGCGCCTTCCTCCTCCTAAATTCTTGTGCCAAATATCAGACCTCTATGGCGTCCCTCTCAACCAATCCGCTCCAAATGCTATTCGCATGATGATCTCATTTATATCCTTCTCAAGGGAAATGGAGGGAGACCATCTGAATATTCTTTTCTCACTATAAGCTGTAAAACCGTCGGCCCTTTTTACTATATAAGCAGCAGGGTAAAAGGGAAATGCTCTTTACCGGGTAAGGTCCCAAATATCAATAAGGAGTGGGGTAACCACTACATTTTCATAACCCCGATAAACCCCGGCCTTTCAAGCATCAAAGACTGGGTTTATAAGAACCCCTCTCCTCCAGCTCCTCCTAACCATATCTCTTCTCCCACTAACCGCCGGTAATTCGGATGCTGAATTCCCATGTGCGCACTCCACGGGTATTTTCATTTGCCCGGGCTTTGTTCTAATCCCCGCCTCCTTTCCCACTTCAAGTTTTGCTCCGTGAAAGTCCCTCTCGAACCAGAGACGGTAAATGTTTTCTCTTTTTCTCATAAATACACCCTTTACGGGCTCATTTTAACCGATATCGTGTTGCTTTTCTGTTCCCTCGGATATGCTATGGTTGTCGAAGGTTTTGGAGGACCACGAAGGCTCTTGGGCGCGCCCCCACCTCCCTCCGTCTTACACACTTTGAGGCTCAGGATCTGCTCCTTCCTCTCCTATCCCGAGATCTGTGGAACCCGAGGAAGTTGAACACGAGGCTCCTCCGCCGAAGAAGTCCAAGACCCACAAGGGTAAGGCTCCCACCAGCCGGTGGTTCGCTCCCCTCGAAGGATACCTTTAGGCGTAAGTACCCGACACGGCGCAGCCGGTGTCTCTCCTCCACCCCTATCGACGTTGACTCCTATTCCTCGGGTACCTCCGCCGGTAAGTTCTTCGGTGAACGGATTTCCGCAGAAGACTATGAGAAGCTCACCGGCCTCCCTCCGGACCAGCGGCGTCGGTGTGAGCCATTTCGCTCAGTACTCTCCAATTCCTCTTAATCGGTGTATCTAATTCTTAATGCAAATACCAACACAGTCTGTGTGCTTGTGTTTCATTTGGGCATCCTTTTATCCAGCTTGTGGAGCCCTTCTAACCTTCTCCCTCGCCACAACTCAAAGAACTCGGAGGACTCCCTCCTTGCAGAGAAGAAGAAGGCCTCTCTTGCCTCCCTTCGCCTTAAGAAGGTTGAGGCCGAGTGGCGAGCCGAGGCGGCACGGGAGGCTGCGAAAAGAGACTAACGACACTGGCGGTCCACCACGCTGCGGGAGTCCCGGAGTGCATCGAGAAGGCCACTGGTGGAGGGAGCGAGGTCCTGTTTAAAGACCCTTTTCTATGCCGAACACAGTCGGCATTTCTTACATGCCTTGTGGCCCACTCTGAAGAAGGATTATCTCAATCACTCCTAGCTTTCTTGGGGACATGAGCCCTTATATCCGATTCTTTTATGAGTATGGGTTCAACGCCGCATCTGACGAGGCCGATCCCAACTTCTCGGGGAATTTGATAAGGCCCATCGGCCCTCTCATGGCCATGCCTACTCCTCCTTCTTTCAAAGGCGACTCTTCTGCTCGATCGAAGAAGAGTGGTGGACCCCGATTCTTAACCGGTTGGTGGCCGAATCGATAAAGGTTGAGGTTCTTTGCCGGTAGAGATGCCCCGCCGATCCCCCCTTTGTGCCACTTATCACTGGAAGTTTTGGTTCCCGGGAGGAAGCATGCATGGCTCGTGCCGTGGAGAAGGATGCCGATCAAGCTGCTGCGAAGTTGAGGTGAGGAAGACTCTAATCCTCTGTTTAACTCTTGATGCTACGAACAATTTACTTTATCTTGTAATGAATTATGCTCTTTCTCTCTCTTTTTCTTATGCCGGTTTGGCATTTTAAACTCTGCTCTCCCTCTGTTGGGAGTTTATACTTTGCTTTTTAAACTCTGTTGCTCCCTTGCGGGGCCTTTTGCTATGCATATATGCGATCCTCCTCGCCAAGAGTTAATTCTCTTTTATTCTCGTGTACCTTCCCTTGCCGGGAATTAGCTTTTGCATGAATACTTATGTCCTCCCTTGCCGGGAGTTGTATGTTTTATCTATGCTTCTCGTATTCGATTTTATTGCTTGTTTACAAAGTGTCTAGCTTCTAATTGTTAGCTTGCATGCGTGACTTAGTCACTAGGAACATAATACTAGCTTGTAGCGTGAATGTGTCCCTTTTTCTCATAGGTTGATAACTCCTCGGTGGCATGCTCCCTTCCTTTCGGGAGTTTCATGCCTTAGATTCTGGATTTTTCCCTTGCTTTCGTAGTCTGGGATTTTCTTTATATAGCCCTTTTGAGCTTCAAAGATATCCCTTCTCCGGAGTTTAGCGTAGCTTCCCTTCGAGGGATTAGCTAAAAACCCTATCTTTCTCCAATCTAGGTAAGTTCAACCCATCCACAGGGCGACTTAGTATTCTCGAAGCCTTCTTAGCCTCACTTGCTTTAAAAACCTTCTCCTAGGTTTAGAATGACCAAAACCCTCTTTCCCGCATTGGTTCGGCCTGAATTCTCTCTTAGCTTTACTCTGTACACCACCTCCACAGGTATACATTAGTTAGACTCTTGTATGCCTAACCTACATAATCTTCTCTGGATATAGGTTTAGTCAAACTTTGGAAGTTTAACATCAGCATTTTCGAAACTTTTCACAGTCCGATCTTTAACACCCTCTCTAGGTGCTTATCTAGCTAAGCCCTTTTGATAGATGGCGAGTTATGTCCTATATTTCTCACCGAGCCAACTAAGCTCTAGCGTAGAGTCAGTGGATTCAGGAAACTTTTTATTGGCTCACTGTATTCTTAAGTCCGACTTAGCTTGCGCGAAGCTAGTCATCGGCTTTCATTTTTGTCACTCCTTTCGAGGAGTAAGTAAATTACGCGCACTTCATGTGCTCAGATTTCCTCAATCCTTCATGGATTTTAAGCGATCAAGCCCCTTCTAGGGGCTTAGCTTTTCTCTTCTAAAAACCTTTCCTTAGGTTTAGCTTGATATTTCGAAACTATTTCTTAGTTTCTTTTCTTAGACTTCACCCGAGGCTTAAGAATTTGGTTAAACCTTTGTCGCGGATTCGGTTTTACACGTAGCTACGTATGCCTTAGTTGTTTGTCTCGTTATCCCTTCCTTGGGTCTGGATAGGTTAACCCCTCTGCGGGTTTAAATTTTATTTTTGGAAGTTATTTCTTAACTTCATCCATAACCTTTTTCCGGTTTTAGGTAAGTTAAACTGTTGGGTCCCTTTAGAACGAGTTTAAACACAAAAACAAGATACCCTCTAGTGATAATCTAGAAGGGGGATGAATAGATTATCAAAACTTTTGCAAGTTTAGATGATCTATTAACTCCTAACTTTCAGTTCTGACGGAAATAAATTTTGTTTATACTCAATTCAATTAGGATCTAAAGCCTTTTCGGATATCAAATTTGTTGTCAAGAAATAATCAATGAAAACAAGTAAATAAGCGGTAAGAAGAAATAACACGGTTATAGTGGTTCGGATCAAACGATCCTACGTCCACTCTCCTTCTTCAAATCTTGAAGAAGGGCCTTCACTTACTTACTTTCTTCTTTCTTGCTACCTTACTTACAATGATGAATCTTGACCTTACAATGAATCTCCCTAACTTCTGAATATCTATGGCTTGAAGATCTAATGAAAAAAATGTTACGTAAACACTAAGAATGAAAAAGCGTATAAAACGTTCTTGAATGTGTGTAATTCTTTGTTGCTTGTGTATACAAAGTATGATGAAGAGTGCTAAGTGTCAAAGTTAATTCTAAATAGATTTCTATTCCTATTTATAGAGAACTTCTCTTGGCGGTTGTAACTTCCTTGAATTCGGTTTGTTGAAAGTTGTAATCGATTAACTAATTCTTGAAGCTTCTTAATTGGTTGTAACTGATTCTTGAATTTAACTAACTCTTCTAGCTTGTGCTCGATTCTTTGCCCTGTCTTGAATCTCCACCTTGTCGATTTTTCTACTCTGTCTTGAATCTCCACCTTGTCGATTTTCTACTGCTCTCGATTCTCTATCGATCTTCTACCTCGTCTGGTTCCATCATCGTCTGCATTTTGTTCTTGTCTTTATCGACTTCTTTCAAAAACAACTCTATCTTATTTCTATACTTAGTCTATAAAGTATTTATTACATCACCGACTATACATTGTCTTGGTGGTCATCTTACTTTACACTTTTAACACATCAAAACTAAATACAAATTTCTTTTCCTAACAATTTCCCCCTTTTTGATGATGTTAAAACTCAGCTCAAGAAAAGAAATGTTAGTAATTTTTAAAAATGTAAAATAAGCAATTAAATCACATAATCGAGATAACTAGAACAATTATTGTTATTAGCAGATGATCGAGAAAATCATGAATCGAGATAATCGAGAACAATTTGATTACATAATCAGATATTTAAGAGTTAGAAAATGAATCAATATACTTCAGAAATCAAGAGGTTAATCAGATTAGTTTTTAGAAAAACAACAAAGATTGAGAGTAGATCAAAAGTTTATTCACAGTCCATATCGGTTATCATGAAAACAGATAAGATGAAATAAGTAGAAGACTAGTCATACCATCTATTCTCCTCTGGAACCTTAAGCCGGTCAAAAACCCGCTTCTTTAGTGAAATAGTTTCACCTCCCTCTGCGGATCATTTGTGGCTTCCGCTTTGATTATCAGTGCTTAATTTTCTCAAGGTCAGGATGACCATCAGGTGTTAGAGGGTTCCATCTCGAGAATAGGCTGGTGCAATGACATCTGCGTTGAATTCATCATTTGCCGAGGTTGATAAGATATTGATACATCCGGGGTCCTTTTCTTCCAGCCAATTATGAAAAGCTTCGTCTTCATCGAGTCCCCACTTGATCACTTTGCGGACATGAAACTGGAAAATCTAGTCCACTTCGAATGGCCTCCACCTTGCACGATCGCCATCAATAATACTTCTTTGGGAACTACCTCGCTTCGATGATATGGCCTAAGGACTTCTTCCCCTTGCTCATCTCTGTTATCTTACGAACCCATCGTCTAAGAGATCGATCATAGTATTTTCTGCTTTGCCTTCTCCTGCTCTCTTCTTCTCTTAGCCTCCCTTCTCTTATACTTCTCCTTCTCATCTCTTTTTCTTTTTGATCTTTTCTTACGCATCTATCTCGGCTTGTGATTTCTTTGGAACTTGAGCCGTTCTAGATGATCCGAGAAGGAGATGTAATTTGAGCTTGAGCTTGAGCGGAGTTCTTGCAGGAGCTTCTCTTGTGGGTTCAATTCTTGTCTTCCTTACAACCTTTTCTCTCCTCTCCTCGATTTCTTCTCTTCTCGCTTTTAACATTTCTTGAGACAACTCTTCAATTTTCATGCTCAAAGCCATGATCTTATCTTCTTGCTCGTCTACTCTTTTCTTGAGCGCACTATCTTCCCCCTTTTTAGCATCAGCCAAATCTAGTATTGCGAGATAGTGGCTACTTGCTCAATTTGGCTTACAAGCTCTTCTCGTACATGCCGTCTTATGATCAAGCTGGTCATATCTCTTCTTCCGTCCGACCTCGGCTTTTCTAAACTCATCATCCATGAATTGCTTAATGCTCGTCGTCTGCCTATCCTTTTCTAGAGCAAGCTGCATCTTTAGGACTTGATGAAATGATGCCTCTTTGGCTTTCCATGCTTCTTTTACTTGCTCCTCAATGAATCTTTGATCTCAACAAAGGCGGAACGAACATACTGCTTTTACCCATTCATCTTGTGAGTTCATCTCCTTAGAATTGTCGTCTTAATCGCACCATCTGTTCCTCATGTCTTATTCCAGAGTAATGTAGATCAATCTTGGTTTTCTCGTGAATTGCAGCTTCTACATTCTCCTTGATTGATGATGAGATGACATTTGGAACTAGTTGAAAAAGCATTGAGACAGGCGGTCTTCAAATTTTGAACTTGAGCTTTTAATGCATCTATCTCGGATACGGACACGAGATGTGGAGGGCATGGTTTGTTCACCGAAATATTTATTTCTTCAAATTCAGGTTCGGGTTGCACCTCAACAGTCTGCTCTGTTTGTGCCTCCTCATTTGTATCCATCGGTGGCTCATCGGCGACTCCACCTATCACTTCCTCCACCTTTTCCTCCTCCATACCAACATCTTCTTTCCTTTGCTCTTCCTCCTTCTCGGCTGATTTCATCTCCTCTGGAGTCTCATCTCCAAGATATACTCGTTGTAGAATGTAATCAACAAAGGCATTTTCGGTGAGTATATCTTGGAATGATTTAAACTTCGCTTTCTTGAGAACCTCCTTTTCCCAGGATGGCTAAATTGTTTCCTCCGGCCTCGGCTATGAGAATAGGTGTCTCCTCAAAAGATCCAAGCCTCGAGTCTTCTCAACAGATAGACATCAATAAGCTCTTTCAACAGCTCAGGCTCATCTTTGAGAGTGGACTCTTGTGCGAGAAGGAACTTTTTCCCCAAGAATTCGGAGTGAAGTCTCGGTTGGTCCCAATTCTCAGGATGGATTTGGTAGGTTTAGAAAAAGATTTGGTTCGAGATGAGGTTGTGGGTAGGAAAGAAAATGGATCATATGAAGTTTGGGTGGGTGTTGGACTTATTGGAGTGGGCCGTTTTAGAGGCTCGGAAGCGGCCCGGCCTTATGCCTTCTTCATTGCCGGGTTGGGAAGAAATGAATTTAGGAACTTCATCCTCGGATGAGGATGAAGATGATGAGGGTGATTTGATTTCTTCTTCCTTTTGAGTCATCTCAGGACGAGACTTCTCTTGTCTCCGTCTGGCACGATATACCAACCTCCTCGGTGGAACACTTCCCCCTTGGGAAGGCTGTCCTTTCCTCCTCTTCTTCTTCAGCATTCTTCTCCTCCTCGGATGAGGATTCATCGGCTAAAAGCTGTCTCCACTTTCTTTTTTCCTTTGGCCTTAGAAGCCTTCTTCCTTTGTACTTGGAGATGGGGTGTCTCCTTCGAGTCTGTTGGACCGAAAGGTTTCTCATCCTTGACAAGCAAACCCTTCTGTTTTGTGAACTTTTTCACCTCGTCACGCCAGTCAAGCTTGTCCGTTCCAATCTTGTGTTCAAGTATGATGGTGATTCTTGCCATCATACTTGTTATCTTGGTCGCGACCATCTTATCAGCTCGGGTGATACCTCTGTCTTGACGAACTTTTTCCTCTCCTCCATCGACGGGAGTACACTGCTCGAGCCCAATTAATATCCGCTCCATCTATGATGGCCCTCGAGACAAAGATATCCGTGGCTTAGTCAATCCGTCATGACTCTGCTCGCTCTCCCGATATACACTTCGTCAAAATGAGCATCAGCAGTCTATACTTTCTTCGTAACATCCCCTTTTTCAGATTTGCAGTGTTATTCTTCTCGGGATTTTCTTGCCATCGGTTTGTAGCTCTCCAAATATTCTTGACCTTGTACAAAAATGGGTTGCCTCCGGTGGTATTTAAACCAAAAATTTCACCAATATCGAGATTGAAACATGAATTTTTCTGGACTTTTCAAGAGTCCGAATTCGAGTTTCTAGTCCAAGATGCTCTGTTGATTTGGCTGCGGTTAGGAATTCAGCGGCAAGATCATCAAGAGTTTTGGGTTTTGTCGGTTTCATTGAGCAGTATTTCTTTAAACCTCTATCTTGTAACAGTTGAAGGATTTCTCTGGTTTACGGATCGGTTGAAATGTCCCATTCCACGTACATTTCGATTTTGTACGTTCTTCGATGGATGCGAGATCATATTCATATTTGATTCTCGCTTCTTTCCAGTGTCCGCCATTGATGAGTGTTTGAAGGTTTTTAGGAGGGAAAAGAAGTTTTAAGAGAAGAAGGAATATATGTGTGCGTAAATGCAAATAATGCACACGAATGTCTATTTATATGGAAAATATAATAATAAACAATTATTAGAATAATAATTGCCTGAAAAAGAATGTAAATATAGTTTTCGAATCGCCATTAATGCAATTATGGCATTTATTTTGAAAAGTGTACGTAATAATATTTAATATGTCGCGCGTGAGGTTGAGACGATTCATATTTCGTAAACCGCCTCCACTCGCGCGTGAAGTATACTCGAGTGTGTTTCAAAATTGAATTTGATAAAATTTCGGGTCCATAGTAACTTCTCTCGACACGCTTACTAATTTGAGAAATTACTTTTCGATTAATTGGAGAGATAAAATAAAATATTATTAGTTTTTAGAAAATAAAATTTGAACCCTTATTCTTTAATTTTGTAAAACAAAATATTTTATTTTACTGAATAACTTCATTTTTAATGAGTGATAGAGTGAATTATGATATTAAATTCATATATTAATTATATGAACCCAATATTCATAATTAAAAGAATGTAAGAAAACTTCCCGATTTTTCTCCTTGTGCGGTTTGATAGCATCACCGTCTATGCTCCTTGTATCTTTTGAATAAATTGACATTGACTTGTATTTGAATCTTGTCACCTTTGTTCTTGCTGAAATCACAGACACTTAGAAAAATTGTTAGTAACCGGAGTAAGTCGGATAAAGTTCAATAGTCATCGATTGACTATTACATCCTTATTCTCGATTTACTTATGTCGAATAAGTAATTATCAAGTCGGATATGGTCAATATGACTAATCCTTGATTCTTGATTCCTATAAAAGGAGATCAATGATATCAGCTACTGATTGTCCTTTGACACAATCTTGTCTCGATAATTCTTTCTAGACATACTATACTAAGATAAGGAAAACAAGGTTAATTCAAGAAGATTTGATCAACAGGATGATTAAGGAACCATCTAATAATCCTAATTCGACCGAAAGTTCCTTAAACCTTGTTTCGCAAGAGGCTTTGTCAAAATGTCTCGCTTTTGAAAATCGGTAAGAATTTTTTCTAGCACGATATTGCCTTTCTCCACATGATCTCGAATAAAATGATGACGAATGTCAACATGTTTGCATCTGGTATGTAAGACTGGGTTCTCGGGTAATAGCTATGGCACTATTACTATCACAAAAAGATTGGTACATCTTTGGTGATAATGTTATAGTCCCTTAGTTGTTGGATCGATCCAGATAAGCAGGAACAACAACTTCCGGTGCCATGTACTCACTTTAGTAGAAGTAGCTACAGAGGTTTGTTTCTTAGACAACCATGAAATCGACTTACTTCCGAGAAATTGGCAAGTTCCAGATGTAGATTTCCTATCTATCTTACACCCACCAAAATCTGAATCTGAGTATCCAGGACAACTCAAAGTTATCATCATTTGGATACCACAGTCCTACATAGATTGTACCTTTCAAATATTTTAGAATCTTCTTTGCGGCCTTCAAGATGACTCTTCTTAGGTTTAGCTTGAAAACGTGCACATACACCCACCGCAAAAGAAATGTCGGGTCTACTAGCAGTTAAGTATAAAAGAGATCCAATTAAACCTCTATATCTTTGCGTTTGATCGGTGTCTTCTCCTTTCTCATTCGGATCCATTGAAAAATTTGTCATCATAGGTATTTTGGCTTCTCGGCTGGTACCTATTCCAAATCTTTCAATAAGATCTTTGGTATATTTTGCTTGATTTATGAAAATTCCTTTCTTTGTCTCGCTTAATTTGAAGTCCAAGAAAGTATGTCATCTCTCCCATCATGGACATTTCGAATCTGTTCTTCATAAGATGACTAAATTCTTCACACAAGAATAGGTTAGTTGATCCAAAAATAATATCATCAACATAAATTTGAACTAACAAAAGACCTTTATCGATTCTTTCCTAAATAAAGTTCTATCTATTTTACCTTTTACAAAACCATTTTGAATTAAATACTCAGATAATGTATCATACCATGCTCTAGGAGCCTGTTTAAGTCCATATAGAGCTTTCCTTAGCCTATAGACCTTGTCTCCTTTGACAAAACCTGGGAGGTTGTTCTACATAGACTTCTTGACTATGACTCCATTTAGAAATGCAGATTTCACATCCATTTGGAACACAAGAAATCTTTTATAAGCGGCATAAGCTAAGAACAATCTTATGGCTTCAAGACGAGCAACCGGTGCAAAGGTTTCATCATAATCAATTCCCTCAGATTGTGAATAACCTTGTGCAACCAATCTAGCCTTATTTCTTACCACAATATTGTTCTCATCTTTTCTTATTTTTGAAAACCCATTTTGTTCCAATAACTTTTTGATGATGAGGTCTTTCAACAAGCTCCCATACATCTTGTCTTTGAAATTGATTTAATTCATCTTGCATTGCATTTATCCAATTGGAGTCAGTTAGAGCTTGAATAGTTTTAGGTTCAAGTAACGATACATAACAACTAAACAGATAGTCTTGGTTTATCTGTGTCCTTGTCTGACTCCAGTCTAAACTTCCAATTATCTCTGCTCACCGATGATAAGTCGATACTCGTTTACCTTTATCTTTTACTTGGATATGAAGTCTTATCTCGGAATATTTTCATCAATTAGTTCTCAGATACCTTCAGGAATATCTCCTTGTCCATCGATAGTGTAGTTGTCTCTGATCGATGACATGGAAGAACTCTCGCCTTCCTTATCTATATCCTTGTCCGGTGTGTCTTCCTCATCGATTGACTCTGGTAGGTAGAACTTGGTGATTTCTTAATGTTTAATCTGTTAAGATCTTCACTATCTTGGTGACATCATCTGTACTTTCGAGACTTGGAAATTTCATCAAAAACAACATGTGGTGTTTCTTCCACACACAATGTAATCTTGTTAAAAACTCTATATGCTTTAGATACAGATGAGTATCCTAAGAATATCCCTTCGCAATCTTAGCATCAAAAGTTCTTAACTTTGATTTTCCATTATTATGAATAAAACACTTACAACCAAATATATGAAAATATGAAATTTTTGGTATTCTCGCCTTTCCATATTTCATAAGGAGTTTTGCATTTATCTTTCACAATTAAACACCTATTTTGAACAAAACATGCAGTATTAATGGCTTCGCCCAAAACTCGTGTGGCGTGTCATATTCGGATAACATAGTCCTTGCAGCCTTCTTTTCAAGGTTCTCGCTTTCTCCTTTCTACCACTCCATTTGCTGGGGTGTTCTTGCAGATGATGTTTCATGTGCTATACCATTCTCAGTACAATAGTTAGTAACAAACGAGTTTAGGAACTCAAGACCTTTATCACTTCTAATCTTGACAATATTTAGTCCTTTTTCATTTTGAATTCTTTTGAGGAATTCTGGAATTTTTGTTCTGATCTCATTCTTTTTGTACAAGAAAATAACCCAAGTGAATCTAGAAAAATCATCTATAATCACTAAAGTATACTTTCTTCCACTAAAACTTAGAGGTGTAAGCTGGACCAAAAAGATCCATGTGTAAAAGTTCCAGAATCCTTTCGAAACAGGACCATTTATTGTTTTGAAAGAAGTTTTGGTCTGCTTTTCCTTTTTGACAAGCATCACAAACATGATTTTTAGAAAATATTTTATCTGGAAGTCCTTTGACTAAAGATTTTCTTGCTATTTTGTTAAGAGTTTTGAAATTTAAATGACTAAGACGTTTATGCCATAGCCAACTTAAATCTTCTGAACTCTTAGCAATAAGACAAGTATCATTAGAGCAACTTTTGAAATTTGCAATATAGATATTACCTCGTGCGACTCCAGTAAGTAAAATATTCTCATTTAAACCATCCAAAATAAAACATGCATCATGAGTGAATTTAACACAATATCCTTTGTCACAAAATTGAGATACAGACAGAAATTATGTTTCAAACCTTCCACAAAATATACTTCATTAACTCGAATATCTCCAATCATCAAAGTTCCAACTCCTTTGGTTAGACCAAAATTGTTGTCACCGAACATTACTCGAGGTCCATCTATTGTCCGATAGTTAGAAAGAAGTCTTTTCTCATAAGTCATATGCTTAGAACATCCACTTTGTCTATATACGGATGACTTCAAGAACATCTTGCTCAACTATCTCCTTATCTTTCTGCAATCACAAATTAATTCTTAGGTACCCTTTGTGTATTGGGTCCTTTTTCGTCAAGTTGATACTTAGGTATCCAAATAAAAACATCCAAATTTTTCAGAACCAATGATTGGATTTTGCAACCATATCTATCCACTAATATTAGACTATCTAGATCAATTTTGTTTAATTGATCTCTAGTGATTGTCTTATATCTTGGAAAGAATGGATAACACTTGCTTCTTCCATCAAAACCATTATACTTTGGAAACAACTTTGATTTAGTCTTTAGATTTCTCTTGGATACATTTCTCCTCATCTGTATTTTCTCCTTTGATATATCAGGATGGGGTGACTTGCTCCTTTGATTTCTTTGGACTAATTTCTGTCTTTTCCATAGTCTTTGTGGCTTTGACAAAAACTCTAGG
Source organism: Paraleonurus japonicus (assembly GCA_030762865.1). Taxonomy (NCBI): domain Eukaryota; kingdom Viridiplantae; phylum Streptophyta; class Magnoliopsida; order Lamiales; family Lamiaceae; genus Paraleonurus; species Paraleonurus japonicus. The sequence continues at coordinate 16,736,884 of CM061060.1, read as the reverse complement.
TTTGATAGGATCATTTTTCGTGTTCCTATCAAAACCCAATCTGTCTTATCACTAGGCTTCCGAGAAGTATCAAGATATTATCAATTGTAGACTCGAGAATTATTAAGATATCCTAACTTGAGATTTAAATCTCTGTTAGTTCTTTTAAAATTCTCATTCTCCATATTGATATTTGAAAATTTAGCTTTTAAAGAACTCAATTCTTTTTCCAACTCATTGATTTTCTCGGATGAGGAACTAGTAGAAGTCTTTGATTGACATTCCCCTTGAATGTACAATCTAGATTCTTCCTTGTCCCTGTCTGATATTCATTTGTTAGACTAAGAATTTGATCCTTTAAACTTAAATTTTCAGTCTCTATCTGTTTATAAGCGAGATAAAGCTGTCTTCGGATCTTTTAGAAGTTTGTTAATAAGACATGAATCGATTCAGACAAGTTATCATTATCATTGTCTCGAGGATGAGTAGTAGTTTACCTCCTTAGCCATTAGACAAATGTCATTGTCGATCCGAAGCTGGATGAGGATGAGGATGATGATGTCTCTTGTGTTACCTCCTTTTCGGCCAAAAGAGCTCGTTGATCTCGCATACCTCCTATCCCGCTTTCTTCCTCTTTTCTTCTCTTTCTCTAGGAGTGAGTTGAGGACAATCATAGCTAAAATGACCGTGTTTATTGCGGTATAACAGATATCTCCTCTTTCGACTTTGGACTACTCTCACCTCGTCGATTGGTGATTTGAATCTTTTCACCGGATCCTTTTTGTCATTGTCGAATACTTCTCTTCCTTGTCTCGATTTATAATTTTGACGATTAAACCTATCTCTCTTATTCCTTTTATACTTCATCTTGAGTCTCTCATATCGTCGATCAATAAAGCCATTTCCTCTTTTCTTGACAAATCGATGCTTTAGAAATCTTGTCGAATCTTCTTGATGAAGAAATGCCACAGCTTTTACGTAAGTAGATGACTCTCGCTTCGTCTTCTTCATCTTCAATTTGTATATCATATTCCAAGGCTTTCGATGAGAAAATAGAGTATGATGTGAAATAGATGACAGATTCTCGTGTAGCTTTGAGGATATTTGCTTTTTCTCTCCATCTTTTGCTTAATGATCTCGAGCACCTTATTATTAATTTCTTTCTCGGAGAATAGATTTTTCCCAAATCGTGACTTTGTTCACCAAATTGGTCAATCTTACATCCAACCGATCCACGCTTTCTCCATCTTTCATCTTGAATGTATCAAATGCATGTAAAACTGATTGTAACTTGTTCTCCTTAACTCCGCTTCTCGACCACTTCACAAACATTTGCAAGAGTCTTCCACATATCCTTAGCAGCTTTTACATCTCTTTACCTTTTCTATCCAGTCTTTGCTCAACGTCTCTATAATTTTGTCCTTGCTACGATCCAAATTGTGAATCTTCCTTTCATCATTTGTCAAATCAAGCACTTTTCTTTTCTTGTTGACTTCTTGTAGTAGAAGATTCGGCTCCAGTACTAACAACTCCATGGTAGAATTTTATCGGGCCTTCCTCAAGAACCTCTTCCATACGGTCATGAATGGCCTTTAAATGATTCTCCATTACGAACTTCCAAGTAATCATATTCCTCTATAGAAAAATCGGTAAACTCTGGATTTCTTACTTTTAACGAGAAGACATCGTAATTCAAGATGCTAAAAGACAACTTATCGAAATGTTAGTGACACGGCAATAAAGAATCGATCTTAATGAAAACTCGATATTTCAAGACCACAAATCTTTATCGAACAGACTTAACAACTTTGCTCGATACCACTTGTTGGGTCCCTTTAGAGCGAGTTTAAACACAAAAACAAGATACCCTCTAGTGATAATCTAGAAGGGGGGATGAATAGATTATCAAAACTTTTGCAAGTTTAGATGATCTATTAACTCCTAACTAGATTTACAAATGAAATAAATTTTGTTTATACTCAATTCAATTAGGATCTAAAGCCTTTTCGGATATCAAATTTGTTGTCAAGAAATAATCAATGAAAACAAGTAAATAAGCAAAGAAGAAGAAATAACACGGTATTTATAGTGGTTCGGATCAAACGATCCTACGTCCACTCTCCTTCTTCAAATCTTGAAGAAGGGCCTTCACTTACTTACTTTCTTCTTTCTTGCTACCTTACTTACAATGATGAATCTTCAGCCTTACAATGAATCTCCTAACTTCGAATATCTATGGCTTGAAGATCTAATGAAAAAATGTTCGTAAACACTAAGAACCGAAAAACGTATAAAACGTTCTTGAATGTGTGTAATTCTTTGTTGCTTGTGTATACAAAGTATGATGAAGAGTGCTAAGTGTCAAAGTTAATTCTAAATAGATTTCTATTCCTATTTATAGAGAACTTCTCTTGGCGCTTGTAACTTCCTTGAATTCAGTTTGTTGAAAAGTTATGGCCCGATTAACTAATTCTTGAAACTGCTTCTTAATTGGTTGTAATCGATTCTTGAATTTAACTAACTCTTCTAGCTTGTCCGATTCTTTGCCCTGTCTTGAATCTCCACCTTGTCTCGATTTTCTACTCTGTCTTGAATCTCCACCTTGTCACGATTTTCTACTCTGTCTCGATTCTCTATCTCGATCTTCTACCTCGTCTGGTTCCATCATCGTCTCGCATTTTCTCGTTCTTGTCTTTATCGACTTCTTTCAAAAACAACTCTATCTTATTTCTATACTTAGTCTATAAAGTATTTATTACATCACCGACTATACATTGTCTTCAGGTCATCTTACTTTACACTTTTAACACATCAAAACTAAATACAAATTTCTTTTCCTAACATAAACCCTCTTTATAGGTTTCATTTTAGTGTTTTGAAGCTATCTCTTAGCTTCGTTTCTCGTGGCCCTTCTGCGGGTTTAGGCGGGTTAAACTCTCTCTGTAGGTTTAACTTTAGTGTTTTGAAGCTATCTCTTAGCTTCATTTCTCGTGGCCCTTCTCTGGGTTTAGGCGGGTTAAACCCTCTCTCGTAGGTTTAACTTTAGTGTTTTGAAGCTATCTCTTAGCTTCGTTTCTCGTAACCCCTCTCTCGGGTTTAGGTAGGTTAAACCCTCTCTGTAGGTTTAACTTTAGTGTCTTGAAGCTATCTCTTAGCTTCGTTTCTCGTAACCTCTCTCTGGGTTTAGGTGGGTTAAACCCTCTCTGTAGGTTTAACTTTAGTGTTTTGAAGCTATCTCTTAGCTTCGATTCTCGTAACCCTCTCTGCGGGTTTAGGCGGGTTAAACCCTCTCTCGTAGGTTTAACTTTAGTGTTTTGAAGCTATCTCTTAGCTTCGTTTCTCGTGACCCCTCTCTGGGTTTAGGCGGGTTAAACTCTCTCGTAGGTTTAACTTTAGTGTCTTGAAGCTATCTCTTAGCTTCGATTCTCGTAACCCCTCTCTGGGTTTAGGCGGGTTAAACCCTCTCTGTAGGTTTAACTTTAGTATTTTGAAGCTATCTCTTAGCTTCGTTTCTCGTAACCCCTCTCTCGGGTTTAGGCGGGTTAAACCCTCTCTGTAGGTTTAACTTTAGTGTTTTGAAGCTATCTCTTAGCTTCGTTTCTCGTAATCCCTCTGCGGGTTTAGGTAGGGTTTAGGCGGGTTAAACCCTCTCTGTAGGTTTAACTTTAGTGTTTTGAAGCTATCTCTTAGCTTCGTTTCTCGTAACCCCTCTCTCGGGTTTAGGTGGGTTAAACCCTCGTAGGTTTAACTTTAGTGTTTTGAAGCTATCTCTTAGCTTCGTTTCTCGTAACCCCTCTGGGTTTAGGTGGGTTAAACCCTCTCTGTAGGTTTAACTTTAGTGTTTTGAAGCTATCTCTTAGCTTCGTTTTGTTTGATGCGAATTCATTTCGTGAATGCTCATCATATTTTCTCATTGAATGCTTCTCGTGCATTTTATTAGTTTGTTTAACTTTTTCGCAAGTTATTAATTCTCATGTAATCAATCGTGTGTTGTGATGCAATTGTGTCGAATAGCATGCAATCATTTTGTTTCAATCGTAATCAACAAGAGAATGGTCGATAAACTCATAGCTAATGAAAAATCGCTTTCATTAATTGATAAACAAATCTGTCCCATTGACCATAATCGATCAACACAAGTTAAGCACTAACTCGGCCGGCCTCTTTAAAAAACCTCCCTACGGTAAAACCCGGTGGGAAACCCGCAGGGAGGGGAAAAAGAGTACTAGTGGAACAACATTACATCAAACTCAGAATTCAAATAACATGAATTTAAACAACTCTTGCATAAAAAGAACCACCTACTTGCAAATGAGGCGAGATACTCTCTTGAGTGTAAAACCTTTTCAATCGGCAGACGTTCAGTGGTCTGGCCGGTTGATTTCCTTCCATGTCTTGTAATTCATAAGCTCCTCCTCGGAGGACTTTGGTCACTTTATACGGCCCCTCCCACTTGGGATCGAGCTTTCCAATATTTTTTAGCGCGTCGGCATGTCTCAAGACAAGGTCTCCTTCTTCGAACCTTCTACTGATGACTTTCCGGTCATAGGCAGCTTTTATGCGATTCTTGTATTTTTCAACCTTCGGTGGGCGATTTCCCGCTCCTCCTCTAGCATGTCAAGGTTCTCCCTCATCAGCTCCTCATTTCTCTCCTCTGGAAGAGGGCAGACGATGTGTCTCCATCCCCACTTACAAGGTATGACTGCGCTGTCCCGTATACTAAGTGAAAGGGGGACTCCTCTGTTGGCTCGAAATCCACATCATACTCTCCGGTTCGACGGCCCATTTGACCATCCTCCACGAAAGATCAGCTCTCCCTATCACCTCGCTTTGAGAAGGTAGTTAGTCCGAACAATGACCTTATGTGACAAAAAATAAGGTCGCAACCTTCGAGTCGTGACCAATATAGTCGGGGCTGCCTTTTCTATCTCGGAGTATCTCTCTTCCGCTCCTTGAATGAGTTTATCGATGTAGTAAACGGGTTTCGGGTCGACCCTTCCTCCCTCACCAACACGGAGCCGAGTGAGACCCTACCTACAGAGAGGTAAAGGTATAGTGTCTCCCGGGTATTGGCTTTGTCAATGCGGGCGAGGCAGGCTAAGTCTTTGCTTAAGTTCCTCGAGCAGCCTCTTTGGCATCGTTCATCCCATTCGAACCTGGATCCCTTCCTCGACTGCAAGAAGGGATGGCTCCTCTCTGCAGATCGGGCTATGAATCTGCTCAATGCTGTAATTCTCCCATTTAGTCTCTCGCAGCCTCCTTGATATTGGTGGGAGGCTGCATATCGAGCACTGACTTTCACCTTGGCGGTTAACCTCAATTCCCCACTGGATCACCATATATCCGAGAAATTTCCGGGATCTTACTCCAAAGAACACTTGGCTGGATTCAGCTTCATGCCATTCTTCCTTAGCACCGAAAAAACTTCTTCCAGTGTCCGCCACGTGCTCTCCAGCCTTTCCCACTTTTCACAAGCATGCCGTCAATGTAGACCTCCATGTTCCTCCCTAGTTGGTCTTTGAACATCTTGTCAACCATTCTCTAATAGATTGCTCCTGCATTCTTTAATCCAAAGGGCATTCTAATGTAGCAAAAAGTCCCACTAGCAATGATGAAACTTACCTTTGGAATATCTAGAGGGAAAATTTGTATTTGATGGTAGCCCCGATAAGCGTCCATCATACTTAGTAACTCGAATCCAGAGGCGTAATCGACCATCCGGTCAATCCCGGGCAAAGGATAATGATCCTTTGGGCAAGCCTTGTTCGATCTCGAAAATCTATGCACATTCTCCACTTCCCCTGGTTTTGCTACCAACACCGCATTAGATAGCCGGTGGGAAATTGGACTCGCTTGACATGTCCCGCCTCCGGTAGCTTCTCTGCTTGACCTTCGTAATGGCATCCTTTTACGGTCCAAGACCCTTAGCTTACGCTTCACCGGCTTAGCCTTAGGGTCCACGTTTAGGTGGTGTATCGCCACTTCCTCCTAATACTGTCATGTCGAGGAAGAAAAAGCAAACACATCTGCATTTCTTCGTAAAGCTGCACAGTTCCTCTCCGCCTGCTCCACTGGCTCCGATCCTCGTTGTGTATCCTTTCTTGTCTGGGTACAACTCGATCATCATCAAGTCTTCTTAGGTTTCATTTTTGGAGGATCAATTTCCTCCGTAATCTTGCATCTCTTGGATTCTCGGTCCACCTCCTTGTCTCTTTTCAAGCTGCGGTGCATCTCTTTGTCGGCCATCTTTACTGCCTCCACATAGCATTTTACGGACTGCGGTGATCACCGCCTACTTCACCCACCTCACCGTTCACTGGAAACTTGAGTTTCATGTGATAAGTTGATATGACCACCTGAAATAAATTCAATACTGGCCTACCAAAGATCATGTTGTAGGATGAGGGCAAATCAACAATCAGAAAATTTGCCATAATTACCCTCCTCCGTGGAGCTTCGCCTAGCCCCACGGAGGGTTACGACCAAGAGGGTGGACTGCCCCTCCTGTGAATCCGTACATATTTGTATCCACCGGTTGCATCTCTATGTTTAGATTCATCTTCTTGAAACATTCCAAGAAGATGATGTCTGCAGAGCTCCTGTATCTACGAAGATCCTTGCTACGGTATATCCGGCCACATCCGTTGTGATGACTAGCGCATCACCGTGGTCCTCCCTCCTCAGGCCTCCATCCTCTGGGCCGAAATGAATCCTAGGTGTACAGCTGACCTCCTTCGATCCACGTCTCTTGACATTTCTCCTACCTCTCTCCCGAGGGTCCTATCTCCAGCTTTTCTAGCGCGGAAGGAATCTCCCTCTGCTTTGGACCTCCGACTATCATCTCGGATAAGTCCTCTCTTCTCGGGAGAGTCTCTCCTCTGCCTCCCTTCGATCATCCTCCCTTTTTCCTCGCCTTTGTCATCGACTTCCTTTCTTTTGCCCCTAGAGCTGACCCGATCTCTCGTAAACAAACTCTTTAAGATGTCCAGCTTGGATCATCCTTTCAATCTCATCACGTAAGTGGAAATAATTGTTAGTGTCATGCCCATATTCATTGTGGAAACGACAAAACTTATCTCGACTTGGGCTTTTGAGGCCCTCTCGGACCGTGTCCATGGAAACTTCATTTCAGGATGGTCGGATGCCACCTCCAGTAGCTCTGCCGGCTCGAGCTTCGGGGTGTATTTGTCAAACACAGGAGTGGGGTCCAGATTTTGTATTTTTCTCGGCTCCGCCGTTGAGCTTTTCTTTGATGACTCTTTCTTCTTCTCAGGTCCACTAGGCTTGACCTCGGCTCTCTTTGCCTTCCTCACTTCTTCCAAGCAGACGTACTTTCTCTGCCTCCTTAACAGCTTCATCAAACGTCTGGATGCTTTTTGGCCGTGGAGGAAAATAGGTCTCCATCTCGGATATTGCTAGTAAAAGAATTAATTTTTACCTCCGGGGTGGCGGTTGGGACTTCCAAGCCGCCTTGATTGAACCTCTTCATGAAGGCCCGTAGGCTTTCATTTTCTCCTTGTTTCATGTTGAACAATGTCGGGCCAGTAGCTCTAGGTTGTCTCCTTGCACTAGCGAATCGATGCAAGAAGAGCTCTCCAAACTGCTCAAAGGAGTTGATGGAATTGGGCTCTAATCGCTAAACCACTGGCCGCTGTCTTGGATAGAGTAGTAAGAAAGACCCCGCACTTCACACCCTCCCCATATCGATGGAGGAGGGCCGAATTTTCAAATCTCACCAAATGGTCATAGGGGTCGGTCGTACCATCGTATTCATAATTAAGAGGTTTAAAATTGCTAGGCGGCTCATCTTGTAGGATATTCTCAAGAAATTGGCAACTTGTAACGGGTCGAGGCATACCGACCCGATTTTCCATACGATGCTTCATGTTGTCCATTTGTTTCCTCAAGGATCCGATCTGGTCTTTCATGACCTCCAGATTGGGTGTCTCCTGTACCCTCTTCTTGGTCCTTGATCTTACTTCCCCGCCGCAGAGGGGCTGTCTCCTTCCCCGTGCAGCTTTCTCCGACCGGCCTCCCTCGGTCGAGGAACTGGCCGACCTTCTTTCTCGGACTCCTTCAGCCTCCCGGGGTTACCTCCTGGTTTCTGGACTCCACCTCTCTCCTTCGTTCTTCTTGATGCTCGTCCCGCCTACTCCCCCAAGTTGGGATCGGGCGAGTAGGTTTCGGGGTCTGGTTCTCCGAGTCCTTTCTGCAGTGGGGGTCCTCCCCCTCTACTATTGCTCTAGCCACGGCTCGAGCTATCATATCATCCACTGCTCCCGAGTCGGGCGACGGGGCAGCAGGTTCGGCACTCTCGGAGGCATCCCCTGGCTGGAGCATTGGCGGCCCCGGGATCCCGTTATAGGGATTCCTTGCGGAATCGCAGAGGAAGAGGCAAGTGGGTTTACCCCTCCCTCTTCTAGCGGCGGCTCCCACCCACTGGATGGCGTTGACACGAGTCGAGCTTTCGTCTCGCACCACCGTAACAAGTGGTGGTCCTTTCGTGTTAGGCACAGCAACGGGAGGCACGGGGTCGGACGCACCTTCACCTGCATCGGGTTCGCGGGGGGCTGTCCTTCCTCGAACCGGTACTAGTGCAATCGGTCTCATGGGTGTACGTTCACCGGTCATGATGTCCTTCTTTCGAGATAATCGAAAGGAAAAGAAGTTGAAACTCAAGTCTCAGCTCTTCTTTCCCACAGACGGTGCCACTTGATGCGTAAAACCGATCTGGGCCCGTTTTCCCACCTCGGGTTCACGTGGGTAAAGCCTTTACGCACTAAGATCCTTAGCTTCCCTCGTGCGAACGTACTGCAAAACACGCCGGAGGGTTCTCCGGCGTAGGCACTTTGACGCTCAAGTCGGATCACCGGAAAACACTCAAGAAAGTACATATAGAGTAGCTAAGTGAGAGTGATAGTAATTCGATACCGTTACCTCCTGCTGGGTGTGTCCTTTATACGTAAGTTAGGAGTAATAACCGTCATTACGGCTTCAAGGCATTATCCCACACGTTACGCCATGATGTCGTGTGTGGATATCTTTTCTCTCAAGAAATCTGATTGTGCCTACGAATGCCCCCTCAGACGGAGGTTAGACCTACCAAATGAAGGAATATAGGAGACATTCCTTGACTTGGGCCTCAATTATCTCAACTACTCGTTCCTTTCCGACGTTTCTTGATCTTATCGGATAAATAACCGCTATGGGCTCTGTCCAAACACTCACGTGCTCTTCAAATCTCGCTGGGCCTCTCGGCCCACCTCGCAGCTAGGTTTGGGCCTCGCGGCCCACCTATAGTCGGGTTTAGGGCCTCGTGACCCTGGTGGGTTTAGGCCTCGTGGCCTATCTGTAGTTGGGCTTAGGCCTCGTGGCCCCTCTCCATCTGAGGCCTTGGCCTCGCGGCCCATCTCGTAGGTAGGTTTAGGGCTTCGTAGCTTTGGTTTCGGCCGATCTGGGCTCGGGCCCATCTCGGGTTTTCCTTCCTTTATCTATGGTATTTTGTTACGTCATTGGGCTCTATTGGGCTGGTCATATTTGGGCCCTACGTATAGTTGGGCCTGATATTTTTATCCGCATCACCGCCTATAGGTATTCCTTACGGAATCACGAGAGGAAGAGGCAGTACGTTAGCCTCTCTCTCTCTCTCTAGCAGCAGCTCCTACTCCAGGGTGGCACCGACCAGAGTTGAAGTTTCGCCTCGCACCACTATAACAAGTGGTGTTCCTCCAGTGTTGGATAGGGGTGGGCACGGTCCGGTTAAAGGCGGTTAAGAGCCTTAACCTTAACCGAACCTAAATATACGGTTAATAAAATTTTTTAACCGGACCTAACCTAACTATTATTTTCTTTAACCTAACCTAACCGTATTTTACGGTTAGGTTAACCGATTAACCGAATTAACCGTATTTTTCTCAAAATTTTAAAAGAACAGTTAGGTTAAACAAAGAGTTTAACCGGACCTTTAACGGTATTATAAAAAAAAATTGAAAAGATAGAATTTTAAACAAAAAAATAAATGATAATAAAATACAATAATATGAATTAGATTTTAGGGTTAAATATATATATATATATATATATATATATATATATAATATAATTATTTATATATATGGTTCGGTTAACGGTTAATTAACCAGATTAACCGTTAACCGTATAATATTACGGTTAATTTGGTTAATCCGGTTAATTAACCATATTTTTTCTTAACCTTAACCGAACCATAATTTTTTTATAACCTAATCAGATTATTTTTAACCGTTAACGGACCTAACACGAAATTTCGGTCAGTCCAGTTCGGTTAACGGTTATAACCGTTGTTTGTCCACCCCTAGTGTTGGACACAACCCAGTGGCACGGGGTTGGATACAGCCTTCGCCTGTGTTGGGTTTGCAGGGGCTGTCCTTCCCGAGCCGGTACTAGTGCAATCCGTCTCATGGTTCACCGGTCATGATATCTTTCTTTGAAAATGACGGAAATGAAGTTGAAACTCACGTCTCAGCCTCTCCTTTCCCGTAGACGACACCAATTAATGCGTAAAACCGACTGGGCCCATTTTCCCACCTGGGTTCCACATGGGTAAAGCCTTTACGCAATGCAATCCTTAGCTCCCTTCACACGAATGTACCTACAAAACACGCCGGAGGGTTCTCCGGCGTAGGCACTCCGACGCTCAAGCCGGATCACCGAAAAATACTCAAGAAAGTATGTAGGAAGTAGCTAAGTAAGAGTGATAGTTATTCGATCCCGTTACCTCCCTCCTAGGGGTGTTATTTATACATACTTGATGAATAACAACTGCGCCATTATGGTTTCATGGCATTATCCCGCACGCTTTTCTCATGACGTCGTGCGTGGATATCTTCTCTCTCAAGAAATCTGCATTGTGCCTACGGTTTCCTCCCGACGGAGGTTGGACCAGCCAATGAAGAATATAGGAAATATTCCTTGACTTGGGCCTTAATCTTCTCAAGCTGATTGCCACTTCTCACGTTTCTCGGTCTTATCGATAATTTACCTCTATGAGCCTGATTAACACCCGCTTACGGGCTTCAATTCGCCGGGCCTCGCGGCCCACCTGTAGTTAGGTTTGGCCATCGCGGACCACCTGTAGCTAGGTCTGGGTTTCGCAGCCTGCGCGGTTAACTCTGGGCCTCGCGGCCCACTCGCTGATTGTAGTGAAGTGATGCATATTTTTGGGATGTATTTTAGTGCAAAAAGTGATATAAAGTGTTAGTTTTATGCTTAAATGTGTAGAGTATAACTATTTTGCCTAAAAGGTATTACTTGGAGGTATTTCGTCCGTTTTGCGAGGTAAATTGGTGGAAGTTGGCCAAACCGAGAGTACCGGCATTCTTAGGATGAAAAGACGAACATACCGGCGAAAACGGGGGTCGGGACCGAAGTATTTCTCGTAAAATCCCTGGTCTCGAGCACGGTGTCGAGGGGGAGATCCCTCGAGTCGAGGGATTGGCTGGAAAGAGAAGATTTTGAAAGGCAGAAGCCTCGACTCGAGGGCGGCGGAAAAATGAGATCCCTCGAGTCGAGGGCGGCGGAAAAAATGAGATCCCTCGAGTCGAGGGCTGAGCCTCGACTCGAGGAGCGAGATTTTCAGAAATACGTTTTTTAAAAGCAGCAGAAGCAGTTATAAAGGGGGTTGATGAGAATTAGGGTAGCAATTTTAGATTGGAGAGTAGAGAAGAAAACACACATTCACACATAGTTAGGGTGTTCTTGAATTTCTTTATAATTTCTTGAAAATTAGGTTTAGATTTTGGATTATTTCAAGCATTCTCAACATTCAAGGTGACATCAAACCTTTTTCTTTTAATTTTAGTGGATCAATTTTTATTAATCATGCTTCCTTCTCTCTCAATTCTTTCAATTTTCATGGGTTTTCTTGAATCATGATGATTGGCTAAATTCCTTTTGTGTTTGGGTGTGATGATCCTTGGGTGAATTAATTTTGATGATCATGTGATTGGGTGTTTCAATTATAGAGGTGAATAATTATTCTATTGTGATTTGCATGATTTAATTGCTAGATTAGGTCTTGATCCTTTGTTAATTGATTTAATTTGCGCAAAGAGATTTGGTTTATTAAATTGATTCTTAGGTGTTAGGCTTGGTTTTGTGATTGAAGTAAATATTGGGTTAACGCAAGGAGACTTGGTTAATTTTCATTAGAACCTACATTAGAATACGTTAATTGCTTGAATTTATTTCTTGTGATTAAGTGAGGAGACTTAGGGTGTCGTCTCTAAACTATCTTACGTGTTTCTTTGATATATTAAACCTAGGCTTATCCAAGACGGTTGATATGTGATTTTATGCTAGATAGCTCCTATTATCCCTCGTTAATCGAAACCCCGATCATGTGTGATTCGTAATTAAGGATTCCTCGGTGATTTGCACCCGAACACATTTTTCTCATATTTATTATCTCTTGATTATTTTTAGTTATTAATTTAGATTTAATTTTGCATACCCGAGCCCGACTCTATAATACCATGCCAACTCTTAGCTTTAGGGATCCTAGCTCGACATAGTTCCTTTGGGTTCGATAACTTGATTGGGTCTTAAATATACTTACTCGAAAAGCTGCAATCAAAATGGCGCCGTTGCCGGGAACTAATTAGAGTGCTAATAGGGACTTAGAGTTTGTTGAGTGGTGTTAGTAGTGTCATTTTATTTGCTTTATTTTTATTTTTGTTTTGGTTAATTGTTTCGTGGGAATTTGATACTCGTTTCTTTCATAGGTGCATGAACACAAGGTCTCGTGGTATTCAACCCGAACCTATCAACCTTGAAATAGAGGCTACGGTAAGAAGGAATCGAGGTCGAAATCGTAGGGAAGCAAGAGAGAGACGAGAAATGGAGGCTAGGAATGAACTGGAAAATGAAGGGGAGTTGGTGATCCTCCGATGCAAGAAGAGAATGGACCTCCAAATCTGAATGGAAATGAAAATGGGGGCAACAATGTGGTGGAAAACCAAGGGGGTAATCGAAACCAACCACAAAATGCTCAAGTTGGCCCTTTCCCTCAAGGGTATCCACCGAACCAATTCCCATATCCACAACAACCATATCCCTATCCTCAACAAGGCCCACAATTCCCACAATTCCCATACTATCCACCCCCACAATACTTCCCACAATATCCCCAAATGCCTTATCCTCAAGAACCACCTCAGCAACCACAAGCTCAAAATCAACCTGTTCAAGAGCCTCAACCTCAAGGCCGTCCACTTCGGGAGTTCTATGAGCCGCAACCGAGAGAGTTCTATGATGGGATTGCTAGACCTCGAATTGAGGCTAACAATTTTGAGATTAGCCCGGGCTTGGTAAGGATACTTAGAGAAAAGCAATTCGAGGGGAAGGATGAAAATGAAGATCCTCATGGTCACATAGCCCAATTTTTAGAGATCTCCGACACCATCAAATACAATGGTGTTTGGGAGGATGCGAAGAAGCTTCGTCTCTTTCCATTCACTCGAATGGGAGAGCGAAGGCTTGGCTAAATTCACTTCCATCGGGGACCGTGAGAACATGGGAGGAATTAAGTAGGAGGTTCTTGATGAAATTTTACCCTCCATCCAAGACCTTACAAGCCAAAGAAGCTATCTCACAATTTCGACAAAAGAATGGCGAGTCGATTCATTAGCTGCGTGGGAGAGATTCGGGAACTTGTTGATAGCATGTCCTCAACATGGGTTTCCTGAAGAGCAAGCGATCATGTACTTCTATACGAGGACTCAATGATTCTGATCGAGCTTTTCTAAATGCTTGTGCAAATTGGTCTATTTGGTCTAAGTCCGTGATTGAGATGAATCAAATTATGGATAGCATTGCTCAAGATTCATTTCAAGCTCAAGTGAGTAGGGGAAGTCATCATAGGGTGGATAGACTTGGAGCTCTAACATCTCAACAAGGTGGAAATTCTCAACCCCTTGTCCAAGGTGATATGAGTCAAGCTCCAAATCCAATGGAGGAGGTGAACTACATCACTGGCTATACATTGTCTTTCATTTGGTCATCTTAGTTTTACACTTTTAACTCATCAAAACTAAGTACATCTTTTCCATCCTAACAATTTTCCCCTTTTTGATGATGTTAAAACACAGCTCAAGAAAAGAAATGTTAGTACTCTTAGAAAGTAAGGATAAACCATTAAGTCACATAAAACAATCAGTTTTATCATCGGATGACTAGACAATCATGAATCGAGACAATCGAGCAATTTTCCATTTATAAACAGATGGGTAAAACTCGGATAAACAGAACAATTCAGTTAGTTAAAAAAAAATTATCCAATTTGGTAATAGAAGTCTTAATGAGTCTTTAATCAAATTATGTTACAAGCACCGAATAGTTAAACAGATTAGTTTTGAGGAAGTTTGAAGTTAATCAACAGATTGAAAGTAGGTCAAAAGTTCTATTCACACGATTCACAACTTTAGCTTTCATGCAAGTCAAATAAAAATCGATAAGATGAGAGAATAAAAACAAAACTAGTCATACCACCTATTTTCTTACGGAATATTAAGCCACCAAAGACCCGCTTCTTTAATGAAATTGTTTCACCACCCTCTGCAAGATCAGGCTATGGATTCGGCTTTGATAATCAGCTGCTTGATTTTCTCCGAGTCCAGACGACCATCGCTTGTCGGAGGGGCTCCATCTGGGAATAGGATGGTGCAACGACGTCCGCATTGAACTCCTCATGAGCAAGGTTGATAAGATATTGATACATTTGAGGGTCCTTCTGTTCAAGCCGATTATGAAAAGCTTCATTTTCATCTAGTCCCCATCTCGATGATTTTGCAGACGTGAAACCGGAAGACCAGTCCACTTCAAAAGGTCTCCACCTTGCAGTCTCGCCGTGCATTAACACTTCCTTGGGGACTGCTTCACTTCGATGATAAGGTCGAAGAACTTCTTCCCCGCTCATTTTTCTCTCTACGAACCCACCTCCTCGGTGAGCGGTCATAGAATTTTCCTGCCGCTTTCTCTGCTCTCTCCTCTTCTTTGCATCCCGTCGCTTATATTTCTCCTTTTCATCTCTCTTTCTCTTTGATTTTCTCCTCCTCATCTATCTCGGCTTGTGTTTTCTTTGTAGTTCTAGATGATCCGGAAGGAGATGCGACCATTTTGATTTGAGCAGGATCTTGCACAGAAAGATCCCTAGGCTGCAGATCTGGGTTCGGCTTCTCTTATCTTTTCGGCTCCTTCTCTCGTCTGTCCTCTTTCTTCTTCTCTTCTTCGGCTTTCATGACTCCTCGAGATAATTCCTCTATCTTCATGCCGGGGCCATGATCTTATCATCATGCTCGTCTACTCTTTTCTTGAGCACACTATCTTCCCCTTTTTAGCATCAAAGAAACGGGTATTGCAGATAGTGGCTACTTGTTCAATTTGTCCCATTAGCTCATGGCGAACAAGCCTGTCTTGATCTAGCTGATCATATCTCTTCTTTTGAGCTACCTCGGTCCTCTGAAACTCTCCATCGATAAATTGCTTAATGATCGGTAAATGCGCCTATCCTTCTCCATTGCCAGTGCATTTTCAGTACTTGATGAAATGAGGCCTCCTTAGCTTTCAGGCTTCTCTTACTTGATCTTCAACCGAATCACGATATCGGTATAGGCAGAGCGAACGTATTGTTTGACCCATTCATCCCGAGAGTTCATCTCCTTAGCAATCAAGCCGTCTTTACTGCAGCCATCTGCTCTCATGTCTCGATCTTAGAAAAATAGAGGTCAATTTTTGTCTTTTCTTGGATGGCGGCCTCTATGTTTTCTTTGATAGATGATGTAATGACTCAGAATCACCGTAGAGCATTTAGACTAGCTCTTTTGAGATTCAACACCTCCTCTTTCAGGCGTGTTGAATTCGGATCGCATTCTGATCATTGAAGGGCCTACCAAATCTTCGGATGGAGAGGATTGAGTTAGGTCAATCGTCTCCACCGGAATTTCTTCTTCTACAACCCTAGTTGGAGGAGAATCAGCCAGTGTGCGATTGTAGTTGGCTCCTCCATCTGTACCTTCGTTGATCGCTCTGTTGGTGCCTCCTCGCTTGTATCCATCTCAGTGGCTCATCGGGCAGCCTCCACCCATAGCCATCTCCGACTCTTCCTCCACCATTCTTTCCTCTTGACTTCTTCCGGGTTTCCTCGGTTTGTTGCATGTCTACGAAATATACCTGTGAAGGATATAATCGAAGAACATGCTCTCGATAGGATATCCATGAAGGATTTGAGCTTGGCCTTCTTCAAAGCACCTCCTTCTCCCAT
The DNA here is from genome assembly GCA_030762865.1 of Paraleonurus japonicus. NCBI lineage: Eukaryota > Viridiplantae > Streptophyta > Magnoliopsida > Lamiales > Lamiaceae > Paraleonurus > Paraleonurus japonicus. The sequence continues at coordinate 16,720,608 of CM061060.1, read as the reverse complement.
AAGGACGAGGTTGTTTCCTCCAACCTCGGCTATGAGGATAGGCTGTCTCCTCAAAGCTCCTGTCCTTATCCTCCACAACACCACACATCTACCAATTCTTCCAACAACTCTGGTTCATTAATCGATTGTGTTCTTTTCTCAGGAGAAATTTCTTCCCAACCACCCGAAGAGATTCCTCCGTTGGTCTCATGACTCCGGTAGGGTTAGGAAGAAGGGAGTATAGATGAGGTTCTGTTTGAGAGGTGGATAGGAAAGAAAATGGAGTCGGGTGAGGGTTGTGTTTGTTCGGACTTTTGGGAGTGGACCGCTTTTAGAGGCTCGAGGCAGCGGCCTTGTCTGCCCCTTCATCGCCCGGGTGGGATGGTGAAGGTTGGGTGTCTTCAGCCTCGGATGAGGAAGAAGATGATGTGGAGGGTTGGGTTTGTTCGGCTTCCTCGGCCTCGTCTCCAGATGAGACTTCCACAGCCTCTCCTCGCCCCGAGATTTTCCAGCCGCGACACTTCCCCCTTGGGAAGCTGTCCCTCTCCTCCTCTTCCTCTTCATTCTCGCCTTGGTCTCTGTCTTCTCGAGATGATGACTCATCTGCTAACATCGTCTCCACCTTTTTACCCTTGGCCTTAGAAGCCTTTTTCTTAGGTGATGGAGGTGGGGTGTCTCCTTCGAGTCTGTTAGCCCGAAGGGTTTCTCATCCTTGATGAGCAGACCTTTCGCTTTGTGAATTTCTTCACCCCCGTATCCCAGTCAAGCTTCTTGGTCCCTATCTTCTTCTCTAGTATGATGGTGACCTGGTCATCATACTAGTTATCTTGGTCGCGACCATCTAATCGGCTCCTTCGACACCTCTGTCTTCACAAACTTTTTCTTTTCCTCCATTATTACGGAGTACACCATCTGAGCCCAATTTATCTACGCCCCGTCTATAATTGCTCTCAGACAAAGAAATCCTCGGCTTTGTCAGCCCGTCGTGGCTTTGTTGCTCTCCAAGTATACACTTGGTCGAATGAGCATAAGGAGACGATACTTCCTTCTCAACATCCCCTTCTTTAGGTTCGCAGATTTGTGTTTCTGCGTCTTCCTTGCCATCAATTTGTAGCTATCCAAATACTCCTCCGCCTTGTATATGAACGGGTTGCCGCCGGTGGTGCTCAGGCCGAAAATTTCTCCGATGTCGGCCGATAGATACATGAATTTTCCTGCTCTTCCCCAAAGTCTGAATACTAGTTTCTAATCCAAAGTATCGGTTGTTTTAGCACGGGTCATGAACTCTGCGCGAGATCATCCAAGGTTTTTTTGATTTCGAGGGCTTCATCGAACGATCTTGCTTCAATCCTCTGGACTCTAACAACTCTAAAATTTCCCTTGTTTCGGGATCGGTGGAGATATCCCACTCTACGTACATCTCGGATTTGGTGCGATCTCTCGATGGATTTGAGATTGTATTCATACTTGATTCTGGATTTTCAGTGTCCGCCATTGAACCAGTGTTTGGAAAGTTTTGAGAGGGAAAAGGATTTTGAGAGAATATGAATAGGTAATTATGTGCGTAAGTTATTATGCACACGTTTTCCTATTTATATGGAAAAATTTAATAATAAACTAATCAAAAACTCATAATTGACTGCAAAAGTGTAAATTTTGGCTTTCGTGCCAGCATTAAATGCAATTATGCTGATTTATTTTGAAAAGTGCATGAATAATATTATTAAATATATCGCGCGTGAACTGTTGACGGTTCATATTTCAGAAACCGCCTCCAATTTATGCGCGTGAATGTCACTCAGCGTATTTCAAAGCTTTATTTGATAAAATTTTGGGTCCGATAGTAACTTCTCTAACAAGAAGTAACTTGATTTGTAAAATCTTTTCGAGATAATTGGAGAGATAAAAAGAAATATACACGCTTCAAGAAAAACAAAATTTTGAACCCTTATCTTTTTATTTTGTAAAACAAAATATTTCAACAAACCGAGTAACTTCATTTTTGAATAAATGTAAAAGGAAATTATGATATTAAATTCATATATTAATTATATGAACTAATATTCATAGTTTTATTAAAAACAATAAAGTTTAGAGAGAAAAAAAAACTTCTTGAATATTTCACCTTTGCGGATTGATAGCAACATAGTCTTGTTTCATGAATATTCAAGAAATGGAGGCTATGAGATTTGTTGAAAATTAACCCCTCTCCCACTTAGTTATTTAACATGAGGGATATTAATATGCATAACATATGAAACACATAAAGCATGCTAAACACAATAACACATATGAGAAAGAATAAATATGGAAAACAAAATTCCAACTATTATGGCCTCTTTGATGCTCCCATGTTCTTGAATGTTTGCCATCAAACGGGTAAGGGGCAGCGCCCGCTCAAAAAAATCCATTGATTCTTCGCTATCGATCTGGTTCGCCATTGATCAACCTAATCTGTTCCTATTACGCTTTTATCCAACGATCCTATACATCATCTAGATCGAAATAAAACATACACGATAGACCGCCGTGGTTATAACTATTACAATCATTCACCAACCCAAAATAAAAACCTCGACAGTCCGAGGGTTTAATACATACATAAACATACATGCCGACCATAATAGTTGGATTTAGGGTTCCCGCAAAAATATCGAATATTCGCATACCCAAAAAAAAAAGATCTACGATTAACATCCAATCCCTAATATAATGATTTATGATAATCATGCAAACCCTAATATGACAGATTTACAAATATCATGCAATCCTATTCAATATCGATCATGAAACTCTATTATAACAGATCAAGAAACCCTATTATAATGTATCAAGAAACCCTATTATAATAGATTTACAATAATCATGCAATCCTAATAAATCGGATCTATGAATGACCGAATCAATTGCATAGAGTCGTAAAACACGGCTCTAATACCAATTGTTGGAACCACCGATCGCCGACTCTATGAAATTATCGATTCGTAATTACAGTCACATAAACACAAAGCAGATAGAATTGTACCTTTATTCACCGTAATAGGTGAAGACGAACCAGTTCTAAGGTCGGAGGCTGCGATCGAAGGATGAGCCTCGAACCTCACGGTCTTACGCCGTATTCCTATCCCTTTCCCTTGGACGTCGAGTGGTCGACTATCCTCCAAGGAATCAGAATTCGCCTCTCGATCTCACGTATTTTTCACACACCTGGAGGCTCGATGTTAGGGTTTATTTATAGGCTACAACGGGGACCCTAAGGAGGAATTAGGGTTGGGCCTCTGATGGGCCTAAATATCCCGTGTTGATCCGATCACTTTACTTAAGCCCATCAATTATAACTCGGTCCACTAAAGAGTTATAATTGAATTACCGTCCTAATCCCATATTATAATATGGGCTCCTTTATTATGTGTACGTTTATTTCCCGTGTTTAAGATATCGAATGTCCATAAATTAATTAAATTAATGACAACTTAATTAATTTATATCTAATTCCAAGAGTAGTACCACTCATCTTTATTATTATGTCGGATTAAATCCACTGCGGGGTTTACATAATAATCTTTATGAGCTCCTCAAGGGGACATCATCATCCTAAATAATTAGGACACGATTCCTTCTATAATCAACAAAGACACCATATAAACAATGTTATCTCCCAATTCACCGAGCCTATTGATTTAATAAATCTCACCCATTGGCAAATCAAAGAAACATACATTGAGTACACGTGCCCGTTATTATATAGGGATTAAGAAGACGTACATCCATAACAACAGAGGTCTTGTTCTTTTATATAGTCGGTACAAATTGAACAACCTCATATGGTCCCGCTCAATACATACAAAATGTACTAGTGTAACTTTATAGTCAAGATAGACTAATACCAAATTACACTACAACCGTTCCAATGGTTTGTCCAAATCCATCTTGGTTGTGAGCTATTATTTATAATCTATAAGGAGCTGATAGCATGATCTTACGTGTGACACCACACACCATGTTATATACAGTATAGATTAATCTGGACAAAATAATGATATATATAACAATCATAAACAATAAGTATTTTGATCATAATGAATCTCATATTAAAAGGATGTTCATACTCAAAAAATGTTCATACAAAAGCTAGGCTTATAGTATACATCCTAACAATTGAGTTTCAAATTAATATTGTGCAAGCAGATGATGATCCAATCATATTGACAGATATCAACGGTGCACTAATTGATATTGAGAAGAAGAAGAAGAAGAAGAAGAAGAAGAAGAAGAAGAAGAAGAAGAAGAAGAAGAAGAAGAAGAAGAAGAAGAAGAAGAAGAAGAAGAAGAAGAAGAAGAAGAAGAAGAAGAAGAAGAAGAAGAAGAAGAAGAAGAAGACAAAAGTGTGTGAAAAGAGTTTCCAAGACAGAACCTTTACAACGGAAATAAAGACTCAATATAACATATTGACTCTTAAACGGCTAAGTGTAGTAGTACAAAATATTACACCGTCAAAAGTAAATCAAAGTATCAAAGACATCTATGCTTAATGACACTTCAATAAACCTATGTTGGTAAACGAGGTAACATGCACAAGTACCAACGTAAAGGGGGAATAACGGCCCTATCTCTTGGATGCACTAACGCACTCAACAATTGATATTTGGATATTCCTTGCCATTGCTGAAGTCCTCGGTCTTCTATTTATAGATGTCCTCGGTCTTCAACCATAGATCCTTGTAGATGGATCTAGAAAGACTTCAAAATAACTTCCCCTTAATTCTCTCACTTAACCGTCCATGTAGATAATTGATTTCGTGGCTTTTACTCCTGCAACCGCATGATCTAGATCCTTCTAAATCTCTCTGGAATTGGTCTTGAATCTGGATCCTTGTGGAAGATTCTCGAATCCGTCCTCAATGTTGCACTTGATGTTACAGCATCCACAACAACATTTGATTCAGTCTTCATTCCAGATCCTTGTAGAATGTTCTAGATCTTCAACCCGCAATGTCACAACATCTACTACAACATTGAACTATTAGAGAATAAAAGTTAGTTATATGAAGAAAGAAAGGGTCAAATTCTCGATGTAGCCGAATATGTGATAACATCACATGCGACATCAACAATCTCCCCAATTTGACCTTTCTGCTACAACACACCCGATGTATACATATCAAAGTATATATAAGTTAGTATTGTATGTATGACAGAGAATCTCATTTGTAGCATACATTCAAAGAAGCCAAAACTGTCGTAGCAAACTAGTCAAACTAGTAAAAACAGAATAAGTACCCTAAAGTTAACTTACTCAAACACAATAAACCATTAAGGTTTAAACAAAAATAGATTAGCATCAACATCTAATCAAAATATCAAGATCGCAGTATTAACTTGAACATGAAATCGATATCGAGTAATGCTTCAAAAATAACCTAGTATCGAGCCTTGCCTTAGTAGATAAAACAAGATCGAGCTTTAGACACAAAATAAGAGTCTACTAAGCAAATGTATCAAACTGATTTACAAGGGAACTATCACGAATCTCCCCCCGTGAAATGTACCATTGTCATCGTGTCATCTCGATCTGGTAAATCACCATAAAGTTCAAAGAACTTCTTCATCTTCATCAAAGAAGTTCCACTATTGCAAAGTTTGCGGTAACATCTGCCGTGACATCAAGATCGAGTCCAGTGCATTACCATCTCTAGGATTTGCACCATCTCCACTGGATTTGCATCAAATGTGAATCTCCTCGATTACAACATCCGAGCACGACCAGGTAATTTGGTACTCCCCTGTGGTAGCAGAAAGTAATCTTAACCAATAATCCTTCAAGAACCGAAGTTCATTGATTGATTCCTCGCAAAACGTCCAATTGCCTATGAATAAAATTTTCATTAAAGTTCATAAAACTAGCAGGATAATTAGGATTTGGTGGAGCGGCATGTGGAGCGGCATACGGGGCAACATTAGGAACAGGATCGGGAACAACATTTCATCATGCAGCATCGTGTGCAACATTCTCTTGACATCGGGATCTCGTATAGGTAAATCAATTATCCTGTTTCCACTCAACAAGACAGTGAGATATTCATCAAAGTAACCCTCCCCCTCAACAACTCATTTCGGCTAGGTTGAAAACCATGACTCTTCAAGTAGCCATAAATCAAATTCGGATAAGGAAGGTTCCCTTTTTCGTAAATATTCCCTGAAACTTCATCAATGATGGAAAATTACCAACCCTAAGTTAAATCTCCTCATAACACCAATTCTAAACATTAGAACGGCTGGTCCTTAGTCACTTTGGTCGAATTTGTAGAAGGAATCCAATCATACACAATCAACTTATGAATAATCGAATATAGAGATGTCAAGTGAGCAGCAAGCATATGTCTCGCCACCTAACTATTCTACCACCACCAAAGTTTGAATTACCTCATCCACGGGAGGTACATCCTCTTCATCCAAGTGATTAATATGGAGGAAGAAATTAATCAGCTTCAGTGTGAATGGAACATCTCTCCCTAAAGTTTACTGGGACCGTACTCAATGAAAGTTTCTTCTTCCATGTCCCTTTTCAAACTTGCATAGAACTCATAAACCCAATTAGTCACAAAAGAATCAAGAAAAGTAACAAGATGCATCAAACTTCTTTCTTCTAAGTATCTAACCAATCTCTTAGACTCAAACTCAGCAACATCAATCTTTCTTTCTATCAACGGTTTCCTATTACTCAACTTGGTAACTTTTTGTTCAAAAGTTTCACTATCTGAATTATCACTAGAATCCTCAAGTTCACTAGCATCCTCATCACCAACAGAAGTTCGAATCGGTACCTTTCTCGGAATGATCGATTCTTCGCTTGATTTCTCCTCGGAATCATCACCGCTGTCATCCGGATTAGGTGTTGTTGCACTTGTTCCAACATCGGGTACATCACTGTCCTGTTTCTTCTTTGATCGCCTTTCTTGCTTCATTTTCAGCTCAATCAATGGTACATTCTCGTCGAATCACCATCATCGATGTCAATGACTGTTCACCACTTTGCTTGTCGAATTTTCGTAATCCGAGTCGAGAATACCTTAATTGGTTCATTTACAATCGAACCCACGGTAGGCTTCTTTTTCCTTGATGATTACGAGTAATCAACCCTAGTAAAGACACGTCCCGATTGCCTTCTTGGTTTTGGAGCAAGCGATGGAGGGCTTCTCTTCCTCTTCCCTTTTGCGGCCTTAACAAGCAAAGAAGCTCCATCGGTTACGAGTCCTCGACATTGAGGAGTCGGTGTGCTCAAACGTTCTCCTCCTCAAAGCAAGTTGACTCTTCTCTTTCTTTGGTTTCAACCGTGGGTGCATCCTCCATTGTGGTATCCCCCGCTTCAAAGATATTCTCGCGGCAATCGCAGCAACGTCCGACTTCTACGGTGGGACGATTGAGGGTTTTCGAGGAGCGGAGTAGGAGTAGGGTTAGTTTGAGTGGCGAGGTATTAAGACACATCAACCGTAATAGAGCCGATTGTAAGCTCAGGAACGTTGGGTGCCCCTTTCAGGTTTTGAGCAATGGTTTCAGCTGTGCGCTCGATGCTTCACCGGGAATGTGAATGTTCGGCGGGTAAGCATCGATCGAGAGGCATAGGAGGTGATGTGGTAGTGGATGATTCAGCAACAGTCGCAACATTAGGGTTTGTAGCCATTTGGGTGAGCGATTGAGGTTTGATTGTGAGTTTGGAGAGGTTTCGTTTGAGGGAGAAGTTTGAATGTGCGAGTCCTTTGGGTTTCCTGCCATTTCCACTTAAATAGAGTATTAAAATATTCAATTTAAGTTGACAAATGAAGAAAATAGTCGAACACTTATGCAATATTTCAAAATAATGAACAATGATCACTTCTATGCTTTAGTATTCAGAGCAACATAATTTCGAGAATTATATAGAGAAAATAAAGTTACGGTTAATAGTATAGACCCACAAAGAAAATTCTGGAATAAATTAGAACTTAGGTGGTTTAAAACATTAAATCCATGATCTCCTAAAATTTAGGGCATGAAATCATGGGTAAAAAACTTCGAGAAAAATTCAAATTAATTAATCCAATTAATTAAAAACTACACGGCATTATCTAAATAAAGGTGGTAGTGGGATTAGTGTATGACTTAGTCAAATTAAGAACTAAAACATAATTAATTAATTTGCACAAATTAAAATAAATTCAAAACTTACTGATGTTGTACTCAAAATTGGAACACACACTTCAACACCGGTTTTTCCTTAGAAATTTTTTCCAATGTTGCAAATAAAACAATTTCAGCTTTTTCTAGCACTTTTAATCACACATTAATCCATCTTTTCAAAAGAGTGCATCGTAGTCGCGAACTCCGTGCCCCATAGTTACTCAATGGATTTGTGAGCATATTGATGTAACACTAATCACCTTTTGAAAAGAAGACATCGTAGTAGCGAACTCCGTGCTCCATAGTTACTCGGTGAATTAGTACATCTTGAGTGCTTTTTCTTTCTAATTTTCTTTTCAATTGCATTTGAGAAGTGTGAGACCTCTTTATATCTATACAACATCAATTATAATTCAAATTTATTTTCGGAGGAATTAATTAATCAAGAAAATTTCAAAAATTAACCAAATTATACACTTTGTACCCGTGATGTCACATATGTTACAACATTTGTAATAACATCTATCTAACTTTATTTAGATAGTGCACATACTAAGAGATTTCCTCAAAAATGAGAATCTCTCATGGTCAAGAGCTTTAGTGAAAATATCAAGAAATTGATTTTCGGTGGGTACATACTCTAACTTAACAATATTTTTCTCTACTAAATCCCTTATAAAATGATGTCTTATACTAATGTGCTTAGTGAGTGAATGTTGTATAGGATTTTTCGAAATATTAATAGCACTAGTGTTATCACAATACACAGTTAAAATATCACTTTTAATACCATAATCATGAAACATCTTACTTCAACCATAGAAGTTGTGTACAACAACTTCTGCCGCGATGTATTCGAGACTGCGGTGGATTGTGAAACACGGTTACGCTTTCTACTGTGCCATGAAATCAGGTTGTTTCCCATGTAGAAACAGCCACCACTCGTACTTTTTCTATCATCTATGTCTCCGGCCCAGTCGGAATCACTATATCCCACAAGTGTGCTATTTGTGTCCTTGGTATACCAAACACCTAGATCGCTTGTACTGTAACATATCTTATGATTCTCTTAACCGCATTCAGGTGTGATTCCTTTGGACATGCTTGGTACTGGCACAAACACAAACACTATACATGATATCCGGTCTACTAGAGGTTAAGTAAAGAAGACTACCTATCATGGATCTATACAGTGTTGGATCAATTTCTTGTCCAAAGCATTGTCTTTACACAATTTCGTGTAGATCCCATAGGTGTTTTCATTACCTTAGAATTTTCCAAACCAAACCTTTTCACCAAGTTTTTAGCATATTTGCTTTGTGAGAAGAAAATACCATCTTTTTCTTGCTTGATTTGAAGACCTAAAAAGTAATTTAGATCCCCAACCATACTCATCTCAAATGTTGCAGTCATTGCTTCAACAAAGCTGTTTAGCATTTTATCACAAGTTGAACCAAAGACTATATCAACAACATATATTTGAGCAATTAGTAAATCTTCTCCATTTTGTTTGATGAATAAGGTATTATCAGCAATTCCTCTAATAAAACTAAATTACAAAAGAAAGTCGGTAAGTCTATCATACCATGCTCTAGGAGCTTGTTTTAGGCCATACAATGCTTTCTTTAGCTTGTACACATGATCGGGATATTGTGGGTTTTCAAATCCCTTAGGTTGTTCAACATATGCTTCTTCTAACAAAATTTCATTTAAAAATGCAGCTTTAACATCCATTTGGTGAAGTTTAATATCAATAAAACATGCAATTGCTAGTAGTAGTCTAATAGATTCTATCCTAGCAACAGTGCAAATGTTTCATCAAAATTAATACCTTCAACTTGTGTATACCCTTGTGCAACTAACCTAGCTTTGTTTCTAATAATGTTACCGGACTCATCGGTTTATTACGAAAAATCCACTTGGTTCCAATGACATTGACATCATCGGCCTTGGAACTAGTGTCCAAACATCATTTTTTCAAACCGATTAAGTTCCTCATGCATAGCATTAATCCAATTTTCATCTTTTAATGCTTGATAACATTTTTAGGTTCAATTTCGTAATAGTAGCACTGCATTAACAACATTACAAAGAGAAGACATACATATTGATCTTATCAAATCTGCATGCTCTTTTGAACTTACTTTCCTCTGGTTTGTACACCAAGCTGAAGCATCACCAATGATCTGTCTCTGTGAATGATTTTTGGTTATACGACTAGATGGATTCAGCTTTGGAGTATCTTGATTGTTCTAAGATGAATCTGCTGAAATTTCAGGGGATGTTGCACCGAGATATTGTAGCATTCGGTGACACATTCTGCGATTTGAGTTGATTATCTTGAACTTCAAGAACATCAGACACATCATCATCATCATTGTCATCGTAAGCTTCTTATCATCATCAAACACAACATTAACAGATTCTTGAACAAAGTGTTAGTTCTAAGGTTAAAGATTCTATAGGCTTTACTATTCCTAGAATAACCTAAGAAAAACCTTTATCACTTTTGAATCAAACTTGTGAAGTTGATCCCTATCATTCGAGAATATAACACACACAACCAAACACATGAAAATATTTCACATTTGGTTTTCTATTGTTCATAATCTCATATGAAGTTTGATCGAACCAGATCTCAAAAAAACTCTATTAGAAATATGACATATCGTATTCAATGCTTCACCCCAAAATCTCTTAGCAAGATTTTTAGATGTAAGCATGACTCTAGCTATTTCTTGTAAAGTTCTATTTTTCTTTCAAGAATCCCATTTTGTTGTGGAGTTTTAGGTGAAGAACACTCATGCAATATACCTTTTCTTTCACAAAAATCAGGAAACATACTATTTTCAAATTCCCTACCATGATCGGATCTAATTACGCTAACTTTCAAGTTGAAAACAGCTTTTAAATCTCTTGTAAAGAATTTTAAAAGCATTAAAAGCTTTTGATTTTTCTCTCAAAAATTCAATCCAAGTATACCGAGAGTAATCATCAACCACAACAAGTGAGTATTTCTTACCACCAATGCTTTGAGTTTCCATTGGACCCATCAGATCCGTATACGGTAATTCAAAGCAGTGATGTGTCGAACAATGTGACAACATTTTATGCGACATTCTTACTGTTTACCTTTTTGGCATGGACCACATACAACGGTATTATCAAACTTCGGTTTGGGCAATCCTAGCACGGCTCTGTTTAACTTGGTTTCCTTATGTTCCTATAATTTGTATGTCCTAATCTTTGATGTCATAAGACATTTTCATCATGTTTTGTCAAATTACACACGTTTTTGTTCCCAATTAAATAGCAATTATCTGTTGACCTATTACCGGTCATCAAACATTCATTATTTTTGTCAAGAACATAACATGAGTTTTGTCAAATTTTACATACAAATCATCATATAATTGACTTATACTAATCAAATTAGCAAGTAGGCCATCAACATGCAAAATATTTTTAGCTTAGGAAAACCTTCAACATTTAAAGTTCCTTTTCCAATGATTTTTCCTTTAGTACCACCACCATATGTTACGGTTCCACCATTAAAAGACTCATATTGAGATAAGAATTTGATTTGACTATCATATGTCTAGAACAACCACTATCAAAATACCATAAACACTGGAACACATGCTTTGAGAGAAGAGTAAACTATGTTACTGAGACAACTTTATCCTTCTTTTTAGAGTGTCTTTGACACATGTTGCTTAGAATGTGACAGCATTTTAGACAACATTTTAGCATCTTTAAGATATTTCAGTCTTTTCAAACAATAAGGACGAATATGACCAGATTTCATCACAATAATGACACACATACTTCGTTTCTGTTTGTTTCTTCTTGTTAGTTTTTGTTTGAGCCTCAACTTTTATCTCATTATCAGTTTTAGCTTTCACAAATTTCACAGGATTCTCAAACATAGAAGATGTTTCATTTTTATATCCCAAACCAAATTTATTAGTGACTAACTACTAGAGCATCATTCATATCAGGATGAACTTTTGGTATATTTCTTAAAACTTAAAGAAGTTCCTTTCAGTTCCTCTTTTAGCTTAGAAATTTTCAAATCTCTTAAGTAAGTATGATTTCTAGTTTAGTCCTTGTTTCTTTCAAATCATCATTCTCTTTAGTTAAAGACTTTAGAGATTGATCTTGTTGACACATTTGTCTAACAAATTTTTATAGTCGATTCATCAATTCTTGTTTCTTGAGAAGTGTTATCTGTTTCATCAACACACCAACAAAACTATTCAAATCTGGAGAAATTTGATATGATGTTGCTTCGGATCTTGTAACATCTAATGCAACATCTCGAGTCGATTCATCCAGATCATCATCAGAGAGTCATCATAATCAATTTTAGCATAAAAAGCAAGTTCCTCATTTTTGAATCATCATTTTCATCATCCGAGTCATCACTTAAGGTAGCATTAAAATTCAGTTTTCTCCTAAGTCCGGTATTTGCACACTCATTTGCATAGTGTCCAAATCCGATTGCATGCATCACACTTAACTGAATTTTTTGAATTCGGGGATCATACCTTAGTTTACTACCTCTTTCAATTTGCCTTGATTAATTGTGATCTCTCCTTCTTTCGGGGGTAGGTGTGGTGTTGATTTGGATCTTTGGTTGGATATTCTCCTTGGATCTACTCATCGCTTTCCTCGGTAGGAGTTAAACTTCTTTGTCGACAGGGCGATGTTGTCGGGATTGTTACAACATAGGTCTGTCACATCCTCATCGAATCAATCTCGAACATAAGATTGATGTACATCACTTGAAGATGCTTCTCCTTTGTAAACAACAACCTTCTTGCCATCATTCTCCTCTGGTTGGATGAAGTTGATCTCATAGGTCTTAAGAATGCTTATTAGTTCATTATGACTCAACGTGTTCGTGTCCTTCGCTTCTTCTATAGCACAAATTTTTGCGTTAAATCTTTTAGGAACAGAACGTAAAATCTTATGCACTAACTGGTATTAGAAATTGGATCTCCAAGTAGTTGAGCTTCATTGACAATCTCCGTGACACGTTCATTGTAAGATGAAATGGTTTCATCTTCCTTTATTCTCGGAGTTCTCGAACTTCGTGCCTAGCATTCGTAGTTTGGTTCTACGAACACTATCGGACCCCTCACAATGCTCTTGTAAACGATCCCAAGCCTCTTTTGACCTTGACACGCTTAGATATGATTTTGAACATAGTCATATCAATCGAGACAAAAATTGCATTTAAGGCTTTAGAATTGTAACTAGCAATTGTGCTTTCTTCATTGTCGAGTCCGGTTCTCATTTGACTTGAGTTTCTCCTTCATTATCGGCTAAGTTCTCGAAATTGTCCATCCGGAAAGAACACTCCTCCAAGCATCGTTCATCTATGGATTTGATATACATCCGCATCCTAGGCTTCCAATAGGCATAATTTGTTCCATCAAGAACAGGAGTTCTAATAGATCGAGAGAGTGGATACTCCATTGCAAAATAAAAAGACACACTAAAACACAGGATCTAAACTTAGTAAAGTCGAGTTTTAGGCTCACGGTGCCATTTGAAAGTGTGCGTGTAGTGTAAAATGAATGATGTTGTACTTGAATGTTATGGCATGCACTACAACATCTAAATATCGAATGTGAAACACGGCGGAAGACTAACACTACAATGCAAAGGAGTAAATTTTTCATAGACTTGTTAATTAAAGTCTATGATGCCTATCAGCGAAATGTTTCACTAATTCGAGAGTGAATACAAAAGTGTGTGTAAAGAGTTTCCAAGACGTAACCTTTACAACGGAAATAAAGACTCAATATCACCTATTGACTCTTAAACGGCTAAGTGTAGTATTACAAAATATTACACCGTCAAAAATAAATCAAAGTATCAAAGACATCTACGCTTAATGACACTTCAATAAACCTATGTTGGTAAACGAGGTAACATGCACAAGTACCAACGTAAAGGGGGAATAACGGCCCTATCTCTTGGATGCACTAAAGCACTCAACAATTGATATTTGGATATTCCTTGACATTCTGAAGTCCTCGGTCTTCTATTTATAGATGCCCTCGGTCTTCAACCATAGATCCTTGTAGATGGATCTAGAAAGACTCCAAAATAACTTCCCCTTAATTCTCTCACTTAACCGTCCATGTAGATAATTGATTTCGTGGCTTTTACTCCTGCAACCGCATGATCTAGGTCCTTCTAAATCTCTCTGGAATTGGTCTTGAATCTGGATTCTTGTGGAAGATTCTCGGAATCCGTCCTTAATGTTGCACTTGATGTTACAGCATTCCACGACAACATTTGACTCGATCTTCATTCCAGATCCTTGTAGAATGTTCTAGATCTTCAACCCGCAATGTCACAACATCTACTACAACATATCAAGCTGTTAGAGAATAAAAGTTAGTTATATGAAAAAGAAAGGGTCAAATTCCGATGTAGCCGAATATGTGATAACATCACATGCAACATCAACAATGATTATGAGGAGGAGGAGGAGCTAAATTCAGACTCAAATGAGAATTGAATAGTGTAATAATGTATTTTTAATGTTATATATATGATGAGTGATATTTTATATGATGATAATATGTGTTTTTAATGTTATATATATGAGTGATTTTTATTGAATAGTGTAATAATGTAGTTTTATTTAATTATTGTTACAGATGAGGCGGAGCGAGTGGGTCGAGGGGACCGTGCTGGTCGAGCCATCGAGGTGATAGAGTACCGCATGCGGTTATTGATCGAGTGATTGGGTTCATTCTTGCATGATATTTGATGATCATTTTATATCGTGTCCGGTGTATTTCATTGCAAATCTTAAGTTAATGGGCTTAATTTTTGTGGAACTAATACTTTAATGCAAGTGTTGACTCATTTCTAGGAAAAGGGTGAAAAGCGAGCAAAGAATCGAGCTAGACAACAACTTGGTGAGCAAGATCCATTCTAGGAGGAGAGGTAGTTGAGAAGTGAGAAGAAAGTGATCAAAAGTTCGATGCACAAGTTTTGATGAGGTGAAAAATCTTGGAGAAGGGTCAAAAGTCGAGAACGAGAGTAATTGAAGTCACTTGGCCGAGTGGGATGTCACTTGGCCGAGTGAAATGAAGATGCCCGAGTTGGCAAGTTACGTAAGAATTCCCACTCGACTGTAAGCAAGATCACTCGGCCGAGTGAGAACACTAGTGGCGAGTCATCTCATTCTAGGACAATTCTCACTCGACCATAGCAAGGGTGACTCGGCCGAGTGAAGGCGGTGTTGCCCGAGTCATCCCGATCGAGAAGAAATTCCACTCGGCCATGAGCATGGTGACTCGGCCGAGTTGGATATGTAATGCCCGAGTCACATCCAGCCAGATTAATCCACTCGACCAGCGCCAAGCCACTCGGCCGAGTGGAACTCCTATCGGCCGAGTAGGACCACTGTTGCGCGATTTTGAGTAGAATTTTGTCATTTTCGAGACCCTTAATTGCAAAATGGAATTTGTAACTTTGCCCCCACTATAAATACTCCCCAATTCAGGTGATTGAAGGAGTTTTTTCCACACTTAGCACATTTCATAGGGATTTAGTTTAGAATTACTCTCTGCACACATTTACACATAGTGATAGGTGTTCTTAGCATTTGGAAGGATTTGAATTACCCAAGAGTTATAGCTGATAGAATTGAGTATACAAGTTGTATTAGACTCCTTCAAGGTGACTTCTACCATTTATCTTCAGTTTTGTTAATTAATTCCATCTTATTCATGTTTTCTATTTACTTATTGTTCATGGGTTTCCTTCAATTAGCCATGATTGGCTAAATTTCTTATGTGCTTGGGTGTAATGACCCTAGATGAGTTGATTTTGGTGAATTGGTGATTTAATTAACGCAGGATACTTGGTTTATTGAATTGATGCATAGGTGTTAGGTTTACTTGGGTGATTGAAGTGGATATTTGGTTAACACAAGGATACTTGGTTGATTAATTAGAACCTCATTAAGGCACATTGATTACTTGTTGTTTGCTTGTAATTAGTGAGGGGTGAGAGTGCCGTCTCTTACGTTCTTACGTGTTTAATTGATCATTTAGAACCTAGGCTTATCCAAAGACGGTTTTATTTGAGTTATTTGTTAGTTATCCCTATGATCCCTCTTGAATGAACACTTGATTGTTGATGATCGAAATTGACGAGTCTTTGGTGATTTGCACCCGAGCACTACTATCTCATCCTTGGTACTCTATGCTTAGTGTTTGGTTTAATTTCTTGTTGGATTTGTGTTGTTATTTTGGTGCTTTAATTTTGCAATCTTGACTAGCCGCTATAATTCTCGAAAACGTGTTATTTCATGGCTTCATCTCATTCCTAGTCCCTTGGGTTCGATAAATTTGGTCGCAATTTCTATCCACTAAAATACGACGATCAAAATGGCGCCGTTGCAGGGGACTAGTTGAGTGTGTCTAGGTGAAACTTGAGATTTCGTTGGATAGCTTTACTAGTGGCATTTTTATTTACTTGTTTGTTGTTTGTTGTTTTTGTTGGTCCCGGAGAGTTGAGTTGATTAAAACCTTGAGTAAGCTTTCTAGAACAAAATCTAGAAAGGGGGTTTGAATAGATTTTGTAGATTTTTCAAATCTTTCAAAACCAATTCAAAATATCGATTAAGTCCAATGGATAATGATTAAATTCTCAACTTCTTATAAGATCAAAAGCAAGGTTGATATTCTGATTTTAGTTAAGATTCTGAATTTAAATCTTGATGTAACACAATTTGTAAATCAAACAGAAACTAAAGAAAGCAAGAAATAACACCAGGATTTATAGTGGTTCGGATTTTAAGAATCCTACATCCACTCTCCTTCTTCAATTTGAAGAAGGGACTCGCTTATCGCTTACTTTCTCACTTCCAAATTACAACTTACAACTTGTACAATTCTTCAAATCTTCAATCTCCTAGACTCTTCTTCTAGAAATCTAACTATTACGGTGTGTATTGGATTTTGAAGATTACGGGAAAAGTGTTCTAAAAACACTTAAAATTATTAGAAACTCTCTAGAAATACTTGTGAAAAGATTGTGAAATCGAGTAGTGAATTGTGGAAAATCAAATATGCATAAGTGTTGTGTATCTTAAAAATTAAAAACCTAGACCTATTTATAAGTGCGGAAAGTCAGTTAGTTTGTTAGTTAGTTCTAACAAACTTGAAACCGCTTAACAAACTTAATCTTGAAAAGCTTGAGACCTCGGCTGATTTTACCTACTCATCTGCGGTGACTTGGTGAAGACTTGCCTTTCTTATTCTACTCGGCTTGTCTTTACCTCGTCTCGAGCTCTTCATGATTGTCTCCTGCAGATGACTAGTTTTGAGCTTGTCTTGAGATGACTTGTAGACTTTGATCTCCAGCCTAATCTTAATCGGCTCTTGACCCGTCCGATCGGCTTAGGATCGACTCGATCCGAGCCGTTTAACAATGTTGTATGCTCATCTGGATTTCTCTTTTTAACTCATCAAAACTCTTCTTGGTCTAACAGCTTTTGTTTGAGAATTTGATACTTGGTTTCTTTTGTTAGGTGCATTGTTGAACCGTGAAAATTGATAACGAAGCACCTACCAAGGAGAAGAAATCGAAGAAGGAACCGAAGGGTTATCGTTAGAGAAATGGAAGGGGTCCGCCTCCTCCAAGGGATGCTCATGAAGGGGAGGTAAATATCCAAGGGATACACGTTGAGTTGAGAGGTGTTCAACCTCAACAGGGGAGAAGATTTGATTCCTCAACACCAACCTAATGCTCAAAACCCCTACCCTTACCCTTATCCATATCCATATCCTCCACCTCCTCAAGGACAAAACCCCTATCCTTATCCACCTCCGTATCCACCATATCCTCCTCCATATCAAGATCAAAATTATGTTGCTCCTTACAATCCTCCACTACCAAATCATCCACCACTCCAAGATCCTCAAAATCCTCCATCTCCGAGAGAGGAAGGCCAATACGTGCCTACTTTGAACCTCAATTACGAGAGTACTATGACGGAATTGCAAGACCGAACATTCAAGCCAATAATTTTGAAATTGCTCCATCAATGATAAAGCTTTTGATGGAAAACCAATTTGAAGGGAGAGATGAAATAGATGATCCACACAAGCATTTAGATCGGTTTTGGAGTTGGCGGACACTATGAAGTACAACGGTGTCACAGAGGATGCTAAGAAGTTGAGGATGTTTGCATTTACTCTCACGGGAAAGGCTAAGCAATGGCTTAGCAAAACCTTACCGTGGAAGTGTACGCACTTGGGACGAGATAAGTCAAAAATTTTTGCTTAAATTCTATCCTCCTTCTCGAACCGTCCCAAGCAAGGAATGAGATTGCCGGTTTCAAGCAAAACCAAAGGAGAGTATCAAGGATGCATGGGAACGTTTCAACAATTTGTTGATTTCGTGTTCCCAACACGGCTTCCGGAGGAGCAAACCATATGCTTCTTCTATTGTGGAGTGGATGAAGCATCTCAACTACATTTGAACGCATGTGCTAAGGGGGACTTCTTATTCTTGACCTCACAAGAAGCCATTGAGATTTTAGATGGTGTAGCCAACAATGCCTCCCAATGGAACACCAATCAAGGCCCCAATCAAAGAGTAGCCAATGTGGAGCAAGGAGACTTAATGAAGTCTATGATGATGACACTTATTGATAAGGTGAGCTCACTTACCGCCAATCAACAAAGAGATGTCACTCCTCCTCCAATGATGCAAGAAGGGCAAGCTCTTAATCAAGTTGGGCCATGTGAAGATGTGAATTATATGGGAAGGCAACCTCAAGGAGGATATCAACAAGGCTACCAAAGAGGAAAGCAATTCAATCAAGGGCAATTCCGACCCCGTATCAACAAGGAGGTCCATCTTCTTTTCAACAAGGAGGCCAATTTGCTCAAGGTAACAACTCCTATAACTCAAATGTCCGTAAGAATGAAAACTTTTCATATGCAAATCCTAAGGCCGCAGTACAATTCCCACCTGGATTTGATCCGGGAGCTAAACCGCCTAATGGAGAAGGGAAGCCTTCAATGGATGAGTTGTTAGCCTTGTTGATCAAGAAGACGGAAGAGAAAGATGCTAAGCTCGAGGCAAGATTTGATAAGATTGAAGCAAGGCTAGATAAGATGGAAGGCTTGTTTGGGAGCCAAATTACTCAACATGGTCACCAACTCAAGACCCTTGAATTCCAAATGGGTCAATTGGCTAACACCTTGGGAATTTGCAAAATAAGGGGAAGTTTCCTTCAAACACCGAGGTGAACCCAAAAGAGCAATGCAAGGGAATTCTATTGAGAAGTGGTACTAAGTACGATGGACCATCAATGCCAAGAGAAGGGGAGTTCGAAAGTGGGAATTCTCACGAGAAGAAAGAGATTGAAGAAGAGGGTGGTGAAGAGGAAGAAAACGAGTTTGAAAGAATTGATGAAGATAAGGAGGAAAAAGGGATGATGAAGGAAGAATCCTTAATAAAGAAGAAAGAAAGGGTGCTTGAAAAAGGGGAGTGTTCAACTCGAATTCCAAAGTGGAAATTGGCCAAGGAGTTGAGAGAAAGAGAAGAGCATGT
Organism: Paraleonurus japonicus; assembly: GCA_030762865.1. NCBI lineage: Eukaryota > Viridiplantae > Streptophyta > Magnoliopsida > Lamiales > Lamiaceae > Paraleonurus > Paraleonurus japonicus. Next base: position 16,700,871 of record CM061060.1, on the reverse strand, counting down.
GCCTTGTGATAGATGGGGAGTGCCCAAGACACCAATTCCACCTCCTTTCCCAAAAAGGTTTATGAAGCAAAAGATGGATGAAGATTTGCTAAATTCCTAGAAATCTTCAAAAAGATTCACATCAACATACCTTTGGCGATGCCTTGGAACAAATGCCACACTACATGAAGTTTCTCAAAAATGCGATCTCCAAGAAGAGGCTCCAAGAGCATGAAACGGTGATTTTGACGGAGGAGTGTAGTGCTTTGCTCCAAAGGAATGTGCCACAAAAGCTCAAAGATCCGGGGAGTTTCACCATTCCTTGTGAAATTGGTGGAAGTGATACAATGTGGGCGTTATGTGATCTTAGAGCAAGCATAAACCTTATGCCGTACTCTATTTACAAAAGGCTTGATCTCGGTGATATTAATGAGGTCTCTATGACACTCCGGTTTCTTGCCGATTGATCAATAAGAGGCCTAGAGGAATGGTTGAGGACGTGCTTGTGAAAGTAGATCGTTTCATCTTCCCGGCGGACTTTGTGATATTGGACATGGAAGAAGATCAAGATGTGCCTCTCATTTTGGGAAGACCGTTTCTTGCAACGGGGAGGCTATGATCAATGTGAAAGATGGAGAGCTTAAATTGTGCTTCAACAATAAGGAGATCAAGTTTTCTATTTACAAGACGTTGGAGAAAAAGCGACCAAGCGGAGAGTGTTAGCTTTGTTAGCTTAATTACGGGGTCATTCAAGATGAATGGGAAGATTTCTCAAACTCTTCTTTGTCTCTTGATTCATACTCTTTCTTAAATAGAAATTTGCATGCATTGCATTTGGGTGAGTCTAATGAATTTTCTTTGCATATTTCTAATGATTGTAGGGGCAAAGTTGATGAGAAAATGAAGGGATGTGATCAATGGAAAGGGAAACCCAAATTTCTACCCTTGAAAATAGAAGGAGAAGAGGTGCCTAAATTGGAGGAAAAGAAGGACAAGCTCAAGCCTCTACCCGATCACCTTCGGTATTCTTATCTAGATGAAGAAATGAGGTACCCCGTGATTGTTTCTTCTACTTTAAGTGCTAATGAACTTGAGAAATTATTGCATGTGCTAGCTAGGAACAAAGGTGCTTTGGGTTGGTGTATTGATGACTTGAAAGGGATTAACCCATCTATCTCGTATGCATAAAATAAGGGTAGAAGAGGGTAGTAAGGCTATAGTGAAACCTCAAAGGCGGGTAAACCCTTTAATTCAAGAGGTGATTAAGAAAGAGGTGATTAAATTCCTTGATTCCGGTATGATTTTTCCTATTAGTGATAGCCCGTGGGTATCTCCTTTACATGTGGTGAGTAAAGGGAGGGATGCCGGTGATTACCACCGACTCAACGAGGTCATTGCTACAAGGGTAGCGACCGGTTGGAGAGTGTGCGTAGATTATAGAGAATTGAATAAGGCTACATGCAAAGACCATTTTTCCCTTCCCTTCATGGACCAAATGTTGGATCGTGTGAGTGGACATGCATTTTATTGCTTTCTCGATGGTTATTCGGGTACAATCAAATCATGATTGCCCCCAAAGATCAAGAGAAGACTACATTTACATGTGCTTATGGAACGTATGCGTGGAAGCGTATGCCATTTGGATTGTGTAACGCTCATAGCGCTTCAACGTTGCATGATGTCTATTTTTCATGATATGATTGAAAATGTGATGGAGGTATTTATGGATGATTTTTCAGATTTTGGAAGTTCATATGATGTGTGCTTAGCTAATCTTGAGAGTGTACTTAAAAGGTGCCAAGAAACTAACCTAGTCCTAAATTGGGAAAAATGTCATTTTATGGTAAGGGATGGGATAGTTCTTGGCCATCATGTGTCTCATGCAGGAATACAAGTGGATAGAGCCAAGGTTGTGGCCATTGAGAAGCTCCCTCCACCCACAAACATCAAGGGAATCCGATCTTTCCTTGGACATGCCGGGTTTTATAGGAGATTTATAAGGGATTTTTCCAAACTCTCTAAACCCCTTTCACATTTGCTTGAGAAGGATGTTCCTTTCGAATTTAATGATGATTGCTTGTTTGCTTTCAGGGCTTTGAAGGAAGTATTGATTTCTACGCCTATCCTTGTAGCACCAAATTGGGAGGAGCCTTTTGTGGTGATGTGTGATGCTAGTGATTGGGCTATGGGTGTAGTGTTGGGACAAGTGAGGGAGAAGAAGTTTCGAGCCATTTACTATGCGTCCAAGACATTCAACTCTACCCAACTCAATTACACTACAACGGAGAAAGAGCTCTTAGCGGTGGTGTATGCGGTGGATAAATTTCAACCCTACCTAGTAGGTGCGAAAACCACCGTTTATACCGACCATGCGGCCATAAGGTATTTGATGACGAAGAAAGACTCTAAGCCAAGACTTATCCGGTGGATTCTACTCCTACAAGAATTTGACTTGGACATCAAGGATAAGAAGGGGAGTGAAAATGTAATCGCGATCATTTGTCACGGTTGGAGCATGATGAAGGGTATGATGAGGAAGGGGGTGAAGTGAAAGAGGAGTTCCCAGGATGAGCATTTATTTGCTATCAAAACCAAGGAGGATGGAGAAGAAGGGCCATGGTACGCGGATTATGCTAATTACCTTGTAGTAGGAAGGTTGCCTTATGACTTGAAACAATTTGAGAAGAAGAAATTCTTGAAGGATGTGAAGGATTACTTTTGGGATAATCCCTTCTTGTACAAGAAAGGGGTTGATTCAATTATTAGAAGATGTGTGCCTCAAGAGGAATGAGAAAGTATAATGACTCATTGTCATTCATCACCTTGTGGAGGACATTATGGAGGAAAAGACCACCTTTAAGATTCTTCAATCAGGTTTCTATTGGCCAAAAATGTTCAAGAGTTGCAAAGACTTTGTGATGAGGTGTGACAAGTGTCAAAGAAGTGGGAACATATCGAAGAGGGATGAGATGCCGTTGAACAACATGTTTGAAGTTGAATTGTTTGATGTTTGGGGCATGGATTTCATGGGACCTTTTCCTAATTCCTTTGTGCAATGAGTACATTTTGCTAGCCGTAGATTATGTCTCTAAATGGATTGAAGCGGTTGCAACAAAGAACAATGATGCCAAAACCGTGATCGAGTTTCTAAAGGGAACATTTTTGCAAGGTTCGGAGTGCCAAGAGCGTTGGTGAGTGATGGGGGTAGCCACTTCGTGAACAAATTGTTGGCTAATGTCTTAACTAGTTATGGAGTGTCACACAAGGTCTCCACACCTTACCATCCTCAAGCGAACGGACTTGCCGAAGTGTCTAATCGCCAAATTAAAAAGATCTTGGAGAGAACGGTGAGCACCTCAAGGAAGGATTGGTCTAAAAAATTGAATGACGCGTTGTGGGCTTACGAGCGGCATTCAAAACTCCTATTGGGATGTCTCCTTATAAATTAGTGTTTGGAAAGACATGTCATTTACCGGTGGAGTTGGAGCATAAGGCGTATTGGGCTACTCGGAAGGTGAATTTGGATAGTGATTTGTGTGGTGAGAAGAGGATGTTGCAACTCCATGAGCTTCAAGAATTTAGGGAGAATGCTTATGAAAATGCTAAATTGCTCAAAGAAATGACTAAAAAATGGCATGACCAAAGAATCAAGAGAAAGGAGTTTAAGGAAGGTGAGAAAGTGCTTTTATTCAATTCCCGATTGAAGCTCTTTGCGGGAAAACTCAAGTCGGATGGAGTGGTCCGTTTGTGGTTGTGCAAGCATTTCCTAATGGCCACATTGAATTGATAAATGAGAGAGGTGATAAGTTTGTTGTTAACGGTCATAGAATCAAGCACTATCTTGTACCCTCTCAAATTGGCCTTGTGGACGAGCAATTTTGGAGGAAAGTTGAGCAACTCACGCTCCGTCCGGCATAGGGCGTTAAACCTAGCGCTAGATGGGAGGCAACCCATCCTTTTTCGCTTTCTTTGTTTTGTGTTCGTTTTTGCTTTAAATAAGTGTGTTTTATTTGTGCTAGGTAATGATTTATGCTAATAAGAGTGTGGGAATCTACGAGATTCGAGGAGACGTTGTGGGATGTGAAAGGAAAAGAAGGGTGCAAGAGGTGCAATATAGGTAAATTTTTGGTAAGGAACCCGGGCTCGAACTTAGACTTGCTTGCAATGTCTAAGTTTGGGGGATTTTATTTGTTGAGCATGTTGACATTGCACCGGCGCACACCCTTGTCGGGATATATTCATGCCTTGAATTGTAATTCTTGATGGATTTTTATGCTTGTGATTGAGCTCTTGATGAATTGTTGTTGTTGTTTTGGGCGTATTAGCTATTTAGTGCACACTCTATTTGAAACACTACTCGTTCCAAACTTTTAATTGCACGGCAATGAAAAGTTTGGGGGTGTGTTCGTTTTTCATGTCGTGTCGCACTAAAATGTTCTATTGGTGTGTTGTGTTTTAATTTTGGTGTCTTGTTGATTTGGGGTGTGATGTTTATTTGTTTAAGGCTAAAAAGGTTTGATTATTTGAGAAAAAATGGTGTATTTGTGAGAAAACGAGGGACGGAGTTCGAGTTGAAACATGACTTGGCCGAGTAGGGGATCACTTGGTCGAGTAAGAATGTTCCGGAAGAGTTTCCACTCGGCCATGAGTGATGTGACTCGGCCTAGAAAGGAAGCCACTGACCAGAGCATGGGAGACTCGGCGAGTGAGAATTGAGATGCCCGAGTTGTAAGGAACCAGAAAGATTGTCACTCGACCAAGAGCCATACGACTCGGCCGAGTGAGAATTGAGATGCCCGAGTTGTAAGGAACAAGAAAGATTGTCACTCGAACAAGAGGCATACGACTCGGCCGAGTGGAAAAATGATCTGGCCGAGTCACGCGCGTCTCGGGTAAGTTTTCTTTTAATTTTTGGCCTCTCTTCTTTCTTTAATTGCATTTTAACCTCTTCCTTATTTTTAAACCCCATTTCAGCACTATTCACACACTCAAACACACAAAAACTCACGCATCATTTCACACACATATATCGCTCTCTCTCACCATTTCACTCGGATATCTCACTCGACCATCTCACATGGCCGTTTCCTCTCAAAACCTCAAGGTATGTGCTTCTATTCCTCATTCACTACTCTTTCTCTCATTCTCTTGGATTAATTAAGGCATTCTCCTACTTAGGGTTCTTATTCAAAAATTGGGGATTTTGTGTAGTTGATGATGAATGTGATGAAATAGCCTAGAATTGATGTTGAATCATGTTTATATGTTATGGGCATCCCAATTCCTTGTCAATTTTGTGCCAATTTGTTGAAATTTTGAAAGAAATTGAAACTTGCATTGTATATGATTCTTGAATTGAAAATTTCTAGGTAAGAGGTGTTGTTGATGCTTTGATGCAATTTTCTTCATGTAGTTGAGTTTGTTAATTCATATATGTCATGGGTTACTCAAATGCTAGGTCAATTTCAAAATTTCTCTTGATATATTTTTGTGAATTTGACTATGCTAAGGGGAAATTGTTGAAAGAGTTGATTGTTGTGGGAATGAATGGAGATGAGTGTTGCTTAGATTGTTAAAAATCCTTGAGCATGATTTAAACTTATAAGAGACTCATGTTTGCTTGTGATTATTTAAGTTTAATTGCAAATTGTGCTAAGATAGGATTGAAATTGAAGTGACAAGAGTTTGTGAATGGAAATTTTGAAATTTGTGTACGAAATTGCATATGCTTTACTCATGGAATGAATGATTTTTGCAGAAAATGAGTAAAAAGCATCGACTTCTCGAGAATCGAGTAAAAATTCAGTGAGGCGGAAATGAATGCTCGGTGCCAAGCCTTGTGTGGAAAAAAACCATCGACAATGAAATTGTATTTGGCCTGAGAGGGATGAGTTTGCCGAAAAGTTTGTGAAGTTGGTGAAGACAAAGATGAGGCCCACCCGATACTATGATCCGGTGGTGGCCAGAAAGATGGGAATCAAGGAAGAAGTGGAGCAACTCTTGACAATATCGGATGGAAAGATTTCTGGAGGTCCGAAGTGAAACTTACTTGGCACCGGTCTAGAAATTCTAAGCACTTTGGAGGTGTACACGTACAAAAAGGACATTCCGTACAAAATCAAATTCGAAGAGGGAATGCTAACAAAATATTGCGTAGAGAGCAGCTCAACATCATCTTTGAGACTCGACAAAATGTCCCCATCGACTCATATCAAGCAATGGAAGATTTCGACAAAAATGCGATGTGGGACGGCATTTCGAATAGAGTTCACAACGAGAGATGCGTGTTTGATGCGGCATGCTCTAAAGCGTCCAATATCTTGAACCCCGTTTTCCAGCTAGCACATCGGATTCTAGCAAACACATTGTTTGCTAGACACGAATGTGGATCGGTGCGCAACGAAGAGCTATATATCTTGTCTTGCATGGCTAACCGTATCCCATTGAATTTTGGGATCTACTTGATTGGGCGGTTGGGAAGACAAGACAAGGTGAAAAATTGTTCAATTGGTGGATTAGTAGTCAACATAGCTGAGGAGACAATTGGGAACCTAGCTCGGATGAGAAGCCATTAGGCGGGGGAATAGATTGGATAGCAAGACGTTGGCGAGAATGGGTGTCATTGAGAAGATAGAGGACACAATTTGTATTTGCATGCATGATGGAGTGAAGTTCCCTATGAACAACCCATCTCTCATCACCGTGACAAACGAGTAAATTGGCGGATGAACTCTCGAGCTCATAAAGAGTGTGTACGTGTCTTTATGCATGGCGGAGCGGAAGGACGGGAGAAGAGACCAAGAAGTGATATAGGAGAATCTAGCCGTGCCCAAGTCCATGAAGAAGCCAATGAGATGCAGCAAGAGATGGAAACACGGGCACCACAACGAGTTCAATCTCTCTCCAAGACACATACGTGAGGAGAGCAGAAATGCAACGCTTAACTTCGAGCATGCACGATCTATGAATGTCCGTATGCGAAGCTTGGAAGAAAGGCAAGAGGGGCTTGGCACTCGGATGAGCAGCATTGAGGAGAGGCAGGTTGGCGATGGAGGCCGGATGATGGAGATGGAAGCGGCAAACAAGGCTGCTCATGATGAAGAACTTATGATGCGGTGAGCAATGTACGAGTGGCACGTGGCTCAAGGGCATTTTTCGAGTTATACCCTCCACAATGAATTGATCGGGGGTGGTATCAAGACTCTTATCTCTTGTTCCTTTTGATTTTGAACTCCTTTTTATTCATGTCATTTGGGGATTGTATTAATTTTTATTTGATGGATGTTTTGGATGTTAACTTTACTCGTGGTTAATTCGATGTAATGCTTTTGTTTGTTGAGATGCTTGGTGAATTTTCAGATACACATGTAGTTGTGTACAAACAAATTGCCCTACTTATCTTACCAAATTTTTAATTGCATGGCAATGAAAAAGTTTGGGGGTAGGTTAGTTGTGCAATCTTTTGTTTGTACCAATTGGCCTCTCATTTTTATGAGAAAATTTTTGAAAAATTGATTGTGATGAGTATTGTTGTGAATGGAGGTATTTGTTGAGGTTACGATCATGAGCTCATATGATTGATTGGTGGATTCATTAGATTTTGGATGTGTGAATAGGTGGATGTGTAACATAATGCTATCATGATTGATTGACACTTCAATAAATCTATGTTGGTAAACGAGGTAACATGCACAAGTACCAATGTAAAGGGGAATAACGGCCCTATCTCTTGGATGCACTAACGCACTCAACAATTGATATTTGGATATTCCTTGACATTCTTTGAAGTCCTCGGTCTTCTATTTATAGATGTCCTCGGTCTTCAACCATAGATCCTTGTAGATGGATCTAGAAAGACTCCAAAATAACTTCCCTTAATTCTCTCACTTAACCGTCCATGTAGATAATTGATTTCGTGGCTTTTACTCCTGCAACCGCATGATCTAGGTCCTTCTAAATCTCTCTGGAATTGGTCTTGAATCTGGATTCTTGTGGAAGATGCAGAATCCGTCCTTAATGTTGCACTTGATGTTACAGCATCCACGGCAACATTTGACTCGATCTTCATTCCAGATCCTTGTAGAATGTTCTAGATCTTCAACCCGCAATGTCACAACATCTACTACAACATTGAACTGTTAGAGAATAAAAGTTAGTTATATGAAGAAAGAAAGGGTCAAATTCTGATGTAGCCGAATATGTGATAACATCACATGCGACATCAAAGAATGATGATGAGGAGGAGGAGGAGATAAATTCAGACTCAAATGAGAATTGAATAGTGTAATAATGTATTTTTAATGTTATATATATGATGAGTGATATTTTATATGATGATAATATGTGTTTTTAATGTTATATATATGAGTGATTTTTTTGAATAGTGTAATAATGTAGTTTTATTTAATTATTGTTACGAGATGAGCGGAGCGAGTGGGTTGAGGACCGTCTGGTCGAGCCATCGAGGTGATAGAGTACCAGTACGATTATTGATCGGTGATTGGGTTCATTCTTGCATGATATTTGATGATCATTTTATATCGTATCTGGTGTATTTCATTGCAAATCTTAAGTTAATGGGCTTAATTTTGTGGAACTAATACTTTAATGCAAGTGTTGACTCATTTCTAGGAAAAGGGTGAAAAAGCGAGCAAAGAATCGAGCTAGACAACAACTTGGTGAGCAAGATCCATTCTAGGAGGAGAGGTAGCTGAGAAGTGAGAAGAAAGTGATCAAAAGTTCGATGCACAAGTTTTGATGAGGTGAAAAATCTTGGAGAAGGGTCAAAAGTCGAGAACGAGAGGAATTGAAGTCACTTGGCCGAGTGAAATGAAGATGCCCGAGTTGGCAAATTCTGAGAAGAATTCCCACTCGACCGGAAGCAAGACCACTCGGCCGAGTGAGAACACTAGTGGCCGAGTCATCTCATTCCAGGACAATTCTCACTCGACCATAGCAAGGGTGACTCGGCCGAAGTGAAGGCGGTGTTGCCGAGTCATCCCGATCCCAGAAGAAATTCCACTCGGCCATGAGCATGGTGACTCGGCCGAGTGGGATATGTAATGCCCGAGTCACATCCAGCCAGATTAAATGCCACTCGACCGGCGCCCAAGCCACTCGGCCGAGTGGATCTCCTATTGGCCGAGTAGGACCACCGCTGCGCGATTTTGAGTAGAATTTTATCATTTTCGAGGCCCTTAATTGCAAAATAGAATTTGTAACTTTGCCCCCACTATAAATACTCCCCAATTCAGCTGATTGAAGGAGTTTTTTCCACACTTAGCACATTTCATAGGGATTTAGTTTAGAATTACTCTCTGCACACATTTACACATAGTGATAGGTGTTCTTAGCATTTGGAAGGATTTGAATTACCCAAGAGTTATAGCTGATAGAATTGAGCATACAAGTTGTATTAGACTCCTTCAAGGTGACTTCTACCATTTATCTTCAGTTTTGTTAATTAATTCCAGCTTATTCATGTTTTCTATTTACTTATTGTTCATGGGTTTCCTTCAATTAGCCATGATTGGCTAAATTTCTTATGTGCTTGGGTGTAATGACCCCTAGATGAGTTGATTTTGGTGAATTGGTGATTGGGTGTTCATTTGTTGAGGTGATTACTTGTCTTAATGATGCTTTGTATGATTTGATTGCTTAAGTTTGCCTTGATCTTGTGTTTATTGATTTAATTAACGCAAGGATACTTGGTTTATTGAATTGATGCATAGGTGGTAGGTTTACTTGGGTGATTGAAGTGGATATTTGGTTAACACAAGGATACTTGGTTGATTAATTAGAACCTCATTAAGGCACATTGATTACTTGTTGTTTGCTTGTAATTAGTGAGGGGGTGAGAGTGTCGTCTCTTACATTCTTACGTGTTTAATTGATCATTTAGAACCTAGGCTTATCCGCACGGTTTTATTTGAGCTATTTGTTAGTTATCCCTATGATCCCTCTTGAATGAACACTTGATTGTTGATGATCCGAAATTGACGAGTCTTTGGTGATTTGCACCCGAGCACTACTATCTCATCCTTGGTACTCTTTGCTTAGTGTTTGGTTTAATTTCTTGTTGGATTTGTGTTGTTATTTTGGTGCTTTAATTTTGCAATCTTGACTAGCCGCTATAATTCTCGAAAACGTGTTATTTCATGGCTTCATCTCATTCCTAGTCCCTTGGGTTCGATAAATTTGGTCGCAATTTCTATCCACTAAAATATGACGATCAATCAGGAAGAAGAGGCTACCGGCTCCAAGTCTTATGAGGATCGCTCATCTCCGGTGGGGAGAAATCCTCGATATATGGATCTACGGGAATACGTAAGTTAAATATATATGAATATTATTATATGTTAATTTTATATGTCTATTGATTGAGTTCATTCTTGCATGAAATTTGATGATCATTTTATATCATATCTTGTGAGTTTCATTGCAAATCTTAAGTTAATGTGCTTAATTTTGTGGAACTAATACTTTCACGCAAGTGTTGAATCAATGCTAGGAAAAGGATGAAAGACGAGCAAAGAATTGAGCTAGACAACAACTTGGTGAGCAAGATCCATTCAAGGCGAGGAGGTAGCTGAAAAGTGAAAAGAAAGAGATCAAAAGGTCGATGCACAAGTTTAGAAGAGGTGAAAAATCTTGGCGAGGGGTAAAAGTCGAGAACGAGAGAAAATAAAGTCACTTGGCAGGTGGGATGTCACTTGGCCGAGTGAAATGAAGATGCCCGAGTCAGCTTGTTGCGGAAGAATTCCCACTCGGCCGATCTACTTGTGACTCGGCCGAGTGAGAGCACACTTGCCCGAGTCAGCCTATCCCGGAAGAATTTCCACTCGGCCATAACACATATGACTCGGTCGAGTGGGGTTTGCAAATGCCCGAGTCACATTTCCCCGAAAGATACTCACTCGGCCAAATCAAGCTCACTCGGCCGAGTGAGGCATGCTGTTGCCCGAGTCACAATGTTCCAAAAGAAACCACTCGACCAAGCCAAGACAAGGCCACTTGGCCGAGTGGAACCTCGATGGCCGAGTGGGACCACTGCTGCGCGATTTTGTGCAAAAATTTTATCATTTTCGAGGCCCTTCTTTGCAAATTGGAGTTTGTAACTTTGCCCTCACTATATATACTTCCCATTTCAGCTGATTAGAGGAGGTTCCCTCACTTATCACAAATCATTAGGTTTTAATTTGAGAATTCTCTCTCGCACATATTTACACACGGTTACACATAGTGAAAGGTGTTCTTCACATTTGGATAGATTTTCATTTCCCAAGAGTAATAGCTGATAGAATTGAGCATTCAAGTTGTATTAAACTCCACCAAGGTGACTTCTACCATTTATATCAAGTTTTGTCCCTTAATTTCAGTTTGTTCATGCTTCCTTCTTACTTAATGTTTATGGGTTTCTTGCAATTAGCCATGATTGGCTAAAATTCTTATATGCTTGAGTGTAATGGCCCTTAGATGAGTTGATTTTGGTGAATTTTATGATTGGATGTTCATTTGTTGAGGTGATTACTTGTCTTAATGATGCTTTGCTTGATTTAATTGCTTTGGTGAGCCTTAATCTTGTGTTTATTGGTTTAATTTTCTCAAGGATACTTGATTTATTGAATTGATGCATAGGTGTTAGGTTTGCTTTTGTGATTGAAGTGAATATTTGGTTAACTCAAGGATACTTGGTTAATTAACTAGAACCTCATTAAGGCACATTGATTACTTGTTGGAATGCTTGTAATTAGTGAGGGGGTGAGAGTGTTGTCTCTTACATTCCTACATGCTTAATTGATCATTTAGAACCTAGGCTTATCCGATGACGGTTTTATTTGAATTATTAGTTGGTTATCCCTATGATCCCTCTTGAAATGAACACTTGATTATTTATGACCCGAAATTGTGAGTCTTTGGTAATTTGCACTTGAGCACTACTCTCTCCGACTTGGTATTCCTTTGTTCATTGCTTTGTTTAATTTCTTGTTGAATTTGAGTTGTTATTTGGTTGCTTTAATTTTGCGAACTTGGCTAGCCTCTATAATTTTTGAAAGCGTGCAATTTCATGGCTTCATTTCACTCCTAGTCCTTTGGGTTCGATAAAATTGGTCGTAATTTCTATCCACTAGAACTACACTACGATCATCTATTAATTTAGTGTGCTTACCCCCTTTTTGCAGGTTGATGTCATCGAATGCGGTATCCAAACTTATTAGATTGATTATGTATCAACATATGGAGCTTGGCGCCTTCACATTTCGGATGATATCATTTGGAGAAGGCTATGATCATCTTGAGAGTCATTTTATATATATATATATATATATATATATATATATATATATATATATATATATATCATTAATCGCTATTTAATTTTAATTAATTTAAAAACTTTAACGCTTATTGAGTACAATAATATTTTATTTGGCGAGGTTGACTAGGTGGGACCCTGCTTGATTACGAATAGCACAGAGGTGTATGAACTGCCCGTTCGTAGGGCGTGAGAGAGATATACCAATATGTTGAACAATGTGAAGACAAAGTGGGTGAAGGAGAAGAAGAGACCTGGATGGGATGTAGAGGTTTTCAATGCACTTTGCTCGCTTCTGGGATAGAGAAGACGTGAAAGCAAAGAGAGCGGCGGTGTAAGAAGAATCGACTATCGGAGCCTGGAGGCCCGGTGCGCATCTCCCGCCATAAGGCGGATCCCGTGGAGCAGCGAGTTTGCCTATGACTTTGTAAGTAATTTTTTTAATGCTAGTTCGATATTTTAAATAAGTACGTTGTTCTAATTAAATAAATACGGAGAGGACTCAAGGACGGCCCGCCAATGATTGGGTCATAGTGGAGCATTACCACTACTATGGTGAAGGGAGTATACCTACGAGGCTATTAGTGACACACTTGTAAGTATTTTTATTTTATATTATGTAATAATATATATATTATATATGTCTATTTTTATAATCTAAAATTTTAATTGTGAAAAATTAAAAGGCATGAAGTACAAGAGATGGCCTCCCAGATGCCTCAGTCCTCTGAGGGGTCGAGCTCCGAACCCCAACGTCCAGACTTATCCCGGTTGTACGTCAATTCCGTTAGAAAACAACACGGACGTGTTCGGAGACTTGGTCAATCGGGTAAGTCCAGGGCGCATCCTCCAGTGTAGCTCATCGAGTACTCCTATTGGCACCTACAACTAATCGATGTCGATTGGCTGCTCCAAGAGGAGCGTGAGAGGTCGCGAGAAATAAATAGAAGAGGTGCGAGACGGAAATTGAGCGAAGAGACGCAGCTTTGAGAGCGGACATGCAACGCCAATTCCGGGAGTGGATGCAGGGGTTGAAGGGTTCCTTACAGTGGTGGTATTCCCTCAAGCTGGTTCGAGTGGTTACGATCACTCATCCCGTGGGTCGCGGGGTTCAAGGCGTTGAATAATTATTTGTGTTTAAAACTATTAATTTTTCTGAATGTTGATTAAGAATTTATGAATTTTAAATGTTTAATAGTATGAATTTTAATTGTTTAAGATGATGAATTTTAATTGTTTAAGAGTATAAATTTTAATTGTTTAAGAGTACATATTTATACACATGATAATATAGTTGACAATTTAATTGAATATATATGTGATAATAATAACAATTATAAACATGATAATATATATATATATATATATATATATATATATATATATATGTGTGTGTGTGTGTGTGATAATAATAATAACAATTATATATAAATGATAATATATAAATATAGTGAATATATAGTATACAATTTAATTGAATATATATGTGACAATATTAATAAATATAAAATGATAATATATATAGTAAATATATAGTATACAATTTAATTGAATATATATGTGATAATAATAACAATTATTAACATGATAATATATATATATATATATATATATATATGTGTGTGTGTGTGTGTGTGTGTGAGAGAGAGATAATAATAATAATAACAATTATAAATGATAATATATATATATATATATATATATATATATATATATATATATATATATATATATATATATATATAATGAATATATAGTTTACAATTTAATTGAATATATATGTGACAATATTAATAATTATAAGATGATAATATATATAGTAAATATATAGTATATAATTTAATTGAATATATATGTGATAATAATAACAATTATAAAATGATAATATATATATATATATATATATATATATATATATATATATTAAATATATAGTATACAATTTAATTGAATATATATATGATAACAATTTAATTGAATATATAGTATACAATTTAATTGAATAACAATTATAAATTGAATATATAAAATATTGAACATAATATGATATAAATACATTTCAAAGAAAAACATAACGAATGATTAGATTTGTCCAAACGGTAAAGTGCCTAGCCTTTTATGCACACCTCTGCGGAGGTTGCAGGATCGACCCCGCAGTGACGAAAATGTGGATTATAAATTGGCCTTGGCGCTAATTAACGAGGCGAGATGCCCTCGCTAGACGAGGATGACTTAACGAGGAGCTTTTAGCGAGGGTTTTCCCTCGTTAAAGCCCTCTTTAAGCCCCTAGCTAGCCCTCTTTAAATCTTGTTTTTTTTTTTTTGTAGTGAATCAAGTAAATGCTTGAAGTATTTACTCAAAAATTAATATTTTTTTCAACCCGCGTAACACGTGGAATTTTGCTCTAGTATTCTTATATTATAAAAGTAGGATCACCCTACTCCAAATGATGCCACATGTCAGCATTCATATTTTACCACGTGTCCTTTAAAAAATTACTATTTCTCCTATTTTTTTCTAAAAGCCTCCCACACTCTCTCAAATTTTGTTAATAAGATTGATTAATTAGGTTGTTAATTGAAGAAACGTTCTCTCTTCTTTTCTTAATAGAAGAAACGCTTCAAGAAACGAAACGTTCATCCGCTGCTTTTCTCGGCTCCTATGACACATCTGCTTCAATAAATCCGCCATGCCTCTCCTCCGCCAATTCCTCTATTTCACCGCTGGTTCTCCCGCCTCGCTTGATCGGCAATCGAGAACAGATTGTGTGGGATGGCGTCTACGAATCTGAGCAGGACCTATGCCTTCTTGCCCTCGCTTCCCCTCTACGTTTCACTTCTCTCAAAAACAGTACCTAAAGCTGTTAATTCTTTTCGTAGATGATACACCAACAGTAGGTGTAGCGGCTACAATGCATTTGCACATTTACGGTGGTTAAGTGTTTGTGTAAGTGTCACTGTGCCACCATTACACATCTACGGCCGAATTGGTAGAAAAATGAGAAAATGAAGACTATAATTCCTCAAATTTTTACCGCTTAAAGATTTCTATTGTGCCCCATGGACCTTAATAGTTTTCTCTCAATGGGATCCTGATTTCATGCATATGTATGTACCTTTTTACTTGTAAGAGGAGCTTTGATTTTAATTGTAATCTTGCAGTTTTGCTCCATTGGTACCTTTGATTGGATACAGGGCCGTGCTCGGGTTATACGGCTATGTGCTCAACAACTTTGTCTTTATTCTGCGTCAATGTATTTATCTTGGTGAGTTTTGTGCTTAAACTACCTAGAACCTTTTTTAATATTTGCTTTTGCTTTGTTCATATGATCGGATAAATGAAACAAAATATAAACCTTGTAGAATGTAAGACTTTAAGTTGGGATTGGCAAGTTCATTGATTCAACTACTCTGTAAATCTTGCTTTAGCCGGTGAAGTCCTCTAGCATGTGTATTGTTCCATATTAATTACTATTTTCTTTTGCCGTGACTTTTGTTACTAATTATCTTTTCACAGGATTTGATTATTGTTTTGAAAGACAAAGAGCCACCACCGAGAGCGCCAGCGTTGTTTTGCTTTAATCCAACTTCCATATTCTACTCATCAATGTATCTTCTCGAATCATTTGTCCTTTATCCTTTCTCATGCCCAAAAATTAAGGTTTGGAGTGATTATGCATTTATGCTACCTTCATCTACTGCAGATATTACGAGGGTCTTTATCTTTGTTTTATCATTTGGAGGATTATATTATTTCATGAATGGCACCTACAATTATGCGACACTCTGGCCATGCACGGGCCTTTTTTTTTTTTTTTTTATAATTTTTAAGTTCTCTCGGCACCTAAAAAAATATTAAGTTCTCTAGCATCAAATTACATTGTTAAATATAGAAATAATGACATTTATGATTTTGTTGATATCTAAAGTATTAGGTTGTATTTATACAAACGGACAACACAACTAAATCATAGCCGAGGTTTAACTTCTAGACATTGCAACCGCTCACAATTATCTTATATTGTAACACTTGTTGTATTTCCATTAAATCGACGTTACTCGAGCAGGCCTTTCTTAACCCCTCACTTCTAACGAAGCGAAGCAATAGATTGAAGGAAGCAAAGCAACAGGTTGAAGGAGGCGAAGAAGCATTTCGATGAAACCGGTTTGTATAGGTTTGATTTTTGTGTTGCTTTTATCAATTATTTAATTTGAGTTTTGTTAAATTAATTGTTGTTTAGTTATTTTGGTTGCAAAATCTATTCAATTCTTTCTAATTTCTTGTCTCAAGATTTTGGCCGAGCAGATGGGAGTTCTGATAGTGAAGTAAAAGACAAAATTCATCATTCAAAACTTTTGTCCAACCTTTTGATTAAATTAGGTTAGTCGGTTCATCTGCCTTCATTCTTTCCTTTTGCCATTTTTATGTTATATATAATTTATGTTTCTTTTCAATTCAGCATGTTGACAATGGTAGACCAAATCATCAAAAAGAGTGGCAACGCTAAAATTTAAGCGTGTCTCGCAAATCAATGAGCGTTATTGTCCACAAACCAAATGGGTTCATCAACTTCTTGTCAAGGTAACTCTGTTTAAGCGTGTAACTATAGCTATTTATTAAGTTAGATGTCTATGTGCCAAATATATTACTCTAATAATTTATGCATGTGTAGTCATGAGAGCTGAAGTTGCTCTAATAAATTTTTCATTTTGATCGATGACATAAAAGTTTATCAACCATTATGGTAGGTCAAATTTTCAGCTCAAACATCTTGACATAAGAAGTTACATGACTTATTCAATCACAAAGTTGTTATACATAGTTAGAGTTTAAAGTTTGATAGATTAACAGGTGAGTTACCTTTAGTAGGCTTCATTCAAGGTGTGTGTATGGTTGGAATAATTGATGAGATTTGAAGCATATATTAGTTGACACAAAAATCATCTTCGAGCAACCCTTCCAGTGAACCACAAAATTAAGAGAAATGGAAGGTATAATATTACTCACGTTAATTGATTAGGCATATTATCTCTTTGCATTCTGGTCATTTTGACAAAATTGCTAATGTGTTGCAAGTGTTTATGAGATAGTGTAGTTGCAGTGAGTTTTCCATCCCCAAAGTTTTATAATTTCTTTTCGTTGAATCCCAATCATAGGTTACCCATATGTTATGCACTTTCGGTGCAAAAAAAAAAAAAAAAAAAAGATCAGCTTTTACCCTTTATGGCTAGCATTTACTATAGATTTTACTTATTAATTATAGCAAATGAATATCTTGTTTGTAGTATGAAGGTGATGAAGAAACAAATACCAATTGAGTTTGGTGGTGTTCAAGAAGACAAGTAGTTTTACCATTTTTTTTTTTTTGTGTGGCTTTAGATGCCTTCTTCCTTTTACTAAAATTTTTCGGTCGTATATTTTGTACTAGAGACAATGTTATAAATTTTATGAAGCTTAAATGAGACCGAAAAAGTGTATCGGACTATTTATAAAAAGTTCGAGAAGAAAACAATTCGCGAAGAAGTTTCAAGCGAGAAAGAAGGATATAAATGCTAATTTGATTTCTCCGTCAATCGTTTGTAGACCCAATGAGTTTATCATTCTCTCATGCTTTAAAATTAGTTGCACGATGTTACTCCTATTTTTGTCACGTGTCAATATAAATTAAAAAAATATAAATAGAGAGCATAAGGTAATTTAATTATTAATTGAGTTTTGATCGATGACATAAGCGTTTATCAATCAAATTTCCAGCTCAACCATTTTATCGTAAGAAGTTACATGATTTGTTCAAGCATAACGTTATTATACACCGAGTGGTCTAAAAGTGACTCTCTCTATAAGTGTGTTTAAAAAAAAAAAAACTATTCACTTATTCTTTTACAAGCTACAAAAGAAAAACTATGATAGGCCCGTGCAACTAGTATATATAATGAGTAGTCGCAATTTATAATGAGTTATATATGGGATTAAGTAGCATTTATTTTTCTGTAGTGTCACCTAAAGCTAATTTGCAGACTTATTACTTAAATAATTAATTCAAAATAAAAGAAAATAAATAAATGTCAATTTAATTAATAATACCATAGAGCTGTATTTATATAAATAAGTTTCCTCATGAGCATACAAGGAAACGCCCCTGATCAGTAGTTAACTAAGTGTAGAAGAAAATATTTTATTAAGACAAATAAGAATGTTTCAATAGGTCACCTATTACTAGATGTCAATCTCAAAGATCAAAGAAAGCTAAATTAATTTTCCTTGTTGTGTGAACGAATATTATTTTATTATTAATTTATTATTATTATGAAACACTAAACATTACTTTAGGAAAAATTGTAGTTTTGGTCCCATGAGAATTTTTCAACGATAATGTTAATTGCACGTTCTTTTTGGTCTTTTTTTTTCAAGAATAGTCCCGACCTTTATTTTTAGGACCAAAATTGCAATTTTATCTCATTCTCTTGGAACCAAAATTGCAATTTTTTTGGGTGAAAAAATGTTGAAAAAACTTCAGGACCAAAAATGTCAAAAAAGAGAACCATTTTGCGAGACCACTCATTCTCTTGGGACAAAAATATAATTTACCCCATTAATTACTTTATGAATATTTTTACTATTATTATGTACAATAAAGTTATTTTTACATCAATTTAATGAATATGATACGTAATTTTTCTTTTTTGATCAGTAATATGATACGTAAATTAATAAAATATATATACATTTATATTATGTAATTAAAATTGGTATTTGTTGAATCTGAAAGAATCTTTTAAAAATAATACTGTAATTTATAAATTTAACCGAGTAATGAATTAATACTTTCTCAGAGTAAAATGCAAAAGTGGTCCCAAAAAAATTTCTTATTACACTTTTGGTACCATATAAACTCGAAAATATTGTTTTTGTGTATATTAATTGCAATATTGATTCCAAAAATAATTTTTACTTTTTTATGCAAAAATAACTATTACGTCAACCTACCTCAAGAATTTTAATAATCTATAATTTTTTTACCGGTTTTTCAATCTATATACCTCATCAATGACTCATAAGAAAATGACCCGTCTTGCTCGATCACCAATCATATTTATATAGTAGACCTTTGACCATCATGACTTTTCTCCTCGTCTTGTATATATACACTTTCATTTTGCAATACTTTTCATTGTCCTAACTTGTTCGTTGAATAGTCTTGTCTCGTTAATTCTTTCTACTTTTCAAGGCCCATCGACTACAAATAGGGTTAACTAGTGCCATCTTCCATACTATGAATCATTACATACACCTACCTCATATATTCTTTTCAAGAATTTGATGGTGGATATAATGAAAATGGATGTAGAAAAGGGAGCAAGAATTCATCTTGTCATATCATTTTTTCACGTACACTACTTTTATTGAGCTAGCATTAAACCCTAATTTTAGTTTGGTAGACTGGTCGTCTAATCCGATTTCTTGCTTGAAAGCCCATTCCTTTGTAAGGATCGAGTACCCCTTATACTCGTTTCTCAGTCAAATTCAATGGACTCCATCTTTGGGCTTGGTGAAGCACAACGAGGGGCCTTTCTTCAACACATGATGCACTCTTTTGGATCTACTTACATTTGTCTCTGGTCTTATACACCCCTTCCATCCAAGTGAGTACATATGTTTTCACACACACACCATTTGTTTGCATGTTTATTTAGAAAAAAATGCACTTTTTAGTCCCTTAAAAATATTTTCAAAACATATTTGGTCTTCTATGTTCAAAAGTGGTCATTTTTTTGCAAAATTGGTTTCAACTGTTAAAAGAGGAACCAATTTTGCAATTTTAAGTACCAATTTTGTGAAAAAAATATTAACTACTCATCAATTGGACCAATTTGCAAAAATAAAATACTACGTTTGAACATAGGGACTAAAAGTGTTTTGGAGATATTCCAATACATGGAATTAAAAATGCAACTACCCCTTATTTTATATATATATATATATATAGTGCTTAATTAAAAAGGGCGAATTTCTGCGCGCATATATATAGCTGTTTGAAATTTTTGGATGGAATTTTCCAAGAAGAAAGCAAGCTGGCTAGCTCATCTTCTGGAAGCTTCGCCAGAAGGCTTTTCGATGCTTATTGTGAAACTCTACACTTTGTTGATCTCGGGTATGCATATATATTACGAATTTAGAAACAATATTACTCCCACCGTCTTGTTATAAGTTACCATTTTTTCCATTTTGCTTTGCCCCACTACAAGTTATTCATTCTAGGATTTGGAAATTTATATCCCTACACTTTTCTATTATTTACACATAACTCACTCATTTACCCTTACTTCTATCTAAATTCTCTTACTTTCTTTTCTTTCCATCACATCATATGTACTATATTTATATTATACTCCATCCCGGAAAAGCTTTCATATATAGGAGGACACACACTTTAAGAAAAAGAGTAATAATTGAGGTTACGAGGGTAATTTAATAAATTTTATGTATAACGTAAAAAAAAAAAAATTATTGGGTTATGTGTATGTGAGAGTAAAAGTAATGGCATTTGTGTAAATTTAGTTTAAATTGTGAGGATGGGGTTTATAAACGGTTTTCCATTTTAAGAGTGTGAAACTTATAATGAGACGAGCGAAAAGGGAAAGTGTGAAAGTTTTTATGGGATGGAGGGAGTATTACATTATCTTAATTTTTGTACCCAAAATAAAAAAGGTATCCTGGGAGGGAGGGGTATAATTTATCAATTAAAGTTATTAATTAATTAATTTTAGGTATGTACCGGGTTTTGCTTTCAAGAACAGCCTCACTTACATGGATATGGAGTTAGATTGCCTTCAAACAATAGCTCACACTGAAATGCAATTGCATTTCTACCAAGGAGCTGGGATTAAGGTACATACAATTTCTACTACCTTAATTATTAATTAATTAACTTTTTTCTTAATGAAATTTGCATTCGACATTGTAATTTTCAATTAATTATATATAGACCGTCGTGTTTATGGGGTGCGCTGTGGGAGAGATTGAGCTAGGATTTTCAATTGCCCCTCAGGTACGAGTTAAATATATTTTTGATCCCTTCATTTTTACTGTAACATGGAACCCCTGAAATTTTGAGAATATATATATATATATATATATATATATATATATATATATATATATATATATATATGGAGTGTAGTATTATTTGTTCTACCTTGATCAATTTGTGCCAAGTGGTTGAGGCTTCGGCATTTTGGCCGAAGATTTTTCTTGCCTTTTTCTCTTTAATGTGTGTCCATTTTTTTTTTTAATTTTAAATTAATTTATTTCATTTTTAATTAGCAAAAGTTGTATATTTATTTGTACTATTCTAAATTTATATTGTAATGGGGTAAATTGCATTTTTGTACCAAGAGAATAAGTGGTATGCAAAATAATTCTTTTTGGACACTTTTGGTCTCGTAGTTTTTTTCGACATTTTTAGTCCCAAGAAAATTATAGTTTTGAGTCCTAAGAGTGGACGCCACGTATACATAGTCGTCGGAAGCGCCTACACGTGTCGGGCATGTGACACAAACGACGTTGTTTTGTATTTTTCGCGAAAATGAGACGTAATTTGGATCATGTCAGAGAAATTTGAACTATATCGACTAAAAAATTAATTTTATGACTAAATCTATTTTGTCGAAAGTTATAGGATCAAATATAATTTAAACTCGAGAACTCCAGTGTTTCACTAAGATTTCGAATAGCGGCCGATCCCATTGTATTTCGGAAGCTTGTAGCCTTCCTGGTTCTCCTGTAGCTGGAACCTCCGGAACCTCGAGTATTCCTTGTACTCGATTCTTCAATATACTGCTTTTTTTTTAAAAAAAAAAAAAAACATATTTGTGCATATATATTATTTATTTTTACAATATGGACATCCAAAACAAAATATTTATGTATTTTAATTGGACTCTTCTGCAAAATGTCTGGGTCTATATCATAACCACATTTGATATAAACATTAATTTGTTTCAGGTAAATCTCGAAATGGAAATGAGAAACTGGTTCCCAATGGATTTCTCAAGACAAACATATGCTGAAGATTTCACTGATCACTTCACCAACCAAACCCTAATTCCAACACCCTCTTCCTCACTATCACTTGACAGCAATATCGAAATCGATTGCTCTTGCTCACCTTCTTCCCTATTCAACATCCCAACAACAACTTCTTTCATTACAGACCCTGTATTGGAAACTAACCCTAACCCTAACCCTAACCCTAGTTCACTAACCCTAATTCAGAAACAGTCAAGTCCCAACAATAGAAAGTGAAGATGGGGCAATGGCAAGAGCCATTCTTGCCGTGCTATCTTCTTCAACAAGCTCTTCATGTTTTCAGAACACGCCTCCGATCAGCCATGGTCGACGGGCTGCGTTCACACGCTATCAAGCTTCGGCTCTAGCCCCGATTAGGGCACCGATTTGTAAGCAAAGAAGCTTGTTTGGAAGAGCTGTTTTGTTTTACAGACAGTTGAATACACATGAGGAAGGCAATATGCCGACGGCCACACAAATGTACCATGTGATTCAAGAAAGAAGACGACGTGAAAAGCTGAATGAAAGCTTCCAGGTTTTGAAAGCATTGCTCCCTCAACTATCCAAGGTTAGTATATAAATGAGTAACACTTTTGTACGCCAGTTGTACACAATTCATATTTTTATTGTGAGATTAATTAAAATAAAATAAAATTAATGATAACAAATTAGTACTAACAAACTACTCCCTCACTCTCCTAGGAGGAGGACACACAAATTAAAAAAATGAAAGAATGAGTATGAATTTGAGGGGTAATTTTATAAACTTTTATGTATAAAGTAAGGAAGTGAATTTGGATTGTGTGTTCCAAAAATAATGACATTTTGTGTAAAATTGAGGATATTGTGAGAGTGAAAATTATGAAGGGTTTTTATTTTAAGAGTATGAAAGGTATTGTTGAACGGATGAAAAAGAAAAGTGTGAAAGGTTCAATACGAAAGAGAGTAATAATTTTTAATGAAAGAATTAATATTATTTAAAAATGCAAGGACACAATTTTTGTATACAAGGATTTTGTCCTATCAATATACAACGTAACAGAATTCAAGATAATGTTAAAAATAACCATTCTTTTTCCGTTCTTTTATTGTTTCAATTAATATAACAATTTTTCAATCTCCATCAAAGATATAAAATCCCTATGATCAAAACATCTTCCAAAACTTAAGCACATAAATAATTTTGGAGTAACACTTATGTGCACTAGCTGCACTTGCTCCGTAAAACAACTAATATTATTCAGTAAAAGCGACTAATTAATAGTATCATTTAAAAATACACACGAGTTACACAGGCGAAACTAGCGTAAATAAGAATATTTGAATTGATTGATCCAACGAAACAAGTGTTTTGGATTAAGATTAGTTCTCTTTGACATAAGATATATTATAATTACCAAATAAAATAGAAATTATTAAAAGATTTAAAAATTTAATAAAGAAACACACAACAATCTTGAATTATTTGAGGAATAATGATGGTTAAAATTAACTATTTGTGGGTGCAGAAGGATAAGGCATCAGTGCTTAGCAGCACAACTGAGTACTTAACTTCACTGAAATCCCAAGTAGAAGAACTCACCAAAAGAAATCAAATATTGGAAATGCAGCTTTCAACAACTCAAAGAGAAAGGCCTGAAGATCAAGATTTAGGGTTTTCGAGTTCTTCGACAGAAAGGGTTCGTGTGGAGCTGATTGAGAGCGTTTCGCCATCAACATCTGGAGAAAGATTGGTCGAGTTGAGAGTGATGTTAAGATCAAGAGAATGCAGATTGTCCGATTTGGTTTCTGTGGTTTTGAAAATGTTGCAACACCAAACAAACATAAGCTTGTGTCATATGCAATCCAACACGCTCCAATCTACTCCTCTTCATGCCCTAATCTTCACATTAAAAGTTGAGGTATTTATATTATACATATGTCATGTTTATTTGCATGCATAAATGCTCATGTACATAATTTTTTTATTTGTTTGAGGTCTTTATGTCGAAGAATATTATAATGTGAACACAGGGAGGGAGGGAGGGATCCAAGATTTCGTTTCATGGGAACGAAATTTTATCTTATAATATTGAGTTAAAATTCGATTTGGTCCAGTAACTTTGAATTTTTCCATAAAAGGTACTAAAAAATTTTGTTTCAATTTTTCGCAATTGTTTCGAGTTTGGTCATTTTTGCAAAATCTTGTCCCATAACTTTGAGTTTTTGCAAAAGAACCCAAGAAAACGTGTCAAAATACGACATCGTTTGAGGAATTTTAGTGATTTTTGGACTTAAATTAGATCAATTATAGAATTATGGGACAAAATTAAAAATCTTAAATTTTTTTAAACCTTTTGTGAAAAAACTTGAAGTTATATGGGACCAAATTGAATTTTAACTCCTATAATATTATTAAAAGATAAAATACAAATAGGTTCAAGAAAGAATCTAAAATTACAAATAAATTTATGTTCAAATAATTTTGTGCGTGTGCTCAAATTTTTGAATCTATTTGTAATTAGTCTATTTTATTTTTAACTCATATATAAATAGTTTTATTAAAAGTATTCCAACACGGCGAAAGTTTATAAACAAACCAGAGAAGACAAAATTTTAAAAATTGGCGATAAAATAAAAATATATATATAGAGTAAAAAAATAAAATTCAAAGAAGGGCGACTGCCCCCTAAATCGCGGCACGCATCTCTCCATTATCTCTTATCGATTGCCTGAAACATTAATTAGCTAGTGTCCAAAAATAGTAATTTATAATTAATTAATACATGTATCTATTTAGATTTTTGTAGCTAAAATATATGCATCGACCTAGATACTAATTGCATGCTAATTACTGATAATCACTTAAACTAATTAAAATCGAGATTATTAATTAGATGATTATTGTTATATTATATCATGATTTTAGGGAAAATTATAGTTTTGGTCCATGAGAAATTTTTCAACGACAATATTAATCTCACACGTTCTTTTTTGGTCTTTTTTGCAAAAATAGTCCCGACCATTATTTTTAGGACCAAAAGTGCAATTTTATCTCATTTTCTTGGAAACAAAATTGCAATTTATCATTCTCTTGGAACAAAAACTGTAATTTTTTGGGATTAAAAATGTCGAAAAAAACTACGGGACCAAAAGTGTCAAAAAAGAATCATTTTGCGAGATCATTCATTCTCTTGACACCAAAAATACAATTTATCACATGATTTTATGTTGATACACTTTGCATGCAGGATACGTGCATCTAGACCTAGTTTTGAACAACTGATTCAATAAAGTAATTTTGAATCATCAAATGGGAATGATGATTTCAAATCTATATTTTCAATTCAAACACAAGTTTCCATGATACAATGTATTTTTTTAGCCCTCCACTATATCAATAAGATTAGTTTATAAATTTGCTCAAACTAAAAGATATAATTAGGTTTTTGTCTGTTCAAAAAAAAAAAAAAAAAAAAGATATAATTACGTGTATAACTAAAGTCTTAAGCCCACTAATATCGCACAAAGGAAATTACTTAGAACTCCTGGTTTGGTTGCCAATTGCCCAGAAGGGTCCTAGAATTTCATTTCAAAGGGGACAAAATTCACATTATAATACTTCCTCCCCTTCAAAATAAATATTATTTTAATCTTTTATTTTATTTGTAAATTAGATGACATTTTACACTTTTTAATGCAAATTAATTGCATTTCTTCCAAATTTACTCCTAAAGTCATTAAAATATTTAGATAAATGTATTTTTAATCAATTATCTTTTAATACGTATGAATTCATCTAAAATGACATATATTTTGAATAGGAGTGAGTAATATTATTTACAGTTAAAATTGAAAGGGCCGAGATGATATGAATTAAAAATCTAAATAAAAAATTCTTATATTTATAAATAATAAAGAAATTGAAAGTTCCACCCTTAAATCTTGCATCACAATATGCATGCCAAAAACGTTTTTTTTTTTTTCAATTTTAAGAATTAATTGACCACATATATGGATTCATAAGAATGATTTTGATTTTAATTAATGTGTAGGGAAATGATTTTGATGGGTGTGGATTCGAAGAAGCTGTGAGAAGGGTTGTTGGTAAGCTTCCCAATTGACACTTTGACCAAGTTTTCAAGATCTTGACCATCTCCAAGGCTTGTTTAATTTTAATCTTCCTTTGCAATTAATTTTCAAACATTAATTAATTAATTAATGCTATCTCTCTTGTAACACAACAATTTTTTAGATTATTTGATCAAATAATCTCAGTGTATTTAACTTTTTAATTAAGAAGTGCAAATATTTTCCCCACTTTTCGTCTTCTTAATTAATGGATCTAGTTTATTAAAAAGTGTGTTTTACATAAAATCAATTTTTATACGTAATACTATATTAACAAACAAATAATACTATCTTCGTGATTCGATTTAAACCGCTCATTTTTTAATGCATAGATTAATTTCTTAGAACATATATATTTTATGTGAATTCGAGTTCACGTAAACTCTCTTTTTAGTGTCGTCGAAGTGTCACTATTTAATAAAATATTTTTAAACATTGACACCTTGTATACATAATATGGATATTAAAAAAATCACATGAATTCGGATTCAGAAAACGTTTTTGTCTTTTTTTCCTACATATTCTTTTTTTATATATCGCTATTGTCACAACTTAAGCACTTTAACTAAGAAACTATAATTAATCATTAGAAGTTTAATTAGTGGGATACCAGTTTTATAAGTGGGTCTAGCCATGGAAATTAATTAATTAGTTTATTAAATAAAATTAAAGTGAGACAGTAAAGAAAAGTCTATATATTAGTAAGCCAAAGCACTGTCCAACTTGGACGAAGCACACTAGGAAAAATCACCTTCAAAAGGGACAAACAAAACAATGCATCATTTCCTTTTCAGCATGTGTTATATTAATATATATCCATTTATGCTAGATTTTTCTCCTTTCCTTTTTATGCTGAAAATTCTATGCAATAATTAATCGGTGGGATTGGTCCGAATTAGTCGCTCGCTTGGGTCGGATACCAAGTTATTAAAAAAATAATTATCTAACTAAAATTTATTTTAGACAGCTCACGAACTAACATATTAAATCAATATTTATTTTTGAAATGTTAAAATATTATTTTCAAATTATGTTTCATTTCATTCGATACCTAGCTATTCATCTAATTATTTGTTGACACAAACTAGTTCATCGTACTAAAGTACGATATCATTACATTTAGGGGTGGGAATAGGCAGCTACCCGACAGGGGCCATTGGCTTGGCCTACTAAAGCACAGCTCGGCTCGGCCCGTTTAATAAATAGGTCGGGCTCAAGCCTTTTAAGAAGCCTATTTAATTAAATAGGCCGGGCTTGAGCTTTCTTGTAGGCCTTTTAAGCCTAACAGCCGACCTATTTAACTATATATATAATAATATAATATATTATATTTATATATATATATAATATATATTAATAATTGTGAGATACTCATATATTTTATCTCATAAATTTACATATTAGTAAAAAGTATTAATAAAAATATTAATAATAAACAAAATAACTTACGTCACGTTAATTTACATAAGATTTTGTTATTGCTTTTGCTAATTGATAATTCTTGGTATGTTAATTTTATTCGTATTTTGAATTGTATAGTATTTACGGTGTAATATAAAAAATGTGATTTTTTAAAATTTAATGAAGAATAAAAAAGTTGCAGACAAATAGGCCTTTAAAAGGCTTTCGGGCTGACCTATTTATTAAAGAGGTCGAGCCGAGCCTTTAAAAAAAAGTCTATCATAGATAATAGGCCGACTGTGCCTAAAAATTATCTAATAGGTCTAGGCTTTCTTATGCAAAGCCCGACTGGCCTATTCCCACCCCTAATTACATTCATTCATTATTTATTTAGTAATATTATTGTTCTTATAAATAGTTTTTGAAAAAACAAAAAAATAATAAACTAATTGATTGGAATTTTGATATCAAAATTGCACCAATTAATTGCATGGTACAACCGGTGCATTAAAATGTTGCTCTTACAATATTTATCAGCATTAAAACTATAAATTTTAGACTAGTTATGGCGCTTGGTTTAAGTTTTCATTTTCAATATTCCATTTTCCTATTTTTCTTTTTTTTTTTTTCCTCCTATTCTATCTTATTATGGCGCTTGGTTTAAGTTTTCAATGGAAATTAGAGTGCAAATTTATTTTGTTTATATGCAATTGCATATGTGGGAGGAAGAATTCATGTCTTCATGGTGGTTAAATTATCGGTAGTATATTCCAATTTTGAAAAAATAGGACAAAATATTAAAGGTTGTTGGTTGCAATATAAATGAATGATCAAGAAGAAATGATTATAGAGCGAGAAATATTTAATCAAAACGAGGTAATGATTACCTTATATTTAAAGGTGTCTTTGGTTCATAATTTTTCAATAATAATAATAATAATAATAATAATAATAATAATAATAATAATAATAATAATAATATTGAATATAGGGCGGTGGACTAGTTGTGATGTTTAATAAAAATAAAATATGAACAATTCACTTTTATCATGCTTTGTATAAAATATTGAGACTCTAAATAAGTAATTATTATCCCATTTTATTTTCTTCCTAATAATCAAATTTATCCTTACACAATTTTTCAACTAATATTTATTTTGTGTCTCAGGTTTATTCTAAAATTAGAACAATATATATTGTTAATAATATAATTATAATTTTTTATTGTACTTTACTATTCGATAATTCGTATTACTATTTTCGTTGAAGATTGTGAACTAATTAATCACCCGTGTGTTACTGTGGGTTTGTTTTCAAACTCATTTGAAATAGTTAGAATTTTTAAAAAATAAAATAGTGTGCCCAACTTTTTTAAAAGAAAAGGTGATTCTATTTTTTATGACTCGTATACGATTCAAGAATTAACTAATTCGAATGATCAATCCGATTGTCCAATAACGAGAATCTCATTTAAAATGAGAACAAAAATTTATATGAACGGTCTATTTCAAAAATTAATCTTGTATTTCAAAACACCATGTATATTTGATTTGATAATATGTAGTCAAGAATTATTGTCCGTTGAAAGAATTAATTTTTTAGAGTAGTATTTATGTGCATATTGTGCACAATAAAATTTGTGTGCACAAAGTTTGGTTACAGTGTAGTATTATTTCATGTCTTGTATAGTATTAGTTTAGTTACGGTATAGTATTATTTCGGATACTATATAGTATTAGTTTGATTACAATGTAGTATTATTTCGGACATTGTATAGTATTAGTTTAGTTAGCAACATTGCACACAAATATTTGCCTTTTTTTATTGTAGGAAAAAGAAAACTTGCAAAATCATCGGCTGAAATTGAAACTATGTGTAGGCCGATTAGGAGGAATTTATTGATAGTAATTGACTTGCGAGCCTTCAATATTATTGGTGGAGAAATAATATTCCATTAATTATTGGTCAATATAATAAATAAATAAAGGTACGTAAATTTGAAAGACATGTGATGTAGATAAAAATGACAGGCCCAATTGCACATAGGGCACATGGATATGCGGCCCAATAAGGCCCAATAGCATAGCGAGAACCCTCCAAAGAGGGAACCGATCCGAGATGGGCTTGAGGCCCAAACTAATTACAGAGAGGTTGTAGAGCCCGAACTGGCTACGGGCGAGCCACGAGGCCCAAGCTTGGGTACGGGTAGGCCGCAAGGCCTAAACCCAGTGCGAGGTGGGCGCGAGGCCCATCGAGATTTAAAGCTGATTAGGGTGAATTATTGCATGATAATCGTGTGCTTATTTGTCTCAAATTGATATGATTTTCATGTTAATTCACTATTATTTGGCCCAATTGCACTTAATTGTTTGATTTGAGATTTTAATTTTAAATTGCGAGGTTTGAGGTCAACTTTGAGTGCAAATTGAGGACATTTGTGATATTCAAATTAAAGGAGAAATTACATGGATAGAAAGAGGGTCGAGAGACAGTCGTGAACGCAAAAGGAATGAGGTCAATCGGAGCTCGGGAGAATAAGTTACAAACATTTGGTGGAATTACCTCAACTCGACCGGAGGAGATGAAGACTCGAGCCGAGGATATCAACTCGACCCGAGTTGATGACAGGAAAATCTTTGATTGCACCTTTGTTGCCCAAGAAAAGCTTCAACTCGAGCCGAGTTGACCAATTCGAGCCTAGTTGGTGCAACTCTGGCCGAGTTGGCCCCGAGTCTGCGATTTTGACCAATTCATCCGAATTTTGAGGGGCTTATTTGTAATTTTCGTTATTTTAACCTAGCCCCATCTTATAAATACCCCAATTTCAGATGTTGGAGATTACATTGAGCGCAAGAAAGGAGTAGAGAAATTAGAGAGGAAAATTAGGGTTCTAATTCCTACACACACTTTTTCACACACATAATTAGGATTTTGATTTCTTCTTCAATTTTAGACGATCAACGGATGCTTTCTTTATGATTGGACGCCAATTAGGTGACATTCTTCCTTTAATTTCAGTTTTCTTGATTCAATTTCTTGTTATGACATTCGGATATTCAATTAATTTCATGGATTTCTTTTCTTCAATTATGATCAACTAAATTCCTAGTGCTAGGGTCTTTTGATGCATATGGGTGATTGATCTTGTGAGGAATTCTTATGGGTGATTTTGATTGTTGATTGATTGAT
The DNA here is from genome assembly GCA_030762865.1 of Paraleonurus japonicus. Taxonomy (NCBI): domain Eukaryota; kingdom Viridiplantae; phylum Streptophyta; class Magnoliopsida; order Lamiales; family Lamiaceae; genus Paraleonurus; species Paraleonurus japonicus. The sequence goes on along the minus strand of CM061060.1, from coordinate 16,669,808 downwards.
TGGATTGATGAGGTTTGATTGATTTATTTATTTAATTAATTTCTAATTTCATGCATAGTTGTTTAATTATCGCAAGGAGACTTGGGTATTTAAATAACTCATTTGGGTGAGGGAATTAATTGGGTAATTAGAGTTAATATTGGTTTAATGCAAGGACTCTTGATTAATTCCATTAGAAATACATCAATTCCACATTAATTACTTAGATTAGTAGTCAAGTGATTAGTGAAGAGACCATAGGTAAGGTGCCTTAGTATCAAAGGAGAAACACGCTAGGAGAACCTATTGACTCGTGCTCTAGCCGGGAGGAAAGGGTGACTTAGTCCTCTCAAACTTTTGAGCTTAAACCGTAGCAATAATTCCTAAGCTTACCAAGTACGGAATAATTGTTTGATTAAAAGTTTGCTCTTATTAATTGATTGACATGATAAATACTCATTAGAATTCATTGCATGATTGATACTCATTTGTTGATAAGCACCCGAGCACGTCTTTATTATTGATTGAATTTCTTTGTTAGTAGAATTTCATTATTTAGTTTAGTTAATTATTGCATAAAACCCATTGATCCTATTATATGACTTGTGCTACAATTGCAATTAAATTAGTAAATTTATGGCTATCTCACACTTGATTTCCGTGGATCGATAATTTAACCGGGTAACTTACTAGCTACACGATCCCTTTACACTTGAAGGGTGAGTGTTGGCTTTTAAGTCTATCAAGTTTTGGCGTCGTTGCCGGGAATCGGTGTTTGAGATAACTTAGATTGAAAGTTGAAAGTAGTTGATAGTGCCTTTTATTTTTATTTTATCTTGTTCTTGCTTGCCTCGTGAGAATTTGATACTTGGTTGTTTTCTAGGTGTGTATGAACACACGATCAAGGGGTATTGAACCAATTCCCTTGAACTTGGAGATCGAAGGCACCGCAAGGAGAAACCGAAATCGTTGAAGGGCTCAAGCTCGAGCAAGAGAGAGAGAACGTGAAATGGAGAATAACAACGAAGATGTGGTCGAAAGGAGAGAGAATGGAAGAGCAAATCAAAGAGAGCCTCCAAGAGAGAATCAGGGAAAGACCAATTCGGGAGTATTTTGAGCCTCGGTTCAAATCCACTATGATGGGATAGCTCGTCCACCATTGACGACTAACAATTTTGAAATTAAACCGGCTTTGCTACACATTCTCCAAAGCAAGCAATTTGGTGGAGATCCCAAGGAGGACCCGAATCGTCATATTGCTCAATTCCTTGAGTATGCCGATACGGTGAAGATAAATCGAGTGGTGAGGATGCTTGGAGAGCTCGTCTCTTCACATTTACTTTGAGAGACCGAGCTAAAGATTTGATTGCCTCTCTACCACGAGATAGTTTGGGTTCTTGGGAAGAATTGAGTAAGAAGTTTCTATTGAAATTTTTCCCACCATCCATGACTCTCCAATGCAAGACGTTGATTGCCCAATTTCGTCAATTGGAGGACGAAAATATGCATGAAGCGTGGGAGATATTTAATAGTCTATTGAGAAAGTGTCCTCAACACGGTTTTGTTGACGAGCAAATCGTGAGTTTCTTTTATTATGGACTTGATCCGCCATCTCGGAGAATTCTAGACTCAAGTGCGGGTGGATCGCTCTTTGACAAGTCCGGAAGAGAAGCTAAAGAGTTGATTGAGAATATAGCTTGCAATACCGCAAGTTGGCCAACCGAAAGAAGGGGTCACTTCAAGATTGCTAAAGTAGAGGAGAATGAGACGTTGAAGGTGCTAGCCGAGGTGGTTCAAAAGTTGGCTACAAAAGTGGATGGGATAGTAGAATGTGGCATGAGAAGTGGAATAGGGGGTGGAAACGAAGCCCCTCAAATGGTTGATCAAGTGGAAGAAGCGAACTATATGGGAAGACCACCTTTCCAACAAAATTACCAAGGTAACCATTCATATCCAAACCAATCTCACCACCAAAATTACCCAAATCGTTATCCACATAACGCTCCATCTAATTTCCAAAATCAAGCCTCTCATCCACCTCTCTACCAAGCAAATAATCCTCCCTACAACCCAAATTTCCGCAAGCATGAGAATTTCTCCTATGCTAATCAAAAGGCGGCCATTACTCTACCTCCGGAATTGATCCGGGTTCTCGTGCACCTAACAATGAAGGGAAGCCAAGCCTTGAGGATTTACTCACAAGTTTTATGGGTGCTCAAAATCAAAAATGGAAAAAATGTAGAATATTGTGAGTTCTTTGTCCAATCAAGTCAAGAATCTTGAGTTTCAAATTGGGCAAGTAGCATCCTCAAGTGGAGGAAATCAAATAGGAAAGTTCCCATCGACAACGGAGGTGAACCCGAAAAGAGCATTGTAAGGCGATTAAATTGAGGAGTGGAACACAATATGAGGGGCCACCAATGCCGAATGAGGAAGAGGAGAAAGAGAATGGGGGTGAAGAAGTGAAAGAAGGAGGAGAGTTTGAAATGGTGGATGCTCAAGATGAGGGTAAGAAAGAGGAACCAAAGCATGAGGAAAGAGTACCAAAGTGGAAAAAGGCAAAGGAGCTAAGGAAAGAGAAGGAGAAGAAGGAGCTTGAGGGGGCCAATGTGGAGTGTGATGGATGGGGTATTCCCAAAACTTATGTCCCTCCACCATATCCACAAAGGTTCATGTAACAAAAGCTTGATGAAAAGTTCTCGAAATTCTTGGAAATCTTCAAGAATGTGACCATCAATGTCCCACTAATGGAGGCCCTTGAGGAGATGCCAACCTATGCCAAGTTTTTGAAAGACTTGATTACAAGAAGAAGGAAGGTTGATGAGAGGAAAACCGTTAGCTTGACTATGGAATGTAGTGCACTACTCCAAAGAAGTTTACCTCAAAAGAAGAAAGATCCGGGTAGCTTCACTCTCACATGTGAGCTTAGCAACAAGGAGAAGAGGAGAGCTTTATGTGATTTAGGGGCAAGCATCAATCTCATGCCTTAATCCATCTTTAACGAGGTTTGAGCTTGGTGATATGAAGCCCACATCCATGACTCTTCAACTTGCGGACAAGTCATTTACATATCCAAGTGGTATTGTGGAGGATGTATTGGTAAAAATTGACAAGTTCGTTTTTCGGCCGATTTTGTGGTGCTAGATATGGAAGAGGATGATAAAGTGCCATTGATCCTAGGGAGACCTTCCTAGCAACCGCAAGGGCGGTTGTGGATATGTTTTCGGGAAGATCACATTGAAGATGGACAAAGAGGAGCTCACATTTGATATTTATGAAGCTATGAAGCATCCTAAGGAGGAAGGAGAGTGCAAGAGCATCGATATAGTGGATGGATGTGTCATTGAGAAACTTGAAGCATCTCTTGACCCTTATTACTCTAATGTTTTTATAATCCTCTTTATAATACTTTCTATGAGTTTGATGATGCTTTTTCGTGCTTTGATGATAGATGCTTGATGGAGAAGGAAGAGACTCACTCTTTATGGGATAGGAAGACTCCAATCTTACCACTTCGTGAGCCGGTTCATGGTGTCCCACAAGAGGAAAAGAAGGAAGGGCTTAAACCACTTCCGGAACATCTCAAGTATGCATACCTTGGAGATGGTAATGAATGTCCGGTAATTGTTTCTTCTTCCCTTAGTGATAATGAATTGAGTCAGGTTGTTAGAAGTGCTTAGGAAGCATAAGAGTGCTCTAGGTTGGTCTATTAATGACATAAAAGGCATAAACCCATCTATATGCATGCATAGGATTCGTCTTGAAAAGGATAGAAAGCCTATAGTTCAACCCCAACGTAGAGTGAATCCCGTTATTCAAGAGGTTATTAGGAAAGATATTATTAAATTCTTAGATGTTGGTATGATTTTTCCTATTTCCGATAGTGAGTGGGTTTCACCATTGCATGTAGTCTCTAAGAAGGGGGTATGACCGTAGTTAAAAGTGATAATGATGAACTTGTAGCTACTAGGCTTGCTACCGGATGGAGAGTTTGCGTTGATTATAGGGAGTTGAACAAAGCCACATGTAAAGATCATTTTCCCTTGCCTTTTATGGATCAAATGCTAGATCGTCTTAGTGGGTTCTCACACTATTGTTTCTTGGACGGGTACTCCGGGTACAATCAAATAATGATTGCACCCGAGGACCAAGAAAAGACATCTTTTACATCTTCTTATGGCATTTTTGCATGGAGGAGAATGCCGTTTGGGCTTTGTAATGCCCGGCCACCTTCCAACGTTGCATGATGTCCATTTTTCATGGTCTTATTGAAAATATTATGGGGGTGTTTATGGATGATTTCTCGGTTTTTGGTAATTCTTTCCATACTTGTTTACATAACCTTGAGATTGTTTTGCAAAGGTGTGAGAATACTAATTTGGTTTTGAATTGGGAGAAGTGTCACTTTATGGTTAATGAAGGGATCGTGCTTGGGCATCACATTTCATCGAAGGGCCTACAAGTGGACAAAGCAAAGGTGGTGGCAATTGAAAAGCTTCCCACCTCCATCTAGTGAGGAGGGGATTCGATCTTTCCTTGGTCATGCGGGGTTCTACCGCCGTTTTATTAAGGATTTTTCTAAACTCTCTAAACCTCTTTCTAAATTGCTTGAAAAGGATGTTCCTTTTAATTTTGATGAAGAGTGTTTGTTGTCTTTCAGGTCTCTTAAGGATGCATTGATCTCTTCACTTATTCTTGTGAGCCCTAGTTGGAAGGAGCCTTTTGTGCTAATGTGTGATGCTAGTGACTTTGCGATGGGGGTAGTTTTGGGGCAAATAAGGGAGAGGACATTTCGAGCTATCTATTATGCCTCAAAGACATTCAATACGCCCAAGCAAATTACACAACAACCGAAAATAAGCTCCTAGCTGTAGTATACGCCGTAGACAAATTTCGTCCTTACTTGATTGGCGGAAAGACCATCGTGTACACGGATCATGCGGCCATACAGTATTTGATGACCAAAAAGGATGCAAAGCCACGTCTTATCCGATGGATTCTATTGCTACAAGAGTTTGACATTGAGATTCAAGACAAGAAGGGAAGCGAGAATGTAATAGCCGACCATTTGTCAAGGCTTGAGAGAGGGAAAGAGTTCATTGAAGAAGATGGAGAGGTTCAAGAAGAGTTCCCGGATGAGAAGTTCTTTGGAGTTGAGGGGTTGCATCTTGTTGAGGAGAGCATTGTGAAGAAGACAAGTGGGAGAGTTCCTTGGTTTGCGGATTATGCCAACTTCTTGGCTTGTGGGAAGCTTCCTAGTGACATGCCATCCTATGTCAAGAAAAAGTTTTTGAGGGATGTAAAAAGCTTCATATGGGAAGATCCTCTACTCTTCAAGAGAGGGTTAGATTCTATAATTTGAAGATGTGTTCCCGAAGAAGACGTGGAAAGAATCTTAGAGCATTGTCATTCTATGCCTAGTGGTGATCACTTTGGGGGAGACAAAGCGGGGATGAAGGTTCTTCAATCCAGGTTTTATTGGCCAACGATTTTCAAGGATAGTAAGGCATTTGTTGAAAGATGTGATCGTTGTCAACGAATGGGGTCAATCACAAAGAGAGATGAAATGTCCATGACAATTTTCATGGAAGTGGAGATATTTGATGTATGGGGCATCGATTTTATGGGACCGTTTCCACAATCCTTCGGCTATCTCTATATATTGGTAGGAGTTGACTATGTGTCCAAGTGGATTGAGGCCATCCCAACCAAGAAGAATGAAGCCCAAGTTGTGCTTCAATTTTTGAAGAAGAACATCTTCTCACGATTTGGTGTGCCAAGAGTATTGATTAGTGATGGAGGTTCACATTTTGTGAACAAACTCATGGAGAGGTTGCTTGAGAAGTATGGAGTAAAGCACAAAATTTCCACAGCCTATCACCCACAAACCAATGGATTGGTGGAAGTCTCTAATAGGCAAATAAAGCAAATTCTTGAGAAGACGGTTAAGGTGAATAGGAAGAATTTGGCTATATATTTAGATGATGCTTTGTGGGCTTATAGGACGGCTTATAAGACTCCTTTGAAGATGTCTCCTTACCAACTTATTTATGGGAAGTCATGTCACTTGCCGGTTGAGTTAGAGCATCGTGCTTATTGGGCTATTCGGAAGCTCAACCTTGATGAAGAAGCTATAGGGGAGAAGAGAATTCTCCAACTCCATGAGTTGGATGAATTTCGTTCGAATGCCTATGAGAGCTCTAGGATTTTTAAGGAAAAAACAAAGAAATGGCATGACCAAAAGCTCAAGAAGAAGGAGTTTCAAGAAGGTGATCAAGTTCTACTTTTTAATTCAAGATTGAAACTCTTTCCGGGAAAGTTGAAGTCAAGATGGAGTGGCCCATTTCGAGTAGCTAAGACATTTCCTAGTGGATACCTTTAGTTGGCAAATGAGAAGGATGAAAGGTTTATAGTGAATGGTCATAGAGTGAAGCCCTACTTTGTACCATCTCAAGTTGAGGTGGTGGAGATGCTATTTCTTGAGGAAAGTTGAGCGGCTCAAGCTCCGTCCGGCATAGGACGTTAACACTAGCGCTAGATGGGAGGCAACCCATCATTTTTCTTGCTTTCGTTTTATTTATTTATTTATTTATTGCTTTCAATAAGTGTGTGTGATTTATTTTTGTGTTTCTTGTAGGAGATCGAGGTGTGCAAGTAAAGTTTGATGATGAGAGAAATTTTGAAGCCTTTACGGTACCACACCTTCTCTAGACTTAGACTTGTCTAAGTTTGGGGGAGGTGTGCATTTTTTCTTCTTTTCTTCTCATGTTATGAACTTATTTGGATTTTGTAGTGGGTAGTTGTGTGCAACTTCACCTAGCTAACTACCTTTGCCAAACATTTAATTGCTTTGCAATGAAAAGTTTGAGGGTGTGTGTTAGTTAGCAATGTTTGTTGCACCAACTTGCCTCTCATTCGTAATGAGAAAATTGTATGAAAATTTTTGTGAATATTGAGTTTAAATGTGGATTTCATTCTTATCTTTGAGTCTATTTTATGTGAATTTGATGAGGTGTTATACTTGGAAGTATGTACGTGGTATATTGGTTTTGATTGATGGACATGATAAACTTGTGATATGTTGATGAGTTGATTTGTTGCTTGATTCTAGCATGAGAAGTTGTCTTGTGATGATGATGAGTGTGATGAAGGATGCTTTCTCTTTTGCTAATTTTAAGCCCGTGAGCTTTCGAGCCTTTTAAATCGTGCATGAAAAACGGTTTGATTCCTTGTTAAGTGCATCATTTGCGATTATGCATGCTAGAACTTGCCTATAGACTCGTTGAAGTTGAGTTTTGTGTGGATCTATTAAGATGATTTGAGGCCATGTTTGGTTTGATTAGCCACTTTGCCAAATTTTACCCCACCAATGTCATTAATTTCCCTAGTAAGCCAATTTGTGCCTTAAAGCCTTATTCTTTGGTAAGCTTGTGAAATTAAGTCATTTTGCCTATCTTTATGAGCCTTTGTTCCCATATGTTTAGTAGAGCATGATTGTTGGCAAAGAATGGTGAAGTGAAATTGAAAAAAATGTGGTGGTATGATTGGAATAAGTGTGATGAGATGAAAAGAATAAGATGAAAAAAGAGGAAGAAAGAAAAATTGAATTGAGAAAAGAAGTAAAAAAATGATGAGAAAAAAATTCAATTTGAGCTTGAATGAAAAGAAAGTCTCAAAAGGAGTTTGGTGGTGAATGTGATGTGAAAAGGAAGAAAATGAAAGAAGGAGATGTGTTTATTGAGATGATGTGTAAATTGCATTGCATTATTTGATCAACATTCATCGCTCTACTAACATTGAGTCACTATTCCAAAATTCACCTACCTCATCCAAAGAGCCTTCATTACAACCTCTTGAAAAGACCTCTTTGATTCATAGTTGATACACAAAATGTTGATTGAGATTGAGTCTTGTGGCAAGCCTATGGTGTGAATGGTTGTAATTTGATGAATGAGTGCTTAATTGTCCTTATACACTTGAGTGATGAGAGATACACTTCTTGGAAGGAGCATTGAGAAAGTATTTGAATTTGCATCTTATCAAAGCATGACAATTTATGAGTGTTCGTTGAAAGTGGCATTGAAAACTTGTGTTCACTAATGAGTTTGATTGTCCAAATTTCATCCTTTTTGCCATGTGACATAGTTGCAATCAATTCACCCTTTGTACTTATTTGTTTCGTTGCTTGGGACGAGCAACACCTTAAGTTTGGGGAAGTTGATTAGGGTGAATTATTGCATGATAATCGTGGTGCTTATTTGTCTCAAATTGATATGATTTTCATGTTAATTCACTATTATTTGGCCCAATTGCACTTAATTGTTTGATTTGAGATTTTAATTTTAAATTACAGGTTTTGAGGTCAACTTTGAGTGCAAATTGAGGACATTTGTGATATTCAAATTAAAGGAGAAATTGCATGGGTAGAAAGAGAGTCGAGAGACGGTCGTAATGCAAAAAGAATGAGGTCAATCGGAGCTCGGGAGAATAAGTTACAAATATTTGAGCTGGAATTACCTCAACTCGACGAGAGGATATGAAGACTCGAGCCGAGGAGATCAACTCGACCCGAGTTGATGACAGGAAAATCTTCCAGATTGCACTGTTGCCCAAGAAAAGCTTCAACTCGAGCCGAGTTGGCCCCGAGTCTGCGCGATTTTGACCAATTCATCCGATTTTTTAGGGGCTTATTTGTAATTTTCGTTATTTTAACCTAGCCCCATCTTATAAATACCCCAATTTCAGATGTTGGAGATTACATTGAGCGCAAGAAAGGAGTAGAGAAATTAGAGAGGAAAATTAGGGTTTTAATTCCTACACACACTTTTTCACACACATAGTTAGGGTTTTGATTTCTTCTTCAATTTTAGACGATCAACGGATGCTTTCTTTATGATTGGACGCCAATTAGGTGACATTCTTCCTTTAATTTCAGTTTTCTTGATTCAATTTCTTGTTATGACATTCGGATATTCAATTAATTTCATGGATTTCTTTTCTTCAATTATGATCAACTAAATTCCTAGTGCTAGGGTCTTTTGATGCATATGGGTGATTGATCTTGTGAGGAATTCTTATGGGTGATTTTGATTGTTGATTGATTGATTGGATTGATGAGGTTTGATTGATTTATTTATTTAATTAATTTCTAATTTCATGCATAGTTGTTCAATTATCGCAAGGAGACTTGGGTATTTAAATAACTCATTTGGGTGAGGGAATTAATTGGGTAATTAGAGTTAATATTGGTTTAATGCAAGGACTCATAATTAATTCCATTAGAAATACATCAATTCCACATTAATTACTTAGATTAGTAGTCGAGTGATTAGTGAAGAGACCATATGTAAGGTGTCTTAGTATCAAAGGAGAGACACGCTAGGGGAATCTATTGACTCGTGCTCTAGCCGGGAGGAAAGGGTGACTTAGTCCTCTCAAACTTTCGAGCTTAAACCGTAGCAATAATTCCTAGGCTTACCAAGTACGGAATAATTGTTTGATTAAAAGTTTGCTCTTATTAATTGATTGACATGATAAATACTCATTAGAATTCATTGCATGATTGATACCCGAGTTGTTGATAAGCACCGAGCACGTCTTTATTATTGATTGAATTTCTTTGTTAGTAGAATTTTGTTATTTAGTTTAGTTAATTATTGCATAAAACCCATTGATCATATTATATGACTTGTGCTACAATTGCAATTAAATTAGTAAATTTAGGGCTATCTCACACTTGATTTCCGTGGATCGATAATTTAACCGGGTAACTTACTTGCTACACGATCCCTTTACACTTGAAGGGTGAGTGTTGGCTTTAAGCCTATCAAAAGCCCTTAAGCGAGTATCAACCAAGCCCATATGGGCGAATTATCCGATAAGACCGAGAAGCACGAGAAGTAACAATCGGTTGAGAAGATTAAGGCTCAAGTCAAGGAATATTCCTCATATTCTTTGTTGAGTGGGTCCAACCTCCGTCCAGGGAGGAAAATCGTGAGGCACAATCAGTTTTCTTGAGAGAGAAGATAACAACGCATGACATCATGAGAGAACGTGCGGGATAATGCCAGAAACCGTAATGGCAAGTTATTATTCATGAAGTACGTGTAAATAACACCCCGGGAGGGAGGTAACGGTATCGAATAACTACCACTCTTACTTAGTTACTTCTTGCGTACTTTCTTGAGTGTTTTCCGGTGATTTGACTTGAGCGTCGGATTGCCTACGCCGGAGAACCCTCCGGCGTGTTTTGCAGTACGTTCGTGTGAGAGGAGCTAAGGATTGTGCTGCGTAAAGGCTTTACCCACGTGGAACCCGGTTGGGAAAACATGCCCAGTGTTAATTTTTACGCATCAACAAGAAATTTATTGAAGTATAGTAAGAAAATAAAAATACTCATTTTTATGAAGAAAAAAATCTACCCACCTATTTAAATAAAATATTTTCACAAAAATTTGTGCAACGCGGTCTCATATATGAGATGTACTAATACTTTTGTTTATTTTTATAATTATAATATTTGAAAGAGTATCATAAAAATATGTAAAAATATTATCAGTAAACACATATTTTCGTATTTAAATAAATAAATAACGAAAAATGGAATTGCAAAGATAATTTAATTTAAATCAAACGATTATTCGGTACAACCACTAGAAATTCCTCGATTCTCTCTTCGTAGTTGACTTTGACTTCCGGGTTTGTCGGGGTTGAAACCGTTGTTGATGAACTTGAAGGAGAAAACACCGATCGGAGGGGCTTAGCACCTTGATATCGGATCAAATGTCATCTTTGGACGAAGAATTTGAAGAATTCTGCAGAGAAACGCCAATCGGAGGGGCTTAGCACCTTGATCTCGGATTGAATGTCGTTCTTGATGAAGAACCCGAAGAACTCCTTGAATTGCGGACTTGATCTGCAGAGCTCGAAATCAGTGTGTTCCAATGCTTTCTGCGTGTTTTGTGTGTTTGGAATGGCCGGAATGAGACCCTATTTATAAATGGTGAAAACCCTAGGTTTGACGGGCCTAACCTGTTGAGCAGGGGAATATTCCTAGCATCTGATTTATGCTTCAATGATTTGATTTGTTAGATCTCGATATGATTTGTTGGGCCTTTAGAAGCCCGATATGATTTGATGGGCTTTAGAGGCCCAATTCGGTTTATTGGACTTTAGAGGCTCAATTCGGTTTATTGGATTTTAGAGGTCCAATTTAATTATTAGGCTTTAGAGGTCCAGATGACTTATTGGACTTTGGAGGTCCAATTCAATTATTAGGCTTTAGAGGTCCAATTTCATTTATTGAACTTTAGAAGTCCAATTTAATTTATCGAGCTTTAAACGCCCGATTTTATTTAATGGACTTAGAAGCTCAAATTGATTTATTAGGACTCAATACTTGGATTGAACCTAATTAATTTAATGGATCAACTAAATTATTAATTATTTATTATATTAGAAATTAAATATATTTAAATTCCTAATAAATAATAAATTTAATTGATATTTAATATATAATTTTCACGTGTCATTTCTTGATTTGATAATTAAATTTTGCTTGCTTACAAATGCCCTCGCACTTCGTTCACGAGTGATCGTGTCTTGATGTGGACGAATTGCGAAATTTCAATTTTTGCTCACTCATTCGTCGTTCATATTTGTGCCACTATGACTACGTGTGGGGCATTTCATCGAAGCAGGTTGTGTGTATGGACAAACACATACCGACAGCAATTATTTCAGCGTGCGATCACGGTGGATGCGACGGTGACGCATCGACTCAAACAACGGCCCGTCACGGTTATTTCATTTGAGACCGCGGTGGCGCGTGGAGCTTCGTCGCGGCGGCAGACTTCGGATTCGGCTTCGGCGGGATTTGGATGGCAATGCGCGAGGGTGGCGTGCGACGGAAGATGGTTTCGGCGTGGTTTAATGGCAGCGGATGGCGGCGACGCGTGGGCCGGTCACGACGGTCGCCAACGTATCGACTATTGGGCTTTGATTTTCAAAGGCCATCAATTTATTTGAACTAATTAATTAATTAATAATCATAATAAATTAATCAATAGTCACAATAATATCTATTTAAAAGATTATTATTGAGGCATCACTTTTGATTTATGCCCAATATATTCTTGCCCCCAAATATTTATTTTGACTTTTGTAATTCAATATTTCACTAAGTATATGAAATAATTGAATTATGCCCATACTTAGTCCCTCTCCAATGGTCTACCCCAAAAGCAAGTTTTTGTGCAACGTCAACGCCACCTCAAAAGCAAAAACCTCTACCTCCAAAATAAAACTCCTCCCCAACAATATACCCAAAAAGAAGGTTTTTTTTTTGGGATCCACCTCAATATTCTATTTATCTCATTTATATTATAATTTATAAACTATATTAATTATCTATTTTTTGGATAAATAATAAATAAATAGATATTTTGATTATTTTAATATTTAATTAAATTTCGCAAAAAATCCAAAAAAATTATTAATTTCTTTATTACATAAAACATAAAAATACAAATTGAAAAAACACACATTACATAAAAAAATATTCAAAAGCAACAACGTAAATTTCAAGCGACCAATTTAATATCTAGCTAATAATTTCGGATTGGGCCCAAACATGCTCAATTAAATCATGTCGAAGTTGGAGATATTTTTGCTTATCTCATAGTTGAACACCTTTTTGACGTAGTCATTGAATACTCAGTTGATCCTTGACTTACTTGTGGAGGTGGAGTTGAGTAATTGGGATCATCGGACCAATCGGTCGCTGCATTTCCTTCATCTTCGATTATCATATTGTGCAAAATAATGCAAGTTAGTATTATATCCTTCAAGTTATTCTTGTACCAGAAACGACTTGGATCGCTAATCATTGCCCAACGCTTTTTTAAGCACTCCAAAGGCCCGCTCGACATCCTTTCTAGCAGCCTCTTGTAGTCCCTTGAAATGTTTCCTCTTCGGATCTTGAGGACATGAAAAGCTTTTCACAAAAGTAGCCCACTCTGGATAGATTCCATCGGTAAGATAGTATCCTTGATTATATTACTTACCATTGATTGTAACATTAACGGATGGAGCACGTCCTTGTAGAGTATCCGTATACAAAGGAGACTGGTTGAGCACGTTTATGTCATTGTTGGATCTCGCTACTCCAAAGTAGGCATGCCATATCCATATATCTGCAGAGGCAACCGCTTGAGCATGATTGTTGGAACGCCATGATCACTCTGCGTGGGAATTGACCTTTCCAAGCAACCGGACAGTTCCTCCATTCCCAATGCATGCAATCAAGACTCCCAAAGCATCCGGAAAATCCATGTCTTTCTACGTGCATTTGTAATAACGTTGACAATCCAGAGCATTAGGTTTCCTCAAGTAGTATCCGCGAAATAGTTCGATCACAAAGCGGCAAAACTTAAAGAGACTTTCTATGGCAGTTGTTTCGACAACACATAGGTACTCATCCCAATGGTCGGCAAGTCCACCATATGTCGGCGGCGGATGGCCACCGTGTACTTTTGTAGTGGAGAGAACTCCTTTTTCCAAGTGCATCGACCCTTCACCGGAAATAGACATCATGAGACTCCAGTGCATCAACTATGCGCAAGAACAAACCTCTCGACATATGAAAACATCGGCGAAACGTCTCACTTTCGTATATCGGATCTTTGGAAAAGTGGTTAAGGTAGAGTCTTGCATACCCCGCCTCACTTCGCTTTAGTCCACATACGTTCTTCATTTTCTCGGCACCGCCGTAGAAGTCTTAGCACCGCCAAGTGATTAGTGTGAAAATTGTATGATTATTGTGTGTTTAATTGTCTCAATTTGATATTATTTTTATGTTAATTCACATTTAATTGGCTAATTACATTTTAATTATTTGATTTTGTGTTTTAAGTGTAGGTTGAGACGAGCTTTGAGTGCAAATTGAGGAAATTTATTGTATTCAATTCAATGAAGCAATTGCATGGGTTGAAAGAGAGCCGAGAGAGTTTTGCAACGCAAAAAGAATCGGGTCAAACGGAGCTCGTATGAAGAAAATATGATCGAACAAAGTTGTGGTAGGCAAAACAGACGCATGCACCCACCAGATTGGTGAGTGCACCCACCCGCTACACCCACGAAATTAATAAGTACACCCATCATCGTCTTCAACAAATCTACACCATCGTGACCATTCCCAATCTGCAAATCAGCCACAAACCACCAATTACCATCACCACCGCGCCGATACCCACTCTTTTCCGACTACCACACACCCTGGCCGCCGTATGCCTCTCGGATGACGGCCATCGCCGCCGCTCTCTCCACCATAGCCAAGACCGCCGCAACCCAGCGCAAGCCGCCGTCGTCGCGATTCCCAGCCACTCCTCGCCGCCGCGTCACTCAACACAATCAACACCAACATCAAAGCCCGGCAGGTGTCGCGCCCAAATCGTCGGCCCAATTGCCGCCAACACGCCTCGATCTTCACACAACTCGATCCGAGGTTATTTCTCAACTCGATCCGAGCCCTCACACGAACCGAGTCGAGGCATGTCGAGGCAAATTTGGAAGAAGCATAAAATCAACTCGGTTCACGCCATTTCTTCCTCGGTCCGAGTGAGTGATTTCCAATCGAGTTGAAGAAGACAGAGTGTAGCGTTCCTTTCTAATTTTTTTAATATTTTGAGGGCCCATTTGCAATAACTTAAAATTTGCCTAATCCCTCACTATATAGCCAATTTCTGAGAATGAGGATACACATCATTAGGGGATTATCAATCCCATAGAATTAGATAGGATTCCCAACACACACTTTTCACACTTTTCACACACTTAGCTTAGATTTAGCTGATTGTCTTTAAATTTCCATAGATTAGAATTTAATTTTCATTTCCCAATAGTTATTTAGCATAGATATTAGTTTGCTTCATTGTAATTTCAATTTCAAGCAAGGATTGAAGGATTTTATATGCATTACAAGTTTAATTCAAGTATTGAAGAATTCAAGGTGTATTCCCTTTCATATCTCTTTTTATTTTACTGCAATTTTATGGGTTTCTTAATTTCACTCTTGATTGCCATGGGTATTGATGAATTGATGATGATTGACTAAATTTCCTTAGTGTTTGGGTATGATGATCCATTGATGACTTGATTATGGTGATGATTTGATTGGATTTTCCTTTTTGTGAGAGATTGATTATTCTTGTGGGATTTGTATGTGTTGATTGCTCTTCTATGATTTGATCCTTTGTTGCTTGATTAATTATCGCATGGAGACGTGGGTAATTAGATAGGTGCTTAGGTGTTAGGAGTAGAGGTGTGATTAATATCAATATTGGGTTAACTCAAGGAGACTTGGTTAATTCCATTAGAAACGGCATAAGGGTACGTAATTGCTTGATTTGTTAATTGGGTAATTAGTGAGGGGGCTTAGAGTGTCGTCTCTAAGACAATCTACGTTCTTAATGTGTGCTCTTCCTAGGCTTATCCAAAGACGGTTGAGTGCTCCATACGTGATTGACCTTATCATTCTCTTGCATGTGGATTTTCCAATCTTATTTGATCCGTGATTGATGATTCTTTGGTGAATTGCACCCGAGCACTCACTTCTCCTTGATATTTGTCTCGTGTTACTTGCTTTCTAGTTCTTTGCTTTATAGTTGCTTGTTCTTTTAGTTAATTGTTCTTGCTTGTTAGTTGGTTTTATTTGTTGATCTTAGTTCATAGCTTAATCCCGTGTTTGGCTCGATAATTTCGTGAAGCTTGTAGCTCTAGGGATCCTTGTTTTCCTAATTTCCTTGGGTTCGATAACCGATTGGTCGTAAATACTTGCTACGATAAAATGACGACAATTAAATGGCGCCGTTGCCGGGAATTAGTTGAGAGCGCTAAGAGGGACTTAGAGCTTGTGTAGTGGAGTTACTTGAGTCTTTTATTTTGTTTTGTTGCTGTTTTTTGTTTTTGGTTGCTTTGTTGGAATTTGAGGCACTATTGACTTTCGGGTATGATTAAAGAGCTTAATTGCAAGGATGGATGGATGGATATAACCAATACTCGTGGAATCAATACTATTACCAAAATAGTATGGTTTATCCTCCATATTATGAAGGATATGGCTACAATAATGGAAGAAGCTATGAGTACGATTATCAAATTCGACAAGCTTCCTCTCATTATCAAGAATGGAGAATCCATGATGTGAGAGTTATCTTGAAGGAGATGGTTAGGATGTTGATGAAGAGAATTGAGGAAGATGACTCTAGATTTGAAGAAATATTTCCCTTGTATGAGAGCATCTATGAGACAAAGGAAATGGTTGATGCAATGATAGATGGTAACATGGAGATCACCCAAGCTCAACTCAATGATCTAATAAGTCAACTCACAACTTTTCTATTCAAAATCGAGAGCATAACCATCATGGAGAACCATCAAGAAGAAGGGAAAGAAGAAAATGAAAATCAAGAAGAAGAAGGAGAGGAAGAAAGTGAATGGAAGAATGAGAAAGAAGAGGGTTCAAGCATGGAGGATGAAGGAGAAAATTTCCATGTCGAAAGTGAGGAAGAGGAATGTCCATTGATGGACATGAGCAACATTGAAGAAGAAAATCTAGAAGCACCAAATGAGGAATTGAAGAACGAAATGAGCATTTCTAAACCTCTTAACTCTTCAATTTGTGCTTTAATTGAAATTGATGCTTCTAATGATTTTATTTTACCTCTTGTGAACTTTGACTATAGGAAGGAATTGATAAAGTGCTTGGGCATCCTTGGAAAAAGAAATGGAAAAGGAGGATGTTGAGAGAGCAAAGGGGACAACCATTGACTATGTCCATATATATATGTGGTTGTCCTACCAATCATGAGCACCTCCGTGATTTTGAAGCCCAAAGGATGAGATATAATGGCAAGGAGGACCGATATCCTTGGTCATTCCGATGAAAAGGAGTTTGAATTTAATGAATAATGTCCGGCATAGGACGTTGAAAATAGCGTTGGATGGGGGCAACCCATCGTTTTCTCGTTTTTATTGTTTTTGTTTCGTTGCTTTCAATAAGTGTGAAAATGTGTTTGTGTTTTCTTGTTAGGAAGTCGAGGTTGTGCATTTGAGGCTTGGTGAGGCTTGCAAGCTTGAAGAAGAAAGGGTACTTGAAGACCTTTAGGTACAACACCTTCTCTAGACTTAGACTTGTCTAAGTTTGGGGGAGGTGTGCCTCTTTCATGCTATTCCATTTGCACCGGCGCACTTCGTTTTTGAGCTTACATGTTCTACTATACTTGTAAATGTGATTTTGGTGTTGTGCTATTATTTCTTAGTAGTAGGTAGTTGTGTGCAACTCAATTAGCTAAATATCTTACCAAACTTTTAATTGCTTAGCAATGAAAAAGTTTGGGGGTGTGTGTTAGTTTAGCGATTTTCGTTGCACTAACTTGCCTCTCATTAGCATGAGGAAATTTTTTGAAGTTGGAGCTTATTTGTGGATTTATTGCATATCTTTGTGTTTATCATTTTGGATGTGTATTTTGTGATGGGAAATTGAGTAAGGTGATCTTGATTGTGGACTTGTTATGTGATTAATTGGTGATCTTGTGATTGGAATTGGATGATGAGTTGAGTTAGAGGATGATTTGATCATTGTAGTATGTGTTTGTGTATAAACTTTGCTTAGGAGAGCATTTTGTCTACCTTGATAACCTTGTGAGATTTGAGTCTTGACTTGCATAATTTTTAGTCTTGTTTCCTTGATGTGTGTATCAATCATGCTTGTGTGCTCTAGAACTTGCTACTTTTCTTAATTAGAAGCTACTTAGGTGTGAAGTTTTGGAATGTGATACAAGGCCATCTTTGAATTGATTTAGTCACTTGGCCAAATTTATCCTACCAAATGATATTATTCCGTAGTTAGCCACTTTGAGCTTATTTAGACATATTTTTTTGGCAAACCTACGAATTTAGCCTTTTATCTTTTATGAGCCTAATTGTCCCCAATAACTAGTGGAGCGTAATGCTTTTAAAGAGGTTAATTTGTGCTTTGAAAGAAGAGTGGTGAGAAAAATTTGAGTTGTGAAGTGAAAAGAAAAAGATGAAAAAAATTGTGCACTTGAAAAAAAGAGATGTGATTAGAAAAGAAATTATGAAAAGAGAAGAAAAAAATCTCTTGTGCATATTGTGGTTGATTGAATGGAAAAGAGAAAAAAAGGTTCTATGATTATTGTGTGAGAAGAATGATTTGTAATGAAAATGAGTAAATTGTGTGAGTTGAGTATTGTGGGTGCAACCCGTACAATTGCACTTTCTCTTGAGAGTAAGAGATGTTCCTAGGCGTCTTGACCTCTCGCTCCACTAGTTTACGAGTCACTTATCCAAATCTTTCACCCTTACCAAAGAGCCTACATTACAACCAATATAAAGAACTTATTGATTCCTTGATTGATCACTTTTGTGTGGTAGAAAATATAGATTTGTGGCAAGCCTATGGTAGTGCACTTGTTTGATTCGATTGATTGAGAGTATACATGCCTTATACACTTTTGAGTGGTGGGTGATAAACACATATCTTGTGAGTATGGTAGACAATTTGTTCGAATTTGCTATTGTTGAAGCACAACTCATGTGAAAGTGATTAGTTGCTTTTTTGACTTGATGATTCATTTGAGGAAGATTGCTTGATTGCATGATTGTGTTGATGAGTCCATGTATCGAGTGAGCCTATGCAATTTTCCCCCTTGTTCTTTACTTTCGTTGCTCGGGACGAGCAACACCTTAAGTTTGGAGGAGTTGATTAGTGTGAAAATTGCATGATTATTGTGTGTTTAATTGTCTCAATTTGATATTATTTTTATGTTAATTCACATTTAATTGGCTAATTGCATTTAATTATTTGATTTTGTGTTTTAAGTGTAGGTTGAGACGAGCTTTGAGTGCAAATTGAGGAAATTTATTGTATTCAATTCAATGGAGAAATTGCATGAGTTGAAAGAGGGCCGAGAGAGCTTTGCAACGCAAAAAGAATCGGGTCAAACGGAGCTCGTATGAAGAAAATATGATCGAACGAAGTTGTGGTAGGCAAAACAGACGCATGCACCCACCAGATTGGTGAGTGCATCCACCCGCTACACCCACGAAATTAATAAGTACACCCCTCATCGTCTTCAACAAATCTACACCATCGTGACCATTCCCAATCTGCAAATCAGCCACAAACCACCAATTACCATCACCACCGTGCCGATACCCACTCTTTTTCCGACTACCACACACCACAACCGCGCCGCCTCTCGGATGACCAGCCATCGCCGCCACTCTCTCCACCATAGCCAGACCGCCGCAACCCAGCGCAAGCCGCCGTCGTCGCGATTCCCAGCCACTCCGCCGCCGCGTCACTCAACACAATCAACACCAACATTAAAGCCCAGCAGTGCCGCGCCCAAATCGTCCGACCCAATTATGTCACGCCCAATTTTTATAGACTTAGATTTTAAATAAGTAATAGAAATTAAAAGATTTGAGGCGTGAAATTTAATTTTGAAATAAAACAACGATAAACTTTATATGAAAGAGTTAACGTCTAATTTTTCAAAAGTGAAATAATGTTACGGCGGAAACGTAAACATTTAAATAATTTCTAGGAAAAACATAAATTCTTAAGTTCAACATAAATTCATCAATTAAATAAATAGTAAAAGTAAAAGCATGAGCATGATGTCCCTCGTCATCACTCCTCGCCGTCCGACTCATTACCCGAAATGGGTTTATTGGGGGTGAGTATGCAAGCACACTCGGTGGAGATAAAATTTATTCAAAATTTAATACACAAGTAGAAATATGATAATCAACTAAAATTAAATAAATTCACATGAACTTTGCCAATAATAAACTTTGCCAACTTTGCCACTTTGCCATTGATATTTTGCCACTTTGCCAATAATACTTTGCCAACATAGAAATGGAGTTGTGAGCCTTCCCAAAGCCATTTTAAGACTAAGGTATTCTCACACGTAGAATGGAGCACGGCGGGTTAAACCCGAAGATCCGTCGATCCCGGACCACATTAGGGCCCTGGCTATTAGACTTTGTCATTGAGCACGGCGGGATACACCCGAAGACCCGTCGGTCCCGGACCTCATAAAGGCCTGGCTATTAGAATAACATGGAATAATATATTTCAAGCAGATAATCACATAATTTACAATAGGCATTAAATGTTGAATAAAACATGCAATACTCTACGATACCACCGTAGAGCTTAGAGCAACTAAATCCCCACCTTAATTGATCACTGCAGAGTGTAACAAATAGCCTCGTAAAATTAGCCTTCGTAACTTTCGTCACCTAGCATTAATAATTATTTATATTTAATTAACACATATCCTAATCAAATTTTCAAGAGGACTAATGATTTTAGTTATATATTTATTATAAATTTGAGGATCAAAATGCAAGATCTTAAATAATTTTTGGACTTAAATATAAGAAATCATAAATTAATTTGGAATAATCTAAATCCCTAAATTAAAACTCTAATTCCCAAATTGTACATCAACTAAATTTATATTAATAGCGGTGAGACTTGAATTACTGCATAATTAATCTTATAGATAAAATTATTAATACAATATAATAATTAAATAAAATAATATTAATGGAATAAAATAAAATTAAAATATATAATATTAAATAAATACCTACACACACCGCATAAATAATTTTATTGAAAACACACACACTTTGCACATACAAAATCACACACCGACACACATAAAAACACACACCGACACACACACCCATACACAAAACGCACACACATGTACACACGCACGAAAACCAAACTCACGCACACACACATACACACACACGTAACACCAACTCACGCACACACACACACCAAAACACCAAACTCACGCACACATGCACACATCCACATACACATAAATCAAACGCACACACCCTCACACACTCGATCACATAGACTATGCATATATATATATATATATATATATATATATTATTTATTTTTCAATCAATTTAATTCCAACATCAAATAAATAAATATATGAGGAATAAAATATTTAATAACTCATGTACATCAAATTAAACATGGAGATTTATTAAGAAATTGATAAATAATATAGTATTGGTTACATAAATTAAACAACGGAAAATAATTGAAAAAGATTTGGTGGAACGAAATTACCGTTGTTCTTGAGAAATTGAAAAGTTCTTTGCCGTCTTTGAGAAGTATGAGATTTATTTTGTGTGCGTAGTTTTTTTCTAGGTTAAAACTCTTATATAAATAAGTATTAGGAATGGGCTTGGGCGAGATAAGGACTAAAAATATTAGAATTTGATTGAGAGATAATTATTGAAATTTAAATTTAAATTAGAATTTAAAAATTGAGGGTGAAATTGAATTAGGGATTTAAAAGATTAATAAAAATAATTAATATAATAAAATAAAAATTACATTAAATATATATTATATATTATATAATAATGGGTATTACAAATTGCCGCCGCCAACACGCCTCGATCTTCACACAACTCGATCCGAGGTTATTTCTCAACTCGATCCGAGTCCTCACACGAACCGAGTCGAGGCATGTCAAGGCATGTCGAGGCAAATTTGGAAGAAGCATAAAATCAACTCGGTTTACGCCATTTCTTCCTCGGTCCGAGTGAGTGATTTCCAACCGAGTTGAAGAAGACAGAGTGTAGCGTTCCTTTCTAATTTTTTAATATTTTGAGGGCCCATTTGCAATAACTTAAAATTTGCCTAATCCCTCACTATATATAGCCAATTTACGAGAATGAGGATACACATCATTAGGGGATTATCAATCCCATAGAATTAGATAGGATTCCCAACACACACTTTTCACACACTTAGCTTAGATTTAGCTGATTGTCTTTAAATTTCCATAGATTAGAATTTAATTTTCATTGTCCAATAGTTATTTAGCATAGATATTTAGTTTGTTTCATTGTAATTTCAATTTCAAGCCAGGATTGAAGGATTTTATATGCATTACAAGTTTAATTCAAGTATTGAAGAATTCAAGGTGTATTCCCTTTCATATCTCATTTATTTTACTGCAATTGTTATGGGTTTCTTAATTTCACTCTTGATTGCCATGGGTATTGATGAATTGATGATGATTGGCTAAATTTCCTTAGTGTTTGGGTATGATGATCCATTGATGACTTGATTATGGTGATGATTTGATTGGATTTTCCTTTTTGTGAGAGGTTGATTATTCTTATGGGATTTGTATGTGTTGATTGCTCTTCTATGATTTGATCCTTTGTTGCTTGATTAATTATCGCATGGAGACGTGGGTAATTAGATCGGTGCTTAGGTGTTAGGAGTAGAGGTGTGATTAATATCAATATTGGGTTAACTCAAGGAGACTTGGTTAATTCCATTAGAAACGGCATAAAGGTACGTAATTGCTTGATTTGTTAATTGGGTAATTAGTGAGGGGCATAGAGTGTTGTCTCTAAGACAATCTACGTGCTTAATGTGTGCTCTTCCTAGGCTTATCCGGTACGGTTGAGTGCTCCATACGTGATTGACCTTATCATTCTCTTGCATGTGGATTTTCCAATCTTATTTGATCCGTGATTGATGATTCTTTGGTGAATTGCACTGAGCACTCACTTCTCCTTGATATTTGTCTCGTGTTACTTGTTTTCTAGTTCTTTGCTTTATAGTTGCTTGTTCTTTTAGTTAATTGTTCTTGCTTGTTTGTTGGTTTTATTTGTTGATCTTAGTTCATAGCTTAATCCCGTGTTTGGCTTAATAATTGCGAAGCTTGTAGCTCTAGGGATCCTTGTTTTCCTAATTTCCTTGGGATTGATAACCGGTTGGTCGTAAATACTTGCTACGATAAAATGGCGACAATTACCAAGTAACTCGTGTTTTTCTTAAGCAACGACTGTATTTCTTTTTCAGTTGTGTTATCAAATAGACCCTCATAAAGACTATCACTTTCACTCGACGAAGACATGTTTGAGAGACGGAAGGAAATTGAAGGATAAAGTCTTATTAGAGGAGTGTAATATTTTCAAGTGAGAGTATGCAACAATCCGATTACATCCTTTAAATAGAGTAAAATTTCACAATGGCTAGATTCATAACAGCTAGTTTCACAATGGCTAGTTTCATAACGGCTAATTTTATAACGGCTCGTTTTATAACGTCTAGTTTCATAACGGCTAGTTTTATAATGGCTAGAGTTATTACGAAAAGAAATACAACAACTAAAAAATACACAATGACTAATTTTTTAAACGAAAAGAAATACAACAACTAATATTACAACGGAAAAAACACGACTAATTTTTCAAACCTACAACCCCCATTTCTTCTTGATTTTATCCACTATGTGGAGATGGATACGCAGATGTTCGTCTGTCATCTTCGAGGTATCTTTCATGAGTATTTTATACTCTTTAGTTTCGACAAGACTGTTAAGTCCTTCGATCATTTTCTTGTTCTGTTCTTTCAAGACACAAGCCTTTTCTCAATATCATCGACGCTTTCTTCGGCAGACGTGTTAGCTTTTACTTTACCTTTCTCATTCGCCTAGCTGCGTTCCTCCCCATTGGGCGAGGGTGCTCCGCCTAGCTTCCTCTCTAGTGCTCTCCTCGGTGTTTGAAGATACAACATATTCTCCAGTTGCCGAAACTTTTTTATCCGTCAACATCATATTCTCGGATCGGAAAACTTGTATCTTTCAAAACTTTCCAAGCGAGAAAATGTACAAAATCGATCCATATTTTTCTTTGTATTGAAGCTTCGTCTTCTCTTCAATATCTGCATCGCTGCAACCACTCCCCCATGCCTTCTTTTTCGATTAAAACAACCAACAGAACCATTTCACCTGTTTTTGTAGTGTATAGTAATGTGATTTCAACACACTCGAATTCCTGAATATCGTGCCCGTTGACGATTCATGTTGTACGCCTCGGGATCCGAACCCACATTTGCTCCAACTTTGATCATTTTCGATAACGGAGTGTGCTAATGTCGATCCAACACCTTGCGAGAAGACCATTTTCTTCATAAGAGTAAGATTTCTTTTGTTTAGTAGGAGCTTTTGGTGGATCATCGGTAGCCTCAAAGTCGGCGGCGAGATTTATCCCCTCAAGTCCGCTTGGAGAGAATTGAGACGAGAAAGGAGATGAGCGTTGTAAATTCGGAGTTTGAGTGTCTCCTTCTGTCTCCGAACCATCAAGATCGGGTCTTCTTGATAAATTTGTGCCCATTATAGGACGAAAACCGTATTGAGAATATGGCATGTAGGGAAATTGAGGTGGATACATGTAGGAAAATTGAGGTGAATTAATCGAGTTGGGTTGAGTGCCTTCGGAAAAATCGGAAAATGGATTGGAAAAATTTGGGGTGGAAAATTAGGATTTTGAGGATAGAAGTTGGTAATCGGTGGACGAAAGTTGATATTTGGGGGCGATGCATTTTGGTCGAAATTTGAAGAATTGAACCATTGCATCCATGGATCATTATTCTTTTTTTTTTTTATAAAAGAGTAAATTTAGGTAGAAAATTAAAATTTGAGAGTGGTAGATAATATAGGAAAAATGGTGAAGTGGGAATGTATATTTATAATGAATTTTTTTTTATAAAAAAATAAAGTTGGTGATACGGGAAAATATGCCCGACCCAGATAGAGCTGGGGCCCATGTCAAGTTGGGCCCAAAATGAGTACAGCCCGCTTCCATCGGGACACGAGAATAAGTCGGTGAATAATCCTCCTCGGTAGTAGGTGGGCCGAAGGCCCATTATGCTATAGGTAGGCCGAGCCTGGATGGGAACAAACCTTGGAGATAGGGCCCTCGGGCCCACATCTCCGTATTCTACGAATAAACACCGAACCACTGTTAATTGGTTGAGATATTTAAGGAGATTAGGGCCCAAGAAAGGAATATTATTGGGATCCTAGAGCTTGGACCAAGTCTCGGTGAGGGAAAAAGAGACTTACGGTTCTTCGAGAGAAAAGAGAGACCACAATCGAAGTGGGATATCCACGATGAGTAACCACCGAGACCGAGTAAGCTGTAAGTATGGTTTTTACACCTATAAAGATAAAACTAAGGTAAAGAATGATTACGAATTAACTCCTCAAGTATAATATATATTTTTCTTGAGAGTTTTAGGTTATCGACTTGAGCGTCGGAGTGCCTACGGCGGAGAACCCTCCGGCGTGTTTTGCAGGTTTATTAACTCGTGGAGAAGGTGATTACGTGGAATTACTCAGCTGAACCCGGAATTATCCCGGTGGGGAAATACCGAGGTTAGTTTCTACGCATCATTTGGTGCCGTCTGTGGGAAAGAAGAGGTGAGATGTGAGTTTCAACTTCTTTTCTATCATTTGAAAGAAAGATAGCATGAGTGGTGAGCATACACCGATGAGATCGATTACATTGGTATCGGAGTCGGGTAAGGATGGCCCTTTCGAATCCCACTCAAGGCGAAGTTGTTTCCAACCCCGTGCCGCCGTCTATCGTGCCTAACAAGAGAGGTACACCACCATTACGGTGGTTCAAGATGATAACTCAACTCTTGATCAGCGCCACCTGGGAGTAGGAGTTGCTGCTAGGGAGAGAGAAGCTAACCTACCTGCTTCTTCTTCGTGATCCCGGAGGGAATTCCCTAGGCTGGAGTTCTAGGAAGTACCCGATCTCCATTGAGGGGCACCTCGGATGATGTCACGGCCGGAGATTAAGACCTTATTTTTGTCACATAAGGTCATTGTTCAAACTAATTATCTTCTCTCAAGGTGTAATTGGCAGAGCTGATCTTTCGGGAGGATGGTCAAATGGGCCGTCGAGTGGGGAGTATGACGTGGACTTTGAGCCACGGAGGACTATCAAAGCACGTGCCTTGTCCGACTTTATTCGGGAAGGTACACGTTCGAAGGAGGGAGAGTGGAGAGTATATGTGGACGGGTCCGTATCCATGCAAGGTTACGGAGCTAGGATTGTGATTATCGACCCGAAGGCCAGGAAACGCAGGTTGCGGTGAGGTTCGAGTTTATTACCTCAAACAACGGGGCTGAGTACGAGACCTTGATTCGAGGAGCGAAATGGCCGCAGAGGCTGGGAGCAGTCGGGTGGTCATGTTTTCAGATTCCTACTGGTAACCCAGGAGTTACAAGTGGGTATGAAGTAAAGGATGAGAAGATGATAGTCTATCTCTAGCGAGTAAGCGGAGGTGCAGGATAGATTTAGTTCTTTTGAGGTCAAATGGATACCTCGAGAAGAAAATTCCAGAGCGAGATAGCTTATCTAAGGTGGCGAGTTCAAAGAACATTGCCGAAAGGTGGAAAGATCACCACGGTGACTGCAGAAGTAGAGGTTACGGCTCCCTTAGTAGGGATCATCGGAGCAGAGGATGATTGGAGAACCGGTATTTATCGAGTGTTGCAAAACCCAGAGAGTTGCCCGAGATAGAAAGAAAGCTCGGAGGTGGAGGATCTCGATACACGATGATCGGAGATAGGATGTATAGACGGTCCTTCACGCAACCTTACTTGAGGTGTTTATCCACCCAAGTAGGGAGGTACGTTATTAAAGATATACATGAAGGTTGTTGTGCTGACCATGCGGAGCTCGAGCAATAGTGTGGAAAGCCTTAAGGGCCGGTTATTTACGCCCACCATGAACCAGGATGCCAAAGACTGGGTGAAGAAATTGAGAAGTGTCAAAAGTATGGATGTCTTATCCACCTTCCCGCAGAGGAGATGGGGGTCATGCATTCGTGATGGAGATGATTTAGAGACATTTATATGGTTCTAATTATATTTTTTTATTTTTATTGTTATTTACTTTAATTTCCTAAATAGTGGGCCTTAACTCATTAGGTATTTTGGTGTTGTATTTAAATATTTGGGACACTCATTTTAGGAGGTTTAATGATGATGAATGAATGAAAAAGGGATGTTCCCTTTTGGAGACAATGAATTAATTTATTTCATTTGTCATTTTTATTGTGTTTCTTCTTTTATTGTGTTAATTTTATCTTGTTTGTGAATCACCTATTTGGGTGCTTCGTTTCGCTGCTCATATTGTAGCTTGAGCTACATCATTTGGTATTCGATTGCGGGCACCACTTCTACGCCGCCGATGCGCCATGAGCCTAACCGTGACGATGTGTTAGCCCAAAGCTTGGACAGGTTGTCCCAACAACTTGATAAAGTCATACACCTTCTCCTCGCTCGAGCGAGCCCAACCACGGCCTCCGTCGCCTTATCGGCTCGACCACGGCACCACCGCGCCCGAGAGGCGCATGAAATAGGCCGCCACCGCCTTGTACCCTTACCCGTATCACCGCGCACCCACCCCCTTCTCTCCATCGGCGACGTGTTTTACCCCTATTCTTTCACCGCCTCCCTCTCTCCTAGTACCCGGCGGTTTCCGTCGGTTGCCCACCTCCGGGCCTTTCTCCTGCGCGATAGTGCCATCTCCAACCCGGCTGCGGCACCATCCGCGCCTCCGATCGCTCTGCGATGGAACTCCTTCCCTCCGCTCGCCAGCCTCCACCTTCGCCGCTCGCCATGGCCGACGCTCGGTTTTCAACCCCATATCCGCCCATGGACGTCGACTCTTCCGACGATGTGGAAATGCTCGCTCTGTTGGTCCAATCGCTGCCGTAACACCACCCCCACCGGGACACCGTCGCTCCGAACTCCACCTCCATGCCACCTATCGGCGATTAGCGGCCGATCGCGGACTGTCGATCGGCCCGCTCCGTCGCCAATCGGCTCACCCTCTCCACCCCGGCAATGTCGCGACCGTCCACCGCTCGCCACTCGCACCGCCTCTGTCACCGACCTCCCGATCACCGCCGTTTGTTGCTAAAAAGGAAGGTATGTATCTGCTTCCAATTTTCTCGATCAGAATGTGTAACCGAGAATGGTGCCCTAATTACTCCTTTTAAGCCTTTTAATTGGGCTGAACAATATGACATCAAATCGATCTTGGGCTCGATTATTTTTATGATGGACCTTGTTTATTTGATGGATCAATTAACTATGATGAGCCCGTAATGAGTTATTTAATTTTGATGAATCCATTCTTGATGTGGATTATTTGGATTATGATGAGCCACCTATTTATGATGAAGAGTCGTCAATATTTGATTTCATTTTTCCTCTCTTTGACAATGAGCGAAGGCGAGTCGTGCCAATATTTTGATACAAGTTTTATTAGCGATAACTATTATTATTTTATTCATAATGATAGTTATTTTGTTGCTAATAATTCGAGATCTCATTTTACCTACCAACTCAAAATATTGGGTCACGACGTACAACAGATTGTTTTGAGATGAAGTACTGATACAATTTATGGTGAAAATTCCTCTGAAGATGAAGTTACTTTCGATTCGAGGGTGAATCGTTTCGAAGAGGAGGAGAATGATGGAGATGAAGCCGCCGATGATAATTTAGAGTCATTTATATGGTTCAAATTATGTTTTTATTTTTATTGTTATTTACTTAATTTCCTAAATAGTGGGCCTTAGCCCATTAGGTATTTTGGTGTTGTATTTAAATATTTGGGACACTCATTTTAGGAGGTTGAATGATGATGAATGAATGAAAAAGGGATGTTCCCCTTTGGAGACAATGAATCAATTTATTTTATTTGTCGTTTTTATTGTGTTTCTTCTTTTATTGTGGTTAATTTTATCTTGTTTGTGAATCAACCATTTGGTTGCTTCGTTCTCTGCTCATATTGTAGCTTTGAGCTACATCAATTCGCCATGTCCCTTTGCAAAGTGGGAGATAGATCTAGTGGGCCCATTTCCGATTTGGCGGTAGGTCGGCGGAAGTTTCGGTGGTAGCGGTGGACTACTTGACAGCAAGTGGGTGGAAACCTGTACCTCTAGCGAGGATCGAGGAAGGTAATATAATCAAATTTTTATGGTGATATATATGTTGCGGGTTTGGCATACCCGGGATCACGGTGTCGACAATGGGACTCAATTTATGGGAACCATGGTACGAGAATGGTGTGATAATCGAAAATCATTCAGAGATTCACCTCGGTAGCACACCCCCAAGCTAACAGACGGTGGAGATCACCAACAGGACGATTGTAAATGAGATCCGTGCTCGCTTGGATAAAGGCTGGAGGTAAGTGGGTAGATGAGCTAGAGTCGGTTTTGTGGGCTTATCGAACCACCCCTAGAGAGCCAACAAAGGAGTCCCCTTCCACTTGGTGTACGGTGCATTTGTAGTAATACCTTCGAGGTGGGAATAGAAACGCACCGTCTAGCCCACTTCTAGGAAGGCAGAATGAGGAGCTAATGAGAGAAAACCTGGATATCTTTGGAGGAAGAGCGAGAATTAACTCACTTAAAAGCCGAAAGATACAAGAACCAAGTGAAGGCCGCTACGACCGAAAGTCGTAAGCCGAGGTTGGGGAAGGAGACACAGTGCTAAGACAGGTTGATTCCTTGAAAAACATTAGAAAGCTGGACCCGAAGTGGGAGGGGCCTTACAAAGTAATCAAAGACCTTAGAGGAGGGGCTTACGAGTTGCAAGACATGGAAAGAAATCAAGTCGCAAGGCCTTGGAATGTCTCTGTCACTTGAAGAAATTTTACGCTTGAAGGAAATGCCCACCTCGCTGCAAGTAGGTGGTCCTTTTTTTTTGTTTTAGAATTTTTTTGTTCATGTTCTTTGAATTCTTGAGTTTGATGTAATTTGGTTCCACTGGTACTCTTTTTTCCCCGCCTACGGGTTTCCCACCGGGTTTTACCGTAGGGAGGTTTTTCACAGAGGCCGGTCAATGAAACGACTTCGTTTATCAATTAATGAAAATATGTTTCATTATCCACGAGTTTACCAAAGATATCTTTTCTTGGGGATGACGAGTTGGTTCGATGGAGACGAAATTCTTATGGACTCGAAGAACTCGGAAATATTGTTGCTCATGAACTTGCTTTTATTTGTTTTCAATTGTGTTTCTCCTTATTTTTCTACCCATGTTCGGGTAGGTCGGTTTGTGACGTTGAAGCCATTGAGGCTATTTAATTAGTGATTTTAACTTTCCAGTCAAAAAATTATTAAGTAGTAGATAGAAAACATTTGAGTAGAAATTTTTTTTTTTGATATAAAAATGAGTATTTTTCCCTATTTTCACTTTACCTAAATCGATTTCCTCTCAATACACTTTACCTAAATCGATTAGGAATTTTCTTCAAAAAAAAAAAAAAATCGATTAGGAATTTGTCCTGTGACTCGTCAAACTTACGTGGAGAAATAATATTCCATAAACTATTGGTCAATAATATTATGAGAAAGAAAAAAAGAGTACACAAATTTGAAAGCAAAGTAGTACTTGTCTCTGACTCGTCACTCTGAGTGACTCACTCACCAGCTGGATCATGCGACTCACCTGGACCATGGACCACTGCTACCTTAAATTTTTTATTAATTAAATATTTCTTACATCTCATACTTGTCTCATTGTGACATTTATACAAAAAAAAAGTCTTCTATGTATTCGTTGCATCATTCCTTAAATAAAGATAGAATAATTTTTTGATTTTATATATCCCCTCAAATACTACAATATTACATCATACGCCACTACTTTTCTCACACTAACTCAATTTAATACTATTAAACAACTCTCTTATTAAAGTTGAAAAGACTACTCTACTCCCATAAAAAAAAAAAACCTTATACTATTAAACAATCTTACATTAAAATGTGTGTCAAACAAGATAAATGTAACAACGAGTATGGGATGGAGGGTGTATTAATTTACTACAAATTTTCACCCTGTTTTGGCATATACAAACGTTTTATTAGTAAGAATTAAAAGGAGGAACATGAAAATACAAATATTATCTAATTGTTCGTAGTATGAAGTGGTAAAAGTCTTAAAAGAAAACGAGAAGTTCTCTAGTATCACGCAGGGTCAGTAATTTTTTTTTTTTTATAACTCATATTCGGCATAAGAACCGATTAATTCGGAAGATCAATCTCATCAATGAATTTTGAAACACAGAAACCTATAAAGCATCACACTCTTAAGCCTCAACCCTTCACCATTAGGCGCCACTGTGAGTTACGCAGGATCAAGATCTTGACAAATATTTTTATTGTTGAATATAAATATTTTTTTGATCCAATGTACTTCGTAACATAAAAAATAGAAGAGTTGCTGGTTGGATAGTGTCCCAAACGTAGTTATTTTTACAATTTAGAGTAACAAATATGTATTTCGATTTTATTGCTTCTCTATAATTGCATATTAATTCTAAACAATTAACAATGTAATATGAGAAGTGTATTTAACATAAAAGATATAAATATTAAATTTTTAAAAAATACAATCTACTAGTCTAACTTATATATATAGAAGATTTTATTATTTCCATAATTGAATTTAAAATAACATACTAATTCTAGTTTGTTTATGATACTAACAAAATTTAATTTTTAAACTAGTAAACAATTTAATTAGCTTAATGGACATAATAGGCTTAATGAGCCTTTTTAAACAAATTTAAAAAGGATCAGGTTATATGTAAACCCTTTTTCGTTAAGTAAAACCCTGTAAAATCTTGCCTCAAATCGAACTGCATTCTGGGTTTTATTTGTTGAAAAGTATCTAAAAGAAAGGTTTGATATACATGTATAAGTTTATCTCTTTTTTTTTTAAATGAATGATTTTGAAATGGTGATATGATTGTAGTTTGAGAGAATAAAATGATTTTTTTTTTTCAGTTTTTTTTTAAATTTTGAGTTTGGTTTGATTAAAAGTAGTGATAATTTTATTTCGTATGAGTTGATCGAAATATTTTCTTCTGATTTTTTCCTAGATATGTTCATTTTTTTAATTATTTTTTGGAATTATTTGATCTTATTCCAGTTCTATTTTGTTTTCTTTAGCAAAAAAAAAAATCTTTTAAGTATATCTTTTTTAAAAAAAAAACAATTTTTTTAATACAATTCATATATAATCGTTATGGGTTTTGCCTTTCTTTTTTTTAAAAAAAAAAAAATTGATGGTTGACTCAGTGGCAGTTGATCAATGTATAAATTAGAATTTTGATTAATTATATTTATTTAAATTTAAAAAAGATAATAATGTATTTTTACGGGATAGTATAATTGGAAAAAATAAGTGATAGGTGCACTTATTAAAAATGGAGTGCAAATAACTGGGCCATTTTATTTTTAGTTGTGAACTTCTAATGCTTTTGCTCAAGCCCAAGTTGAGTTTTCTTCATTTGCTAGCTTATTCAAACAAACCAAATTAAATATATACACTTCTAAGTATACACATTTGTTGTGCGGTTGAATTTTTGCACATTTATGTGTATTTCAAAGTGTGCAACTAAAAATTTTTGTACGACCTGTCAAAAAAAAAAAGTGTGCAACTAAAAATTTTTGTACGAAAGATATCTCTTGATAAAATTTTTGCACAAGTATGTATACTTAAAAATGTATGTTGACTCAATAATTTGGTGTGTTGAAATAACTCGATCCTTTCTTCATTGAGGTTTTATTTTGAGCCCGAAACGTGTAAACATAATAAAAATATAAAATCACAAGATAAAATATGAATCCAAAGATAAAACAACGTTGAATCAAGTGATTATTCGTCTCAAAGGATTATACCCTTCTTTTTCATTCATTCATCATCATCCACCTTCCAAAGAAGGAAATGATAAGGTTTAAATACAAAACATAACTTCTAATGAGTCAAGTCCTACTAATTAAGGAAATAGCAAATAACAATAAAAATAAATAACATAATTAAACCCAAATATTTGCTCTCAATTATCCAAATACTCCCTCCGTCCCTTACAAACTTGCACACTTTCTATTGCGGGACGTCCCATACAAATTTACATACACCAAAAGTAGAATAACACTCAATCAAACATAAAATGCATTTTTCTTATTTTGTGTGTTCAAAAGTTAGTACAAGTTCGTACAGACGGAGGGAGTAATTAATTGAAGCTTCTTCTCCACTAGATATGGACTCTATTATTCATCTTTTATCTTTTTGTAATACAACTCTATTTGGGCTAATTTCCAAATATCGCAGAAGAGCAAGAAGATTATGAAGTATTTGGGCTCATTTCCAAATATCACAAAAGACCAAGAAAATTATGAAGTTCTTTGGAGTATGCTCGTGTATTATGAACATTATTAGAGGAATACTCCCTTTTTTAATAATGGTCCTCTTAGCAATTTAAAATATATATTAAAAATTGAGACAATTTTTCCTTTTAATAATAATTAAATGAAAAAATAGTTTGCAGGAAAAAAAAAAAAAAAAAAAAAAAAACTGAAACTACATAGGACGATGATAGGTCCTTGATTGGGAGCATTTTTTTACCATAAGAACAACAAACAAGTGACATACATCGCCATTTAACATTTTTTTTTCCCAATAATTAATAGAGTTGATTACAATTGCAATCTATATGTAGTCCATTTTATAATTTGCAACCTCAACTATAATTTATAATAAATTACAACATTTGCAACCTTAACTATAATTTATAATAAATTACAACATGTGATATGTAAAATTGATGATTGATACCTCAACTCAAATTTTATTCTTTTTCCCAACTAAATTATATTTGAACAAGATTATATTTATCCTTTTAAATTTATTAATTATTTTTTTACAAAATATTTAATTTCTAACAAAGAATTGACCCCTAATTTGACCGGAAAAAGAGCAAAATTTGTATTTGAGGTACTAATCTGTCAATTTTACATAGTGGATTGCAATTTGTTACAATACAGTACAGGGACAAAATATGTTATAATATAGATTGGAAATTGTAACTAATCCTAATTAACATTAGCCTAACATACATAGTAAAATCTTCTCAAACAAAACATTCATTTTTCCAAGAAAAGAATTCCCTAAAAACCCTCTCTTCAAAATCACAAAATTTTCATCATGATCTACAAGACCTGAAATGGGAGATACAACGGGTTTTCACTGGCAAAGTCCCAATTTGAATAAGTAGCAAACGAGAAAGAAGAAGCATATACATAGAAAAGACTGCTTGAAAACCCCTCACTAACATCTGTCATAATGTTGTCTACCAATTTACAACATTATATCAAAATATTGGGATATCATACCTCAACAGCAGTAGCAGCTTCTTCATCAGTCGTGTCGGATGCAGCAGCAGCAGCAGCAACCGCCTCTCCATCTACCGTCTCTGTAGTGGATTCCTTTTCACTGTCCGATTCAACATCTAGAAGCTTCTCTCTTAGCTTTGTCTCAAGTTCGTCCCTAACTTCCACGTTTGTAGACAGGTATCTCTTGAGGGCTTCCTTACCTTGAATAGTCTTATCGTTTATGTAAAAGTAGGCACCAGCTTGTCTTATCAACTTGTGTTTGCATCCTAACTCAATGAGCTCAACGTCTCGAGCAATCCCTTTTCCAAATTCGAGCTCAAATACTGCGCTTTTAAATGGAGGTGCGTGTTTGTTTTTCACGATCTTCACTGTAACTTGGCTTCCTATAGTCTGCATAACCAATTGCGAGGAATCACAAAAATCATATTTTAGACTGGATTTTACAAAATGTACTTCTAAATAAACAAAGAATATCCATGTTTACCAAAATCAACAAAGGGATAATATTGTTTTTGGTCCTAGAAAATTTATATTTTTTTCAGTTTTGTCTCATTCTTTCACTCTCTATCAAGTTCGGTCCTGAAATAACATTTTTTTCTCCCACATTTGGTCTCACAGTTAGTTGACCGTCCATTGGCTAATCAACCATTTGGGAAAGCTAAATGTAATATTTAAAAGTTCTTTGAATTTTTTTATTTTTAAAATAATTACATTTAACACCCCCAAATAGTTTATTTTGTCCCAAATAGTTTATTTTGTCAGTTAACGGACGGTCAACTAGCGGTGGGACCAAACGTGAGAATGTATTTCCAATTTGATTGTGAGTAAAAGAAGGGGGCCAAAACTGGTAAAGATAAACTTTAGGGACAACAATTACAGAAAACTACTTCTACAAATCATAGAACCAGAATATCCAGAGTCACTCACTAGCAACATATCCTTGGAGTTGCAATTATCTTTTAGAAGTACAAAGATTAAAAAGACCAGTAAAATGTAGATTCTTCTTATATTAGCAAAAGAGTCAACCAAAATGTTGCATAACCAAGAACCACCAACGAAGAAACCAAACATAGGATCTAATTCAGATGCAAATTCAAATTATTGATGCATCAAAAATGTTTGAACCTCTGCCAAATAATAAAGATATGTGAACAAGATCGCTACCTCATCTCCTTCTTGACCAGCGCTGTTCTCCTAATATTGAGACGTACAGAAGCATAAAATTTCAGAGCATTCCCACCACAAGTAACTTCAGTTGGACCGCCAAATCCAAAAGTGTTTAGCTTTGCTCGCACCTAAAATAATATATTTAACTTGTCAGGGAATCAAGACAATGATATGAGCAGATTCCACTTCATACCTTTAATTCATTAGCATTTAACTGTGCCAATGATAACAACATGCATGCCCTTCCGTGGGGCAAAAAGAGAATTTTATATACTAGTGTAATTTGTCAACCTCCGGGCAATTTTTTGTTAAAAGAGAAGGTTTTGTAGAGGCAAAATGTTATAGGTGAAACCATGTAACAAAAATTGTGTTAATTATATAGAAGATGATTTGACATGATTCCATGGTGGAGAGTCGTGGTGAAAAAGAGCATTTCAAACACACAGAGTTTTGCCCACACCATGAAGACTAAAAATGAAGTTACTTGAAATATAAAAGAAACCAGAAAGTTATGTTCCATTA
Organism: Paraleonurus japonicus; assembly: GCA_030762865.1. Classification (NCBI taxonomy): domain Eukaryota; kingdom Viridiplantae; phylum Streptophyta; class Magnoliopsida; order Lamiales; family Lamiaceae; genus Paraleonurus; species Paraleonurus japonicus. The sequence continues at coordinate 16,633,987 of CM061060.1, read as the reverse complement.
CTTATAGCAGAAAATACATTACATTCATATCTGGTAACATGGAAAACTCCGAAGGAAAGGCAGAAAGATCTTCACAACATATGCACAGATCTTTTAAAATGCCCCCAAAAAAAGAGAAAAAATCAATGAAGAGTAGAGAAATAGAAAGCAAAAGTAACACAACGGAAAGATAGGCAAAAAGAGTGCTAATAGGAAAAGAGAATGTGTGTATTGTGGTAACCAAGATATTAAAATATGCAACAAGACACATCAAAGACATTGTAATCAAGACATGTGTACAGTGGCCAATCAGTATACGCTAAATCATAAGGCAATAAAGCAATGTTACTTAATGCATCAAAGTAATACTGCCTCCGTTCCAATTAAACTGTAGTTTGGTTGTTCCACCTAGGTTAAGAAAGTCATTCAATACTTATAATTATCTGTTTAATTAAAATGACTAATATACCCTTTTATAGGTCATCAATTCTTATTGGAAGTAGCAACATGAAAAAACTGATTCTTGTAACCCAACAAATGAGTATCACAAAAATTAAGGGAAAAGTAGGAAAAATATTTAATTTCCCTTGGAAAACCAAAAGCGACAGATATTTTGAAAACAATTTTTTTCTCTACAACCACAGTTAAATTGGAACGGAAGGAGTACCTGATTTGTAAATATTAAAATAGTCTGTGAAAGCGACAATGAGTGGCTCAATTTCCGAAGTGCCTGACTCATAAGTCTTGCTTGCATTGCCATGTGTGCATCACCCATTTCACCATCAAGTTCACCTTTAGGGACCAGAGCAGCTACCTGAAGGGTAAAGTTTAAAGCAATCAATAAAGAATGTCAATCTATTTGCTCCAGCGAGTGAGAAACAGAAACTATATCATCTTACACTATCGACAGCTTACGACATCAACGGAACCACTACGGATTAGGGTATCAACTAGACTGAGAGCTTGCTCACCACAATCTGGTTGAGAGAGAAGCAAATTTTGAGTATTTACTCCAATAGCCTCCGCTAAAGATGGATCAAGAGCATGCTCAGCATCTACAAAGACACAGTAACCTATACAGGACAAAAGCAAGTTAAGGCATCAGCATGGGCCAGACTGTCACATTTCCACTATAAATCAACAGTTATCTAACAAAGAGTTCTAATGAGATTCAATGATACTGTGTGTATATATATTTGATGAGCACATCAAAAATGTCATGTGCTTTTGTGATGAGTTTTATCTTGCGTAACAGGGATCTTCATCCCGCCTTACATCTCTCTTACTTTTTAAATTCTCGGAATTATTTTCTTGAGAAATGAAAGCTTATTCTTTTATGCATCTAACTAGTCCCCACAAATTGTTTCACTCTCTTCAGATATTCCTATGGTGGTATCTATAGTAACTGGAACATGCTATATTAAGGGTTGTATACAAAAGGAACATGCATTTTGTTTAGGTACATCAGGGTGCTTAGTTCGTGCGCTGATATGGAACATAGTATGCGAACAATACCTGTTTGGATCATTCATAATAATTTTTTAACATCAAGATCAGTTTTATTATTGTCCTATAAAATAACAGAGGACAATAAAAAAAAACTTAAAAATGAGAATCGGAGACTTTCACTTGCTTTACTTAGGTATCTGGTAACTGAATCTAGTTAATGTCAGTGTTTTTATTATTATCATGTTAGTTAATGTCAGTATTATTATTATCATGTTGGAGTTGGTGACTTATAGAGTCGCATTTTCATAGTTTACATTTTTGTCATACGGTGTCGTTTGGTTGTAGTTATCATTCTTGGTAACTGCATCATTCTTCTTTGGTATAAATATGTGAGTTAGCACCTGAGATCTGTACCGATGATACATTTTCAATATATTGAGAGGAGATCACACATCTTCTGTGACTCAATGATTCTGCCATATTAGTTTGTTTCAGTTTCTACATATCATTTAGAATATCCTCTACCTTCTATGTTCCCCATCAGCATGTACTGCATGTTTGAAATCCCATTGAACCCATCATACCAGCATCCGGTAGATGTAAGTCCAACTTAAAAACAAGTTTATGACACATAACCTTTATGTGATACAAGTACAACATGCATCTGACATCTTTACAAGATAAAAAAACCACTGAAATCAAAGCAAAATATCTCACCACATGGTTAATGTAGAACGTGAAATCACCAAATGTTTTATAAACGATAATAGAGACTAATAGTTTAGGAATGTATTCTGGTCCTCACAAATAAGATACTCAACCTGTTGAGACATGGACAAAAAGGCTAACCTCCTTGTTTTTGTGCCTCGGCAATCACATGCAAAGCAAGAGTTGTTTTCCCAGAAGCTTCTGGGCCATATATCTCCACAACGCGTCCCTGGTGGAATGCCATAATATTGTAAGCTCTAAATGAATACATAGATAAAAGACTATTAAATATCATTATCAAACTTTTAAACAGATACACCAAAATACAAGTATATGCAATTATAAAAGAAAAGATTGCACTTAGTTATCAACCCATATCTTCAAAATAAATCTAGTAACAGAAATGATAAAGTAATGATAAGATATAAAAGGGAGCATAACGGAGATGGTAGATAGAAAACTAGTGAGAAGGTACAGAAACTAAACCCACCTCTATTAGCGAACAAATGATCATATTCTATCATTTTCCAAGTTCAAAATATGTAGTTATACTATGTTCATTTTTCCAAACACCAATTGCTAACATATTCACAATTTATACAGAGTGCAAATATTTAACCACCTTGTCACAACATTTATTCCACTGTATGTCTCATAAGCAAATTGCATGCAAACCAATATCACATATTCTCAACCAATCTAAGATACCTTCGGAAGTCCTCCTATACCCAGTGCAACGTCTAAAGTAAATGATCCAGTAGACACCACTGGAGTGTGTCTTGGAGAGACTGATCGACCAAGCCACATGATGGATCCTTTTCCAAATGATGTGGTGATCTGATCCATAGCTAGCTTTAGCGCTAGATCTTTCTTGGACATGTTCTCTTCACCAGAGTCACTTGCATCTGATTTTGTTTTCTTTTTACCTATACAAATTTGGAATTGTGTGGAGATATAAAAACAAGGAAAAATCGAGAAGATCAAAAGGAACAACATAAAAGAAAAATCTTTCAAGCAGAGAACAATGGAACTCTTGGCAAAAGCTCACCAGTGATACAAAAATAACAATGTACTCAAGCAACCATGAATTAAAACTCATCCTCATCAACAAAAGTACCTTAAGAGACGCTTCAGAAAGGAAGAACAGATCAGACTATATAATAAGATCGTGCAACCTTATTATGACTCATATGATTACTTCTGGTCTATTGTATATTATTTATAAAAAAAGAAGAAGAAGAAAAATCAATACGGATATAAATGAACTGATATATTATTTGAAAATAAGAATATCAAAACTGGAAAAGTAATTACATCATTTAGCTGTAAAATTAAAAAGTGGTGGTATAAATCCAATATGCAGAGGATGCATGAATATCCAATAAAAACCATTTAAAAGAAACTTTTCAATAAATTTAACCACCAACCACTCATGTTATGAGCTTATGATTAGTGTCTTGTTCACAAAGTCACACACATGTTGCTGAAAGCTTAGTCGAGATAATGGTAGATTGAGTCAGTTGTTTATTTCCAAAGTATTTATCTGTTGAATAGTTCCCATAGTTGTTATTTTTCAACATAGTGGGAATTTTACTAAGTTTAGCACTGTATTTTCAATTCCACAATTCTAATGACTATTATATAGTCTGGAATTCGGTTATAAAATTTATCAGATTGCATAACCAAAAATTCCCTCTTCTTCTTTCCCTCTCTTAAATTATATTGTATCATGTTCTTTTTCTAAATTTCACAAATACAAGACTAAATAGCACTCTACTAAGAGTATAAAAAGTAAAATACGTAATCTCAATATCTACTCCGAGACTAAGTTAAGATTATTTTTTTAAGTTTAACCCCTCTAAAAATTGAGACACCCACTAGTATGAAAATAACCAGAATAAATTGTTACGCAGGTAAAGAAGATTTAGCAAGTGCAAGCAGTTCAAGATGTCATGACACTTTCAGTACCTCTTGTGGCAGTGGCAAAATTGCATAGCTGAGTAGATGTTTCAAATGATCCTCTCCTATATTCCTGCAATCAGAGCCAATGTGAACCCCATCTCTATCAACCATTCCTCCAACAAGAAAAAGGCATCACCAATATTTTCAAGCTTCAGAAAATGAACATATTCTTCTTCGTTTTCTCGATGAAAAGGAGAAATGGAATAGTTGAATTAATCTAACTAAAATTCTAAGTCCAGCATTCTGACTGAACAACATCTCCCAAGAGACTGGAGAAGTAGAACCAGAGGCACATACTAACAATTTTACCACACCATTTTCTTCAAATTCCAAACAAAAACAAATAAATAAATAAATAAATAAAACAAAAAAATTAAGGCAGCAGCAATGGCGGAGAAATTTATAGCAAAAAGGAGTAAAAACAAAACCTGCAACTGAGGAAACATAGAGCGTCTCAGTGAAGAAGCGTTTCGAAGAAGTCGCGCCATTTTCAACTCAAAAGAAATGAATTTAAAAGAGGTCCCTTCTTTTGAACAGCACACAGTTCAATCTTCAACCACTCGAGCAACAAAATACTCTTCTAACAGGGATTTCCATGCCAATGTTTCTCAGAGAAGCAAATAATCGTACTTGAAAGAACGAGTAAACATTCTTTCGTTGTGCTTTCAAATATAGTGAGAGAAAGACACCTGCAGCGAAAGCAAGAGGGTTTCTAGGGTTTACGAGTGATTTTCCCTCCTTTTCCAACTCCTCGCCTTCGAACTTCGAAGTTCGTCAACCAAATGGAGAAAAATATTTTATGGAGTCGATTTTTTCTAGGCATAGGTTTTATATAAATATTGGTTTTAATTTTTTATATTTTTGGTTAAATAATTAATAATATTAGTAAAATATTTGATATATTATTTTAAATATTTTTCTTAATTTGATATTTTAAATTTAAATTTATTATAATATTATTCTAAATAATATTCTCTCTCATTCACCAAAAGTATACTCACACTATTTTTTTCAACAATTAATTTTGCTTCATCGTTCAATCATCACTTAAATTTTTCATATGTTATTACTTTATACTCATAAGCAACCACTTAACTAATAAATGGACTACACAATATTGAAAAATACTCATACTTTATCTACATTTTCTTAAAATCCGACAAGACCAAACGAGCATACTTTTAGTGGATGGATGGAGTATATATACTAGCCACAATTCATCATATTTCGGTGAGATTTTTAATAATCATTTTAAATACTTGATATTTTAAATTTTTCAAAATAGTTTTACGATAAGTTTATCATGAATCATTTTCATATAAAATTTTGTTTTCTTTTAGGAATTGATATTGTGTGAACAAGTTTTCTCGTGGAACTGATTTTTATATATTCTCTAATTAAACAATTACATATATTTTAATAAAATAATTAATATTTTTAAATAAAATAATTAGTACCATTATAATCTAATGTTTGTGAAATAACTAATATTATAAAAACAAATTTCACACAATACTTTGGCTTTTTTAATATTTTATTATAAGTTATTTTTAAATAGTCGTCTTCTTTTAAAATGGGATTTTGGTATAAATAAATAATAGAATAGCACTTTATGCTATATTGCATATATAATACACATTAATTTTGAGTGGGTTATTAATAATAATAGGTCAAGCGGACAGCTCATTAAGGTAAGATTTTGTATGTATTAGTTACGTTTCATTTGAAGTTAATGTCATATTCCTGTAAAAAAATAAGTTAATGTCATATTTATATTAAAATTAGTGTCATATTTCATTTTATATTTTCAATCAAATTTAATACTTATGTTTTAGTTAAGAATCATATTTTAATTAAAATTGATATCATGTCTCATCCTTGTGCAATTGATACAGATGATATTATTTCGCTCATTAATATGATGTTGCCTAAGTCATTACATATTTGTAAGATGGTATTTTTATCAATTCAATATTGTGGTCTTTGTGGTTGAATTTTTAACAAAGTAACCCTACATTCAATAAATTTATGGGTCAGGTACAAATAGGTTCTAAAAAATTCAAAATTACAAATAGATTCAAAAAAATTTGCACAACGACACAAGATAAATTTACATTTAAAAAACAAAAATATTTGCACAATGAACCTATTTGCAATAATGGAATACTTTTTGAACCTATTTGTTATAATTCCTAAATTTGGGCATGTATATTACTCTTTTTTATTAGGACGGGATTTAATGAATATTGGAGTAGTAGTTTATGTATAAAATAGATATATGTGGTAGATATGTAGTGTTTAGATGGTGATATTAAAATTGTTTAAGATAGAGTTATTTTAAAAAATAGAATGAGAATAAATTTTCTGACAAACAAAAAAATAATAAGAATAATTTTATTGGATGGAGAGAGTATTTGATTGTAGATTCGAATCTTGTTGAACATATTTTATAATTATTATTATTTTTTATTTTTTATTTTTGCTTTTTTATTTCTTCCTTTTTTTTACATGGACAAAAATGTGATATGCATGAAAAAAATTGTGATATTAATAGAACAAAAAGATTTAGCCCATATTTTATAATTATTATTATTTTTATTTTTTATTTTTGCTTTTTTATTTCTTCCTTTTTTACATGGACAAAAATGTGATATGCATGAAAAAAATTGTGATATTAATAGAACAAAAAGATTTAGCCCAGGTTTAACCTAGTGGTGAGGCTTGATGCTTAGCGGTGTGTTGTTTTTTAGGTTTGATTTGAAACTTATTGGGTGCGAAGCAATTTCTCGAGATAAGTCGGTTCATACAGAGCATTGATCGGGCTTTAATTATTGACGGATATAAAATGTGATACTACATGAATAAGAATGTGATATTGGTAAACCTAAAAGATGTACTATTACATGAACAAAAATATCATATTGATAGACTTAATAATATACTACTACATGAATAAAAGTGTGATACTATATAAACAGAAATGTGACAATTACAGACATAAAATGTGATTGATAAACCTAATCAACTTCGTCACCACTACAAATCAAATCAAATCTTGATTAACACAAGTTATTACACAAATAGAATTAGATATCTAACTGATCACATACTATAATGTTCTCTCTTCAACTGTCCTATAGGAGACCTGTTTGACATAATTACATGAACACAGAACAAGCTAAAATAACTAATCTAAAATGTCATCCCATCCCCAATTTCATAGGTACATTTGTGAAATAAAATACCAGAAGATTAGACGATTCACGAGCTATTTTGCTCGAAAGTTGGAAAATGATTGCGTTAAAACAGTGATAATTTATGTTACAACGACTAACGACTATCAATAAATGTAGAACACGATGGATTACCAATTTACCCCTACACCGGGTGGATTATAAAGAGTGTAGTATCCACTCTTGATTTCACATGGACACAATCATGCAAATCAACGGTTGATGATACACTCGATGAAAGTGTAGGTCCCTATATCTTTTAATTTTCCAGAATCAAAAAACTAACCTTCTTTGAAACTATATCACAAATTCAGCAAGTTCTTATAAATTAGTGCCCCATTCTGTATGCCTGTTCCTAAATCCTTCAAAGAGATGGTATTTTCACCTGTTCTATCAGCCAATTTCTTTGCCTCAATCAGCATCTGATCGAGCAAATGTGCATTCATTGCATATCTTAGATTTTCAGGGGCAAATTCGTCAATCATACGAGCAATATTATCGCTGCTACATGAAGCATCCAACTCAAAGCCAAAAATCAAACTGTCCTCTCCTTTATTGCTAGCTTTCTTCTGAAGAATCATAGCAAGATCTTCACAAGTTAAGTCATCGAATTGTAATCTCACAGAGAATCTTCTGTACAACTCATTGTTGGATTTCATGTATTGATTCAGGGCCCTATGAGTTCCAGCTAGTATGATCAATGAGTCTCCTTCATCCATTTTATCTATAATCTCCTTCAACGTCTTTGGGTTAATGGGATCTTCATCATCTATGTTTACGAGCAATACACCTCCTTCTGCATCTTTCATCTGATGATGTCAATGATTTCATCTCTTATGTAGTGTGAGTTATGGAAATAAACTTCATTGAAGCTCAATTTAAGAGTAGTTTACCTTTTGATTTCCTTGCATTTCAGTCACGGTGTAAGAAGATAGAGCTCCAGCCAAAAAAATAGTTTACCAAGAATTCGAGCTACTGTGGACTTGCCTTTTTAGTACATAAAAACAGAAAAATTCTTAACACAAACACAATTAATGGGCATAATATGGAGCATATATGATCCTCTGTCCCACTTCCTCTATCTAGTTTTTATCCCAATGTATAAACTGCGTAACTTAATTATCTGCCTCTTTTCTTGTTTTTTTTTCATCTGGTTTTAATTACACTACGAGTTTTAATAGTGATACAAGTAGGACATGGAAGGTGAGACTACTTCAATCTAATGAAACCTCCAAATATTTAATTCTCTTGTTTATTTAACCTTAATAAGATAGCATCTACACCGATCTCTCTAATTCAGTAAACGCTGTCTAGTGAATCAGTAGCTTACGAAGACTTCATTAACATGGAAGAGTCAAACTCTTTCTGCCCTTTTCAACTAGTTTTCTACTAATTTTTCAGTGGTGAACTTCTCATGAACCCTTATACATAACAGCTAGATGCAGCATGGTTTATGGAACACATAGCTTTCATGATTAAAAGGGAAGAGAATTAAGAGAACAAATTAAACCCTTTTAGCTACTCATGCTTTTCTGGAAATTAGTTGCTGTGAAGAATCAAATTCATGTTAAGTGCCTACAAAGTCTTGCTAAATAGTAACAAACAAATAGAATGATTAATTGGGAAAAAATGAACTTGTTGCTAAGAATTTTCAACTATATGTAATAATTTGAGTTTGTTTTCAGCCTTTTTATTAATTTCTGCCCGTATAATTTGTACTTATACCAGATGTTTCTACATTGACCCATGAAACTTAATCGACTAAAGATAGAGCCACCAAATTCCAAAAAAAGAACATGAAAAATCACCAACATGATAATTAAACCAGTTAATATCTGAAACAAAGTAAGACCGTTGCAATTCTTTTTATTTTCTTCCTCTAGTACATATCGATAAACGAAAAATCTTCATATCTGATCAGATTCATAACATCAAAGCAATCATTCATAAACTGCAAAAAATCGTCCATTAATTAGCCTAATTCAATCATCTCTAAAATCATCTTTTTCTCATTAATTACGACATGTCCCCTAAAACATTACTAGCAAAATTAGCAGGAATTATTAATAAGCGCAATTGAAAAACCAGTATTGCGCAAACATAAAACAGCAATACCACAATCGAAAAACTAGGATTTGGAGCTGTACCTGTTCCATTACTTCCTATGAACACCATGTGAAAGGGTTTCGGTGGTACAACCCTAAGTCCATCAGCGGCGTCCTTCTCAGCATCAATTATTTTCTCCACAATTGCCTCTAACTGCTTCTTGATCTCAGGCAATCCCACAATACTGGTGATTTCATGCTTAACTTCATCCAACTGGTGGAATAAAAACAACGAACAAATAACTCAGAATATCGGCTACGCAGAAAGATAGAGAAATCGCAGAATACATACTGTTGGTATATCTTCGTAGAAAGTCTCGCACAAGAAAACCGACATTTTTGAAGAAATTATTTGCAGGTAGGATGAAGATTTTTGGCCAAAATTGATTACTTCGACGTGTATTAACGAGCGAAACAGTCACTTTTTCCCTTTTTTTCCCGAAAAATATGCATCAGATCTAGACAAATAAATCGCCAATAGAATCTTATGTTTTAAACATAGAACCTCTCCTCACTAAATAATAGTAGAAAATTACAAATAGGTCAAAGAAAAATTCAAATTATAAATATATTTATGTTTAAATATTTTTGACATTTTTTAACATATTTGTAATTAAACTATTTTTAAATTTATATATAAACAACTCCACTAAATAATGTGGGAGCAATTGTGTATCGTGAATTATGCAATTTAAATATATTTTTAATATTATCATTTTTTAAAAAAAAATGCAATTATTTCTGAAAAGTGCAAGTGGTTCTCGATCTCGAACTCAATCTGTAGAATTTACGAAATTATGGTTTGTTTGTATTGATAGACAAGATAAATAAATAATGATAGAATTTAATGGGATTGTATTGTTTGAATTTGTACCATTTAAATTAAGGGCAAACACTTGTGTGAGGCCATTATGAGATCAATTATCATTTTTCAATAAAAATGTTATCACTTTTCAAATGTTTTGTTTTAAATGATACATTTTTTAGAAGTAAGGAGTACATTTTTATTTAATGTGAAATTTATCACTTTTTAAATTTTTATCTTAAAATGATACACTTTGCATATATTTTTAAAAAGTGATACTCCCTTTGTCGTGTATTTATTGTGATATTTATTGTTTGATACAAGTTTTAATGAAAAGGGTTGTGGCGGCGGTGAAGGCAAGAGGCGACGTTGAGTCGCTTACTTGTGAATTTGATTGGAAGGAACGCAATGAGGTGATGAGTATTTTCTTAATATTTTTTTAAATTTCAATCAAACGTTATCAAAATTGTGATGTTATTCACATATTTACGATCGACGATATGATGTTCGATTTATTATTGCAAAAACTATGTTATTTTTCGATTGATTTTGATCGAAACCTATAGTCGAATATTAAGATTTGAGAGGAGTGTTTGGAAAAATAAGTAAAAATGAAGAGAGATTATAAAAATGACAATGACGACGGACGGTACTGATTCAAACTACGGTTAGGATTTGTGGTGGTTAAGTTTAAATTGATAAAAATATTATAGAATTTTCATAAAAAATAAAATAAAAGATTAATGTGTGTCTCTATTAATGTTGAGGGATATATAAATAAACCCTTAAATAAATCTATATACTTAAAAGAAGGATCTCCCTTCTCCGTAAGCCGCCATTTGGCTTTCTAATTTTTTGACATCTGGCTGTTCATCCCTCTCTTTTGTCCATCTCTCTCCTTATCTTTATTGCCTTAATTTCTTTTCCCTTGCAGTAAACGTTATAATGGGCGTCCCTCCTATTATTTCTTTTTGTTTCTCTTTATTGCATAAAGCTGTTTTGGCATAAAATGCGAGAATATAAAAAGTTGCGATTTGTTTGATATTTCTTTCACTTTTTTCCTTCCGATATTTTTTTTTCCGACTCTCATGCCCTAATTTTTTTTTTTTATTGCAGGCTTTATTATGAAGGGAAAGTGTTTGTCCCCGTTTATTTCCCTCGGGTTGTATCATTTTCTGATTTCTTAATTGCACAGAGGGAATGAGGATGGATTAATTCTTGGATTGAAGAGGTTAGTTCTAAGGTCGTAGTTTCGTATAAATTTTCAATGTTCATCATTTTTTGTAGTCTGGTTCTTTTTGGGAAAACAACAAACAATGGAAAACTCGAGTCTATTTGGATAAAATTTCGCTCTATCTTACATGTTTCTAGATGATATCGACCTCAACCTCGATTCATGTTGTGTTGTGGTGCGTGTTTTGCGTATATGGGAGGCCCGCAATTTCAAGCGAAACAAGGAACTCATGAGCGTTGATTTTCTTTTGTTGGATGAGAAGGTATGTACGTGTTTCGTTTGACACACATAATTGTAAAGAGGAAATGACGTTAACCCGAGTCTTTGGTATAGAGTTTGACATAGTTTTGTAATTATAATTCGGCAACCTTTTAAGCGTAGTGAATTGTAGATATATTGTTGTGAAATTGAAAACAATAAACAGCCTTTGTCGATCAAAATAACATGGAGCTGTCCATTGTAGCAAGAACTTTGTTTTAGTCTCACCGGGTTTATCATTTGGACGTTACAACCTGGACCAAATTCTCGCCCTTCCAATGATCTAAGTTTTGATGATACCATGATTTCGTAGGTGTCCTTAAGAAGAATCATCGATTTGTATATATAAAAGAGAAGTCATCTATATATCATTAAAAATCTTAGATGATTGGCATGCTATTGATAATCAGATTAGGTAGATTTGTTACTTTTTTAATTAACCGTAGTTATAATAATATTGTGTTTAAATCAATAATATATCTTCTTACATTGATTTTGAGCACGAATTTGTCCTACTATAATGGTGTTTTTTTTTTTTTGTCATCAATCATATACTCAATGAATAATTAAATTAATTTGTTTAATTTACAATTTTACATGGATCATCACCGCACATGCTTTGCGAAATGGATTAAAATTGTTTAATAGCACAATTAAGTGATATTCATTTTCCACTTTTTCAGAATTCAAGACTTTTTAGATTCTCAAATAGTATAAATATTTGAAAAGTTAGTGATATATTGAATCGAAAAATTTATTTGGCATCACCAAATATGCATAGGCTTTGGCGGCGCTTCGACAGAGAAACCCATGAGATGATTCAGTCGGCCAAGTGAAAAGCAATACATTTGATTAGTAACATACATTGAAGGGTGAAGAATATGATCTCTTACTTGAAGTTGAACAACGATATTCAAGAGGGCAATACACAATGAGAATCGAAAATATTTTTAAAAAAAATAACGTTATAAACTCGATTAACAAATACGTAACTAAATAAAAATAAAAAGTTTAATTAAATTAAACCCACCAAAATTACAAAACCCCGATTCGAGTGTCGGTGTTCCCTTTATCTCATCTTACTAATCCTCGCAAAGTTTTTGTCGTAAGCTAAATTTTAGAAAAAATCGGTGCTAGAGCAAAGTTATTTTACCAAGAATAGCGGTAGATAGTTGCTCTTTCATTTCCACATGTTCATCGCGATGACAAGACGTATAAAAGAGAAAAAAATTTCAGATATATTTATTTTTAAATCATGATTTCCAATCTTTATTCAAGTAAATTAATAAAAAATGAAAATCATAGGTGTTATGTAGCCCTTATGTTTTTCAATATGAGCTTCTTTTGTTAATGAGATTGATTTAGAGTTCTTTATTTGACTTTGTTTATTTGGGTAGCGTCTTTGATTGAGATAGTTTAAAATGTTCAGTGAATTTAAATCCTGTCAAGTGTTTAGGACAAACAACGTACCTTTTTTAATCTACGGCTACCGCTTTATGGTTTATTTAGTTGTGCAATGTTTCAAATTGGCAACCTAAGTTGTGTAATTTCCTTAGTAAGATTGTTGCTTAATTGTGTTGCCAGAGGTGATTGTGCCATGAATTCTAGTGTTATCTTTAATTTGTGGGATTTTTCTTGATTTATTAAATTCACATCGGTTTCCTTTTCTTTTCTTTTTTTTTTTTCCCCTAATTAGCTTATAAGTTTTTTTTTATGTATTTTAGGATTGCCTCATTCAAGGTTTTATCCATCATTTGTTGCTTCATAACCAAGGGGGCTTAGCCCACTTGGCCACCGGCTCCTCACTTAAGTGGGAGACTGGGTTCGATTCCCTCCGGGAACGAATTGGAGTGGGAGGTATAAGGAGACTTGGAGTATTTGGAATGGTAAGGAGACTTGGCGAACTAACTTCTAACCACTAACAACTAACATTTACCGATAAAAAAAAAAATTGTTGCTTCATAAATTCAAGGACAAACTGAAAGAATGACAAATTTTTCGTGATTCGTGATTTCGATGTTCAGAGGACAGGAAACAATACGAATAACGGACCACCAATATATGATTTGTTTCACGGATGCTACTAAAATGGAAAAAGTTGATGAGGGAAAGTTTGTCATACCTCCTGAAAAATTTCGTCTTTGTTGCCATAAAGCTTTACCGAATCTAGTGACAAGAATGAGGATTTGTCAGGTTATCTTCGAAAATATAATTTTGGTTGAAAAATCTTTTGGATTTCCTTGATTCATAAAAAAGTTTGTCTAATTTTTTTGTATGTTCCACGACTTTTGGGAGCCGTTTGCATCTTTTAGATGTGATTGATTTTCTTTGCAAATTTGAGCAAGCCGAACCATATGGGAACAACAAATCCAGGAAGATTAATCATTCACGTTTTCTTGGAAGAGTAAGCTCATCTTATACCCAAAATACTTTTGAAATTCTAAGTTCAATGAGGATAAAATTGCTTTTAAATTTTTATCCTTTGGTTGCAGACATCACAACTTGTCTTCTTGTTTGGGATGATCTAACCGATTCTATTGGAGAGAGGTTGCGAGAAAGAAAATGTAACGTCATAGTGATTGTTGCAACAAGTCTCATCCCTACGAAGTTTGGTGGTAAAGGGTTATTTGCCAAGCTTTTTAGCTGTTTTTTCCTCTTAATTTGATTTATTTTTTCTATAATAAAATAAATTATTAAGACTAATTTTTATGTCCATAATAGGAAAGTTATTTCTAAACGCATCCTCGGCAACAAAAATATATCTTAATGGCGATTTTGAGGTTGTTAGAGATTTTTATGGAAGGTACGTAATAAGTCTCATCTCGATTTAATTTTTCTTTCTTTTATCTTCCTTTTATCTTCTAATGGTCCCCTTAATTTCAATATCTCCCGTTGTTTGTTCAATTGTTTTTTCTGCATTTGGTTTTTATTTTTCTTCCTTTTGCTTCTTTATTTATGACCTTCATAAATATGTTAAAAGATAACCGCATTGTTCAATCGCTTTTATGGTGCATTATAATGTAAGAGGTTGATTTTGAAAGATTGAAAACGTTAATAATCGGTTACATTACCATCCTGCCTCTTTCATATATACGCCTATTCTATTTTCTCTAAGTCTCATCTCTCTCTTTCAATTCACAGGTATTGTAGATCTCTTCTCCCTTCACAAATATGTCTATAGATATTTTAAATAAAAAATTATCGGGACGCTTACCATTTTTTATTGATTAATGTAAGAGGTTGATTTTGAAAGATTGTAAACGTTACAACTTTTAGGAGTTTCTTTGTTTTTAAAATTGTTCAATCATTCTATGGTGCATTATAATGTAAGAGGTAGATTTTTAAAGATTGAAAATGTTACGACTTTTAGGAGTTTCTTTGTTTTTAAAAATTCATTTTCTCAGAAAACATTACTTGACATATATATAAATACATAAAAAAGGACTGAGACATAGTAGGTGTAAATGTGGACATAAAGTTGTATCTTTCTTAGATCTCAAAACCTTAAAACATGTGTCATGCATCCCCTTTTTCCGGACAAGATAACTCATGTTGCCCATTGTTTTATTTTTGGATGAAAGACATAAAAGCCCACCCCTAATCGATGAAGCATACTCCCAGCTCCCCTTAATTCCAACAACCATTTAGGCACTAAGCGATGAAGCACACCTCAACTCCCCTAAATTCCAAAAACCATTAATCACACGCACAAAGAATAGCAACTCTATCCCTTGGTAACAACATTTTTAAGAATATATGTTTATCCTCCCGATTTGATAGCTAAAGCATAATCTTTTGTATGGTTTAGAGCGAAAAACCATCCTCCAATTGAAGATAGATGTAAAAATTTGGAAAGCCCCAACTCGATACCCAGGTTGCATAGCATTACGGAAATTGAACTTCGTCCCTAAGGAAAAAGAGCGGTATGCAAAGCATCTTTTGTCCAGAAATGATCTTAATTTTTCGTTTGCAAAATTTTTAAATAAACAATCTATTGTTTTGTTGAAAGTGATTTATTTTTGTCTTACTATAATATTTCAAAGGAGAAAGAATTCTCTTGCAAGACTAAAGTGACAGAAGTCATCTTACGCAACGGATGGCACTACATATCTTGCTCAAGTTGCGCTCGGAAAATGGAAAAAATTGAATCTACTTTAGCTTGCAAAACCGCAATGATTCACAAGCGGTGGGTGTGTTGAGGTAATACAAAAAGAAGACCAATATTAAAAAAACACAAGCATGGTAATATGGATTTTTATTGAATGCGGAGTTCGGATCGAAGTGCAAAGTTGATGATGGAAGAGAGTACTACCTTTGTCATCTTTGACAAGGAAGCTAGGAAATTTACTAATGCAATCGCATCACTTTAAAAGTAGAAAACACCCAAATTTACTTGATCTCTAAAATATTTATGAACTAAGTGTCAAGGCACAAAAATTAGGCTAATAAATTTGTTTTCCACATGAAGCGGACCCTACTAAAGACGAACCTCGATCAAGTTCCACCAAGCATTCTTAAAATTGTTGGGAAAACCCTCAAGTTTCAAGTTAAAGTTACAACTTATAATTTCAGATCCAAATTTCAATCTTTCACCTGCTTTGCGCATCATCGATGACATCTCCCTTTGAAACAAACGAGGCTCAACAAAAGGTATATATATATCTACATATATAAACACGCATATGATTAATCTAAACAAAGAACTTAAAACTTAGGTTTGCAGGAGATTTTGGTCACCGAAGGAGTTGAAACCAAAGCAGAAAGACAACAAGAAAGATAAAAATTGAAGAAACAAAGGAAGAACATGAGTCCGGAAAACTCAAAAAGAGTCTCGTTAAACGTCGCAAGCCGCAGACTAATGGGTACGTTGATATAGACATTTAAGCTTTCAATCTGCGTATAAGAGATGTTAAACCTCCCAATTTTTTTACGTTTTGAACTCCTTTTAACAGAAAAAACAACCGAACAGTGGAAGTTTCAGAGTAGAGGTAACCTTATAAAAGAGGAATCAACCCGACAAAGCCGCCAAAAAAAGGAGAGACTCGTAAATATTTAAACTTTTGTTTTATGTTTTGCTACAAAAAGGATTAAACAAGAGGAAACTTTTGGTGTTAATGAGAATATTGCATGAGTATGGGTTTGGGTATAGTTGTTTTCAAAGATTTATGTTTCGTTGAATTGAGCTTTATTTTTCCCTTAAAATTCATATCTAATTTGGTCTTGAAAAGTGCATTTAGAAACAAAGATTCAACCTAGAGACTCTTGTCAATAGTGCTACACTCTTTAGTTGTCATTTTGGTATCTTTGTTTCTTGCTTTGTTTCGGGGCATCAACTAATTTTGCTTTACGGTTTTAAACATTAAAATCATTTTGGGACTTTGATACATAGGAGAGACAAACTGGTTTTGTAGAAAAGAGTTTGAAGTTGAACCCTTTGGTCCGGATGATTAGAATATGAATTTTGTTGTTTCTAAAATATGAAAGAAATCAACTCTCTACGTTATAAAGGAAAGTGATTAGGTTGGTTTTACTCCCAACGCATTGAAATTATTTTCTCTACACCAATTAACATTCAAAAGCGTTTTGATGATACAATCTAACCTTGATGTGCATTGACAATTATTCTTCCTGGTCGACAGCTTAAAAATCTTATTTTCAAGTTTCAAAAACTAATGCTAAAATTGTGATTCAAAAATATAAAATAAAAAGACTATTATAACAAAGAAGCTGCTTCCAACCCACTTTAAATTTAACCTTTTGCGTTTCTAGGTTCCCTTTTAAGATTAAAAATTTATTTTTTTAAAAAGTTGTGGCATATTATCAACTTACTATAATGGTGGAAAACGTGTATATTGTCGATCATATATTCAACCAATAATTAAACTAAAACATTCTTTTTCTTGGAACATCACACTATACATAACCTTTTAGACATGAAAACCTTAAAACCGTTTAATACCACAATCAAATTTTTTTTTAAAAAAAAAAATCAAGATACACGGCCCAAATGCCAATTTTTAATGATTTCTCACCATACAATTAGTCATTTAACCAATAATCAAGCTTAATATTATTTTCATTGTCATCATCACGAGGATTATTCCCAAATTCCTCATCATCATATTTTTCATGCATCTTCTTCCGACATAAATCACAGCTTTATTATTAGGTTTTTGAAATCTAGGAAATTGTAAACATAAAAAACCAGAGGAAAAATGGACATATAATTCATCTCAATCAAGAAAAGAAGCCTTAAAAGATAGATTTTCTTTCGTCCCGCCTGCTTTTTAGCGAAACTTAAAGTCCCAAAATTAATATCTAGGATGCTCATAATACAACAAGAACTAAGTTCAGGTTATTTATCCAAAAGAATCATTACCACATTGCTATATTGATTTATCTATATAAAAAGCAAAAAAAAAGGAATATTTCGACTCATTGTTCCCGGGAAATCAAAACTACCACGAGTTCCTTGGCTATAGCAAGAGTTCTCACCATACAATTTGTCCTTTAACCAACAATAAAGCTCAACATTGTTTTCATTGTCATCATCAAGGGGATTATTCCCAATTTCCTCAACATCATTTTTTTCCAAAGATCTTCTTCTAAACTTTATCTGAATTAACATAAAGCAGATGCATGCTTAATACACAAGGAAACACTCACTAAATCGAGAGGACCAGGAACATGTTTCAGAATCACCCCACATTTTTCAAACTCCCACATTTTGAAAAACCAAATACCCGATGAATAGAAAAAGCCATTATAGCTTCTCAATCATGCGTTCTAAGGTTCATACGAAGCCAAATACATCTTTGGGGTGCAGCCTTTTAGCAAAACGAAGAACATCATTGTCTGTATACATGCGCCTCACCAATAACAGATGATTGGCCATCCGAAAGTAAGGGAAACATAAACACAATTTAAGAAACAGATTCTTTTACGCATAAATTTTTTTTAGCAAACTAAAGAACATATTTGAGTACCTTGCGAAACTCCACAAAAAAATATAAAATTTGACAACGACGGAATAAGTTGGTCACATTAGGTGCACAAGTTGCCCGCCTTATCTCTTTCTTTGAAGCACATTAGACAACTTAGTAATCTCTTTAAACAACTACAACTTAAAAAAAAAAAAGAGTTAAACTATGTGTAAGTGAGGGCAAAAATAATGATATTTTGTGTAACAATAAAAATATTGGGAGTGTAGTTATGGAGAGTTCTCTATTTTATAAAGAGTGGAAAGAATTGTGAGATAAAAAATAAAAATAAAACATATTATGGGATAGATGAAGAATTAAAATATTTATTGCTACACTTTTCAAAATAACTATTATCACACACAATTAAAAACAACAGACAAAAACATCAAAACTTTTTAATGAAACTAATTTAAAACTTCTAAAAAAAAATGTTTACAGTTGCATGATTAAAACCCAAGTAAACAAAAGCTACATCAAGCCAAAAGCAATTCACATTCTATTGGAACTAAAAAAGCACACATAGAGCTCCAAAGCATAAAGCATTAAACGAATCAAAGCCAAAGGTCGGGCCTCTCCATTTTCCATACACATTTAAAATAATAAATAAGACAACCTAAAAGTTAAAAAGAACAAGGGTTACAAAGACTCTATTTAATATACTAGGGAACTTTAAAAAACAAGAGAACCACAAATTTTACGGTGACAAATTCCCAATTACAACCCCTCCTTGATCATTACCTTTGAGAAAACACTTGGCGGCATATTTGAAAACAAGCTAAGGCTGATTTTGTTCTATCACAAAAGAAGTTACGAACCACACTTTTTCTTACTTTGAAGCACATTAGCCGTTTGAATATTCTTTAGACTCGAGACAGTGATTCTTTGTTTCGCTTATTTCAACCTCTTTATAAAATTGGGAAAAAAATCGGTAGCTTATAACATCTTACTTTTTCCTCACAAACATGTAGTCTACAAAAATAAGGAGCCTAGAGCCTTAAAGAAAAACCCGAACTTTGTGCACATTTCTTCTCAAAACTTCTTTGGGTAATGAGTTTCATTGAGAACTTTATTTAAATGTGATTAGTTGGGAAGGAACTTTGGTGAGACATTTTAAAAAGATCAAAGCTAGATTTACATCAAGTTAATGGGTTAGGATATATTACCTCTGCTTTGTTGGCTTTATCGGAGGTAAAACACCCTAAGAACCTACATAGCCTTCCAAAAATGGAAAATAAAAACATAAATGAAGATTTTATGCTTCTATCTAATTCAGGAATACCAAATCTATATAAGAGGAGAAACTATAGAAACACTCAAATGAAAAGGACAATTAAGAAAACAAAAAATAAGTGGTCAGGGAAGGTGACCATGCCGCAACCCCATATTAAAAATAAAGGCTAATTAGCATTGCTTTTGTTCTACCAAAAACAAGGTACAACCTAACTTATTTCTTTCTTTGAGGTACATTACACAACTTGGAGTTCTCTATAAACCACCGCAACTTAAAATTGCAGAACACACCCTTTGTACTAGGATGACCTCAAGGTATGCCACATCTTGGATTATAATGTTTTGGGATTATAAACTATTCAAAGAAACTTTTGGGATTATATTCGAGCATGTGATTGTATCTATCAACATGCTTTTGAACATCAAAATCCTATAACCAAAAAAATCTTAATTGAGGTCTTAGGCACACACATATCATCCTTTAGTCAAACTTTAAATGCGATTATTCATTTGAGAGAAAAATAACATCCTAAAACTATTGTGCGAAGCAGAAAAAGCTTGATTATTACAGATGTGTTTTTCTCGATCTTTGCCCACCTTATCTCTTTCTTTGAAGCACATTAGACAACTTAGTAATCTCTTTAAACAACTACAACTTAAAAAAAAAAAAAAGAGTTAAACCTGTGTGTAAGTGATGGGCAAAAATAATGACATTTTATATAACAATGAAAATATTGAGAGTGTAGTTATGGAGAGTTCTCTATTTTAAAAAGTGGTGGAAACAATTGTTAGATAAAAAAAAAAAAAAAAACATATTATGGGACTGATGAGGAATTAAAATATTTATTGCTACACTTTTCAAATTAACTATTGTCACACCTAATAAAAAAAAAAACCAGGACAAAAACATCAAAACTTTTTAACGAAACTAATTTAAAACTTCTCATACACTTGCTAGAGATCTTACCGGAACTCTCTTCTTTCAATTTGTTCATCTTTGTTTGTGATATTATTTTAGTTCATCTACATAAAATTATATTCATACGTTCTATAAACCACTTAGCCACATAAAACCGCACATGATTACTTTCTAAGCACTTATCACAGTTGCTACATTTGTCATCGGCTTCATTGGATAACCCATTTGTGCCTTTAATCAAGGAAACCTCGGCTTAGTCTCGATGCTTTAAAATTAGTGTTGAAAGAAATTAACATCCTCAATATTTTGTCAACGGGATCTAACAATCATGAAAAACACGAAAGAGGGATACATGAAAGCCAAGCAGAAAAAATAAACTACCCCGAAGCAACACGCAGATCGACAAACCCATCAACAAGAGAACCAAACAGGTATTAGCTTACACCTTTTTATTATATAAAGGTTTTTTTAATAAAAAGAACTTAAAAAGCTAACCAAAAAAAAAGGGACTACACAAACACAGACTTATATCAACAAGCAAGGGCCTATAGGCGACAAAGCCTTAAAAGGAAAAGACAGACAAAGGCAAACAAGATGTAAAACTAAAAACCACACAAGACACGACAAAACACAACTCTAAACAGCTTATAATGTTTGAACAATGACGAAACCGAAAGAGCGGTTGCTTTTGAGGGAACCTCCACAACATACAACGTCTCAACAGGATGTGGCACCGAAAGACCGCTGAATTCCAAAGAAACTCAAGAACATGCAACAACAAAAGGTAAAACGATTAGAATTGCTCAACAAGAAAAAAAAACCTTTTCTAATGAAAACCATTTGCAGAACAAAGCAAGATTGCAAGGCACAAAAGACAAGAAATTGCGAGAGGAAAAAGACCAAAAACTCCATGCGAGAAAAGCACCAATTTCTTGAACCCAAACCCCACCTACCAAGGCAAAAACCAAAAAAGGTAACAAATTTCAAAGTTTTTAAAATTGTTTGCCGTAAACCTAAAAAGGGCGAGATCTGAAAAAAATCCAAAAAGCAAGTAGTGCACGACGGCAAAAATTCAAGGAAAACACTCTTTTGAAGTGCGAACACCGAAACTTTAGTTTGGAAAGCAGAGGCCACAAAAAGGACAAGACAAGGAACATTTTTGTTCTCCATTTGTTGTCAACAAGGACGGGTAAAGTTACCACGAAACGCGAGCCGCCGTCCTTCCTTGCCTCCCTACTTCAAAACTCAACTACATTTCGTAGAAACATAAGATCGTACAACTCAATACCGGCGTTCACATCAATGGGAGCAAAGATTGTGATTCGATAACAAAAATAAATTTGGACCGTACACATTCGAATTCATGGCCAAAACTACCATTCCATTGGTTCATTGTTACCAACGAGGGGGAAAGGCCTCGATTCGCTCGATTATACATATATGACACCGCAAACGAAGTGCAAAATTGGATTAAAACTCGCCCCACAAAGAAAAACGCAAAAAAATTAGATGAAAAAATAGTTAAGGGGTTAATTGAGATGATAGATGAGAACAATGATCTTGCTGGAAAATTCGGAGAGCAAGAGATAGATACGAAATGGGAGACAACCATGAACTTTGCATCGAGTTGATCGGCTGAAGCCAAGAGGCCGCCAATATGATCTACCAACATCCGATGAACTTGCAGGGGCTAATTGCCAACGATAACTCACGGAGAGAGGGATATCATCGTGCAAGATAAATCAACAAAACCTCAACGTATCGGTGTCCGCACCCCATGTTCATGGCACCGCAATACCCTCTCTTATTCCCTTATGGGAGCCGGGTTTTCATGAACAAATCCCCAACAGACAAGGAAGCTCATCAACTAAGCGGACTTTTGTAACAATGCGTGAATATTATGCATATGAAATGCAAACACGGTTGTGAGAGGCAACAACAATAATTAGGTCCGCCGACTATTACATCAATATGTAGTCGACATATACACTACAATCGAGCAATACAAACTGCGGTGGATCGAGAACAATCGAAGCGGAGATAAGAGCTGATCTCTACAACAACGTATGCGATGCGATTGCAAGGGAAGACACCGATGCAAAGCTTTTAGGAAGAAAGAGAATTCTACCTTCTTCATACACAGCGCCCAAGATACATGATAGAAAATTTTCACGACGCTATGACAGTCTGCAGATGGAAAGGAAATCCGTCATTGTTCATCACGATTACAACTAACCCTAATTAGGACGAGGTGACATGCATTTACAACAATACGGAAATGATAACCCCAACGACAGCACCGGATATAGTCTGCCGAAGTTTTCAAAATGAAGTGGAGGAACCGCTTATCGACATTCAAGAAGGGGAGTTCTTGGCAAGATCGAAGGAGGTAAAAAGAAAAACATACTAACATACATTGTCGATAACAAAAGGAAAAAGGGTATACAACCCATAAAAATTAAGTTTCCTAAATAACAAAACCCGATTTATTTTTTCAATGCGATTATTTATACGATTGAGTTCCGTAAACGCTGGCTACCCCACGCACACATACTTCGTGGTTGGAAGAAAAACACAAAAATCCCACGGCCGGGAGATTGATGCTTTCATTTACTGCAGAGATACCGCAAAAGAATATCGACCCAAAAGCATACGCATTGGTTGAACAATTTATGATGCACGGCCCGCGGAGTGGAACGACCGACGTTACCATGCATGGAAAAAAGCAGGTGCACCAAAAAGTTCCCAAGGCTTTCCATGAAAACACAACGATAGATGAGCTCGGAAAAGCAAGGCACCGAAGGAGGAAAGACAACACAAGAGTCATCATGAAAAAAGATATCGACTCGACAATGATTTATGGTACCACACAAAATCTCACTACTAAAAAAATTCGATCTCATATAAACGTTGAATGGTGCAACCAAATCGAAGGCGATAAAATATCTTTTCAAATACATCACAAGAGGAGTTGACAAGGCAACAATGATCATTGAGAAAGCGGGAGAGACAAAGCACAACAATGCACAACAAGAAGGCCAGAGAGAGGAAGTCGACAAGATTCAAAAGTATTTGGAATGTCGGTATTTGTCGGCCTGCAAAGCCATGTGGAGAACTTTCGCCTTTGACATACACTCACGGAAGCTGCAGCACAAAGGCTAAGCATCCACCTTCCAAACCAGCAGAGCATTGCCTATAATGAATCGGCAAATCTTCAAAATGTACTGAGCAGAGACGGCGTAGAAAGGACAATGTTCACGGAGTGGATGGAAACAAACAAGGTCAGCGATGAAGCTAGAGAACTAACTTACATCCAGTTCCCAACAAAATTTGTATGGGACATAAAAAAGAAAAAGTGAAAAAAATGCGTAAAAGGTTCTAGCCTTGGGAGACTTGTCAACATCCATCCTACACGGGAGAGTTGTACTATCTCGGAATGTTAGTCTTGGTAAAAAAGGAGCAACAAGCCACGATGATTTTCTCACGCCGGAAATGTGAAGCACCAAACATTTAAGGCTGCTTGCTATGCAAAAGGTCCTGTTGACGGGGACTCGTAATGGCAAGAAGAAATGGACGAGGCCACCCAATGGGCAACACCCAACCAATTACGAGCTGTTTGTCATTACACTTTTACTCTCTTTGTGAGGTCGGAAACCCGTTGAATTTATGGAACCATTGTTGGAGAGCTCTAGCAGAAGACATTGCTTACAAACAGAGGAAAACTTTTGAGATTATAGAGCCGCAATTCACCGACGAACAGTGTAGCACTACACACCGATGGAAATACAAAGGGCTGGCGATGGAGAACAACAAAACGCTGAGACTTTAATGGCATGCCAATACCCAACGAGAACATACTTAAGGAACTTTCCAATTCACTCTTACGAGAAGAAATAAGTTTCGACACCAAGGAATGACTAACGGAACACAACAGGCTAATTCTTACTTTAAATGAAGAACAACGAGCGTGTTTGACACGGTCCTGGATTCGGTGAACAACAGAAAAGGGAAGTTCATATTTCTTTACGGCATGGCGGAACGGGAAAAACCTACCTCTACGAACAATAATCACAGGACTATGAGCTCAAAAGAAAGTAGTCATTCCGGTAGCCTCCTCGGGCATTGCAACTTTACTTTTACCAGAGGCCGGACCGCACATTCGAGGTTCAAAATACCCTTAGAAATCACGAGAAAATCATGTGGTATAAAACAAGGGACGATGTTAGCCGAATTATTGATATGCGCAGAGACTTAATAATATGGGACGAAGCGCCTATGGCACATCGACATACATTTGAAGCATTGGACATGACACTAAGAGATTTGTTATCCCCATACAACGAACATGCATCATCCGGACCATTCGGGAAAAACCATCTTGCTAGGAGGAGATTTTAGATGATTCTACCAGTAATACCAAGAGGGAGCCGACAAGACACTATACTAGCATCGATAAACCGATCGGCCCTATGGGATTCATGCACGTACACACCCTCTCTCAAAACATGCGTCTCGACCGTACAGAGAAGGAGTTTGCTAAATGGGTTTTACAAGTTGGAGATGGAAAGGCGAAAAAAGCTCTACCGAACAAAACACGGCCGGAGAACAGAAAAGATACTTACAGACAAGAACCTAATGCTAAAAATGGACAACCGATGGAGCAGATCGCAAAACACATATACCCGAAACCGAAAACTCCGATGCGGAACAAGGAATATCTCACAGAGCGAGCAATTCTTGCCTCAACAAATGAAACGATCAATGAAATAAACACGTTCATCCTATCATGTGTGTCGGGAAAGGCAAACGAATACTTGATTTTGACAAAGATACAAAAGGAAGGCGAAGGAACAAAACAACGAAGCCTTATATCCCATAGAGTTCTTAAACAACCTAAAATTTCCGGGAATACTGCATAAAGAGGTTGAACTGAAAAAAGATATTCGGTCATGTTGTTGAGGAACATCAACCAAA
The DNA here is from genome assembly GCA_030762865.1 of Paraleonurus japonicus. Taxonomy (NCBI): domain Eukaryota; kingdom Viridiplantae; phylum Streptophyta; class Magnoliopsida; order Lamiales; family Lamiaceae; genus Paraleonurus; species Paraleonurus japonicus. The sequence goes on along the minus strand of CM061060.1, from coordinate 16,608,148 downwards.
GAAAAGGCCTCCTGCAACGGCACACGATTATTGGTTACACGTTTAGGAGAAAGAGTCATTGAAGCGAAATACTAACAGAACGCATGTGGGCGACAAAGTTTTGATTCTAAGAATAATCCTCACTCCGACAGGACTAAATGACCCTTCAAACTTAGAAGAAGACAATTTCGATTGACTCTGTTATGCGATGACGATAAACAAAAGTCAAGGACAAAGCTTAAAAAGGTGGGACTATATCTTCCGAAGCCGATTTTCAGCCACGAGCGATTATACGTTGCGCTATCTCGAGTCACATCCTCGAAGGACTAAAAATACTAAACATAGGAGAGGAGACTCAAAACAACAACGAAATAACAAACATTGTGTACAAAGAGATCTTCAACAATTTGCCTTCCCTTATACACTAGTAAAGGTAACAATGATGATATTTACACAAAAACAAAATAAATATACATTCATATATAAATAGATGAATTAAAAACGAAACGCAAAAACAACTTATATTTCATACACCTTCAGCGTTTATAAAAATAAACACCCACAAAAAGCAATTAATCAACACACTAATCTAACTATTTTCATCATGTTTGTTGTGAAAAAGGTCTAACTCGTGACGCTTGGACAACATGCTTTGGAGGGGGAGACGAAGGACCGATTAAAGCGGTATCTCGCAATCCATGATCACGGGGATAGCATACAGGTATAAGAATGAATTATGCTTAAAAACTCATGATTATGTATAGCCAACCATCAAGTTGCTCTCAAGAAGACGGGGAGGAACTTTAAACCTTTGTTAGCATGAGATGAGAAAAAAAAGTCTTTAAAACGAGACTTTTTTCTTTCATAAACAAAAGATTAAACATGAAAAAACCACAAAGAACCTCTCCTACAAAAACAACTATATATTTAATTTTCAGTTTTTGGCTTTTATCAAAGCAACTAAAGAACTCACCAACTGAATTTTCTTAGATCTAAACGATGGATCAGCGGCTCGAAGTTGCTCCTAAGTGGCGGTTGTGGACAACGAAGAAGAGAAGGAAGAAGGGAAGAGAGAGAAACTTTTAATTCTCTTGCATAGAGAAAAACCACTCTATTCATGCTCTTAATTTGGAGAAGGAATTGGAGCTTGAACTTATCTTAAGTAGATTGGGAAACTGTACATTAGAAAACCTAAAAGGGAAAATTGCATTGCTTGACCAAGAAGACAATGAAAAAGGTGGTTTTGCTTTAAAATTATACTTTACGCATGGGATCATATACGTAAAAATTGACCGAGGGTGGGGAGATATATAACAGTTTAACACATGAAAAATAACTGCTATTTGCATCTTGCAAGCCAACATTCTTCTCTCTCTTGAAGATGCAAAACATTTTAGTATCCAAAACTAATACACAAGACAAGACAGAGAGAACTTGGCATATGTATAACAAAATTATTCATAAAAGCTAGGCTGCAGGAGCCGATATACATGCAAACGATAACTATGTTAATCTCCTAAGAAATAACTGCCTTCTAATCGCCAAACTTAGTTTATTAATGCATGACATGCTTAAAATGGAAGAAGGGATCGTGATGTCAGACTAAAATTATAAGAAAAAAATATATCACTATCAAGATAAAAAAAAAAAAACACATGGAAAAACGCTGAGAAGCTGATGGAAAGTTGGGTAACTAAAAAAATTATACTTTTGTTTTATACAATTAAGATTTTATTAAAAAAATTAACCAAGACTACTGTTAAAACCTGACTAAAACAACACAACTAATTGTATGATTAACATATAGAGAATTGTCTGCACATAGACTTCTATTTGATTATTCATCTCTTTTTTAGTAAAATTCACTTCACTTTTTATTTAATTCCAAAGATTAACCAACAGAGCTTTTGGATAAAAAAAAAAACAGATGGTTAAATTGTTGATACATGGATTAGTTAATTCATTTCATGATATGAAAAACATCATTTCATTTGTACTAAGATTGGTATTAATATTCCTTACGTTTACGTTTCCAGGAGAGGCTTCTTATAATTATACCTATATGATTTGTTATGCCACGGGATTCCCATTTTATGAGTCTGAAATTGCATCCTAGCAATGGGTAAGCTTTGTTACTATATAGTCTATACTGCCTACTAAAATTGTGAACAATATATTTGTTAAGTTGTTGGTTTGCTCATGTTATTGTGATAAACATGTTTGTAATGGGGAGAAACTTGACAATTTTATTTCACATCACTAAAGCTTAAGAAACTAAAAAAATGAGGCAAAACCTATACATTCTAGCTCTATAAATTTGTACTATAGCACTATATAAGATTGGTCATAAACAAAGAAAAGACACAGAGGAAATGATACAACACTTATTCAAATGAAAATTAGACAACCACGGAGGTCTGTATTAGACTATTATTAAAATGATTTTTATTCCGACACATACGACAGAGATTAAGAAAAAGACATGACACAAGTAGCTGCTTCCTTACGAAGGGGGAAAAACCAAATTACGCCACAAAGACGAAAGGCCAACTGATGAAGCTGAGGATGATGACTACGACACTTAAAGAAAGGAACAAAGCTGCCCAAACATCATTTCGACGCCTGTCTCTCTCAAACATTTCAGGAAACACGGCACAAGACACTTACAAAACTCATTCAGGCAAATCATCGAACACCTAGAACATAAAACACTTCTTTCAAAAACAACGACAATTGCTCCCCGTAACAACAACGATATAACCTAATTTCAAGAAAAGATTCTGTATCTACAGCAGACGAGGGTTATAAAAAAAGATACTTGCAAGAAAATCATATATAGTAGTAGTATGGGCACTTTCGGAAAAAAGGGGAAAAGAGGAAGCACTTACAATTTAACAATAACACAACTTGGAAAGGGGAAAACAAGGAATGGGGGAAAAAAAGGAACGTAAAAAACCTAAAGCAGGGCTAAGGGGTTAATTTCTTCTATTGAACTTCTCGGGGACGAAAAAAAAAAGGCATCAGATTTGAGGAAGCACTGCTAAATTTTCTTTCTGTAATCTTAACTGAAGGAAAAACTCCGTAAAAGGCATAGCTGAAAGAAAAAAAAAAAAGATTAACACCTACAAAGATTTTAATGTAACAGACTACTAAAGGTTTCTGTAAACTCAACTGAAAAAAACACTCCGTAAAAGGCATAGCTGGAAGAAAAAAAAATAATAACACCTACAAAGACTTTATTGTAACAGACTACTAAAGGCACCGACAATTATCTAAGAACCTGATGATCTTTGACTCAACTACACTAGAAAAGATAGACACAACTGCTTCCATAAAACTCGCATCACATTGCATCGGGAAAGGGAAAAAAAAAACAACTACAAACCTAAAGGCATTTACAACATAAAACTTTACAATGATAACGTGCTAAGATTGCGTGGGAGGGGAACGACTTTACACGAAGAAAGGACGAAAGGCATACTAAACAAAAAACTAACCACAACACAAATCACTAAAGGCCCGGGCATGGACATGAACATGATTAATATAATTTGAGTATTGGCATTAGACCGAACTTTGACCACTTTTAATTTAATGTTAAATGAAAAAAATTTGCAAATTCATAATTATTTTGGAGAATGAAATATTGATACATACATAAAAGGCACAAATTTAAACAACAAAAGAAAGGAGATTTTAAAAGTGGAGGAAGGAACACATTATCAAAAGATTCTATCATATATATGTACTCTACATGGCGGTGCTATTCCAAGGGCCTACAGAATTGCATACATACAGGCACACATACTAAACAAAAAACTAACCACAACACGATGCACGGGCCAAAAACTAGTTAATTAAAAGAGAATGTGAAGGAAATGGGCTTCCAATTTTTTTATAACCCAAGCACCATCAATATTTGAGATAAAATTCAAAATGGTCCCATAACTTTTTACCTTTTTCGATTTAGTTCCAATAAAGTGTGATGTGTCAATTTAACCCAAATTTTCGCGAATTGTACAATTTACGTTCCAATTTACACCGAAGTCAGCAATTTCGCCGACTCCGTGTAAATTGAGACGTATAAATTGTACAATTTGCGAAAATTTGGGATTAAATTGACACATCGCATTTTATTGGGACTAAATCGAAAAAGGTAAAAAGTTATGGGACCATTTTAGATTTTATCCCAAAATTTTAAATTAGATTGTAATTATGTGAAAGGTGTAGATTTAAAATGTAATTAAAAAATTAATTAATTGTTTTTTTTAGAACCCATTATAATTAATTTGTAATTGAAAAAGAAAATCTTTGCTAAAACAATAACATGCAATGGATATGATAAAGTTTCACAAACAACAACGTTTGATGTCTTGCACACGGTATCAGTGTTAAGCTCAGTAGAATATCCTGGTCCATTTTATATTTTAAATATATACTTTAATATGATTATTTTATAATAAATTGTATAATTATTTATTCAAAATCGATTGCTTACCTGCTATAGCCAATCAAAAGAATAGAAATAATTGAAAAATTAAAATACAAAAGTTTACAGATGAAACTCAATTCCAAAAATAAAGTGTCCTAATAAAAACAGTGTCCCCATTTTGAAAGTTGTTAATGCATGTTCAAAGCAGGATAAAATCTAAAATGGCCTCATAACTTTTACTTTTTTATTTAATCCCAATAAAGTGTGATGTGTCAATTTAATCCCAAATTTCGCGAATTGTACAATATATGTCCCAATTTACACCGGAGCCCGACGAAATTGCTGACTCCGATGTAAATTGGGACATAAATTGTACAATTTGCAAAAATTGGGATTAAATTGACACATCACACTTTATTGAAACTAAATCGAAAAAATGTAAAAAGTTATGGGACCATTTTAAATTTTATCCCCCAATATTTCTAGGTGGCGCAATGAAAAAGCCCAAACAACTAATTTTTCAAAAGGTTAATAGCACCAAATCTCTAGCAATTTGAAAATATTGCGCCAATTTTTTCAAGAATTATTACAAATAAGTTCAAAAAGTAACTCAAAATTGTTATGATTCATTGTGTAAATATTTTTGTATTTCTGTGCAAATTTTTTTGAACTTATTTGCAATTTTGATTTTTTTAACCTATTTGTAATTCACCCCCTTTTTTTATAATTTAGAAATTATACAAAAAAAAATGAAATTGTGGTTTATTATAAAAGCAATCTCTTCGTTTTTCTCATAAATAAGTTGTCGATGTTATCAATTTCTACTATTTTCTATATCTTCTTTTTTCAAATACATCTTGAGACCGTACCATGGAAAACATAACGTAAAATAAAATAAATTGTTAAAATCATTACTCATTTTTGAAAAAATAAAATGAAAGAATTTACTTTATATAATAAAGCATGAGGGTTTTGTACAATTGTCAAGCCATGAGGGTATTTCGTGCAACATTTCCAAACCACATGAAGTTTTGTTCAAAAGGTTATTACAATTTGCAACTTGTATTATATCACATTATATAGTTTGCAATTTGTATTATATTTTATAGCAAATTATATAAAATTGACAGATTGATACTTCATCTTAAATTTTATTCTTTTTTCCAACTAAATTATATTTGCCCAAGTTTATATTTATCCTTTTAGATTTGTTAATTATTTTCTTATTAAATATTTAATTTTTAACAAAGAATCGATCTTTAATTTGCAGGAAAAAAATTGAGACAAAGTCACACCTATCTATTATGGGTGATTTGGAAAATCATATCGCAGATTTCAATTTATATCCTACTAGATTTAATACCCTGTTCGAAAAATTAATTTTATGACATAATGCACTACATATATATAAATTTATTTATCTATAGTATAGAATAATATAATTATATTATAAAATATAATTACAAAAGTATGTAATACTTTTTTTGTTATGTATATTTTAAAGTTTTATTTTTAAATACATCAAATTTATAAAGTATTTAAATAATATATCATATAACATAAATTTGTGGGACATAAGAAATAGAAAGTAAGGGGGTGTTTGGTAAATTGTAAGAAATAAAATAGATATAGAAATGAAAAGGGTATGAAATCAAAGTCATATCACTCAAATAAGTGAACTATAAACGATTCCTTTGTTTTTGGGAATCAAGGTCATAATAGAGTTATTTCAAGACACACTATGACTTTGATTTTCATTACTCACTTCCTAAAATAGTCAACCAAGTACCCCCTAAGAGGGCGCCTGCATTCTGAGCTCTTCAATGAAAATGATAATGAAATTGGTTTTTCCCCTATGCCCCTAGATTTATTGGAGGAAGGAATGCCTCATGTTGGTTATATCATTGATGTTGTGCTCCAATTTTGAAAAAATGAAACAAAAGAAGCTTGTTATTGGTGGTAGAGGAGAATGATTGAGGAGAAATGGTTGTAGATGGGAAAAATATTAATCATAATGTGTAATGATTACCTTATTTAGGAGAAAAAATAATGTTATTCACCATCATTTTTTCTCATTATTTTTTTCTTTATTTATTTATTATTTTTTTATCGATAAATGTTAGTTTTGTTAGTTGTTAGTATTTAGATTACCAAACACACAAGCACTCCAAAAATTTCTCCAAGCCACCTTATAACTCCATAATTCATTCCCAAAAGGGAATCGAACCCAGTCTCCCACTAAAGTGAGGAACCCGGCCACCAGTTGACTAAGCCACCCGATTATTTTTTTCCTTTAATATTAAAATAAACGAGGACCAAAAATATTGTTGGTTGAGAAATAATGAAATAATTGAGGAGAAATGATTATAGAAGAGGAGATAGTTAATTAAAATAATGAAATACTCCCTCCGTCATGGCCTAAGTGTACCACACTTTTGGGCACAAGTATTAAGAAATGTTGTATAATAATAATATAGTACGGGTGATATAATAGATAGAGATGAAAGGTAGTATATAATAATAATACTCCCTCCGTCTCATTTTAATGGTCTTTTTAGGGACTAAATTTTTTCCAAAATATTTGTCATTTTGCAACAATATATAAATAATAAATGAGTTTTTCCAAATATACACTTGCACTTGTTTATTATGATACTCCACTTTTCTAGACAAATTTATTTCACTTTGAAATTTACTTCCACAAGAAGGGTAAAATTGTCCTATTATACACATATTTATTATTTTCTTAATCTGTGTGAAATAACCTTAAACGACCATTAAAATGGGACGGAGGGAGTATAATATAAGTGATGTGATGGAGAGAGATGAAAAAATATATTTAAATATATTAAATGAGTGGCATATTGTGTAAATATGTATGTAGTATAGGGATAATTATAAAAGTAGAGTATGTATAAAAAAGAAATGAGACACTTAAGTGGGACAGACGAAAATAGTAAAATGAGACACTTAGACCGAGATGGAGAGAGTAATAATTAACATATTTTAAATTTCATTATCTCATACAAATTACCACTCAATAACCACTCAACATAAATTATCTCAAATTACCACTCAATTACCACTCAAATTACCACTCATTATCTCATACTCATGTTTGTTTCCATTAAATAAGTTTGAACCAAACGCCCTTAATTCCTTCAACATAAATTTAAGATAAATCACCAAGGTTTGTTAAAATGGTCATAAAACAAGTTGCAAGTGTTTAATTTAAGCCTCCAAATCATACTTCTTTCAAGTCATAAAGCTCCAAAATCACTGAAATAATCCAGAAAGAAATCAATTGGATCTTTTAAATATCAATGTGCATATAATTAGTCGAAAAATAAGTGTAATTCACAATCTAATCAACCAAACTCATGTATATAATTACGACTTTGGTATCATCCACAAAACATATGCAAGTAACCAATTAAGCTGTCGATCGATTTCTTATCTAACTAAAACACTACACATTTAGGCTTTGTTAGTTGTTATTCCCAGCCTGTAAAGTCGAACTTAGGATTTCAATTTCTCCATTCCGTCTATTTTTGGGATTTGCAAAATTCAATTCTCAATTTAAATACACATTCATCCTTATTATATACATATATATTTAACACTATTATATCACCTTATTTTTTTACTTTACTCATTATCTCTTCTACTTTTCATACATTTACTCATTTTTTCACCTACTTTTCTTACATTTACTTATTCTCTCTTTTATTTTTTTCACCTAATCATTCTTTCACTAACCAACAACAATAAAATAATATTTACATTCAACTCCATTCCTTCATTTCAAACTATAACACAAATTTACTATTAATTAAATTTGTCTCATTTACTTTATTTTTCCATTCAAATTTGTCAAGTCCCACGAATCGAAAAAGAACAGAGCCTTAAGAATTGAGAGAGAACTCTTGTCTTCTTTATATCAATATCGAAAAAGAACAGAGCCTTAAGAATTGAGAGAGAACTCTTGTCTTTATATCAATATCGAAATCAACTGTCTCAATCAAAATGCAATGAAGAAGTAAATACAACAATGTATAAACCCTAAGCCCACAACGAGCTTAAAGAAACAAACCCAAGCAACAAAACAAGTAATAATAAAAGTCCCCAAAGTCTGGAAACTAAAATAAGGAAATAAACAACAATATTGAAAGAATTCCACCTCGCCTAAAAGTCTCAATTTGTAGAGAGGTTGAGAATCAATCCATATATATCATCACTCTAATACTCCCCTCACTCATGGGCGGTGTCAACTCCATCATTGGGAGGACTGGGAGGCCCAACGAGTATATTTGAGGTCTAACGTTAACTCCATCATGGGAGGCCCAATAAGTAATTAATTTAAATGGACGGAAATGCTTCCAACAAGGTTTGAACGGACTGTGAAACAATATCAGCAACCCATGACCAGATAAAAACATTTTGAACTATGTATTCTACATCATTTATTATTATTATTTTTTTGATCGGTTAAATGGTGACTCGAACCCATAACCTTTTGGACATAGGTAGTGGAGCTCTAACCACATGAGCTATACCACTTCGTCCTACATCATTTATTATTAACATAATCAATTTGGAACACAACGAATTTCATATAGCATGCAAGTGCTAAAAGAATTTCATTTCAAATTACGTCTTGATTTCGAATATTCAATTTCTTCCAAAGGAGAAGGGATGTGTTGTTGACATTTCCTTATATATATATATATATTTTTTTTTGATCGGGCAAAGGATGACTCGAACCCATGACCTTTGGGTCATAGGTAGTGGAGCTCTAACCACTTGAGCTATACCATTTCCTTATATACTTTGATCATCAATCCAAGACACTGATAAATATTTACGTTAATTATGTGAAGAATGAGGGATTCTTAACAAGGAATTATTCTTTATTAATTTTAACATTAATTTCAGTTTCCCAATTTTATACATTTGCAACTTTTTCCTTGCAAAAAGAAAAAGAAAAAGACAGAGCTATCTATACACATTGAAAATATTACAGCAATCCATGTCTTGATTATACAGACACCAAAAGTTCCACCAAGGCATTATACCATGTATATAGGCATGAACCAATCAAACTGGTTAAAGGTGCATAGGTTCATCTACAGAGAAAAGTGATGAAATAGTATAAACTAAATGGATGTCAAATACCTCATGTTCACCTCCTCCAGCTACGCGATTTAAGGAGACGGACTTGGAGGTCATTGCCAAAGCTTTCCTGCTCTTCTTTCAAAGATTCTGCAGATTCCAAAACTGAAGAGTTCCGAATATCCACCTCAATCAATTGAAGCGTTGGTATTTCCCGATACCATATGGAATCTCTTTAAATTTTGGCAGTCGTAAAGAGTTAAGCGCTCAAGCCTCGGAAAAGTACAACTTTCTGTTGTCCAGAGATGGAGATCTGTGGTGTCAATTAGAAGAGCTATCAGTTGATCAAATTCCCCTTCAACTGTTTCCCATTCTGTTCCATTGCAAGCATGCCTCTTCAGCTTTAACACTTGAAGATTAGGCAATGATCCAACAATTCTCATATCTTTCCATGGAAATCTACACCCACTTAAGCTCAGCCTCTTCAGTGTTGCTGGGAAACCAAAGTTTTGGGACACATCATTCTTCAGGTTTGGATATGGCTCTGCGTATATACTCAGTTTTTCGAGCTTACACAAATGGACGAGATTGTTTAAGCCGTACTTTGACCATCCAGATTCGTATACGTCCTCATATGAATAAAAATTCCCAACGTCTTTAGGTTTTGCATAGTTTCCAAGATCCTTTGAGAGCATGTAAAGCCTTTGATACGGGAAAGTGTTTGCAGAGATAAAGGTTCGCGACAAGAATTTGAAAGAAAATCAAGAAGGATGCCATCCAACAGGATAAGATGCCTTAACTGTGGCATTCTCCAAATTTCAAATTCCAGACAAGCTGGATAAGTATTATTGTCATCATAGAAAGATCTAAAGACCCTGATGATTAAGGTTTCTAGATTATTAAGTTGGTAGAATAATCCATGAACTCCTTGCGCGAGCGTCTTGTTCGTAGCTTCAACTGTAAAAGCAAGGTACCTCAAGTGAAATAGTTCAACTATACCTATAAAACCAACGAAATATGATAAGCTGAAACTCATGGCATCAACAACCCGAAGTAGTCTAAAACTTTTCCAAGAATCATAAGCCCAGTGATGGAAAAGAAGAATTGTATGGATAGTTGAACCCTCAACATCTGGAAAGCTACCCCAAACTTTAGACAATATGCTTACCCTCTGTGATTTCTCAATACCTTCTGGAAAGCTACCGAAAAGTCATCTATGACCTGAAGAAACTTCTCATCTCGAGCTCTGTTTAAACAAAGGTCTCTCAAGAGGTCATGCATCTTGACGGCTCTGATCTTGCCATCAGACCTCCTCTTATTGATGAAAACGAGACTTCTTTTGGCCAAATCATCCAAGTATTCTTCTCCCAACTCTTCCATATCTTTTGATTCATCTGATGTTAGAAAACCTTCTGCTGCCCATAATCTGATCAGCTTTGAGGCCTTGATCTTATAGTTTCCTGGAAAACCTCCTATATAAAGAAAACATGGTCTTAAATGATAGGGCAAGTGTGCATAACTCAATGAAAATATCTCAGAAAATCTATCATCACTTGCATTTACAGTTTCCTTTACATTTTCCGCTATATTTATCCAAGTGTCCTGCATGTGAATAACCTTAGAGAGGATTCCAGCAATCACAACTATTGCAAGGGGAAGTCCTCCACAATTCCGAGCAATCAGCTTCCCAATTTCCTCAAGTTCTGTGGGGCAATGTTCTTCTGCAAACACCTTCTTTTTGAGTAGATTCCAACTCTGATCTACAGACAACAAATGCATCTCGTGATAACGCCTCAAAGAGTCAACATACAAAGCTATATCTAATTCCCTTGTGGTTACTAAAATCCGACTACCATTGGAATCATCTGGAAATAACCTATGTACATCATCCCATACATTTGTACTCCAAATATCATCCATCACTATTAGGTACCTCCTCCCCTTCAAGTATTGATACACTTGTGTTTTCAATTCTTCATCACTCTCATGTTGGTGTGGTTTGGATGCATCAATCAGATAAAGAATTTCTGTGAGAATTCCCGTTCGTTGTACTTTTGGGATACAGTCACGAAAGCACGAAAATCAAAATGATGCACAGATAAAGGGTCATCATGAGCATAAGCAGCAAGAGTAGTCTTCCCAATGCCCCCATACCAACAATCGGAATGATTTGGAGCTTAGACGACTCTCCAACCAAACGACCCTTTATTTCCATTAAATCTTCTTCAAACCCAACCATTATGTCGTCTTTCATGTTGGGTGCAAGTCTTGATGCAAAATTTATCGTATTTTTAGTTATATTAGATTTTATGAGCATAACTTCATCCCAAAAAATGTCTCTAATATCAGAAATCGACTCCTGCAACTCCAGGCACAAGGTGCGGATTCGATTTGACAAAATAACTCTATGCACAGCTTGCTGAAAACGATTTGAAGATTCATATGTCAAAGGAATTGTTTTACCTGAGATGTTGTATCTAATAATATCATGTGCCTGATGGGTTACCATTGCTATTCGTGCTTCTAAGCCCACTGCTTCTCCTGGAAAATCATCAACAAAACTTAACAATGAAATAGTAGTTTGATGCAGAGATCTAATGTCCTTCCTGGGGAAATAAAAATGCAGTGTTGAACATCATCTAGGACCTCCTCCCGCAGTATCTGCTCCAGTGAAACAAGAGCAGCGCGAGCCATTTACGATTTCCAGAGTGTAATCAAACTTTTTCTCTCTTATCAGATGGCAAATGTGAAAAAGAAACAATCAGAGGGTTTACTGTTTGGAGAGAGGGGTGGTGTATATTGATTATTGAGAAAGAAAACGAAGCCATTCCAACATGGTGGGGTCAATGTGGCAGCTAATCAAACAAAAATAAATGAGATGATGGGGTCAATGACAAATTTGCTTCAGGTTAGCAGACTACTCAGAGTTAAGACTTTTCTTCTTTGGCCCCATTTGATAAGGATGATGAGAAAAAGCGAGAAAAATGAGGTGAAAAAAGGAAGATGGTAGAAACTCACGATAGAGTAAAATAAAATAATTTGGGAGAAAGTTAGAAACCTAGTTGGGCTTTTCTATGGTCAGGGTCAAGCCATTAAGCGGTTAATTCTTTTACTTGGCGCTCTGCAAGCTTATACCTACTGTTGGATTTTTAATGAAATTTTACTGAGAAAAAAATATATGTATGTATGATACTATGTATATATATATATATATATATATGTCTGAATTTTAATATATATGTATATTTCATGTATGAAAACATATACACGTGGATGGAGAACAAAGAAAAATAGAGATATGAAAGAAAATAAACCAAAAATTTCTGCCCTATGATGTGTTCGTTTAAATGTCTGAACCATTTTGGGGTTGTCTTAAAGTTTGATATTATATGTGATGTATTTTATAATTTGCAGTGCCTTCAAATACTTATAAGTTAAAGGTAAATTATTGGGCTCTTCATGATTTTGCTTGCTTAAGACTTGCCTAGTGCATCGATGTTGAAGCCTTCGAATTGGAAAATAAGAATTTGTGACAAGGAAGTTACTGCGTGTGTCCCTTTGGAAGCAAATGTCATTTTGCTCATGGAGCTACAGGCATTTCTTTATTTTTAAAAGAACTTTTGTGTGAGACTCTCATATATGAGACGTGGTATAACAAAGGATTGTTTGTCATTGATTAATATATATTTGTGGAGTAGTTTTTCTTAGTATATCCTCGCGCATGAAATATGTTAATCTTTGTGAATTTCTAATGAACCAATTGATGAAACAACTACAGTGCTATCAGGATAGCTAGTTTAGAGAATTTGCACAATTTGCTTATTTTGATTTATTGAAATATTTTATCTTGCTTCCTTGGAAGTATCTTTGAGTTAAGGATATTATAAAATTTCCATCTTGCTTATTTGTATCTTGTTATAGAAGGTATAATTCTTACCTCAGGACCATGTTCTATGAATAAATTAGAAGTTATAGATTTTAATATATTAATTGTAAATTTTAATGTAAAGTGTAGAATATCGATTTTCCAAAGGGATCTTATACTTGCAGTTTATTGTGACTGGTACAAAGAAACTCGATGAGCATCTTTAATTTCTCTTATTCAACTTTGGTAACCAATTGAGGATGTGATGCGTAGATTATTTATTTTTACTTGTAGTTCGTTTGTTTCAACGTTATTTTGTGTTAGCATTTCATGAGAAATGAATTCACGGGTATATAATCTACATATTTATTAAATATGGTGCAGTAGTCTTCTTGATATTTTTCCAAGAAATCGAGAAGTATACGGTGCACACATCGACCCATTGCTCATTTAATTGGCTAACCTAGCGGTGAAAACAATAAGCAAAGTAGCAAGCTTTCGAATTTTCAATTATATTTGCCATCTTCATTTTCCCCTTTTTAGTTGCTAGCTGAGTATTTTGATTAGCCTTATGGCTTTTCTTCTTTGAGCCACTATCGCCTATCGGCTTTTTTCATTTGGTTGAATTTTATTTTTTTATCGGTCATTTAAATTTATTGGTATTTTAATTATATTGATTTGGAAAAAATCATTTTTATCTTAATCGCCTTAATTTCAAATTCATATGTTCAATTTTTCTACATTTAGGCAAATTTGTGAACCATTCATCTTAAATACTTTCATTTATGATGGAAATTGAAGGGCAATTGTTCTCAATTTAGAGCCTTCTTTTATAAATAAAAAATGGTTTAATCTCATATGAGGTGAGTGTATGCATGCACTTACTTTTAAAATAATAGTATGCTGAAACTAAAAATAAAAGTAAGCCGAAAAGTATCACAATAAAATTCGAGTGCATGCATGCACTCACCTCAAATGAGACCAACTCAAAAAAATTAAAATCTCTTTCAAGGAAAATATCTTAATAAAATAATAAAATCTTGTTTAAGAAAAGATAAAAACAAATCTAAAAAAATTGATATGGTGTGGAACAAAAATTAAGGTTTTCAATTATTAAATCATGTAAGTCCATCATCCATGTACGTTTTGTCTTCTTAAGGTTCCAAATTACTTCAATCCTTGTGAATTTGATGGTCAACAATCTTCTTTAAATCTTCATCATCTTTTCGTTTAATAGTATCACCAAGTAGGATTCACTCTCAATGCTTTGTAAATTTCTTAGTAGTATCACCATTAGGATTCACTCTCAATGCTTTGTAAATTTCTTTCAAGTATACTACTGAAAGTCATCTCCTTGTGATTAAATTTTGTAGGCATATGATGACATGTCTACTTGTCTGGTGATGGAATAACTTACACACTAACACTAACTGACCAAAAGCAATATATAAATGCGATCTTTACCGTTCAAGATGACATTCTTTGAGCCTTTTCTCCCTTAAACTACAAACATTATTCATCAATGAAAGGAATTATGAGAATTTGGGTAGGTGGTTAAATTGAAATTTTATTATGGAAACAATACAAATGAATCCAATTTCTGAGCAAAAAAACAAATGAATCCAATAAACCAACGACTTTGCAATAATTCATTAATACCCAAAAAATGATATCAAATTAGCAAAATACCAATAATTTCACAAACTTATCATGCTAACATCCTACAATAAGAATCACTTAATTCATCGTCCCAACAAAGTAAAAAGGTCGCTAAGAAAAGAAAAGTTATGCTCAAGGAAATAAATCAATTAAATTCTAAATTCCAAATCCGTCAAGACATGTTCTCCAGCCTCGTGTTCTTCTCCTACGGACTCCTCGTCGCTTGCGCCTATAGAATTTACACTGCACACACTCACAAATTGAACGAGAATCACAAATAAAATAAAGACAACAGAAAATTACACATACTCGGATCCATGAGAGGTGCAGATTGATCTCACGGAATCCGATTATCACATTTTTCACGAAATAATGGGTGGGTTTGAACTCGCCCTCTTAGCGAGGAGATGGCTTTGCTTATAGAGTTGCTAATCCAGGTATTCTCTCCATTGTGATCATCTATCAAACTATTATCACATTAAAGTTCACATCGATGCTTATAAAACTATGAAGAGTAATTATGTAGCATATATACATATATATGTTCATCAAAACTCGTGTGAGAGCAGCAAAAATGTGCAAAAAGAAGTTAAATTTAAGTTTGTAAGCTTCAAGAGATCCTCCATGTTTAACATCTTTTTATGTGCAAAAAGTAGTTAAAATTTCATTCCATAAAGCCCAAGCAAATTAGTAATATTATTGAAAGGAAAAAGAACATGTGCAAGCAAAGGATCAAAACTAAAACCAAAACTAGTACAATAAAGTCCCAATATAATGGGACCAAAAATATAACCAAGTCATTAAGGTGAAATGAATAATCTCCCAACAATTAAGCTAGTGGACCAGAAATTTCAGCGACAACTCTCACTAATACCAGTAAGTTACAAATCCAAAAAGATAAAGGACCAAAAATAAATTAAAAAACCTCAGCAACTACAACTTTATGAAACAAACCAAAAGCAATACATCAACACATCCCAATCAATCACAACAGCCAAACAAAATGACCAATAAACCAAAGACACAAATTAAAATTGAGAAAAATAATTCTTCTAAGGAAAACTCTATTAATTCGTATAGGTTAAGAAATATCATAGTCAAATAAATAGAAAGAATATCCAAAATTACATAATAGAATACTTTTTCAATAATCACATTATTTAGCATCAAATTGAAGTTACATAAGGAGTATCATAATAACATATTTTAAAAACAAAATCAAGAAGAAATGGAAAATCAAGTTCCCTTGACATATTTTCATATTTTCTTTTAAGGAAAATTCATGTATAAAATAATTAATCATGCTTAAAAATAGACAAAGATAAATCTAAATAGACTGATATGTACTGGAAGAAAAGTTGAGTAACGATTTAAATCCTCGGTTAAATCCATGTACGTTTTGTCTTCTTTAAGATTCCAAGCCACTTCAATCTGTATGTCTTGTGAATCGAACTCGAGCCGACGCTTCGTGTACTTCTTTAAATCAGTATCATCTTTCGGTTCAATAGTATCACCATTAGTATCTTCTCCGACACTTTATAAACTTGTTTCGGTATTCCACCAGTCATCTCCTCAAGGTTGAATTTTGTAGGTATACGATGACATGTCTCCTTATAGTATCACCATTGGTAATGGAGTAACCCACACACTAATCGTAACGGGACTACAAAAATAATAAATAATTTGTGTTCATAATGATCACATGATTAGTGCATTATCATTTAAAAAAAAGTATTCTCAAATGCATTACTTAGCTTGTGCTGAATTTTGAGAATGATTATACAAATGTAATGTCAATCTCCTACGGATGGTCACGAGACTCTTCCTATTTCATAATTCATGATAAATTGAGTATTAGTCACAACCGTATTCATAAAAAATCGTATTACAAAATATTTTATTTTACCTCTGTCAATGCTCGATTAACGCCTTCCTGAAACATCATGAGCAAACATACATATAAACCACAATCATATCTATATTGCATTAAAATCAAGACAAATATATAAGAAATAATATTCACAAATATCTTGCAGCTAAATAATGCAGGTATGCATTTCTTACCCATTTGTTTGTTGTGGAGTTGTATTAGAATAACAATATTTAAATGTATCATGCCAATTAAAATGCTTGAATGGTTCCCCGAACTAGACCACATACATACAACAATGAATATAGACCAACATTGATCATAACTCACATTCACTAGAAATTTCTAAAATGAAGACAAATTAATATGCAATTTTGCCTAAAGTCACAAATTCATTGCCCTTAGGTAACACCCGAACTAGTCACATAACAACAATTAGAATTAACTTAAAGTGCTACGCCATTACTAATTATGCATGACAAAGAGACAGAGATCCATTTTCAGAACCAAATTCCACCCATTAGACTCGTCTCAATTGCAAATATGTGCTGCAAAGTTTGGAAAGATGTTGTGTACATAGAATACAAACGGATTCTATAGTAAAAATAGAAAAATCACATGAGGGCATTTTTACACTCGCCTGTTTTTCTTAGCTCAAATATGCCACACCTCTCCAAATAAATCCTTCCTTCATAGACACAAAAATAGTCAAGTTATGATCCAAACAACATTAATAAATTTGTTATAATAGATTGAAAAGTCATCTTCCAAATCATTTGGTCCAGATCCAATTGAAAATAAACTAGAAAGGAAAAACAGACATAGAAGCACATTCTTACCTTGTTTAGCCAGGTAGAATTTCATTCTTTTACATGCAGGGAACTGGATAGCAATGTAACTCCAGCTAATGAAGGAAGAAAACCATTGTACAACCAAAGGCAAGAGAATAGAAAATAAAAACAAATAATCATGTCATGTTGTAGTCCCTTATTAATATCAATTGGAAATAATCAGAGTGCTAAAACCACAAAAAATTACTTTTGACATTTCTTAATTTCTACACCAGCACAAACCAATACCACAGTTAAAATGGGAAAGTGGCAATATGTATAATTTTAGATCACCAATAAATCATTCGTACAAGATTAACCGTTTTGTTTAATGTTCAAATTGCTCAACATTTTAAAAGGTTCCATAATTTTTACTTTGATCCATGCTCATATTGGTTTGTTGTCAATCATAATGTATTATACCTAAAAGATTAAAGTCAAATGACCAACCTATGCAGAATTCAAATTTTCCAGTACTGCGTCTGCCTACTCCCATAAAATTACGTCAAATACTGTAAACATCTGATTTTTCATTTTATGGTTCATCACAGAGCACTTCAGATGTCATCCACTCAGGCTACAAACAAAAGAAGAAGCTTCTTCTTATTCATTGAAGATCCAAAGCAAAAGAATGGGGCACCAGATTATTATGTAAGCAATTAAACTCAAAGTTTTAGCAGCAGATATAGATGAATAAGTGTTCACTTTTAATTAGGAGAGAGTAAGATCATAAACCATATAAACATACAATGTCAAATATTTTGGGCGTACTAAATATTATACGAATTAAAACCATAAATGAAATTCTAATAACATTTACAACAAAAGTAATCAAAATAAAATTATTGAATATATATTCTTGATCATAATGCAGAAAAAAAAATCACCAACAAAGTGTAAATCAAACCCAAATGATAATCCGTGTAAAAGAAAAAGCAAATGATAAAAACGCAGAATTCATGCATAGATTCGGAGTAAAACGAAAGAGAGAGAAATTCACTCACCATTATTGAAATTAAGATTCACCCAAGGCGGTCATTAATTTCAGACGCTCAACCACCTGCATCAACACAAAGCCGTCTCTCTCCGCCATTTCACACCACCATCTCATCTATCCTCCGATCGGTGACTTTCTCGAGTCATCGCCGTGTAGGGTGTGCATAATTCGGGTTGGACCGAAAAAACCGACCAAACCAGATCGAAATAAAAATTTGGTTCGGTGTTCGGTGTTCAATCTGAAGAAATTTAAAATTTCGGTTTCGGTTCGGTGTTCGGTTTTTACTAATGTAAAAACCAAACCGACTAAACCGACCGAATATTATATATATATATTATATTATATATATAATAATATTAAATATAATACTTAATATATTAATCAATAATACTTAATCCTATTATTTTATATTTATATTTTTATATTTGTTTTTGTTTTGGAGCGTATCATCGTCGAACTATAATTATTGTCTTTTTGATGTGTTTTTAGAATTTTAATATTAATTTTTGCACTTACTTTTAATTTTTTTAAAAATGTAAAAATTCGGTTTGTTCGTTCCGAGATCGAAACCAAACCGAAATATTTCGGTTTTCGATCGTTCGGTTTTGAAAATTTCGGTTCAGTGTTCGGGTTGGGAAAAAAATTCGGTCTACAATTCGGTGCAGGGGTTTTGGTCGGTTCGGTGGACCGAACCGACCGATGCACACCCCTATCGCCGTGCACTTATTTTTCGTCAAATATTGCTAGTTGAAATAATTAGGGCTGTGAAAAATTGTAGTCGAGAAAGATCCTAAGAATGAGAATTAGGGAAAAAATAGAATGTGGATTAGGGCAGGGATAGTGAGAATTAAGGATTTTTAAATATGTAATTATAAAAAAATTTATAATTAATATTTTTACTTATTTTGAATTAAAAAGAATATATTTGTCATTTTATATTTAATAATTCAATTTATTATTAAAGCAAGGTGTAGTGCGATTGCAATATGCACAAAGGTAAACGCTCTAATGCAAAGTGCAATTATCTAAAATAAAATTTATACGTTGGATCAAGAATCTAAGGGTATTTAAAGGGTTTCTGGCGTCGGGAAGGGCGAAACCTTCACGACCATAAAAACTCAACTTGGTTTTACCTTTTTCATAAGAAAAATATGTTTTCTACCCACTTTGACTTAAAAGCCTCTTTTTGAACCATTTTTGTTTAAAATGACTATAATGTCATTTCTTCAATTTTCATTAAAATTCTTACCCGCTTTACTACAATGCTTAAAACAGAAATAGTCCATTACGACCATATCAGGCCCCAACATGCTTCCGTAAACTAATTGTCTTATAAACCAAATTCATACCTTTTAACCGAAGTATCTTTGGGGTTATGCCCACCGAATTTTACAAGATGCTCCTCATAGCTCAACCACGCGGCCTCGGCGGATGGTTCTGTCATGGACTCCTTCATCAATACCGGTGAAACCTCGTTTCGTTCTCTATCTCAAGGTGTGAAATACTCTTTTGGTTTATGAACAACGGTTTAAAGAAACAAAGGGCAGAAAGCCTTTTATTTATATAGAAATCATAAATATATTACATGGATAAATCCCCTTCAGAAAGAGACTATCATTTTTAGCTATTCATAGTAGCTTTGCACACTAAGTACATTAGCTTAAGCACTCAAAACACTCAAACAAAGTTAAAACAAAGACTCTTATTGTTATCACTCTAAGAAAAAAAAAAGAGGATAATTTTCGGATGCCTCCTTCATTCTCTTAGTGGTTTGGGAGTCTCTCCCCTTCTATCCTTCATTACGAAGGTCCTTATCTTCACATGGAGGGGTCCTTCCTGTCGGGTATCCAATGTATTAGTCTTTGACTTCATTTTCCATTAGATTCTTGATGTCTTATCTTTTTGCCGGATGGCTCCAAAGTTCTTTGACTCGTTCTCCACTTTCTTTAGTCGGTAAGTTTCAAGTGGGAAGGGTATCCAATGCATTCTCGATGACTCTTGGACTCGCACCTTTAATAATTGGTTTCTTGTTAGACCCGCACCTTTAATAGTGGGTTTCTTGTTGGACCCGCACCTTTAATAGTGGGTTTCTTGTTGGACCCGCACCTTTAATAGTGGGTTTCTTGGCACAAATTTTTTTTTAACTAAATATTACATTTAAATTTTTCTCTTTTTCCCGGATCTCTTAAGATTGGGTTTTTAAACTCCTTGGGAAACTTGTCTTCTTCTTGGGATATTCTTCTTTTACGCCGGTCCTTTTTCTGGAATTTTTTTCCGAATAATGACCTTTCTTGTGTTTCACAACTTTTGCATATATGCTCATGCCATCTCCCAACATGAATCATGTTGCATACTTTGGCGTGTGTTTTCGGTCGTCGGTAACTTATTTTTTCAGATCATTGCTCGTTTAGTTTCAAACGCATCATTAGCAAATCTGGTGGTACCTCTGTCATCTTGTTAAGTAGAAAGGATTCATTTGCCGAGTTTTGATATATCTTGAATGAATACTTTACTTTGTCCATCTCGTGAGACAGACTCCAAATTCCCAAGCTTTTCTTGTGGACATTTCTTCTTTTGTTAGGTTGACGACTAGTGTTAGTTTTGTATCATGTTCCTTAATATAATTTAAGACCTTCTTGTCTGGCCTTTGTAGCTTCATGAAGTGGAAGAATGAATACCTTTCTACATTGTCTGCGGATCTTCATGACCCATTTGGGATGAACTTTATTTTGATTCGTCTCCCCTTTTGAGATAAGGGTTGTTATGCCAACATTCAACTACTGCATTAATAACCCAATATGGTAGCTTGGATATTTCATAAAAACCTGGCGAGACAGTAATAATTGAGGCAAGGGCCCCAAATTTATACCATCTATTGACCTCTATGGGATTTTCCCCTTTGAGTACTCATAGTCGTGGATATTTACCAGAGACATCAATGATAAAATGTTCGGCTTTAATCCATATCTTGTGACCAGGTCTTTCCATGTATCGTTGAAAAACCAAGACGACCTGAAACTTGGAATGTTAGTATCAACCTGTTTAGGACTGTCGAGGTCTTAGGTTGATCCCTTCCTCTTTAACCTCAGATTTGGGTTGACTTGAAACATCGGGTGTTCATCTCTTTATCTTCCAGGTTGGAAGAAGGACTTGTGTAGGCTGCGTCGGGCTTTCCCGGCTCTGGAACCTGGAAATCTTGTTGAGGTTCAGTTTGAACCTTTTATTCATTCTTTTCTTTCTACGGGTTACCGATGGTGAACTCCGCTCACGAGCAATGAAGGTTTCAATGCTTGCCACAATAAAAATTGTGAGTATCTTACTCCATTGATGGATGTTTGGACAGTTTTCAAATCTCCTTGTTGTACATGTCCACAGACTTTTGCATTTAAAGTCAATTGGTCATATTTCTTTTATAACTCCGTGATGTTCTCTCGGCGGTGTCTTACCCTTGTGGCGATGGAATCAACATCTAATGGTTCCATCTCTTGTTAAGAAATCTGCAAGAATATTTTCATGAGATTTAATAACGACAATATTAAACACATAATATTGACATTACTGCTTGCCATCTAATAATACGAGCCTTTTCTATTTTTATTCTAATTTATTTTTCAAAAAGGCTTTAACATTCATATTATCAACTATTAAAGTAAATTCTTTAGCAAGTAGGAATAATGGTCATTTCTTAAATGACTTCCAAACGCATAAAATTCTTTTTCATTGATATGTCGGGCTTTAGCTTGGCTTTACGTGAAGAGACCACTGTATACCTACATAGTTATTCTCCTATTTCGATTTTCTCATAAGCACAAGCGCCCATCGAAAATCATTAGCATCTGTATAGACTACTAATTCATCATTATCTTGAGGTATATATAGCGAGTTTAGGCAAGTCCTTATAAACTTGTTTCAACTCACGTACTCGTTGTGTATGTATTTCTTTCCATACAAATTTCTCTTTTGCATTGAAGTATTCTAAAATCTTTTCTATATTTTGCTAAGTCTTTGATGAAATTCCCGATAAAATTTATGACTCCTAAAAATTATTGTAAATGAGTCATATCTCTCAAGACGTCGGGAAAGTTGACTATTTTTCAACTATATGTCCCACGAAGTTCTATACCGGTATGATCAATAAGAACTCCTAAGAATTCAATTTTATTGACCCCAATTGTTGCTTACTTTTTAGAGAGCACCAATCCTTCTTTATGACATGCATCGAGAAAATATTTCTAAATGTTTGATATGATCTTTCTCATATTCTTAGATGCAATTAATATGTCATCAATGTAGACAAACATAAACTCGAAATAATCTTTAAACAAGTTATCCATTTTTCTTTGGTATATTTGGGGTGCATTAGTCAATCCCATTGGCATAACCTTCCAAATATATTGTCCTTGTGGTGTGGAGAAAGTGGTGTACTTCTTGATTCTTTTTCTAATTTAATACGGTAGAATCCAGACTTGCAATCAAATTTAGAAAACAGTTTTGCACCTCTGAATCAATTAAGTGTTCTCTGCTCGAATATAGTAACCATCAAACACAAGGATTTGATTAATCCCTTTGTAGTTTATTACTAATCGTGGTTTACCTCTTTTGATTTCTCCATGATTTCTTATCGAAATCCAAGACTACTATATGGAGAGGTACGGTTCAATAAGCTTGAAATCAATATGTCCCTTGATAATCATTTGCATATCCTTTTTATCCTTCATCATGTTCATACGATTTGGGTTTATATCTAACCAATTTTTTTTTCTTACCTTCTTTTACCTTTAGAATGACTTCGATTTCATTCTTATCCCACCAAGTCAAAGGGTTTTCATTATAGTTCCTTTGGATCTTTCTTTTAACCTGTTCTAAACTTATATAACAATCATCGTTAGTGTCTATATAAGTAGAATGTTCATAAAGTGCAGCCTTAAGAAGATGTATTGCTTCTTCCGTTGCGTTTTCACAACATTGTTGTCTACATAACAAGAGAGTTTTTTCAAATCTTCTCCTGTCATACATCTTTGGATGAGTTAATTTCACATCCCTATCACCACGTTTGCTACGAAAAATTAATAGGTAAAATCTTGTTAAACACCTTTTCTTTCCGCAAAACTTGTATAATGTTACCATAATTTGTTGTAAACGTTAACAATTTTTTATTGTTATCTTGTTCATATTTTGCAAAAGTTTGGATAAAATTATTCCCTAGCAAAATATATGCTCTGTATCATGAAAATAAATGGGCGGTAGTTTAACCTTATACCACGGACTTTCAAACGCTCCACCTATCATGATATAAGCTTCCTGGATACCCTCGTTAAGTACCAATATATTCTCGTGAGAAATCTCTTCCTATAATAACCAGTAATTTCTCACCGCTTCTTTTGGAAAGACTCCTGGTTTTGCGGTACAAACACTGAACTCGAATCAATATAAGTTGCAAAATATTTTGACTTATACCGATTATATAACATACCAACCGATATGTATATCAAGAAGGGACTAGTCATACTAGCCGTCCAACTCGTATGTAGATAATTTTTTGAAATATCTACGGGTGCTTGTTCTATATTCTTGTATTATATTCTTATTTTCGTTAATTCGACCGCATTCTTTAATTTTTCTCTTGTGGTATTCAAGTCCATTAAAATATCTCTTTTTCATTCTTATTAGAGATTTTGTTTCACTTATTTTAACTGAATTGAATAACTCATTATAACTTCATCCATTTATTCTACTCTTATGGTATGTCCATCTATATCGAATTCCATACTTTTTCCTTTTCTTCCCTAGGGTTGATGTTCTTCAAGGAAACTTAATCCCAATACATAACCCCGGTTCTTGTCACGCTTTCCCATTGACCCAAATCTCATGGCTTGTCATTTCCAACATGCCTTCATATTTGCCGATGCTAGGTTCTGCAAATAACACAGTCATCGCAAGAAAAATAATTAGAATATCAAATATTACTTGTACCTTTTTCCATCCCTAATTACACCTAAGTATGGTCATTACACTTATTTCCTTAGGATGTTCTATCTCATTTATTTCTCCTTCTTCATACTTAAGAATTTTGATTCTTTCTTACGAAAAGGAAATTCTATTGTTATTCTCAGATATAGAAGGTCTTCCTAAAAGCTGGTTTTATCTTTAATAGCAATATTAACTCCTCCAATCCTAGGTAATTGAACCGGGTTTGGTGTCATAACTTTCGCAAATTCTTTAAAGATTCTAGGGATCTCTATATACTCTTTCCTAACAAACATTTCGAATGATTGTGTTGGAAAGTGCATAAAATATTCTATATGTTATAGAGTATGGTCTATCCCCTGCTTTCATTAAATCTTTTCTTTTAAAGTCTTGATATAAGGCCAGGACTCTATTAAAATCTTGGTCCGCTAGGTTATATACAATCCTAGGATGGATTTCAAACATGAGTTTACCCACATATAAATTTCCTACCATTGTTCCAAGACATGCATCTCTTAGGTCATTGATTCTTTTATCCATTATAGATAAATGAATTTCTCAATCAATTCCTTCTTTGAAGGTAGATTTAATTACTACTTCAATGGTTCCAATATGGATCCATTTCATAGTGATTGTCACTTCCTCTTTCATCCCGCTTAATTATTCTAGAATTTCTTCTTTGGGAATTAGTTGCATTTCCATTACATTTCCTGTAAGTTCCATAGGAATAGAGAAATCACTTGTATTCACGTTAGAGATGATGTGATGATTTCGTTGTCCTATACCTATCTGGTTAAGGACTTTACCCATATTGCTGATCCCAAACCCATCGTGTGGGCTTATACTGGATTGTTGTCTCATGATCTTTTCCAAGGTCCTTGATGAGACCGTCGGTTTGGAAAAGAAACCTGCTAGGCTTTCGTTGGTCTCGCAACCTATCCTCTCCTTGATCGACTTTAAGTCGGATCCATCTTCTCGAGGTTAATATTTCTTCCTCATATATACTTGTATACGAGGGAATATCCTCGAAAGCCCGATAGACCGGTTTCAATTCTCCATAGTAAACGCATCGAGAATATTCGTCGTTGCTTGAATTTTATTTCTTCGATTTGTGAGCCTCTTTTTTCTTTTGGGGACAATCTAGAGAGATATGTCCTGGCGCACCACATGTCCAATGATTACAATCTTTGAAACTTTCATTTACCTGGTTTGGGCTCTCCTAAAAGTTTTTTTGTTCGTGTTCTCCGGTGGGTTTCTGTCCTTTTTGGCCTCCTTGGGATGACTTCTGGTTGGTCTGATCTTTATCCAAATTTATAATATCGACTTTAGATTTTGACCACCATGTCTTCTTTACGAAAGAAGATTTTCTTTGTGATCCATCCTTATAGGAAGAGTATCTATGATTCTTCTTCCTTCCTTTATATCCACTTGTTTCTCCAATAACGGTTGGAAAATTGTTATTTTCACAACAAATAGGAACTTTCTTCATTACTCCTCGTAATCTTTTTTACATTTTTACGAATAGCTGCTTGTCGACACCATTCTCCTAACTTATCTTTTAGGAATGACATCCTTCTTCTAATCGTATCCATTTTTCTTACGGTACTTTATATGATTGGATCAACATTTCCCTCCATGGACTACATATTTTCGCGAAGAACATTTGACAAGCCACCACGGCATTGATCTTTCCTTCGAAGATATATTTACGAAAATAATATATGTATTTTATCTACTTCGCAAATATTCCTTAATTCGAGAGCAAAAATATTTGGGGGTATTCTCTTGTCATTTCTTCATTTCTTTTATCGAAATAACCATCTCCAAGGAAGTTGATTTTGATTATTCCTGCAATTCGGTCGACTATGTCTAGCAGGGAGTCTCCTCACGTGACTTCTTCTTTTGAAGCTATTGCACTCTCCCATCTCGTTGGAAATCCATTGGTTAGGATTTACTAACCTTAACGCACGGAATGATCGAGCCGGTTGGAATTCTACGTACGACTATGATCCTCGAGTCCAAACGCAACCACGTATATTATTCGGATTGCTTTCATAGATTCACCATTTAAGTGCCTTTGATATAAGTCTTCATGTGATTCGTATGAAGAAGTAGTTGAACGTCTTACTACATCTTCATTCTAAGAAATATATACGAGAGAGAGTGAGAGATTTCCAGAGATTAATTCATTAATCTCATCCGAAAAATACGCGTGTATTTTTATCAAATAGGATATGGAAGTTATTTCACTAACTTCCATCATCCATATCCACTTTCATGTGTGGATTATTAAATAAATAATAATTAATTTATTTAATTACTTTCATCTCCCACTCACACATGAAGTTTGAGTCTTATACTCATATACTTCACTTATTTATACAATCACATAATACATTTTCATACAGGCAAATAAATTGTGTGACCCTCGAGAATATGAGTTTTTGTGCGCTATACACTTGTTAAGGATATATAGCAACTCAACTTGTTTTATATGTAGAATTCAAAACTCGTAATACCCGAATTCTTTCAATTAACACAAATTGACATATCTCTTTCAATCCCTTGAAATATTAGAGCATATTTAACTTTTCATCAAATCTATGTATTCATAATCAAGTTCTCAACTCGATTGACCGGTCAATGAATCACAATAGATTGTGTTAATAAAGACATCCTTCCTTTCACACAAAATATCTACTGAGACTCCCACTATAGCTGCTTTCCTAGACATGTACCGCATCTTTGAATTATCTTAGCTATTGGTAACATGCTAAAGTAGCAACACTAAAGTGGAGACTTAGAAATATAGTAGAAAGTCTTAAGGGTACTTTAAGAGGTTCATTTAAACCTCAAGGCCTCATACAATGAGAAAATAAGGATATCTTTCTCACTTCCTTATGGTCAACTTAGCACATGTGGTATGAAACACATGTTACGATGTCTTGAACTTCCGTAATGGAAGTGTGTGTCTTTGAGTCATTTTATTTCTCATCGACATCGTATAAATCATAGTTCAAGTGTATTCTCGACACTTAACTTGAATTTCCTCCCACTATAGTCTAGGGAATCCATTGATTTAGCTTATGAACAAGTCATATAGATTTGTGGCAAAATCTATTGCGATTATTTTCAAATAATCTTATCTCTACACACACTCGATGTCGGAGGTGATTGCTCGTATGAGTGAGCCAATCTATACTTGTCGACACACTATTATGTGAATCATCACATAAATTACAATACATAAATCTCTAGCAACATTAACATATACTCATACCATGTTCAAATCCATTTAAACTTTAATCTTAGATGTCCAAGACATCTATATGAACAAGTTTGACGAGAGGATTTGCTAACATTTATAAGTAAAATGTATTTTAAGAATCACTCTTTCAATCTTTGTAATATCTCTACAAAGAACCTTTTTAGAGTATTTGGTTTTCTTGATACTTGGAATATCTAGTGTAAGCTTTAGTTGCTTTGACAATCACTAAATAGTAGCAACTCCCACTAAAGTATTTTATTCCTCAACGAATTGTAGCAACATCTCTCACCGGGATATATGATTCCATAATGAGTGGCAACAACTCCCATTTGGAGTGTTTAAGTCCACAATGAATCGCTACATCTCCTATTGAAGTGTTTGATTCCATGATAATCTCTACCGCTCCCACCGGAGTGTTTGATTACTTGGTAAATCGCTACAACTCCCACTGGAGTGTTTGATTCCAAAAATGAATCGCTACAACTTCATTTAAAGTGCTTACTATTTTCCAAAAGTTTCAAGAAATCTCTTAACCAAAATACCTCTTGTATCAGATGCACATGCCACAAGTTTGACTTCTATAGTGGGCGAGTGCTATACAGATCTGTCTCATACTATGTCATTAGATTGCTTCAATTTTCAAGCAAGATGACATAAGCTGGAATTTGATTTACGTTAATCTAAATCACTATTCCAGATTGTATCTGTATAGTTTAAACATTTAAATTTTAAATTATCTCCTTGAGATAATAATCTGCAATACCACTCGGATATCTCAAAAAATCAAACACTTTCTTTTAGTGTTTTTCTCGGATTAATTGAAATCTGCTAACCAAAACTAATAGCTCAACTATTGTCTCAATGTGTGCACAACTTAGCATACATTAGACTTTCAATTGCATTTGTATATGATATTATTGACATTCCATCTTTGAGTTTCAAGACACACATCACAAAGACAATGACTCGTCTTTCACAACATGAGTATCAATAGGTTTTCATACACCTATTTTAAATTGTTTAAGAAGTCTCCTTTCGTAAGCCTCTTAAGACAACCTCAAGTAACTTCTTCGAACAATCTTTATGGATTTTTCCATAAAAAAAAAAATATACTCACGGTTGTCATTCCAGCTAATAATATAACAATAAAATAGTATTAGAATTACAAAACTATCTTGGACCGTTTAACTAAGCACAATGATCTTTGTCTTTCACAACAAAGTTATATGAGATAATCATTTAAATGAAATCTCAAGTTACAACTGTCTTGAGGATTATTTAAGTTCGCAAATCGACTTTTCAATTTACAAACATTATCCTCTTAGAAGATTGAATCCTACATGTTACATGTAGATTTCTTCTTCCCATTTCCCATTGGAAAAACTAGTTTTTAACGTCCAATTTGATGTAATTCTAAATCCAAACTTGATATATTAGCTAGAATCGGTTGAGGTAAAAATTACAACAGATGGAAAAAAGGGTGATACACTCCTTTTAGAGTATAAATTTTCCATCGCGTAAACTTTACTACCTCACTATAGAGTCATCAGTCTCAATTTAATTTTGAGAATTTCATTAATTCTCAATTACTAAGTGTCTTGACGAAAAAATCTACAAGTTTCCAAACTTCGTTTGACCTTAACAACTCAAGTTTGTCTTACATTGCTTTCTTTCACTAGTCTTTTATCACCCGAGATGGAACCTTTGACGTTTGTAGGTTCTTCCCCATTCACTAAAGACTTATCATATTTTTTTACGGATATCATAATGTCATTCAAGCATATATTCTCTAGACAATTACTCTCATCAAGATCCATCTCGATCTTAAAAGGGTAAAAAATCTATCAAAGAACATTTATATTCTCTAGACAATTACTCTCATCAAGATCCACCCGATCTTAAAAGGGTAAAAAATCTATCAAAGAACATTTTATCGGTAAATCACTCCCACTTGGATATGATAGAGAGTGATTACTACAATCCTAAAAAAATACGATTTAGATTTTATGTGATTCTATCTCAAGTATACTTCAACCTATTTGATCAACGATTAACACGTATCCCTTAGATTTTACAACATACCTAATGAAGGTACAATTAATCACATGGACCCAACTTTCATACCGACTCAAAGAATCATGTATGTGAGCTGCTGATCCTTATATCTAAGGATACCGATTAGGTATTTCACCTATCGGTAGATCAAAAAAGTGTTTGAAGTAATCAACTATGAATAGTCATTACCAAACAACCATCAACAACTAATAACTACCCATCTCTCCTCGGTAGAGATGATAAAATTAGCTTATGTTAACATGGATCTCCTCACATCCAACAATGTTTAAATCTCTAGATCGGTACCACCATTATGTAATGGTGTACAATATTTTAATGATTGTTGGATTTTGTCTTTCTCATTACGCAGTCCATTGAAGCTGTATGGATCTCGTACGCGCTCTAAAGGTTCTTAAAACCTTTTAAAGTCATGTCTTTTAATTCACAGACAATGTAGGAAACATCTAAAACCATCATAAGTCTTAGACATGTGTGAAATTAAACAGACACCCTTTAAAGCATGAAAAATCCATTAACGCGAATATTGAAAACCATAAGCTCCGTGTTAGTTGTTTGACATTCATATAATCACATTTATCAAAACAAAAATAATTGCAATGAAGAGTCAACTTAACAGTTTTATTAATGGTTTTCAAGTCACTTATTAGCAAGATTATGTTCACATTTGATAACTCGACTTTTAAAAATTGAACTTCAAAGTTCTTCTTTCACAAGTCAGTTCATCCAATCTTGCATAACATGACTTAAAACTAGTATGCTAGATGTCATTATTCACACAAGCATTACTAGTAGAACATACTTATAATAAATATGAACTAACTTCATAAAAATTAATAGTAGTTCTCATACAATCCAAAACCACATAAAACATTTTAAAGGAAGTCAAATACCATAATACACATTGTAAATACTAATTTCAACCATGTTATATATGAAAACAATAAATCATATTCCAATTATAGAAGAATAAATACAGAGGTGAGATCTCAAGCAATCTCTAAAGTAAACAAGAGACTATACACTATGAAACATTGACCATTGTCAATTTCAAGTTACAAGTCCCTAGACTTCAACTCGAGCTTAGTTCTCCGCATAGTGCATCTTGTCCCCATGTTCATCTGTCTTTAGTCAACGATCTTGTAATCAATGAGTCTATAATCCACAAAGATAAGACTCATTTAAGAATACATTTCAAAAAAATTATGCTCAAAACAAAAATTGGAAAGAACTACCTAGTCCTCTTTTTGGACTCGGGACATTCATGAGTAAAATGTCCACACTTGTTACATACGAAGCATGTCATTTCACTCTTATCCATTTTCAGTCTAGCATATTTTCTCTTTTTATTCTTCCTATCATCAGAATTGACTCCAAGATTCACCACATTGTATCCGGTTCGAAATTGTTCGCCCTTTCTTTCTTTCTTTCTTTCATCTTTGTTTCATGTTGTTGAGTGGGAGTTTTAGCTATTTACTTTGATCATGATGCTAGAACTTGTTTTTGTTCATGTTTTGGAACTGAATCTGTTTAAGGAGGATACTTAATGAGATTGATGATTAATGGCTTTAAGTCATTTTTCGATATTGAATTTCGTATCGAATTATTAGGATGTCGATTAGCTTAACATAGAACAAATTAATATTCATTTATGTATCAATTTGTTCTATGTTAAGCTAATCGACATCTGAATAATTCGATACGAAATTCAATATCGAAAAATGACTTAAAGCCATTAATCATCAATCTCATTAAGTATCCTCCTTAAAATCGATTCAGCCCAAAACATGAACAAAAAACAAGTTCTAGCATCATGATCAAAGTAAATAGCTAAAACTCCCACTCAACAACATGAAACAAACATGCTTAAAAACATTCAATCAATATTAATGCAATAAAGCACAATCATGTCATAAAAAAGCAACCAAAATAGTTACGGTATTCTCGGAAGACTATCAAGTCTTAAATACCAACTATTAAGGTCATTCAAAAAATGATCTTGTTTCAAAGCAACGCTCTTAGGTAAACTCCTTAAAATTTTGGATAATCTATGATGTAATGTAGACGCTCACGGAGTACTTCATTAGTACTTATTAAGAGAAATCATGATAAAAGGATCTACATGGTGATTCTTCATCCGAACATTATTCGACTTTTCAAGTTAAAAACGTCGGATCGTCGAATCGTTTATTTGTGTAAACATGTTGTTCATTCAACTTGTCTCTGTATATACAATACCCTATTATCACTTATTTCTTTCATAGTATCACAATATTCATAAGATTCCAATTCTAATTAAAATTTTGTTTATTTTATTAAAAAAACTCCAAAAACTACTTAAAGTTTTCTTGGAAGTGCCTCTACTCAAATCTCAACTCTTATTAAGTTTTGAGCTCTAAAATTGGAATTAACTTATGATATACTAAATCGAGCTATACATCTTCATCATAGAACTTTAATGTTCCAAAACAATCGCATGATAATTTTTCATCATGTAATTCTTAAAAAATGCATAGCACCTACCTCATTGTTCGAATTTCAAGAACCATAATTGTTCTTCTACTCTTCGAGTCATACCCATAAAATGAGCAACCATTAAACTTAATTAATACTTAAACCCTTTTTTTTTAACACATGAATTTAAAGCTCACTATTACACCAAGAAAAAATTTATTGTCAAGTGTAATAGGCTAATTCACAAGTGAAATAAGTTCAATTATGGTTCTCATCTCAATGGATAAATAAGTATTCAAACTTTAATAGTTCAAATACCTCATATTTATGCATAATAAGAATATATACTGAAAAATATGAACACAGGAATTTACGGCACCAAAATCGGAGTTAAAACGAGCTCAAACGAGTGAAACAAGTTTTCATGCGCGCGTAGGGCCGAAAACAGCCTTCCAGGTGGCCGGAAACCACCCATATCCGCCGGAAAAACCGCCAAAAATCAGGAAAACCGCTTCCACACGCCGGCGGCGTATTCTTCACGCGCGACCGCCATCCACCGGCGCGTGGGCATCACGCGCCACCACCGTACACCGGCGCGTGGTCGTCACGCGCCACCACCCGGGCCGTCGTCCACCGGCGCGCGTGAGTCACGCGCCTCCGTAGTCTCCGTCGTCCACCGGCGCGTGAGGGTCACGCGCCACCGCCCTCCGCCGTCGTTACCGGCGCGTGAGGGTCACACGCCACCGCCGTCGCCGCTCTCCGCCGGCGTGGCTCGCCGGTTCGGCTCGGTCTTGATCAGTCGTCCGGTTCGCGTTCAATCTGGGTTGGGTTGGACCGGTTCGGGCGGTTGAGTTCGGTTGACCGAGTCAAACTACCTTTGACTTGGTCTTATCCAAAAGTTTCAAAAATACAAACAGGTCCTCAAAGATTGTCTAATTCTCATAAAAGCGACCCAAGAATTTTCTGAATCTTTTGATTCACCCCAAATTAAATCAAATTTTCAAAAATCATAACTCAGTCAATACTTGACCAAAATTAACAAACTTTATATCCACGGAATTCTCATTCTACGTACTACAATCTAGTAACAAGAACTCATCACGATTCATGATATAATGTTCGTAATTTCCAGTCAAAATTTCTGTGATTTTACAAAGACCGATTTTTATCTCTACAAGCGGTAAAACCAAAAATTACGAAATTTTGCAGATTGAATCTACACTATACAAGGCATGTACAGTAAAATTTTCAGCCTCTAAATCTACCGTTTCATAAAATCGAAATTTTGAGAAAATCTGATTCACATGAATTCCGTATAATCACATGCATAACATATACGAGAAAAAAATCATATGTACGTATCTAACATATGAACATGCATAGAGAATCATAAATCACATACGAGAATCCAACACATTGGCTCTGATACCAATGTTGGAAATCCATTGGTTAGGATTTACTAACCTTAACGCAATGGAATGATCGAGCCGGTTGGAATTCTACGTACGACTATGATCCTCGAGTCCAAACGCAACCACGTATATTATTCGGATTGCTTTCATAGATTCACCATTTAAGTGCCTTTGATATAAGTCTTCATGTGATTCGTATGAAGAAGTAGTTGAACGTCTTACTACGTCTTCATTCTAAGAAATATATACAGAGAGAGTGAGAGATTTCCAGAGATTAATGTTAATCTCATCAGAAAAATACGCGTGTATTTTTATCAAATAGGATATGGAAGTTATTTCACTAACTTCCATCATCCATATCCACTTTCATGTGTGGATTATTAAATAAATAATAATTAATTTATTTAATTACTTTCACATCCGATTTTAACGGATCCAACCATGATTAACTCGATAAAGCTAACAAAATTTTCTTTATCAAGTTCCAACGTGCTTCCTACGATTTTCATCGCAGTCACCCATTCATCGATGAGTTTTTGATGTTTCTAAAATGCAGGATATCCAGTTTAACATGACTTCATATGGATGAAGGGGCTCTAGAAGTGTTTTTCCCCATAGACTACTTGTTGGTCCATAAAAGAGATCTCGCGCTCTATTTTTCTCGTGGTTTTGGGAGCGAAGTATACTCCGGGTTTCTCTTACGGAGATCTTGTAGCTCGTACGCCCCGCTTGTTCGATTGTAGACGAAGTTGGATTGTGTGTCTCCGTTTCTTCGACGTTGTTAACTTGAACGTTAACCAAATCTACAATCTCGAGATTTGAGAGAGATTCAGCTAAATCTTGTGTGGATTCAGCTAACTCTTGTAGATCTGTTAGATTGACTCTTGAAAATTCCATTTAGAAAGTCTTCATAAAATCAAGAAGCATTTCTTCATTGGTCTTTTCTTTTGGAATTTCCATTGCCTTGCCTTTATGGTTCGCGTGGATCCTTTAAACTCATTACTAATTTTTTTGAGTTTTAAGATTTCGGAACATTAGTAATTCTACTTTTCGGATCTTGAATTTATTTTCTAGATACGAAATCTTTTGACAAGTTGTGGCAAGACATAGTTTACTTTTTCAAGTTCCCCATTTATCTTGTTGCCATAACTTTGGAGTGTCTTTTGGATCTCTCTAGCATCAATAGATCCTTGAGAGTGATCCGGACGGATTTCTTTCCATGCGGGCATAATCGAATTCATGAATTATTCCGATGTGAAGCTTCTTGTATGTTTTGTAATTCTGTTTGTAGTATGAGATTTATCGCGAGATAATTCAAGCTGTTTTCTTCTTGTAATTTACATAGTCTAAGGGTTTCCCCTTGGACTCTTGCGATCGCTTGATATATATACCGATTTTGCCAATATATAATCTCAACGCGATGCTCTTCTTTATGTGTCTTCAAAATTTGAAGATATTCCCTTTAGTAAATACATCTCGAACATTCTTTTGGATTCATATTCTTGTAAAAGGTCTCCTTCCGTTAGGAAGATTTAACCCATGTAATATAATTATGATTTCTTCATAAACGAGGCTCTGGTACCATTTTACGGCGTCGCTGGTAAACATAGGTAATTCGTTAAAAGATCAATTAAGTTCTCTTAGTTTTCCTAGAAGAAAACTATGAGGGCATTTTAGTCTTAAAAGATGGGGTGGGTAAAAATATTTTTCTTATATCTTAGGGTATAAAATATTTTTTTGTTATGAAAATGAGTATTTTACCCTATTTCCCAAATAATTATGTTATTGTTTGGTAGGATATACTCCTTCTATTCATAATATATGTCGTTTTGACTTTTCTTATTATTTGCAATTTAAATGTTATTTTGCACTTTTCAATGTGAATTAATTTATAGTTTTTTTCCAATTTACCCTTAGTTTTTTTAAAAATTACATTGATAATAATAATATTTAAAGTCATGTGGAAAATTTCAAAGCTATTAATTAAGGATATAGAAGGAAGTAAATAATTTTCTTAAAATGTGTATATGAGCTTAGGATGACATATTTTTTGAATAGGAGAGAGTATTTAAGATGATGTTAATTTTGATAATTTTATTTGGTAGAAGATATATATAATTCATAAAAAATGATAAAAATAATATTTTACCCTTATTTAGGAGGGAAAATAATGTCATTCACCATCATTTATTCTCATTAAGCACCACAATTGTCTTATATTAATTCTCATTCCTATTGTCATTAAAGAATTTACAATCAAGCGCCTCCTAAGTCTATTTTTGTGGGGTGGTAGTAAATACTTCCTCTGTCCCATTAAAAATTTCACACTTTCATTTTTCGTCCGTCCCATGATAAGTTTCACATCTTTAAAATGAAAAACTCTTTATAAATTTCACCCTCACAATTTTTATTAATTTACACAAATATCATTACTTTTATTCTCACATACACATAACCCAATAAAGTTTTTATTTTTTATTTTATACATAAAAATTTAAAAATTACCCCTCAAAACCTCAATCATTACTCTTATTTTTAAAGTGTGTGTCCTCCTCTGGCATGAAATTTTTTTCGACGGATAGAGTAACTTATATCGATAATGAATGAGTATTAAAATATTTGTACAAATTAATTGTGGGGTCAAAAGAGAAGTTCCGAGAAACTTATGGGACTTTGATGAAATGTGGGCCCATGACAACCACCCTACCGACGAAGAAATACTACACATGGCAACACTAAGGAGGCTCTTTCACTTTCCTCTTTAATCCACTTCCCTCGTTTGGCCAACTTTTTGACAGCACACCACCTTTTTTCTAAATTCCTATCCAATATTAGATTTTGGATTTTATCAATCTTTTTCCATTTATGTTTTTTGTGAGTCATCTACATATTTGTACGGTGTAATTGAGCCTAGGGAGATGTGGAATTTTAATTACTTATGCATATTTTTTGGAATACAGATATTGAAAAAAAAATTTGTTGATTTTTATGAGAATAAAGGATAAGAAAGAAAATAAAGTCTAAGAGTATTTTGGATAATTTAATGAGATAAAGTAGGAGAAAGAATAAAATAGAGTAGAATAAGTGACATTGTTAAAATTTAAATGATATTATAAGGGTATTAATATTGTGTGATATTTCCTTTTTAGAAGTGTGCATAACTTGTTGGGACAAATCGAAAAGAAAAATGTACATAAGTTAATGGGACGGAAGTAGTAAAATGTATTTTTTTAATTCCAATTATATAGTGATTGAGTTTTGCACAAAGATTAAAAATTTTATTAAAAAAATAAATTACACAAGTAAAATTTCTATTATAACCATATTTAATAAAAATTATAATTTCCAATATAATTAATGCATAGTGTAATATTAGTAAATAACTAGAAAATATTAGTCTATATAATTGGGACATCCATAAAAGAAAAAACAAGCTTATATAATTGGACAAAAGGAATATATTTTAGATTGTTTAATTAAATGACACAGTATTAATGAAAGTAATGTTTATTAGAAGATTAGAAGATGTAAAGTGAAGAGTAAAATGATCTTTTCAATTTTATTAAAGTAAGTAATTAAGTGGCTGATTTAATTATAGTGGAGAATTGAATAACATAAGAGATGTTTGTAATTGTTTAATTTGATAGCGTATAGTTATTATTATTATTATTATTATTATTTTGTTATTTTGAGTATGAGAAAATAAAATTATAACGTCTATTTTTTTTAATTTTGAGCAATCTAAACTGTAATGGAGAGAGTATCTATATTAATATAATTTAAATATAATATTTCATCTGTCTATCAAGTTTATTTCACTTTGTTTTATTAGGACGTCCACCAAATTTATTTTCGTACCTTTTTACCCTTATCATTTTCACCCTCATTCAAGTATTCAAATATTATTAATTTTATTCTCATAAATAATCACTTTTTTCATAATCTCACTATATGTCACAATACTTTTATTTTCCACTTTATTTTAAAATTTATATACAAAAATATGGGAATAATATTGGTGGATGGAGTGAATACTAAATTTATCTAAAAATGGATTTAAGAAATAAATATGGCAGATACCGACCTTGCCATTTTTGTCTGTTTAGACACCTCATTTTGGTTTCTTGTGAAAAGATTTATGGTTTGTTTGATTGAGTTTATATATATTTTTTTAAATCAATTAATAAGCTCCCTAAAAATATTTAATAAAATAAGATGATTAATAGGTGAGTTTTTAAATTTTTTTACACTAAAAAAATTCACCCACCTCACTCTAATCTAGGCGCCCAGGTAGGACGTAGTATTCGAAGAGTTATATATAGGGAAAATTACTTGTACATTTACAATACTGTTCACTTTTACAAAAAGTCAAAATACTATTTGAAAGTGAGTGATTTGTCCATTTTGTCCTCCACAACAAGTTTCTCTCTCATAATTTTCAATGTCTCTGTTTCCTCACTCTCTTCCCCCTCTTGGTAGTAAACCCTCACTGTCTCCTCAATCTTCTTGGCGTCGCAAATCTCTTCCCCCTCTTGGCGTCGTTAATGGAGAAGGGTGACTCTTCTCGGCGTCGCCGTCTCTTCCCCCTCTCTTGGTAGCCGTTGATGGAGAAGGGCGACGGGCTATGCGATGATGGTGTGGGATGCGCGGCGACGGTGATAGGTTCGCGCGACGGTGGTGGGTGGATGGAAAGTCGGCGGCGAAGGTGAGTGGTTACGGCTGTCTTGTACAAATGTGCA
Source organism: Paraleonurus japonicus (assembly GCA_030762865.1). Taxonomy (NCBI): domain Eukaryota; kingdom Viridiplantae; phylum Streptophyta; class Magnoliopsida; order Lamiales; family Lamiaceae; genus Paraleonurus; species Paraleonurus japonicus. Next base: position 16,569,491 of record CM061060.1, on the reverse strand, counting down.
AGAGAATGTGCAAATGTGCAAGAGTGTGATGCGGTGATGGAGATGGTCAACGGCGGTGGGTGGATGGTGATGGGGTCGTGCGACGGTGGTGGGTGGATGGAAAGTCGGCGACGAATGATTGTGTTGAATGGTTGTTGCAGGTTGGGGAAGCGCGATGGGGGTGCAAATCTGTGAAGGAGACGGTGGGTGCACTTATCGCCGTGTGGGTGCACTCACCAATCGATGGGTGTATCTCGTCCATGTACATATGTGCAAGAGAATGTGCAAATGTTGAAGAGGAATATACATATATGTTGGTCTATGTACAAATGTGCAAGAGAATGTGCAAATGTTGAAGAAAAATGTACATATATGGCCAAGCACGGCGGCGAGAGTGACGAGCTAGGCGACATACGGCGGTGAAACCCACCACAAATCCAGTACGAATGTTGCCCAAATCCAATTACAGAAAGTGAAATTTAAAAAGTGAGAAAAAGTGATGAGGTGATGATGTGAGTCGTGGTTCTAACAATGAACAGTAAGAAAGATTGAAGAGGAGCAGTGTTTTGTATACGAGAGTAATTTTAAGGGTATAATGGCAACTTTTTTTGTTTTTGTATACGAGAGTAATTTTAAGGGTATAATGGCAACTTTTTTTGTTTTTGTATCCGAGTAAGTTCAAACGAGTGTTTTGTATCATATTGTAACGTTGAACGGTAATATATACCTAATAGTAGTTGCCCTTAAATATACCCTACTTCAATCTCACCCCACCCATATACCAACCCATGCCCTACCACTCCATATCCCTAACATAAAAAAAAATTAAAATTTAATTATTTTATATTAGTATTGAAATTATAAAAACATTTTTCAAAATCTATCAAGGAAATTATAAAATTTATTAATCTTTTAATAACTTATAAATAATTTAAAAATTATACTCCATCTATCCCACAAAATTTGCGTACTTTTTTTAAAGTTTGTGGTACAAAAGTTTGCATATCCCAAAATAAAAATATTCAATCACGACATTCACACTCAAAATATACACATATTTATCATTCGAGTGATTACTTTTGAGCCCCACATATATTCAATTCAATTAATTCTTTTATTTTGTTTATAAAAATTTATATTTTTATCGATAAATATTAGTTTATTACTCCCTCGTCTACTAAAAGTATGTTCGTTTGGTTTTGTGAGGTTTTAAGAAAATATAGATAAAGTAAGAATATTTTGGGGTAATATGTGGTCCATTTATGAGTTAAGTGGTTGTTTATAAGTATAAACTCGACAACATATAAAAAAATTAAGTAATGGTTGAATGGTAAAACAAAACAAATTGTTGAAAAAAGTGTGAGCATACTTTTGGTGGACGAGAGGAGTAGTTGTTAGTAGTTAGTTCACCAAGCACCCAAACACTTTAAAAATTTATCCAAGCCATCTTATAACTCTATAATTTGTTTGCAAAGGAATCGAATCGGATCTCCTAATAAAGTGGGCTAAGCCACCTGTTTATAAAAATTTACAAAATTATCCCTCGATGTTCCATTCATCGCATTTTTCTTAAACTTTAGTAAAGAAAAGATTCTCACACGCTTTTCCGGACACGAAAGACATTTTATAAGCTTTTGAAACAACATGCAGCCAAACATGCCCTTCACAAGCTACAGGTGTCATTTTCCAAATGTCCCCTCTATATAACCTTGTGAACGCAATGCAGTAAAAGTGCAGAAAAATGGAGGGCGAAATCGTCAACGAAGTGTTCACCAGCGTAAAAAAGAGGTATTTATAATATCTGATGAAGATGAGAATTTTGGGAGTACTTTTTCCGGCAGCGGCGGGGCGGCGGTGATGAGAGAAGAAGGGGCGGCGCCGCCGTTTCTGAGGAAGACGTCGGAGATGGTGGATGACGTGGAAACAGATTCGATAGTATCATGGAGCAAGAGAGGGGATAGTTTCATTGTTTGGGATGCTCAAAAATTGTGCACTCATTTGTTGCCTAAATACTTCAAGCACAACAATTTCTCTAGCTTTGTTCGACAGCTAAACACCTATGTAAGACATTTCATTTCTTTTATTTATTTATTTATTTATGCATCTTATTCTTAATTAATCTTTAATGATAAAGTCTACCGTGAACAAGAGATCACGGTGAAACGATTATTTCTTAAAGAGTATTAGTTGTAATAACTAAACAATATTACCTTTATTAATAAAGAGTATCGGTCACGACTAATACTCTTTAACAATATAGATAATACTCTTCTTGATTATCACGACTAATATTTTTTAACAATATAGGGTAATACTCTTCAGATTATCACGACTAATACTCTTTAACAATATATGACATACTTTTCAGTTATCACGATTGAAACTTTTTAATAATATAGGTAATCTTGTTTAGTTATTACACCGATATTCTTTAGTAAATGATCAAGTTTCACCGTGAACCCTTGAACTCTTGTTCACAGCAGATACACTCATCTTTAATTGATTATTTCTTTGTCCCCATTTTAATTGCTCAAATAAAAAAATAATTTTTTTATTAGTATTAAAAGATATAAAGTAAAGGGTAAATAATATTTTCAAGAAAGGGTAAATTTAACTGTTCTGAAAGAGTTAATTGAGTGGGTATTGAGATTTAAATAACAAATATTTGTAAAAAGTTAATTTAAGTAGGTGGTTTTTTGTTTTTGTTTTTTTATATTTTGGGTATAAAAAAATATGATATTCAGTTTTTATAGATTTTGAGCAATTTAAAATGGAACGGAGGAAGGAGTACTTTTCGTCTCATTTTTATTGCTAAAGTCAAAATAACACAAGTTTTAACAATAAAGATGTTTATTACTATTAAAGGGTATGAAGTTGAAATTTAAATGAGTTATTTTAACTTTATTGGAGGAAAGAGTTTAATTCGAGGAAGTAGAGACTTTTTGTCATTTTGGCGGCTTCCCCAGCGCTTCTTTAAATGGCCGACCAAACGTTTAAAAGTGGACCGGAAAGGTGTTTGAGTAGCGGTCGGATCAGTCCAATCGGCAGATCCTATCCACTTTTTAAAACCTAGCTTTTAATGCTAATAAATAATATTTTATTTAAAATTCATGCCATTTAATTTTGATTATTTTAAATTGTAACAATGATCCATCCCTTGCACTTAGATTTAGTATGTGATCTGTCATCATTATGGAATGTGATCATATAGCATCTTCTGTTGAGAAATTGAGAACTTTTTTGGTGCTATTATTTTTGGATCTTGATTTAAAAATATGGACCATAATTGAGTTTGAATTGGTTACAATTGACAGGGGTTCAGAAAGATTGATCCAGATAGGTGGGAGTTTGCCAATGAAGGCTTCCAAAAAGGGAGGAAGCATTTGTTGAAGCACATCAAAAGGAGAAACAAAAGCTCCCACTATCATGACCCCAATAACAACGTCGGGGCTGAGCTCGCAAAACTGAGGGACGGTCAGATCACATTGCGAGCCCAGCTCTCGAACCTAAGACATCAACAACAGGATGCACTGCATCGTCTGGCTTCTGCCCAGCAACGTCTCCACGTTGCTGAGGCGAAGCAAAAGCATATGCTCGTTTTCTTGATCAAGACTTTGAAGAATCCCGTGTTCATGATAGACAAAATGAGGAAGAGAAGGGCCGGAATCTTGAAAAAGAGGAGGCTCGGCGAGAAGAGTTTCGAAGATGATCAAGATTTGTTGATCGAAGCATTCCCTTGCAACGAATGCAGCACTTCAGTCGTTCCACCGAGACGAGTGATCTCGATGTTTTGTCTGAGAATTTCGTGTTGTGGGAGAAACTGATGGAAGATGATATGATCTATGAGGAAGATATCAAAAAACAATCTGATATTGTTTCAGAATTGGAGAGTTTAATTGCAAAGGAACCACCCAAAGACATGGTGGAATTAGTTGTTTGATCGAATATAGCTAGCAATATAGTTCAAGTTTTAGTTGCATTATCTTTTATCTGACCATTAGGCCCTTTGTTTAGTAGAATATGGAGCTGACAATTAGTTTATTCTAGCCTAGTAGTTCGAGAGTTCGGCTTGTTAAGACTCGAGCTCGTAAAATACTCGATTTACTAACGAGTTGGTTTGAGCCGACGTGTTAGACGTGATATATAAGAATTTTCTTTACATGTCAATGTAATATTTCATCCGTGTTGTTATAAGCTACTCGCTTTTTTTTTTATTACACAAAGATTAAAGTAAAGTAATATAATATAATATAGTACAAATTATGTGATAGAGAAAGGAAAAAAGTCAGAGATTTACATAAAAGTAAAGAAAAATGAGTGGCATATGTGTGAATAATAAAAATATAGGAATATAAATTAAAAAGTATAGGAATATAAATTTAGTGGGTAATTGCGAAAATGAATTGAGTAACTTATAATAAAAGCAGACCAAAGTGAAAAAATTGGTAACTTATACCGGAAATGTATGAGGCCTCTTGAGACTTGAGTTTAATTTGTGAGTCCAACTTTATTAATTTTCACCTCGTTAATGTATTCGAGCGAGTGCAAATTCGACTCAATAAATGCTCTAATCGAGTTCGTACTTCAAGTACTCAACTCGACCTGGAGGATGACATCGTGGTTCTGTATGACAGAAATATTGTTTGGTAGGACATCATTCACATCTGATCATAACCTTTAAAATATTGCATTTCTTGATTGCTTATATTGGTAATGGTAATTATGGTATTGTCTGCTTTGTTTAAATGTTTGGCATCCATTGCACTAATTGATAAAGGAGCAAAAAAAAAAAAAAAAGAGAGTGGGTTTTTTCTGAATACCAAATTAATGAGTTCCAAGTAATCTATATACAGTGAGTAATGTTGTCATGGCTAGTCAGAGTTGCAGAAACTATTTTGCATATCATTTTTACTGCTCAAAATTTAAAAATGAATATTTTAATTTTATTTTCTTATACTCAAAATATCAAAAAAACATAAAAAAACAAATTTACCCTTTTAAATTAAACTCTACTTAAACAACTCTTAAAATAACTCTTTCAATAAAGTTGACTTTAAAATAATCCCTTTTAATAAAGTTAAAAATATTAATTTACTTTTCACTTTTCACTTTATACTTTTAATATTAAATAAATAAAGTAACATATTTCTTAATTTTTGTGTCAGTTTCCTTTGAGCAAATAAAATTGGGACTGACAAACTATTATTAATTAGACTAGTAGTTAAATAATGTCAATAAATTAATTAACTGCCGTAGTTGTACATATATTATAAAAATTACCTAGGAAATAACTATAGATTAATAAGACCTCCAAAGTCACCCATTTTGGTCGATAATTTTAAAATTAAGGTATGAGAATATAATAAAAATGAGTTGTTTGGTTGAAAGAAATAATACCTTGCACAATGACCTAATATCCTAAACTTAATGAAAGGTATATATTAAAATATATATATAGATTCATACCTCAATTTTTCGAGGAAAATGATACTAATTCCCCTAAAATTTCAATCATACTTTTAAAAAGATATAGTTTTCCAAATTTAATTTTAATAATATATTAATCATTTTTAATATATAATATATATTTTAATATTATCAATTCATAGTTGGTGGTAATAATAACCATCATTATATAAAAGAATTTATCTTTTGTGGCAATAATAATCATTTTTATATAAAAAAACTAAACGGCGTAATAATAATGGTCGAACAAACCACAATAATCATTTTTATATAAAAACTAAGCGGCGTAATAATAATGGTCGAGCATTCTTGGATGAGGCAGTCTCATACGTGAGACAAGTCTCACCTCTAACCCATCTCACATAATTAATATCCCTGTTGATAATTTTCAATTTTTTTTTCCCAATTCACATTCTCAAGCATTTTGATACTCCCTCAAATATATTTTAATACCCTCCAATATATTGATACTCCTATAAAGTATGAAATCAAATCTCATGTGTAAGATGATCTCGAATTTTTATCATAATAGTCATGAGCCTATTATCATACCTTATTACTATTAAACTCAATTTCATTCTCATTTTTTTTCCAAACCAAGCACTCTTTATTTTTTCAAGAGCGTGGGAGCACTAATTACCATATGTATTTAAGAGAATTAAGATCACGACTATTAACATTCGAATTCTTTCTCAATACATTCATATATGTACAATATTTTCATGATCTATTAATTTAGAACATGGAATATATAATTGTAAAAGATAGTTTTAAGCAAAAATTCAAGTGTTGATAACCAAGCCGAAAACTTATCAAATCGACCCAAAAAAAAAAAGGAAAATAAAAATAAAAATTGAGGGCGAAGTATTAGAAGTAGGTAATGAAAATGACTAGTGAATCATTTCCATTGATGATGCTTAATAATATTTACACTTTGGAATAAAATTAAAAATAAAATAATCATTAATTTATTTTGATTACTTAATCTACTTCCTATAATCAATCACTCTTCTTTTCTCCGCTCAACTTTATTTCCAAGCATTATTAATGGGAATGAATCGCTAATAATTCTTATTACCTACTTCTAATACTCTCAACCAAACAACCCCTAAATTTATTGAATACATAAAATCGACCCCACGGGGGAAGGGGGCAGGATTGAAGGCTGTTGGCTGCACACTTGACAAAACAAATTATCCAAAAGAGGTCAGGACTGCCCCTTTCTACCTCTAAAAATGTAAAGACAAAAAATTGTGGTCTTCATCCCAATTAATAAATCTCATAGAAAATTCCCTAACAATATTTTGCATCGATTCAGCAAGGGCCACGACTCTGATGCTTTCCTCATAAAGTAAGATTGATGTGACAAGATAAACAATTTATTATAGCCACGACCATTCCTGATAAAGTTTTTGAAAAGTCCATGAAATTTACGCCAAACAAATGTAGAGAATCCATTTCTCAGTTGACCTAATATCAATCAAATTATAGGTTCTAATTGTACAGAGAGCAAGTCATTTGGGCATTAATGAACTGTACAATTCAAACATATTTTTAATTAGTATCAAATTTATTTTTACTAAACAATTGAGATACCATGTAAACAATTGATACTATTAAAAATACACTTGAATTGCACAACTTTTACAAATTTTATTAACATCGATCCATGTTTACCAACTGACGTTGAGAGAGGTAGAATTTAACAACAAGGGTCTTGCAAGAACATCATCCTAGGCTCATTATTGTAAGAACATTTAGAAGAGACACCAGTCAACAGTACATGCTCTTTTTTTTTGTCTGTGTTTAAAATCAGTGTTCTCATAACTATGATACAAACTAGAAAATTTGTGCGTATAATATGGCAGAAAATAAGGGTATTACTTTCTAGACAATTTTCCTATGATGACATTTAGTTCTTGAATGGGAGCGTACCGTTTGGTCTCAGCATTCCCACAGATGAGGAAGACGAAGATGATGAAAAGTTAATTGTACGGTCAAATTCTTCTTTGTCTTCCGTAAATGCCTTGCTCAAAACTTCTTCAATTTCCATCCTCTTCTGCCTCTTCAAAGGACAATTATCAGCCACAAAACCATTCCCTATCTCAGCTATCTCAGGATAATCATCCCTGTCCATGATCTTGTTTAGTACAGCTGAACAACGAGGGAAGAAGCGCTTCCCCAGTTCCACTACAACCATACAGAAATATAGACTTTATAAACAACAAACACTCATATATACACACACACACACACACAAACACCAGCATAAAACACTCGTATGTTATATATAGTTTATGCTGATGTTGGGCTCCATAAGAAACCCATCATCTAGCTTCGTATCAAACCTGTATATAGAAATATAGATTTTATAAATAACTAACACTCACATATATATAAATGCAGGATAATATCAGTGTCATCACTTTCAGCTCTTACCAGTTTTGGAGAGGGCTCTCAGCCTATTCAAATGTTCCTCTTTGATTTTGAAAGGTGCTTCGTTCAAGTCCATCTCTGTGCCAGCAATATTCTTGTTGACTCTATTCAACGGGAATTCAGATGTTCCATCAACTTGAGCAATATCCATGGCAACCTTAGCTTCGATGGGAAATAGAAGTTTGGCCAATGCAACTGAAAGGTCAATGATCAGTTAACTTCCACCATTTAGTCTAGAAAAAAACTAATGGAGCGCTTAGTTCAATTCTTCATTAGGATTGGGATCATCAAATAGTAAATTATAATGAGAATAATGGTTAAATTGTTAGTGTATTGAATAAAACATCCCCTAAGAACATGGTAACAGTTATAACATAAACTATAAAATAAAAATTCATATTTTTCCTTTCGCCTTAAATTAAATTTCCAGTCAATCTTTTTCAACATAAAATGGACTCGGGGTAAATCCTCCAAGGAAGCATTCATCCAATTCCATCTTAAATATATGGTCATGGTTTTGCAGAGATTTCAAAATATGTTCCAAAGTGACAGCATACCAATTAACAAAAGAACTTGCAGTAGATTAAAATTGATTTCTGATTAAAATAAAAGGTGTTTGTATCAGTATATGGATAATGCAGTAAAAGGTTAAAATTATAGAATCTGAAGAAAAAACATGAAAAATCACAGGGTCTGTCAAATGATTTTTTGGGACAACTTTTGTTTCTAGTTGAAAGAAATCCTTGGTTGTTGAGAAGCTTTACATTTAACAGGTGCCACTTTTTTACTGTTGAAAGCTATTCACATTTTTTTATTTCAAAAAGTTTTCCTATCATATTTCAATAAATCTTGGCCATGTAATGACCATACGGTCTAACCTATCCCCACTGATTTTCTTCATCATAACAAATTTTCTCCTTCTATTTCCAACAGCCAATCTATTAAGGAACTATATTTTTCGCGTGACTAGTCGAATGGGCCACGCAACACAAATTTTGTAGGAAAGAGAAAATTCACATGTCAGCTTCAAATGCTATGACAAATTTTAAAGGGTGGAATGTAATTTAACTTGATCTAGAATAAATAAGTAGCTAAAGAACTCCCTGAATAAAGGCCAATGCCTCCAATACATAAAGGCACTGCACTATGACTTCCCACGGCCACAATGGTTAGCCATGTACTTAATAAGAAGATTAAAAACGTTTTTTCTATTCTAAAACCTTCTTCCCCAGCTCTTTTTAGTCTGTTTATTTTGGTATTTTCTTTTTCCTTTTCTATATTCTCTTCCTTACCCCATGACTCTTAGCTGCTGCCACACCAGAACCAAACTAGCTCACTCTACCAACAGACGCTATCCCTAACAACAACACCCCACTACCATGCCTAATGCCACAAATCCTTCCCCCCGCCCACCCCCTCACACCAAAGAAAAACAATAAAACAGAACATACACTCACACCCACATACAAGCCCTTATTTATTATTTATTTATCTGAATAAGAACATCTAGCTCATGTACCATGACACCACTGAAAACTCCAACCCAACCCACTCACTTGTACCCACCAACAATAATTCATCAGGAGCTGTGTCCCCACTGAACCACTTGAGATTGATGCAGCCACCCCATCCCTAAAACCACACCAATTGTTTATACCAATCTATATAGCACAATATTCGGTTCGGTCTCTATATATCTATATATATTATTGTGTTCAAATATTAATAGTTTAAAACAGCAATATGGTTGTACATAATGTGTATACTATCAGAAACTAAATGGGGATCATTGACTTTATCGAACAAGATAAACAGTTTCAGATGTCTTCCAAAGTAAAAAAATAAAATTGAAAAGGCCATGCATCATTCTCATAAGGAGGCTTTTCCATTATAAATTTTTAGGTGAGTTCTTTGTCATTACCTATTTAACAGGGAGGTTAATTTGAATTTTAACCTCAACTGTAAAACTATACCAACAAAAAATCTGAACTAGTAGATTCAGTTACCTTACCTCTATTTTCAAGGTATAGTAACTTAGTGCGTAAATCATCACCAGCCATAGCCAGAGACATTGAAGCCTCTCCTAGCAAGGGATCTCGCCTCTCAGCTTGTTCCAAAATTTCTATGCACAACCGATCTTTAGGAGTAGCTTTTCCTTCTTCTGCACTTTTATAATAATCAATAGCCCTTGTAAGCCTCTTAGAGATCTGAAGGGCTTTTCTGCCATCTGAAGTGAGATCAGATGGTCTAGCTCCCTTAGTCAACAGCGATACAATGATTTTTGGGTCTTTTCTCATTGCAGCAACATGAAGGACCGTGAATCCCCTTGGATTTCGTTGGTTTATGTCAGCAATTGCTAGGTCAAGTAGTTCTATTGTGGTTTTTGAGTCACAGTAAGCAACAGCATAATGCAATGCGTATGCATCTTCTAGATTGGTATGCTCTTCTTTGAGCAGCATCCGTACTAACTCAACATCATCAGACTCCAAAGCTCGATGAATTCTCTTAACATGTTTATCAGGAAATGTGTTGCTTTCAGGAGATTGTAAGCCAAGTTCTATCCGTGAATCATTTATTTGTTTCATGATTTGATGGGGTAATGCTTTATCAAGAGTTATGATATCAAGATCTGATTGGACAACAATGTTGATGGATCTTTCAAGCAAACTCTCACACTCTGGGCCGCACTTGTTTGCAACAGTTAAAACCATCAAAACATCATCTGCCGTAGCCTTGTCAAGAACGTCCATCAGGTTCCTCTGTAAGGAAATTATAGATGCGGTGAATACAAATTCAAGAGAATATCTAAATGCTGCTTCAACATTGCACATATATATATATATTTGATAATACAAATATTTTTGGATAAATCTTGTAAAGCTGCTTTCCTGTAAATATCAAATGTCGCAGGCTTAAAAAATTTACGAGTTTCTAAATTATCACCTTTTTCTGTATCAAAAGCAATTGATTAGGGGCAGTTCAAAAATAGTCCAGTCCTGGGGGTGAATTAGACAGTTTAGTTTGCAACTTGAAACATCTATACATGCTCAAACCAAGGTCACACAATAACATATTTGAGCTTCTACATTACCACCTTTTTCTGTATCAAAAGAACTTAATGGAAGCAGTTCAAAAATAGTTCATATCATCCCACTGCTGTCCTAAACGATTTTTTCTTTTTCATTTTTATGATTTTCACAGGAGTGTCCCTGATTGAGAGAGAGAAAGAACTACATTAGAACTTGCAAAAACATCCTAAATAGCCAGTGAAATTCTCCTGTGATCTCCAGTTCATTAATAAGAGAGAGAGAGGAGAGACAGTGAAATAATTGTGGACATATGAGGTATTTAAAATACAGTATCACCATACATAAGAGCACAATGCACAATCAACTAATTTCTCGACTATTTCAAACTAAAATGTGTTCTATTTCCTACCCAAAACAGTAAAATACTGATTCAAGACCTCCTCATAAGTCATAATAGATCACGCTCGTAATTCCTACAGAAAACTGTACGCACCCAGTACATGATACAAGTTCAATATAAGATTTCAGTCACGGTGTATACCACTTTCACCATTTAAAATTCTCGAACTGGCAAAGTAGAGAATGAAATGTACACTTAATCCAATGAACTAATATTATGGTATTTAATTAGAAGCCCAACGCAGAAACACAAACAAGATAAAATACTCATTTCGTAAATTAATTTGATTAAATCAATGAAATAGATACCAATACCTGAAACATGGCAACCAGTTCACTAATCTGAAAGACAAAAGAGCCATACAAAACCTCCACCAAGAACGCTATGGCAGGCCTACACGCCAAGTGCGAGCACTCATCGTCCACACAAGCAGAAACATCCTTGGGAGAAACCCTAACTTTTCCGCTGTAGATATACGCAAGTACCGTGACTAAAGCCTCGTAGCCGACATCATACTCACTCATCACCTCCTTCAATTCCAATTTCGTATTCCTCTCCCTACTCACAAACAAATTCTTGAAAAAGGACTCCGCGCCGACAATATGCACCGGTGGACCGGAATCTCCCTGCCGGAAGCGGCTACTAGCTGTGCGTCGGCGAAGAAATCAAACTCCGGTGGCGATGATGTGTCAAAGAAGATCGATTCGATGGTTTCGGAAAGGCGGTTGAGCGCGGCGAATTCCGGAAGTGAAATATCCTGTGACGGCAGCGGCAGCGGTGATTCATTAGCTGCGCCGGCGCAGCAAGTGCTGGTGCTTCCGCCGCTGACATCATTTGAATCCGAAAATGCGGTTCGGGTATCCATCCTGACCGAGTCAATAAACACAAATACATGTATATACACCAAATTGCGGCGCTACGCAGCTTCACGAGAATTCGGCCAACGATTGATTAATGTAGGTGTATACGTATTGCGGTTATTGGATTGAACATGCATTAATTGAATTCAGAGCCGAGGGTTTTCTCTAGAGTCTAGAGAGAGAATGTGAGGTCAGAAGAGAGAGGGAAGGGGTGGAGACGAGACGACTGCATACTGTAACACTGTAACACGTCACGTTTAGCAAATTAAAAATGGAAATGTTGATGAAAGCATCCGCACCCCTCATTTATCAATTCAATTCCTATTTATTTTTACTCAGAATTGTGAATTTTTTAATAATTTTTAATATTACGTATGTTCATTCACACTATTGAACATATATATAGTGAAACACTATTTTTGACACATACTGACATCATTTGCTCTTTTATATATCCAAAATAGTAATCCCTTCTTTCCAATTTTAACTTCATACTTGTGATTACACACTTTTAAGAAAACTAGATTTTACCACGGCATTGCACGTTATTTTCATTATAGTAGTGATAGATAATATATTTTTATCAAAATTGCATATTTAGGTGTTGTACTACGGAGGGATGATGAAGCAAAAAGTAAAAGTATTAGTTGTTTCAAGAAATAGTCTTAATTGTTTCACTACAAAAGTATTTGTTATTTCAAACGTCCCTATAAAGCCTTAACATTTCATTTGTTTTTTTAAAGTTGTGGCCCCACATTTAAATAAAATATTTTACATTTTTCTTTTCTTTTATTTTTTAAGTTGTGGCCCCATAATAGAAGAGTGTCCCAAATGATCGTCGTGTCCCTTTGGTGGCGACTCGCCTTCGCGTGCGGGTGGCAACAACCGAAAGTGACTCACTATCGCTATGGTAAACCTCGGGTCGCTTCTTGGTCTAAATTTCTAAAACACGTGGAACGTGAATTCTTACCGTTTAATTATTAATTATGAGTGTGTGTTGCATCAACTTTTGCATACTTTGCGCTAAAATTTCAGATCTGTTGATACCTATACAAATACACAAGGAGCAAGAAACAGATGGTGCAGAGACCGAGGACGGAGTGCAAAGAGGCAAGAACGGGGACGAAGAGGCGGCGAAGGAGAGACCGATCATTTGGGGTAGTCCTGTTGCTTTTATGTCTGTGTGAAGTGAGGACATCACATCGACTCCGTAAGACTACCGAGGACCGAGTGCGAAAGAGTGGCGAAGGAAGAGAAAATAATGATTTTTATATGGGGAGTGATAACTAAACAAATAGAATATAAAACAAAATTGTAGGGACGAAATATACCAAACAAAATATTAGAGGGGTAAAATGGTCCAAAAATAATTTACAACTCTAAGTCACTTTTTAATGTACTAGATTTTAACACGTGCGTTGCACGTTATTTTCATTATAGCGGTAATAGATAATATATTTTTATCAAAATTGCATATTTGGGTGTTGTACTACGAGAGGGTGATGAAGCAAAAAAGTAAAGAGTATTAGTTGTTTCAGGTAAATAGTCTTAATTGTTTCACTACTGAGTATTTGTTATTTCAAGCGTCCCTATAAAGCTTAACTTTTCATTTATTTTTTTAAAATTGTGGCCCCACATTTAAAATAAAATATTTTATATTTTTTTCTTTTATTTTATTTTTTTAAGTTGTTGCCCCATAATAGAAGAGTGTTCCAAATGATCGCCGTGTCCCTTTGGTGGCGACTCGCCTTCGCGGATGGCCTTGTCTTGGTGGCAACAGCCAAAAGTGACTCGCTATCGCTATGGTAAGCCTCGGGTCGCTTCTTGGTCTAAATTTCTAAAACAACGTGGAACGTGAATTCTTACCGTTTAATTATAGGAATGTGTTGCATCAACTTCGCATACTTTGCGCCTATACAAATACACAAGGAGCAAGAAACAGATGGTGCGAGACCGAGGACGGAGGGCAAAGAGGCAAAAGGGGACGAAGAGGCGGCGAAGGAGAGACCGATCATTTGGAGTAGTCATGTTGCTTTTATGTCGATGTGAAGCGAGGGACATCACATCGGCTCCAGAAGACGGCCGAGGACCGAGTGCAAAAGAGTGGTGAAGGGAGAGAAAACAATGATTTTTATATGGGGAGTGATAACTAAACAAATGAAATGTAAAATAAAATTGTAGGGACGAAATATATCAAACAAAACATTAGAGGGGTAAAAAGGTCCAAAAATGATTTACAACTCTAAGTCACTTTTTAATATATTATAGATTATAGATATGTTCTATTGACTTTTATGAAATATAAAATATAGAAGAGAAAATAAAGTATAAGGGTATTTTGGTTGGTTTAATGAGATAAAGTAGGAGATAATAAAGTAAAGCGAGAATAAGAGTGATGATTTTAAAAATAAAATGGTATTGTGAATAATGTTTATGTTGAGGGTTATTTCCTTTTAAAAGAGTGTGAAATTAATTTTAAGACGAATCGAAAATGAAAGTGTGAAACGAAAGATGGGACGGAGGGAGTACAAATTTGTATCATATCACCAGTAAAATTAAAAATAAATTATCTATCAATTTGAAATTACAGATAGATATCTGGTTGGTTTGAGGTTAAGTTTTGATCAAATCAAAATACTAATCAAAATCAAATCGAATTATTATTTTGGTTATTTCGGTTTGACCAAATAAAAATTAAGTAATTTTTTAAGTAATACATTGTCCAAATTAATTTTTCAATATTTTTGATATTACAATACAACCCACTAAACAAGTCAATTATTAATTAAGTTCACACAATAAAATCTAGATCATCTCATTTTACAACTACAACCAAATTCATTGCAAACTAGAGAGAGAATGAGACAAAATTGATGATGAGATTTTATGGAGTTATGTAAAAATAGATTTTGTTGGAGAAATTAGGTTTAATTATTTTAATCAATTTATTTGATTATTTAATTAAAATAATTTGATGTTTAATTTCCGGGAAATTAAACTAAATTATAGTGAGAGTATATTTAATTTCTTAAAACCGAATTTCGGTGAGTGAGAAATTGATATACATGTTGAGATGCTAAGGTATTACACTTAATTAATAAATGTGCCACATTAAACTTAAGTGTAATTGTCCCACATCGGTTAATGTGGGAGTTAATGCACTCCTTATAAGTAAGAAGTGATTAAAAGAACTCAAACTATAAGTGGGCTATGCATACATAAATGGGCCACACGCGCGCGCGCGGCGCCGCCCGTCCGGCCGTGCCGAGCCCGTGTCCGTGGACTTGGATCTTAGCAATTGGACTTTGGGTGTACTTGGCTTGGTGGTGGTGTATGTATAATTTTTGGAGCCCAAAAATTCTGGGCCCAATCCGAGTCGAGGCCCGGGAAGATGAATGTCATCTCGAATTTGGATTTCATGTGAATTTCGGTGGTGTACTTGGCTTGGTGGTGGTGTATGTATAATTTTTGGAGCCCAAAAATTGCAGGCCCAATCCGAGTCGGGCCCCGGGAAGATGAATGTCATCCGAATTTGGATTTCATGTGAATTTCGGTGACATTTCATGTGAATCGAATCGAATTTGAGTTCAAGAGTCGAAATGAATGCGGGCGGGAGGATGTCCAGATTCGTGGCATCTCAATGGTCACATGTATAACTTGATTGGTACATTGCATACGAAGCGGCACGATTGATGGGGATTGATTGCATTAAATCCCAGTGCATTGGCTCTTCAATATCTCAGTGTTCTCGCTATAAATAGGAGACATTTGCATGTGCATGGCCACCTAATCTTGCACCCCTTGCATCAAGACATACACCCACGTCGAATTTTTGCAATTTTCACGTCCAGTTTTTGCATACATACTAGTTTTCAGTCCGATTTCACGTACTTGATTCGTTGGAGCTCGTTTTCAAGTGGTGCTACTTGAATACGAGGCGAAAGTCATTTTACCTTTGGGAACATTACGTCGGACCGTGAGCACTAGCCGACGTATTTGTTTTGCGGGCAAAGGATCTTTTCCTTGACTCGACTTACAAGCTGTTCGTGGTTGATCTAGTTCGTTGTTGCGGTCGTTTGAAGATTGTTCGTGGGAAAAGAAGAAACTAATACTTATTAGTTAAAGAAGTATTACTTTTGTAATTTTCTTCTTCTTTTGTAGTTTCTTGTTCTTTCTTTTAATTATTTCCGTCACTTTTATTTGTAAAAGCCATCGTTGGTGCACTTATAAACCAACAATCGCAAAACAAATATCCGGATTGTTACGATGGCTTCCGACGGAAATAACAACAACGGTGGAAATGATAACCAAAATCCAGGTTATCACCGAAGTTGGTGAACCATCGAACCCTTCTCCTATGGTTCCAACTTCCGTTGTACCTCCTTTCATGACTCACGACTCCGGACCTTTCATGGTTCATGGAGAAAACCCGAGAAGTTCTCGGGAAGTGATTTTAAGAGGTGGCGGCAAAGATCTTGTTTTACCTCACTACGTTGCACCTAGCGGTTCCTCCGGGAGGACCCGCCCGTGGTCGATGAAAATGACACGGATCCTGCTAGGCGTATAGCCTTTGATCGGTGGGGCCATGGAGACTTCCTATGCCGCAACTACGTCCTTGGAGGACTAGTTGACGCGTTGTATAACGTGTATTGTTCGGTTAAATGCTGCGAAAGAGCTTTGGAGTTCTTTAGAACGCAAGTATAAAACCGAGGATGCCGGAACTAAAAGTTCGTAGTTGCAAAATTTTTGGACTTTATGATGGTAGACGGAAAATGCATCGTCGAACAAGTTCAAAAATTTCAACTAATTTTGCATGACATACTCTCGGAGGGTATGGTCTTACCGAGGCTTTCCAAGTAGCTACGGTGATTGAGAAACTACCCCTAGTTGGAGGGAATTCAAAAGTTATCTCAAACACAAGCGAAAGGAAATGTCACTTGAAGAATTAATCGTCAAACTCCGAATTGAAGAAGATAATCGGAAAATGGACATTAAATCTAAACAAGTGAATATGGAAGCAAAGGCAAATTTGATGGAACGGGTGAACCATCAAAGAAAATAAAAAGGCCTAATGATGATAAGAAACCGGTTGCTAGAAAATCAAACTTCGGTGGTGATTGCTACAACCGTGGTAAGCCTAACCATATGGCACGTGATTGTAAAGCCCCAAAAAGATAAAAAAGAAAGAAAAGAAAGAAAAGAAAAGGGCAAAGCACAATCAAATGCAAATATGGTTGAAAATGAAGCCATCGATATGGACATGTCCGCCGTCGTCTTTGAGGCAAACATGGTGGATAACCCCAAAGAGTGGTTCGTGGATACCGGAGCCACGTGCCACGCCTCGTTACGAGAAGAGTGCTTTCTTTACCTATGCTCACTGATGGGAGGAAACTTCACATGGGTAACCAGCTACGTGCTGAAGTGGCTGGAGTTGGAAACGTTGTGCTCAAACTTACTTCCGCAAAGAGCTTACCTTGAAGGATGTGCCGCATGTCCCGGACATCCGCAAGAACGATATCGGGCTCCAGACTTATTAGTCATCGCTTTAGACTAGTGTTTGAATCCGATAAAGTTGTATTGAGCAAGTGTGGACGGTTCCTAGGTCGAGGTTATCTCGAGAATGGACTGCTCAAAATGAATGTAATGGTTGTAAGCCGTAAAGGCAAGAAAGTTATGAATGAAAACGCATCTACTTCCGCTTTATATTGTTGAGTGTTCCACTTTATGGCATTTGAGATTAGGACATGTAAATCTAAAAGCTATAAAACGGTTGGTAAATCTTGATTTACTCAATATTGCTAATATTGATGTACCTAAAAGATGTGAGATATGCGTTGAAGCTAAAATGGTTAAGTTACCATTTAAGTCTGTTGAAAGGAACACTCGCACCTCTAGACTTAATTCACAGACGTGTGTGATTTAAAGTTTGTGCAAACTAGAGGTGGGAAAAAGTATTTCATTATTTTTATTGATGATTGCACGAGGTTTTGCTACGTTTATCTTTTGCGAAGCAAGGATGAGGCTTTCGAAGCCTTTAAGCTTTACAAGAGTGAAGTAGAAAATCGGTTGAGTAATCGAATTAAAGCAATTCGAAGTGATAGAGGTGGAGAATATGTGGCACCGTTTGAGCAGCTTTTGTGCGTAATCGTGCATAATTCATCAAACTACCGCACCATATTCACCTCAATCAAATGGTGTTGCGGAACGAAAGAACCGAACACTAAAAGAGATGATGAACGCAATGTTAATCGGCTCTGGTCTACCACAAAATATGTGGGGTGAGGCTATTCTGTCACCCCAACCAAATTTTGAACAAAATTCCACACAAGACTAAGGATCGAGACTCCTTATGAGATGTGGAAAGGAAGGAAACCTTCATATAAATACACTGAAAGTGTGGGGGTGTCGGCTAAAGTTGAAGTGCAGATCCTAAACAATTAAGAATTGGCCCTAAAACGGTCGATTGCATTTTTGTTGGGTATGCTTACAATAGTAGTGCTTATCGGTTTCGATTCACATCGAAGTACCAGATATGACAGAAGGCACTATGATTGAATCAAGGAATGCAATTTTCTTTGAAAATATCTTCCCTTGTAGAGACAAGGTAAATGTGGGTCCTAGTAAGAGACCACTTGAAGATAGTGTAGATGAAACTCGCTGGTCCTTCCACTCAAGATAGTGCGTAACCTAGACGCAAAGAAGAGAGCTAAAGTTGCTAAGACTTATGGTCCCGACTTCATCACTTATGTGTTGGAAGATGAACCACGCCTATCAAAGACGCTCTGTCAAGACCAGATGCACCTCTCTCGGCAAGAAGCTATTAATAGCGAAATTGACTCTATCCCGCAAAATCACACGTGGGAATTGGTTGATCTTCCCAAAGGTTGTAAGACCTTAGGATGCAAATGGATCCTTAAAAGAAAATATAAGGCGAGATGGGTCGGTTGACAAATATAAAGCCCGCTTGGTAGCGAAGGGTTTTAGGACATAAAGGAGGGGTATGATTTCTTTGACACATACTCACCAGTAACGAGGATAACCTCCATTCGTGTGCTTATCGCGATTGCCGCTTCCGCACAATCTCGAGATTCACCAAATGGATGTTAAGGCTGCGTTTTTAAATGGTGAACTAGAAGAAGAAATCTACATGGATCAACCAGAAGGGTTTGTAGCACCGGGTAACGAGAAAAAGGTGTGCAAACTTGTTCGGTCATTGTATGGTCTTAAACAGGCTCCTAAGCAATGGCATGTGAAGTTTGACAACACAATGATGTCGAACGGATTTCGCATTAATGAGTGCGATAAATGTGTGTATGTGAAAGACATGCCTAAAGGATTTGTAATTTTATGTCTATACGTAGACGACATGCTAATCATGAGTAAGCTGTCATGATGTGATCATGGACACGAAACGCATGTTGAGTCGAAATTTCGACATGAAAGACATGGGGTTAGCCGATGTAATCGGGAATTAAGATCGTGAGGACTTCAAATGGCATTACTTTGACTCGCCTCACTACGTCGAGAAAGTCCTTAAGAAGTTTAATGCATTTGAAGATCCACTCGCAAAACGCCCATGGAACTCAATGTGCATTTAAAGAAAAATCGAGGTGATCCGGTGGCTCGGTTGGAATATGCAAGGATCATAGGGAGTGTGATGTACATTACGAATTGTACACGCCCGATATTGCTTGCTCGGTGAACAAGTTAAGTAGGTTCACGAGTAATCCAAACGAAGAGCATTGGAGAGCACTCGAGAAGGGTTTTGAGGTACTTGAAACATACCCTTCATTTTGGGCTTAACTACACAAGGTTTCCGGCGATACTTGAAGGGTACAGTGATGCCAACCGGATTTGCAGACACAAATGAGTCATTCTCAACTAGTGGGTATGTATTCACTATTGGAGGCGCAGCGGTGTCGTGGAAATCTACGAAGCACAGACGTGTATAGCCCGTTCCACAATGGAATCAATTTATAGCTGGATAAAGCCGAGAAGAAGCTGAACGGCTTCGGAATTTTCTTGAAGATATTCCTTGTTGGAACAAACCATGCCGTCGATAATGGTACATTGTGATTGTCGCTATTGGTAGAGCTCGAGCAATATGTACAACGGAAAGTCACGACATATTAGTAAATCCGACATAATTCCGTTAGACATTTGATCTCAAGTGGTGTAATGTCAATTGATTATGTGAAATCAAAGGACAATTTAGCGGATCCGCTCACGAAAGGAATAAACAGAGATCAAATGTACAAGCTGCTAGAAGGAATGGGTCCGAAATCCACAAAGTAAAGCGGAAAACAAGTGGTAACCCAACCAAGTTATTTGGAGATCCCAAGATCTTGGTTCAATTGGAAAACTAAGCTGTGGATGTTGGTTGAGCACACTTGATGACACGAGATCATTCTGGAAAGCACACTATCAAGTGTTAGTACCGTAAAGTTGTGGTAATAGGATAAGTCTCGACTTTTAATGACTTCACGACACCTCGAGGAGGTAGGGTATGACGGGATACCTATAAGAGGAGGTCACCTATATAAGCGAGAAGTGAGGGCCGCTTCAAGGTAACGCTTATGAATCCAAAGGGCTGTCCATGGCCAAAACGGACACAAACGTGAGAACGAAGTACGTGGAGACCTTATTGTGTTAGCACTATTGACTAGGTATACACTAAGGAGGACTAGTTCAAGGCATTGTGTCCACTAAGCCGCCGGTATGCTCGATGGTGTTTAACTATGGAAGGTTCAAAGCCACAAACTACCGTCCCGATGCAATAATGTTTCTCGAACTCAGTCCGTGGGTCTGCATATTATAGGCGGGATTTCCACTCATGTGGGGGATTGTTGGAGAAATTAGGTTTAATTATTTTAATCAATTTATTTGATTATTTAATTAAAATAATTTGATGTTTAATTTCCGGGAAATTAAACTAAATTATAGTGAGAGTATATTTAATTTCTTAAAACCGAATTTCGGTGAGTGAGAAATTGATATACATGTTGAGATGCTAAGGTATTACACTTAATTAATAAATGTGCCACATTAAACTTAAGTGTAATTGTCCCACATCGGTTAATGTGGGAGTTAATGCACTCCTTATAAGTAAGAAGTGATTAAAAGAACTCAAACTATAAGTGGGCTATGCATACATAAATGGGCCACACACGCGCGCGCGCGCCGCCCGCCCGCCCGTCCGGCCGTGCCGAGCCGAGCCCGAGCCCGAGCCCGAGCCCGTGTCCGTGGACTTGGACTTGGACTTGGATCTTGGATCTTGGACTTTGGATGGACTTCATTTCATGTGAATACGAATTTGAATTTGAGTTCAAGAGTCGAAATGAATACGGGCAGGGAGGATGTCAGATTCGTGGCATCTCAATGGTCACATGTATAGCAAATTTGGTCATTACCAAAACGAACCCGACTGATTGATGGGGATTGATTGCATTAAATCCCGAGTCCGTTGGCTCTTCAATATCTCGGTGTTACGCCTATAAATAGGAGACATTTGCATGTGCATGGCCACCTAATCTTGCACCCTTGCATCAGTACATACACCCACGTCGAATTTTTGCAATTTTCACGTCCAGTTTTTGCATACATACTAGTTTTCAGTCAGTTTCCACGTACTTCAGTTCGTTGGAGCTCGTTTTCAAGTGGTGCTACTTGAATACGAGGCGAAAGTCGCTTTACCTTTGGGAACATTACGTCGGACCGTGAGCACTAGCGGGACGTATTTGTTTTGCGGGCAAAGGATCTTTTCCTTGACTCGACTTACAAGCTGTTCGTGGTTGATCTAGTTCGTTGTTGCGGTCGTTTGAAGATTGTTCGTGGGGAAAAGAAGAAACTAATACTTATTAGTTAAAGAAGTATTACTTTTGTAATTTTCTTCTTCTTTTGTAGTTTCTTGTTCTTTCTTTTAATTATTTCCGTCACTTTTATTTGTAAAAGCCATCGTTGGTGCACTTATAAACCAAATGATTTATTATAGAGTGAATGAGTATTTGAATAAAGATTTGAATGTACAATTTTAAAATTGAATAGAATGAAGATGGATCATCTCCATCAAATTAACAACATTTCTTTCTAAACATAACCCAAACCTATAAAAGTCCAAATATTTATTCTTTTTGCTAGGAAAAATAACTTAAAATTTGATGAACCACAAAAATACTCTCTTTATCACTTCCTCCGTCCAATAAATTTATTCCCCTTTTCTTGAGTACGAGCTTTAATAAATATTAGTAATTTATGTATAAAGCGAAATGTGTGATAGATATGTAGTATTTAAAGAGTGATTATAAAGTAGTATGGATAGAGTTTTTTTTTTTTTTTTTTTGAAAAAGATGGATAGAGTTATTTCAAAAATAGAATGAGAATAAATTTACTTGGACATACCAAAAATAAAAGTGGGAATAAATTTATTGAACAAGGGGGAGTACACTTTTTATTGCTCAAAATCTCGAAACGTACATTACATTCTCAAAACAACAAAAAGAAAATTATATCCCTCAAATTAAATTTTTAAACAAACATCTCTTATTTATGACTCATGTCACTCAATTTCTCCACTATAATTAAATCTCTCTCACTCAATTACTACTTATTTCAATAAAATTTAAAAGATTATTTACCCATTTTATTAAAAATAGTGTCATATAATTTTCAACAATTTGAATTATAACGGTGGAGTGTTTTTTTTTTTTTTTTTTTGACATTAACCTATTATCACATCAAATAATATTTTCTTTTTAAATAAAATAAAGCTGTTTTACATGGAACGCATCAATAGGCGTGGGTTGCGGGTTTGACAGCTTCACTTGAATGTAAATTAGAACTGAAGAAAATAAACATAAGTATACCCTAGCGGCTGAAGTCCATCTCCTACCTCCCACTTCTGACAAGGCAACGCTAGAGGAAATAAAAGGTAGAATTCTTGCTCTTAATGATTGATTCACATTCTTAAACACACCTAATTGTTAAGTGATTGATCTAATGACAAATAATTTGAATTATTGTTTTCATAATTTCGATTTTAGACCTTTGTTGAATAGTACATTGCCTTTGGTTTTGTTTAATACTGCTCGTGCAATCACCTCACAGAAGAATAATATCAAGCATGCATGATACATTCACTTGAACAGTATCATATTCCCTCTGCTCCATACGAATTTGCACCAACTTTTAGGCACACAAAATAAGAAAAATACACTTTTTGTTTGATTGAATTGGTTTGTGAAGGCAATTTTGTCAAAAAAAAAAATGGACTTTTTGCTTTATTGGGTTACTTGATGGACATTTGATATATATACGAGGATATTGTGAGGGTAGAGTTTGTGAGTGTTTTTCTATTTTTGGTGTGTTTTTCTACATATGGGATGAAAGGAGTATAAATTAAAAGTGAAAAATGTCTAAAAAAATATCATAAAGTACATGTATACAATCACCTCATAGAAGACCAACTTTTTTAATTTTATCTCAGCTATTTATGTAGGGTGTTTTCAGAAGGTCATTCTCTCTTTAACAAAGAGAAGGAATAGATTTGTGAAGAAACTAATATTCTTGTCGGGTTGGTAAATGTTGTAATCACCAGAAAATTGTAGTTTTGGTCCCCATGAGAATTTTTCAACGACAATGTTAATCTCCACATTCTTTTTGTCCCTTTTTTGCAAAAATAGTCCGGACCATTATTTTGTTAGGACCAAAACTACAATTTTATCCCATTATTTTGAGACCAAAGCTGTAATTTATTATTCTCTTGAGGCCAAAATTGTAATTTTTTAATATTAAAAATGTCGAATAAACTACTGGACTAAAAGTGTAAAAAATAAAGGACCATTTTGCGGATCACTCATTCTCTTGGGATCAAAAATGCAATTTACCCTATAATCAAGATTTAATCCAAAATTTTGTTCCAAGGATAAAAAAATTGACTAAATAAGAGAGTTAAAATTTTATAATCCAATGATAAAATTTTACAAATTTATGGTATAAATAAGAAAATTTATTTATATAATTAAAAAAATTCCAAAGAGAGACGACCCCTAAATTCATCACCATGTAATATAAAATGAAATAGGAGGGCTAGAGTTTGGCCAATTACATGAAAATGTCATTTATATAGGCTCTCATTTAAACAAGTCGACAAAATAAAGGAATTATTATAAATAGATTAAAAATAAATTAAAATTGTAAATAAGTTCATTGTACAAATATTTTTATGCTTCTATGCAAAATTTTCTTATACTTTCTTTGTACTGAAATATTTTTGAACCTATTTATAATTTTAAATATTTTTTGAATCTAGCCCAAAAAAATATAGAACAAATACTAAACTGTGGTTTTGTTATGTCCTCATTTCACTATTCAATTGCTAAATCAAATGATTTCACCTTTAAACAAGTAAGTTGGACATCTTTATCAATTATCAGAACTAAACTAAGGATAGATGTCTATATCATCAGAACTAAGGAATGGAGGAGACTGCAAATGGAAATGACATCTCTCTCCCTGATCCTGCTATAATGTTCACTCCACGCCCCGTCAGTGAGCTCGATGCAGCTCCAGTGAAGCTTCAGCGTTATCGATCTCGAAGAAGCCTTCAAGAATGTGCTATAAAAGCCGAGCAGCGGTGGTTCGTTTTTTATTTTTTCTTTTCAAAATTGGTCTCAATCGCTAAATAAAAGGACCAGCTTTGCAATCAATTTTGCAAATTTGGGACCAGAAATGTTAAGTATTTAAGAATCGGGACAAATTTTGTTAAAAAAGGACCATTTTTGAATATTATGGACTAAAAGTGCAATCATCCCTTAAATTAACTGCTTGTGTGTGAATTGGATAGGCGGAAACTAATAGACTTTGTAGAGCTCAAGAGGAGTTCTATCACGTTCTTCGATGAGAAACCCGAAAGCGCCGTTTCAAAGTGGGCCCGAGCACGGACCAGATTAGCCAGGGTGACGGGAAGGGGTTCGTCGAAGGGCGAGAGGGCTCGAAAACTGGACCTACATCACTGGCTTGAAGCAGTAAGTTTGGAAATTAAGCTTTTCAACGGCATCTTTCAATCATCAATTCGGATATTGTTTATACATTCACTTTATAGTTGTCTGACTGTATAAATAGCTAAAAAAATTTTACATATGGGTGTATAAGGTAATTCAATAGAGAAAAAAATAAATTTGATCCCATAATTTATTGGTTCTCCAGTTTTAATCCCAAAAAAATTGTCTTCCCAATTTTGATTCCATAACTTTTGAATTTGTCCAATTTTGGTTCCATTTTCGCAGGAAAATCTAAAATGACGCCGTTTTTGTCATGTGACATGCGCATGCCGGCAAAAATTGGGACCAGAATTGGACAAATTCAAAAGTTATGGGACCAAAATTAGATAAATTCCCATGTCACGTGACAAAAAACAACGTCATTTTAGATTTTCCGATGAAAATGAGACCAAAATTAGACAAATTCAAAAGTTATGGGATTAAAATTAGATAGACAACCTTTTTGGGATCAAAGCGGAGATCCAACAAATTATGGGACCAAAATACTTTTTTTTCTCTAATTCAATAGGTGTTAATAGTCGTGTCTTTTTGTAGAAGAAATTTGAGCTCTCGTCTATTTCGTCATGTAAATGCAAAATAGACGAGAACCCTCTTTCGATTGTGTCCCTAGGCCAAGATCATGTTAATTTTCTATTTTTGGCTCTATATTTTGAGACCAAATACTCTTTGATCTATTTTTGGTTTAGATTGATCCACACCATCGGAATGGCCACAATTTATGTCTCTATTATGACATCTGGTTCAAAAGTGAAACTGATCAACCTTTCTTTTACTGGTGAGTGTCCATTTAGATGTAAATCTTTACTTTTTAACATGAAAAATATTTGGAGCATTTACATATAGGTTCAAAATAGGTAAATTACAAATAGGTTCAAAAATTTGAACAGAAGCACAAAAATATTTGAACATGAACCTATTTATAATTTTGAATTTTTCTTGTACCTATTTGTAATTTTTCCAAAATATTTTGTAAATAATTTTTACCATAAAATTTATTTTAAAAGTATTAGTTGTTTCACTAAAAGGTATTAGTTTTGAGTATGTTTTATTGATTCATTCATGATATGAACCATTATCCAAATTTTTATACTCTTAGTTAAATACTTGATACTTTAAATATTTTTATACTTGATACTTTAAATATAAATATTACACTCATACTCTGTTTTTATATTAAAATATGGTTAATTTAAACAATAAGAAAATATATTGTTATTGATACTCCTGAAAAAATAATACGATATCACTTACTCTAATTTTTTATGAGATTTTTAATATTCTTGATCAAATACGTATACTTTAAATTTTTCAAGACACTTCCATGATAAGTTTATCATAAACTATTTTCCTATAAAACTTTATTTTAGTTGTTTTACCATAAGGTATTAGTTTTGAATAATATTATTTGTTTCATTAAAATATATTAATTGAAGGGTATTAGTTGTTTCATTAAATGATATTAATTGTAAACCAGGTTTCACGGTGAAATTTGTTCACACAATACCAACTCGTTAAGATTGATCGCTCTTTTGTAATGCACTACTTGTCTTCGTCTTGTATGGTTAGGTTGGATGTTGGAGAAGGAAAAAAGTGACACTCGACGAGTGCACGAAAACCAGTTTGAATGCGTCAAACATGTAAGTCTGCAATTTATTTTTTTATTGGGCAAATGGTGACTTGAACCCGTAACCTTTAGAACATAGGTAGTGGAGCTCTAACCATTTTTAATGCTAATAAAACTATAGAGAAGAGTATTGATTCTTGTTTTTTTCACAGGAAGAGAAAGAATAGTTCAAAGTTGTGATTCAAAGAAATAATGGCAACTTAGAGGAGAAGACATCATGTTAAAGGAGGAAAACATCAATGTCAAAGTGGATAAAAGCCGATGTTGTAAGTTCGTTGATACACAACGGTTTTTGAACAAATGTCGTAACTATTTATAACATCGGTAAAAACACTGAAATAGTACGTTCATATAAAATTGGTATTGATTTTAACTTCACATCACCTACTATAGCGGGTATAAAATTAATGTCATATCTCACAACACAACAAATAATGGTTATATTATACAAGTACGAAAATATCGCTATCGCAATAAATATCGCAAGTTTAATTTTACGATATATTGTTGAATATATCGATATAAAGATATCATTATCGCAAAAAATTGAAAAAAAAAAAAAAGAGCGGAAATTTCATTAAAATCTTGAAAATTTAAAAAGATGTTTAGAGATAATTATAACATATTATTATGTACATATTCATTCAAAATTACAATAAAATTGTACATTTAAAGCAACATATGATAATAGATTATATAAATATTGTATGACACAAAATAATTGACAACATAATACATAATACAATACTTCACACTTGAAAAATAATTCTTATTTTTTTAAAGGACACTTGAAGAACAATTGATAACAAAGGAATTCAAAGGGAGAGTATATTACTAATGAGGGGAATATTCTAGACAAGTATTTCTCAATAGCGAAAATGTGGTCCTTGTTGATGATTTAATTGCAATATTAATAGTAGATATATTAATAAACTGTGTCTTTTAATTATACAAATTTACGTAAATCGTATTAAAAATAGTCTAAAATATGCAAACTTGATAAAACTAGATTAAGTTGAGTGTTGTTATATATGTGTAATGGTTTCTATAGATCTAGATCCATGCAAATGTATACGTTAGTGTTTTTTGACAGGAATGTATACGATGGTGTTTGTGACATAAATAATAGTACTTCGTAAAACAATAAAATATTATATAAATATTAGTGAACCGTGCAATTTATGTATATTATTTAAAAATATTACTTGTTTAACTAAAAAATACTCCCTTCGTCCAAATGTCCAATATTAGTATGCATAAAACTTTTTACACGGGTTTTAAGAAATATTAATAGTTTATGTGTAAAATAGATATATTGGAGGGTATTATGGGGTACATTTATAAATAAAGTGATTGTTTGTGAATAAAGTCAATGACAATTTGAGTAATTAAAGAGATGTTATGAGGGTGGGGATAAAATATTGTATTCTATTTTAGAACATGCATACTTAAATTGAATCGGACAAAAATAAAAATATGCATACTAAAATTGGACGGAGGGATTAGTAGTTTGTTAGTAGAGACTACCTGTCTCATTGAAAAATATTAGTTTTATTAAAAACAAAAAATTAATTGAGACGATTTTATATATGAGACGAATCTACCAATGAATTTAGTTTAATGATTTTTTTAAAAAAAGAAGAAGATACGACCCAAAAATTAACGTGTAGCTCCGCCTCGCGTATAAGCTCATTTCATGCCAAATTCTCTCTTTATTAAATAGTGATAGGTGTGTAAATTTGCATCTTGCAATTGGTTTACTGGATATGTTACTCTTGATAACATATATAATATTAGCTAGACAAAATAATATTCAAAGAAGTTTTATATAACATAAAAAAATATAAAATTAATATTTTTGTGGCAAAGTCTACTATGAACAAAGGTTCGAAACTTGATATATTTTAAAGAGTGTCGGATGTAATAACCGGAGAATATTATTTATATTACTAAAGAGTATCGATCGTGATAATGAAGAATATGTCATATATTACTAAAGAGTATCACCGATAATCTGAAGGGTATTACCCCTTATTACTAAAGAGTATCAGTCATGATAACTGAAGGGTATTACCTATATTATTAAAGGGTATTAGTCGGGATAATGATTTATTCTTTCAATATGGATCAATTTAACCATAATATTAAGGCAAAAACCTATATGAGATGGTCTCATGCATGAGATCAATCACTTTAATAAATTATTATCACTTTTTAAAAAAATGATACAAATTATTATAAAAGTGATAACAAATTAAAAAGTGCCGTCTCATGTCTCACACAAGAATGCTCCTAATATTAATGACAAAAACTTATGTGAGACCGTCTCACGAAATAAATGAGATCCGTAAAACGGTCTCACACAAGACTTACTAAATATTAATGGTTTTTTTTTTGAAAAGGACTCAATATTAATGGTTTTTTTTTTTTTGACGGGACATATTAATGGTTAAATAAAGGAGTTTTATATAAAACGTATCCATTGGCGTGGGTTGCGGGGTTTGACGCTTCACCGAAAATAACTGAATGTATAAAAATAAAAAAAAAAAAAATCATACAGTGACGTCCTGTTTCTCCTACCTCCGATCGACCACCGTTTCCGTTTCCGGCAATAGGAAGGTAGATTTCTTGATCTCAAAATCTAATGATTAATCTACATTCTTTTTGTCATAGAAATACACCTATTTATTAATTTGTATTATTGTTTTCACAATTTCGATTTGCTATTCATACATTGCCTTTTTAATTTAAGTTTTATCCTAAATTGTTTAACAAAAGAGATATATTGTTAATTGTTAATTAAGGGTATTCCAATGAAGATATATATCAATTTCATATAGTATCTTCTGTCATAATGTTGTCTTATAAAAAGTTTTTAGGTTGAATAAAGTGTATATATGAATGATAATTTCATTAGGATACTTGATTATTTTAAAAGTGTTTGAGTTTAGAGAATTTAGCTGAAGAGGAATGAAAATCAAAGTTATAGTTTGTTTATAAATAAAAGTGTTTGAGTTTAGAGACTTTAGGAGACGAGAGGAATGAAAATCAAAGTTATAGTTTGTTTATAAAGATTAGATCTAGAGTTTCATTTTTACATATGTGAAATATGAATCTAATTATCTAAAGTTGTTAGTAGCTATCTAAGTATGTGGTTGTGTTAAGAGAGAAGAGACTGAACGTACAACTCTTTACAAAGACGAGGATCATGAAACACTAATACTAATACATAGGCTTTTATCGATCGATTTCGTTTATAATTCATGAAGTACGACCTAGTGTAATCGCTCTATATAGTACTTGGTTCATAATTCATAGTACGACCTAGTGTAATCGCTCTATATAGTACTTGGTTCATTAATTTAGTTACACATAATGTTTAAACTTAGAGTAAGTCTTGTATGAGACTGTTTCACAAATCTCATTTAGTGACACCGTCTCACAAATCTCATTCTTGAGGAATTCACTTTTTAATAAATTGTTATCACTTTTTAATAAATTATTATCATTTTATAATATGAAGTGTATCACTTTTATACTAATTTGTATCACTTTTTTAAAAAGTGATAACAATTTATTAAAAAGTGACCTGTCTCACGAAATGAAATGCGTGAGACGGTCTTAGATAAGTTTTTGTCTTAAACTTATTTAAAGATTGCACGCCCATCAGTGATCATAAATTTATATTCAATTCATTTCTTCTCTTTTTTTTTTTTTTCATATATTGTCTTTTTTTTTTTTTTAAAAATTTGTGTAGCTTAATTTCTCAATAATGATCTCAAACAATATTATATGAATTTTCTCTCATTCTTTTTAGGAAAACTTATGGC
Source organism: Paraleonurus japonicus (assembly GCA_030762865.1). Taxonomy (NCBI): domain Eukaryota; kingdom Viridiplantae; phylum Streptophyta; class Magnoliopsida; order Lamiales; family Lamiaceae; genus Paraleonurus; species Paraleonurus japonicus. The sequence goes on along the minus strand of CM061060.1, from coordinate 16,538,809 downwards.
TACCATTAGGATTATCTGAGGTACAACTCAAAGTTGCTTAATTACTTCAGTTTTTGCCATTGACTTTTTATTCCTGAGGTTACATAAATATTCATATTTGATGATGCATGGTATTTAAAAGATGATACAATCCAAATGATATATTACATATTTGCATGGTTATCTTAGGCTAACACTTTTCACGTTTAATTGAAATGTGCATGTTAATATAATTGGAACACGATACTCTCTCCGTCTCATAGATATTTGTACGGTTGACTGGACATAGAGGTTAAGAAAATGTACTTTTAGAGAGTTGAAGGGTACAATTGAAAAATCATGTATATGTAAATTAAGAGGTTAGTTAATTGAGTTGAAAAGATAATGATATTGATGTAAATAAATGTGTATTGTGATGGTGTTAAAAATGAAATATGTTTCCATTTATAGGTGTGTTGTGTGCAAACAATTATAAGACTAACGAATAAGGTAAGTGTGCAAATACATGTGGGATAGAGAGAGTATCATATTTGACTGGAAAAATGAGATACTAGCTTTGACTAAAAAAACGTGACACTAGATTTAAATGAAAATGACATTAGTTTTAATTGAAACTTGCAAACAATCTAAAATACTCTTTAGCTAAATCATTAATTGATCAGGCAATACATTTAACATTAATTAATTATTCAGAGAGAAAAATTGAATTGAAACTATACTACTATAGCAATGTAAATGACTGAGGTGAATATACTTTGATTTGTCTCATGATCCCATCAAACATGACTTGGCCAATTATTTTTTTAAAGAGTTAGTAGCCCTTAATATATGAAACTATAAATAAATTGTGATGGCTAGATTACTGATGATGACAACAAAGCAGGTGAGTTTTCTTTTTCAGCATAATTTTTTAAGTGAGGGACCATTCTGCAAAAATATGTGAAATTGGGAGTATTTATCTGCAACAAATTGGAGTATTCAACATTGCTTAAAATTCATTAAAAATCATTTTAAAAATGTTAGTAGGCCATATACAGCTAGCTAGTTTCAGATAGATCATAGATTGCCACCAGGGTCAAGAATAAATAATTAAATTTAAACTTGAGGACAAATTCCATCCTTTGCCCTTGAATTAATACTAATTTTGTTTCTTGCTAAAAAATATATATAATAATTCTGTTTTATTAAATTATTCTTGAACATTTATGGTGTTTTCCTAAGTAATTGATCATATAGAGTTCTGGTTAATATTAGGGTATTTTTATAGATGAATTAATTTCATATTTTTTACACACAAACACGTTGAATCGTGTGAATAAAAGTTATGACATTAGTTTACAAGTGTAATTATGATAATATTATATTAATGTATTTGTATTAATTTTATGCAATGAATAAGTTTTATTGAAAACTGGTAAAAATTACTAAAGTCATCATTTTGCAAGTGAAAAATATTTAGTCAACTCTGTAGTTTATGAAATCAAAAATATTTAGTCAGCTCTGTAGTCTATGAATATTTTTTTAATAATATAATTGTGAATACCTTTATTAAAAATAAAACAGTCTACTCGAACAATATTATAATATCCAGATAAAATAATGAACATTTTTTTTTTTTTACAAAAAAAAAAAAAATGAACAGTTGGATTGCCCAACAAACATTTTATATGCATTCAATGACTCAATTATATGAGAGCCACTTTTTGTGCTCATATTAAATGTAGGTTGTCCACATGCATGCTATACTATTAACTTGACTTTATAATATTTTAATATCATAACATTTTACATATATTTATTGCGGCTCTTTTGTGAGGCCGTTTAAATGCGTAGAGGCAGTCACTTTTTAATAAATTATTATTACTTTTTAATTTGTTATCACTTGTATACTAATAATTTGTATCACTTTTTTAAAAAGTGATAACAATTTATTAAAAAGTGATACGATCTCATGCATAAGAACGTCTCATACAAGTTTTTATCATATTTATTTGCTTTGAACATTTTTCGTCGAGCAAAAGACTCTGAATATTGAGAAAAAAACTTGTGTATGATCGTTTCATGTTAAAATATATCAACTCATTTGGACAATCTTAGATTCATGGAATTGAAAAAAAATTGCCAAAGAACAATCTCAACTTGATTTATTGTTAGAGTGTGTACAAAGTAGACAAGAAGTAAATCTATTGTAAACTAATTTTAACGTGCAACTTAAAATGGTATTAGTTGTTTTTATTACGCGGTATTACTATCAAACTAATACTTTTTAATGAAATAATTTATACTGTACACATAAATACGAACAAGTTTCACGATAAAATTGATTAACCAAAACTATATTTTGCCGTAGACGAGATGTAAGCTGACTTTCATATAACTAAAAATTTCAAAGAATCTAACTATTTATTTTTACTGCAGAAAGATTTTGTGATCATATCTGTTTGCTGCTTGTTTAGACTTGTACGAAGCAACGAAGAAGTTATCTCTCTTTGACCATCCCACAGCATAATATAAATATATATATATATATATATATATATATATATTTATTAATTGTGGGGTTATTTCTTTAGGAATGTTTTTCATACTTATAATGAGTGCTAAAGTATCTAAAGAAAAATTACAATAAATAAATAAAAAAAGTTAACCTCAGAAAGTTTGGTGGATCAGACTTAAAAGGTAACAATATGCTCCTCTTTAGGTCCAATATTCAAAATCTCAAATACTATCAATTCTTATACAGTTGATACAAAATTTTACTCTAATTTCAATTAAGGTCTCTCGTTCATTAAACAGTGGAATTGGTCCTCCAAATTACTTCCTCCGTCTCAATATAAATTACTCATATTTTCATTTTGAGTCTGTCCCACTACCGTAAGTTATTCATTATATTTCCGGCAACTACCCACTAAATTTATACCCCTTCGTTTTTCTATTATTTACACATATGTCACTCATTTACCCTTATTTTTTTCTCTCCGTCACATTATTTGTACTATATTTATATTATATTACCTTATATTAATCTTTTTACCAAAATAAATGATACTCCCTTCATCCAATTTTAATTAGTCGGTATACCTCGTTAGTCCGTCCAATTTTAGTATGTCATCCCAAAATAGAAAGCGTTTTTAATTATTTCTACCCTCACAACATACACTTATTTACATCATTTGTCATGTGAACGCCACACTATTTTCTCTCTTCTATTAATGATTTGACAATAATACCCTTACTCTTTACTCCAATCATCTACTTTATACATAAATAACTAATATTTTTTAAAACGTGTGCCTAACTTATTTGTCCAATTAAAATTGGACGGAGGGAGGAGGAGGGAGTAGTTTATTATCAAGTCATAAAAAGAATTAATTCCAGTCCAAAAGGATGCTTATAAAATCAACCTTTGAATGCATCAAAATTTGTGCTTTGAAAACTTGGAACCAATTCTTTGAATGAACCCACCATTTATGTGCATTCCCATTGTTCAGAAAGCATTCAGAAGTTTCTCAGTGTTCCATTTAGTACGTGATTGAATTCAAATCTTGAGTCTTTTCCTTAATTGGTGGTCCATTTTGACTATAATTTATTTTCAAGAATTTCATTATTATATAAGGGGAAGAAGGTGTTCATCATACATTCATAATCAGAAGTACATTTCAAGAAGACCAGACATTGCATTCTCCATCATAATTCAGCTGAGGTCTCCCATTTCTGGTTAGTCTTTTTTTTTTTTTCAAATATTTTGCATCTTAATTTGTTTTAGATTCAAATTTATATTTGAATAGAGTTTTAGTTTTGAGATATTATAAGTTTCTACATTTATGTCGAATGAAACGATCTCACACAAATTTTATGTATACTCCATTCTAAGAAAGTTTTTCATATCTTTTGGCCACAAATATAAGGAGTACGAAAGAATAATAGTAAGTAGTACGAGCGATAGAAGGAAATAAAAATGAAATGTAGTGATGAATATTTAGGATCAGTCTATTCGTTTATCAAAAATAGAATGAGAAGTTTTCGGTGGGATGGACCAAAATGAGAAGCTTTGTCTAGGAGAAAGTTTAAAGAAATTTATCTTATCTAAATGTGAAATTAATTCATTTATATTTATTTCCTGCTGAATTCTCAATTCTTCTTTTTGGAGAATAGACCCAACGAATTTAATAAGGATGAAATTGTTGCATTACCATAAAAGAATTATATTCCATTTAAAAGTTCGAATTTGTAGATTAGTGTATAATTGATCCATTGTTATTAATTTTCTAACAACAATATGATTTAAAAAGCAGTTTGGTTCGATTCCATTTGGGAACGAATTATGGAGTTATAAGGTGACTTGGAGAAATTCTCGAAGTGTTTAGGTGTTTGGTGAACTAACTACTAACAACTAACAATCTAACATTTACCGATAAAAAAATGATTTAAAAATAATTATTGACAAATTATGTATTGAAATTTGATATGGGGCCCACAAAAACAATGCAGGTATCAATCAATGACATTAAGAGCCAATAGCTTAGGTGAAGGGGATTGTGTTGATATAAAGATGGCAAAGGGGTGCAATAAGAAATTATTGCATCTGAGGACTTACCACCCTATGAATATTGTGCTGGAACCCAGTCCTTCTTTCAAGTCTCTTGTCCAAGGTTACGGACAAACAGATCTTAATCATGCAAATGGAAATGACATCTCTCTCCCTGACCCTGCTATCATGTTCTCTCCCCGCCCCGTCAGCGAGCTCGATGCAGCTGCCGTGACGCTGCAGAAGGTGTACAAGAGTTATCGAACTCGAAGAAACCTTGCCGATTGTGCCGTCGTGATTGAGGAGCTGTGGTTCGTTTTCAGCTCCCTGTATGTGTATGTAGTTGACTAACAAAGTGGTGTAGCTCAAATAGTTAGAGCCCCACTACCTATGCCGTAAGGTTATGGTGATTCGTCTGATGTTTCTTATCGGTTAAATTATTTGTTATTTTTGTGGATTGGGTAGGTGGAAGGCATTGGACTTTGCAGCTCTCAGGAGGAGCTCTGTGTCGTTTTCGAAGACGAGAAACACGAGACTGCCGTCTCGAAGTGGGCCCGAGCAAGGACCAGAGCAGCCAAGGTGGGGAAGGGGTTGTCCAAAGATGAGAAGGCTCAAAAATTGGCACTGCAGCACTGGCTTGAAGCAGTAAGTTTTCGAAAATTCGACGAAATTACTTTATACACCCACTTTATAGTTGTGTCCGAATTGTACAACAGTACAAGTAGCTAAAAAATTGTGTTTCTTTTGGTTCTTTTGTGTCTCCTGGCCAAGATTGTAACTAATTGGGTGTATTAATTTTGGTGTTTAGATTGATCCAAGACATCGGTATGGCCACAATTTACATTTGTATTATGACATATGGTTCAAAAGTGAAAGTAGTCAACCTTTCTTTTACTGGTGAGTATCCATTTAGATGTAAAAGGATCTTTATTGACTTTTCATATATGACAAGTAAATTATGGGTAGCAAAAAGAGTACTGTAAATTTCAGGTTCATAATTTAAGGATCACGTGTTTAAAATTTCGTAAATGGAAGCTAAATTAGCCCCAATCAACTCAAATCGAGTCAAAGTGTCAGTCAATTTGGCCTTAATTTGCAAATTTATGGTCCATAAATGCTAGCTCGATTTGGGTTAATTCGAGATAATTTGGACTCAATTCACAAAATTTTAAACCTGCAGCCTTAAATTGTCAGTCTGTTGATTCACATGACTCTTTTTTCTGCCCTTAAGTTACTGACCTTAAAAGAAATATTCACGATCTTTAACATTGAGGCTCCAATCAACCCAAATCGAGTCAAAGTGTCAGTCAATTTGGCCTTAATTTGCAAATTTATGGTCCTTAAAATGCTTGCTCGATTTGGGTAAATTCGAGATAATTTGGACTCAATTTGCAAAATTTTAAACCTGCAGCCTTAAATTGCCAGTCTTACTGTTTTTGCTGCCCCTAAGTTACTGACCTTAAAAGAAATATTCACGATCTTTAACACTGATCGATTTGTGTAATTTCATTCGTCGTATATGGTTAGGTTGGATGTTGGAGATGGAAAAGAAGTTAATTTGGACAAGTGTACAAGAAGCAGTTTGCATCAGCAATGCATCAAATATCTAGGACCTGTAAGTCATTCTCCAATTACTACATCTTTGCTTGCTTTTGAATGTGTATTGATTCTTGTTGCTTAATGTTGCACAGAAAGAGAGGGAAGCATACCAAGTTGTGATTGAAAATGGGAAGCTTGTGTACAAAGACAGTGGGGAGTTAGTGGAGACGGTCGAGGGCTCGAAATGGATATTCGTTTTGAGCACAATTAGGACTTTGTACATAGGAAAGAAGCAGAAAGGATTGTTCCAACACTCGAGTTTCTTAGCTGGGGTGCCATCACTGCTGCTGGTAGAATGGTCGCCCATGCCGGTGTTCTTGAGGTAAAAACCAAATATGCCAACAATACGTCGTATTTATACTCTACGTCTATCTTTAATAGAGCTGTTAAAATAAACGAGCTGCTCATGAGCTCGACTCATCTCGGCTCGGCTCAACTCGTAGTGTTCAACGAGCTGAGCTTGAGCTTGCAAAATACTCATTTACTTAACGGGCCGAGCTTGAGCTCGCAAAATACTCGTTTACTTAACGAGCCGACTCGAGCTCGACTCGTTAGGCTTGATAGGCTCGTTAGCGAGTCGAGCCGTGCTCTATTTCTAGCTCGTTAATGTTATCGAGCCGAGCTCAAACATGCATCCAATACTCGACTTGGCTCGAATAACAGGTCTAATCTCTAACATTGTCGAATTTAAATAGGCGATTTGGCCATACAGTGGTCACTACCTCCCAACTGAAGAGAACTTCAACGAATTCATATGCTTTCTTCAGGAGCACTCGGTTGACCTTGCAAATGTAAAGGTAATTAGTTGTTCAACAAGTTCATTGACGTTTACCATTTAAAAATGTATAGAAGTATTAATTTATTTGTCTGATATATAAATTATAATATATTTTTCCAGAGATGTGCAACTGATGATGATCGTCCGCCTCTTAGCGAGGACAGCATGGCCGAGGAGGAATCTATTGTGAGGAAAACATCGGATTCATGCATCAATTTTCACTCAGAAAATGTCATTAGTGCATCTGATGATGGCAAGGATGATAAGCCTGTATTTAACATGAGTAAACGCATGTCGCGTAAATGGAGCACTGGAGCCGGGCCGCGTATTGGTTGTGTGAGAGAGTACCCTACGGAGCTACAATTCCGGGCACTTGAACAAGTTAAGCTTTCTCCTAGGGTGTCGTTCGGATCATGGAACGACTACGGCCCAATCCCTTCGCCTCGGCCTAGTCCAAAGGTTCGACTATCTCCAAGTGTTGCACAAATGGGCCTTCTCAGTCCTAGGACGAGAGCTAATTAGCCCCATGAATAAATCGGGTTTTTATCGGTACGAATAAGTATATATATGCTACCACTTGATGAAGAACATCAGCTGTGAGCATTTGTTATTAGAGGTTTAGAATGAGGACTAACTCCAAATCTTCCTTCTTTTATTTAATTTATTTATTGGGTAGTTTGAATACAACATTTTTCATTCATATTTACCCAATTGTTTCATTGTTACTATTTTTTCTGTAAAGATCACATGTTGTAGTTTTGTCAAAATTTGTCAAATCTAAAGTTTTGTTGATTTTGTTTAAGTTATTGCAATTTGTTAAGAATTTACTTGGCTAATTTATTTATATATTATAACTTTTAATTGTATTTGATCAATTGTGGCGATTTTTTGGAGTATTATGAATTTAAGTAACGTCGCGTGCTTGAAATGCGACTAGTAGGATCGAGAAGATAAAAGTTGTACGTATTTGCATACATAAGTTGCGAGATACCATGTATCTGATCTCATTTCGTGAGACGATCCAAATTTTAATAAAATCTTATCACTTTTATACTAAATTTTATCACTTTTTAAAAGATATATGTAAAATGGACATTTAAGTCAAAATTGAAAAATGATACACTTTATATTAAATAAATTGTACTACAATTTTACCAAAAATGTATATAAAATGTATCATTTTAAGATAAAAATTGAAAAGTGATACACTTCACATTTTAAGATACACTTCAAATATATGTAAAATGTACACTTAGGTCAAAAATTGAAAAATGATACACTTTGTATTAAATAAATTGTACAATTTTACAAAAAAATGTATGTAGAATGTATCATTTTAAGATAGAAAATGAAAAGTGAGACACTTCACATTATAAATGATAATAATTTATTAAAAAGTGATAATAATTTTATAACCGTCTCACGATGCGGGTCCATGAAATGGTCCCACACAAATTTGTATTATTATAATAGTCGCAGAACAAATGCGATTAGTGTAATTGACTTTCATATTATATGTATTTCAAAATGCAATTTGAGACTACACCAATTCCAATACTACCATAACAAGTTCATGCAGCTCCATGAATTGCTATTCCAATACTACCATAAAATAATTTGTAACTTTTTTATATTTTCTACATTTTTTTCTTTTTAAATATAGTGTTATTATAACGAGCAATTAAATTTTTTAAAATATGAAATAAACGAGCATTTAAAATTAACATTTTAGTATATTATTTTATACTATCAGTGAAAATGTATATAACCTCTCATGTCACATGTGGGTAGTGGTCTATCTAGAACACTACGACGAGGTCTATCAGTCTGTATGTGTTCATTTTGATCCTAATATTATATATGTTTGGGCTCTTGACCCACTGTATTTATTAGTGTCATGAAATGAAATAGACTAATTTTTGTGCATAAAATATATATATGCTTAGTATTGTGCATGTAAAAAAATTGTATGCTTGTCTTTTTAAAGAAATTGTACCTTTAAATATTTATTATATTACACAAGAAATTACATTGTATGTTAGATCGGAAGTAATTTTGATGAGTTAAATTGTATAAATTAGAGTCATTCTTTTAAGTAAGATGACCGGTGAAAGTGTATAGAAACGGTGATGTAATGAATCATAGTGCTAGGCCAATCGGACTAGGTAGAGCTAGAATAGTCGGTCAAGTCCGGAAAGAGAAGGTCATCTCAAGACGATCTTGAAGAAGTCATTTCTTGGAGCGAATAATGAAGAGCTCAAGACAAGGTCGAGACAGGTGAGTAGAATAAGAAAGACAAGTCTTCACCAAGTCACCGGCAGACGACTAGCTCAAGATCACCGATGTCAAGACGGTTTTCAAGAATAAGTTTGTTGAGCGATTTTTAGTTTGTTACAACAAACTAACCGTTTCACAAAGCTTATAAATATGTTTGAGCACGCTTACGAAAGGAACTAACACTCTCATTCCAATACTCACGATTTCTCAAGAGCACTCAAAAAGTTTTTCAAAGAGTTTTCATAAGTTTCTAAGTGTTTATAGAACACTCACTTGTACATCCTCAAACTTTACGCATTGTAACTTTCAAGTTTCTAGATAGTTTGATAGGTTGAAGATAGAATTGAAGAGAAGGATTTTCACAAAGCATTGTAATTGTAACTCACCGAGTAAGTAAGATAGTAAGTCGGTCGAGGCCCTTCTTCAAGTTGAAGAAGGAGAGTGGATGTAGGATCGAGTTTGATACGAACCACTATAAATCCCGGTGTTCTTTAATTCTTGTTTTTACTTATTTGTTGTTATTCAACTATTCAAACAAATTAATTTCGATTTAGTTCAGATTGCTTTTTGATCCTTTAAAAGATTGAGTTAAAATTTTTTTCCATTGCTCGACTTTTGATATCTTGAATAGATAATCAGTTCTTTGAAAAAGATTTGATAATCTATTCAACCCCCTTCTAGATTATCACTAGGAGGTGATCTAAGCTCATTTTAATCACTCAATCTCGGGCCAACAAGTGGTATCGGAGCGGTGTTAAAGTTGTTACGAATATTTATTTTGGTATAAGTGATCTTTGATTTTCTAATCTTGAAATGAATTTGTTCTTGAATATATTCTCGCTGATTTTCTTGTTAATTACTAACCATGTCTACGAGTAATGATAGAAAGGTTAAGAACCTTTCAGACTTTGATATAGAGGACTATGATTCTTGGAAGTTCCGCATGGAGAATCATCTTAAATCGATTCATCCTCGAATAGAAGACGTCTTATCGATGGGTCAATCAAATTCTATCATGGTGGAGTAAGTGATGGAGCGAGCGGCTCAAAATCACGAACTCGTATGATGAAGAAAGTGTCGAATTAACCAATGATGAGAGGAAAGCGTATAACCTCGGATCGGGTGGCAAAAACGAGATTATTGTCACACTCGGCAGGAGTGGTACGAGAAGATTAAGAAGTGTAAGACATCTAAAGAGATATGGGACACCCTAGCTAATATGTGCGAAGGCACAGATCAGTGAAGGAGAACAAGCTTCAAGTTGTTCTCCATCTATTCGATGTCTTTAAAATGAAAGAGGGTGAAACTATTGATCACCGGATATGCGAATGACCAACTGATCAATAAAGCCACCGATCTTGGAAAGATTTACACTCGAAAAGAAATTAATAACAAAATTCTTAGATCTCTAACCAAGCGTTGGAGGGGAAAAAAATTTGATTAAAGCTACAAAAGATCTCTACTATGACACATTACACTTTGTTTTCTCACTTGAAAGGTTATGAGTTTGACATTCGGGTAGAAGATGAAGAAGATGAGATGGAGTCAAGCACCTCATATAAGACTGTGGCTTTCATCAACAAAGAAGACAAAACTATTCTGAGCCCAAAGGAGCCGATCTATCCTTGAAAGAACAGATGGCGTTGCTAACAAAGAGGCATGATCGTTTAAGATGAAATATAAGCATAACAAGTTAAAATTTGCAGAGAAGGACAAATCCAGATTAAGATTCAAAAGAAAAGATGATGGTGAATCAACAGATGATGATAAAAGAAAAACCCTATTAGTCCTAAATCGGACCGGGAGACACTTGTTACACCTGTAACTAGCCAAGGCACTTTAGCTATGATTGTCTCCGGTGACTCCTAAAGAAAGAGAGGAGAAAAGAAAGAAGAGAGATAGACGCTTTGCAGATCGAGAGCCCTTCTTGCCGAGGAGAAAGAATTAAGAAAATCATCATCGTCGTCATCTTCATCTGATTTTGGATCGACACTGAAGTGTGTCTCGATGGCCAAAGAGGTAGATTACTATTCCTTAACCGATAATGAGTCTTATAAATCTGTCTCGTATAATGACCAAACTGTAAACAAGGGTCTTTTGAAAGATCTAAAAATGTCTCTAAGTGTTTATAAACAATTAGAGACTAAAAATTTAACTTTGAAAGACCAGGTTCAAACTCTAATTAAAGGCAAACAAGTTGTAACCTATTCTCGAGTCCGAGGAAACATTCAAGGGGAATGTTTACCCCAGCCGAGACTAGTACTTCACCTAGTCTCGCTCGAACGATTAGAAAATGAATTGAAGTCTTTAAAAGCTAAATTTGAGGTGATCTCGTAATGAAAATGAGTCAATTAAGAGGGTCAATGAGAAGCCTCGTCTTCAAAATGAGCCACCTTAATAACTCACAATCAGCCATAGATCATATTTTTAGAACTTCTCAAAAATCCAATGATAAAACAGTCTTAGTTATGACGAAATAATAAATCGAAGTTCCAAAACCTAGGAAATTTGTGATGTCTACTAGTAGGAAAGTTAAAATACCTATGACAACTAACTTCTCTATGGATTCGGATGAGAAGGGGATACCCACGGATGCAACGGAGTATCGTTGATTGATTGGATACTGTTATATCTCACCGCAAGTAGGCCAAACATAGCCTTTGCGGTTGGGGTATGTGCAAGATTCCAATCAAATCCCAAGAAAACTCATCCGGAGACGGCTAAGAAAATCCTTAAATATCTTAAAGGAACTTTGCAAGTTGGGTTGTGGTACCCATCCGATGACAACTTCGAGCTTTTAGGTTATTCAGACTCGGACTTTGGAAGTCGTAAGATTGATAGAAAGTCCACATCCGGAACTTGTCAATTTTTAGGCAACAAGTTAATTTCTTGGTTATCTAAGAAACAAACTTCATTGCAACCTCCACAACCGAAGTTGAATACATGGCGGTAGTTGTTGCTCTTAGCTTCTCTCGGGTTAGTCGACTTAGGGATTATAACATTCTCACGTCATCTCGTGCCTATTTTTGTGATAGTAATAATGCAATAGCCATGACATACAACCCTGTTTTGCATTCTAGGTGTAAGCATATAGACATAAGGCATCATTTCATCGAGATCATGTTGAGAAGAATGACATTAGAATAGAAAAGATAGCAACTCGAGTCTCTCGGAGCAGATATACTTACAAAACCCTTAAATGAGTCTAAATTTAAGGAATTGTGTTCGAATTAGGATTACTTGATGCATCCTTAGTTGATTTAGAATTTCTATTGTTTGTATCTTGTATTTCCTTTCTTTCTTTTCTTTCTTAAAAACTTGTCTAGAAAGAATTGTCGACTTGATATGTGTCAAAGGACAATCACAGAGCCGATATCATTGATCTCCTTCCTAGGAATCAAGAATCAAGGATTAGTCATATTGACCTTATCCGACTTGACAATTTCTTATTCGACATCAAGTAAATCAGTACAAAGAACATATTCACTGATCTCTTTAAGAATCGATGAATCTATGGAACTTGTCCGACTTACTCTAGCTACTAATGGTTTCTTAAGATTGTGTATCTGCAGGAACATGTAATAAATCAACATTGTTAGATCAACATAAATCTTCTAATCGATAAACCTCCTCATCTGCTCAAAACCCTTCTTTGTTTTCTTCAAAACTTGTTTTAAAAATTATTTTCACAACTCATCTATTTCAAAATTTTTCAGATGAGTTGTTCTTTTGAAAAACCCCACCGAGTCTCGATATTATTATATATACTAGTTATATTTGGATATAAGACTCGGTTTATTTAAAATAAAGGCACCGGTTAACTCGTATTAAAATTTTGTTTTAAAATGATCGTGCTAGGTTGTGTTCTTGAAAAACCCAAAAAGGTCATTTCTCGCACTAAGTCAATCAAACCCTTGTCTGCTTTTAGAAAACCTTTGTGTAAAGAAAGGTATATCTATGCTTACGCTGTATACTTACTTCTCGCATAAAGTAATCCTACTAGTCGTCAAATTCGTAACCCGAACGATTACTTTTTACGCATTTCAAAGTCGGGTTAATCTCACACGACGGACCCCAAACGTTTATCTCCTTTTTAACCGTTGATCCGAACAAGAAATCATTTTGAAGTAACGATCCGCATTAAAATCCACTTTACACGTGGATTCTCTCTCCAACTTTCCTCCTATAAAAACTTCATCTTCTTCATTTACTCATTTTACTTTGAAATTCTATTTACTCTCTGTAAAAATTTCCAAATTTCAAAACCTTCGATAAATTATTTCATGTACCAGAAATACATCGGACTTACATCTACGATGGTGAACTTCAATAAAGAAGCCTACAATAAAAAGATTAAGTCGAGAGATGTATGTAGATTTCGATACAACGATCGATGCGTAATCACTAGAGATTACGAGATCGCTTGAGAGGTCAAGATTACGGGTTTTCGCTTCGAAGAAATCGACAAGAACAAGACCCTCGATATGAGAGGGATTGAGTTCTACATAAACGGCGAATCCGAAGATGGATTCTTCAAGTCCAAGGTAGAAGATGTGGAGGTGTTGGTAACGAGAGTGGAGATTGCCAAAATCTTCGAAACGAATGTTGAGGGTGTGAATCCCTTCACGTATAAGGACAATGATTGGGTAGAATTATTCGAGATGATTGCCCGTTCTTCATGTAAAGATCGGAGAAAAGAACTCAAGAAAAATATGCTTAGGAGGAAGTATTGTCTCATGACGACGATCTCGACTAAGTTAATATTAGTGAGCGAGAACTCCCACAATGGTCCGACTGTGCCTCGTCTCAATTGTATGAGGGCAATTTTGGATGGTGTCCAGTGTTAATCGGGCGTATATGTTCTTGGCGAGGTTGAAGGCGGAAAAGGACAGATTGACATGTGTTGATGGAGAATGGTGCCAAATCCATTACAAGTCTCTTCAACAAGATAATCTGTCTCGCTGAGGATCTGCTGCATTTACATCAAGCTGACAGATAGGGTGAGCTACTCCAAACAAAAAGGGCTCCTCACCAAAGACGAGTTGATTGGAGGGCCAGCAGACTCGGATGGCGGAGCACTGAGGAGAGGGCAGCCAAGCCCTCACCGAGGAGGAACAACAAGCCGAGCCAACAATGAGCTCAACCGAGGCCTCAAGGCCAAGAAAGTCAAGGAGAAGGCGACGAAGCGCAGGAAGGCTGGTGAAAGCCTCGAGAGAAGGAGGGGATCGTCTGCCGCACCACCAAGTCTCGTCTCGAAGAAGTACAAACCTTGGAGGTGGTCGCAGCACTGTGGCAGAGCCGAAGTGATTGAGGAGGTTAACTCGTAAAGAACTCCATCGCCAAAGAAAACCGAGAAGGTAATCTCCTTTGGAACCTCCTATAGTCTTTTCCTCTTCCGAATCCTCCCCTTTATCTCGCTCACCCCGGCGATGAAGAGGTGTGCAAGGCTGGCACCTCTGAGCCTCTACAACACTCACCTCCCAAACACCCAAACCGAAACCCCTACCACGTCTATACCTCCCCAAACCCCAGCTGAATCCACCCCCTTACCCATCGTCCCCATCTACACCCCTACTTCCATAACCACAATCACCCCCATCATCTCTTTACCCACCACCTCATCTCCTCCCTAAGCCACAACCGAACCAAATGCCTCCTCATCCCAACCACCATCCTCACCACCACCTTACGAAATTCCCGACCACAAACCTAATCTCCTCCCTAAGTCCAAATTCCCGATATCTTCCATAATATCTTTAGGGATATTCGAGATGAGCTCTCCCTCCCCTAAATCTCCGTCATCCTCTTCCTCGTCAAAATCCTCTCAAAAGGATGATGACAGTGTGATACCCAACTTCAGCCTTTCTCATCTACATGCTTATGCCTACAAAGAAAAATGGAAGTTCGAATGGAGAAGTGATGGAGAAAAGGACGAAAAATCATTAAAGCCGTCACAGACACAATGATCACCAACATGAGGATAGCTAAGGTAAACATAGTTAAAAATATTTCAAGCAAATCTAACACCATGTTGGTTGATCGAGTGAGCAAGCCGGAGGAAGAGATGAAATCCTCGAAGGCCAAGATAGCAGAGGACAACACAATTGTAGTAGATGCTCGACCTGACAAATTCGACTTGAGTGCGTTGTTCCTCGCTGGAGACTCAGCTACGAACCCTACAGATGAAATCAAAAAGGGGGAAGTAGTCGGGCAAGAAAGACTGAGGCCCTTACACCGATGTCAAGGCCAATGCCGAACAAATAAAGATAAAGGTAGACAGTGAGCTAGAAGCGGCAAAGGCGAGATATCAAGCTAAAATCGAGATGAGCTTGCGCTCTCCAAATGAGGGTGGTCCAAATTGAAGAAGTCATCCAAGAAGATGAGGCCAGAGAAAGAAGGAGGAGGAAGAGAAGACCAAGCTAATGGCCAAGATAAAAGAATCGAACAAATTCGGAGGCCAAAGGCAAGGGCAAGGGAAAGGTGTCTCAAGAGTCCTCACTGAGCCTGTTTCGTGCAAAATCATCTAAGGATGAGAAAAGGAAGAGGGAGCCGGACTACTCCAACCTATCTCGAGGAGCAGATAAGGTGAATAAGGCAATTGAAGGAGTGGTTCCGAGAGAAGGAAAGGAAGAGGCGAGAGGAAGCGAGCAAAGGGCTCGAGATGAAGTGGGACAGGGACATCGGGAAGTGGGTATCTAAAGTCAGGCGATAAATCGACTTCCGTCCCTTCCACCACTCATCCGCCCCACCAAAGATGGTCACGGTCAACTCACCAAGGAGTATCGTGGATAAGAACATGGATGCCGATGGATGTTCCACCGGTACATCTTGAAGGCATCTATGTCTCGGAGTCAAGATGAAGATCTCTGTTGGCATGAGTGGATGGAGAAAGAAGACCTGCACTGCATGAAGGCTACTCGATGAGGCGAGCAATGCATTCAACGTTGATCCGATAGCTCCCGCCTACGAGCATGCCAAGCCGAAGTTGAATTCAGATGGAACCATTGACCTCACTGGGTAAAACCGTCATCAACAAAGTCAAGTCGAGTTTGGACTCAAAAGTGAAGATGAGTTCAAATCTTTAAGAAAAAGAGTCTTTACTTGGGTGATGGGTTCGAGAAGCGGACCCGGTGGGGTGTTTAGATAAGATTGAATTTTATTTTCCTATTCCTTTATCTTATCTCGCACCAAAATGTAAATATGTAATCATCTATGATTATGAGTGAACTTATCTCGAATCATCTAGTCTTATGTTTTAAGTTTCTTTCTTGTTTTCTAAGAAAACTTAAAAAAATTTTTAAGTATTAATCATCTAAGGAAACTTCTATCTCGTATTAAAATTTTCCAAAAATTTTCTAAGTCCTAAGACTTAAACTTCTTCTAAGTGTTAATAATCCGATAAAGTCTCTAAGACTTAAATTTTTCTAAAAACTTTTAAAAATTTTAGTATGGATTAAGTGCTCTTATGTGAACGTATACGAACTAAAATGTTTGTGTGCGTTAATGTGCTCATCCGATTATCTTGAATAATCTTGACTATCACCAGATGTGAGCTGTTTCTTTCTTGCAGCTTTTAACTTCATAAAAAAAGGGGGAAATTGTTAGATCGAAGTAGTTTTGATGAGTTAAATTGTATAGATTAGAGTTAGCTCTTGTAAGTAAGATGACCACTGAAAGTGTATAGAGCAGTGATGTAATGAATCCTAGTGCTAGGTGATCAGACTAGGAAGAGCTAGAATAGTCGGTGAAGTCCTGGAAAGAGAAGGTCATCGAAGACGATCTTGAAGAAGTCATTTGTTGGAGCGAATAATGAAGAGCTCAAGACAAGGTCGAGACAGTGAGTAGAATAAGAAAGACAAGCCTTCACCAAGTCGATTGCGAGCGACTAGCTCAAGATCACCGATGTCAAGACGGTTTTTAAGAATAAGTTTGTCGAATGGTTTTTAGTTTGTTACAACAAACTAACCGTTTCACAAAGCTTATAAATATGTTTGAGCACGATTGGAAAGGAACTAACACTCTCATTCCAATACTCACGATTTCTCAAGAGCACTCAAAAAGTTTTTCAAAGAGTTTTCATAAGTTTCCAAGTGTTTATAGAACACTCACTTGTACATCTTCAAACTTTCTCGCACCGTAACTTTCAAGTTTCTAGATAGTTTGATAGGTTGAAGATAGAATTGAAGAGAATGATCTTCACAAAGCATTGTAATTGTAACTCAATGAGTAAGTAAGATAGTAAGTTAGTCGAGACCCTTCTTCAAGTTGAAGAATGAGAGTGGATGTAGTATCGGTTTGATCCGAACCACTATAAATTCCGGTGTTCTTTACTTCTTGTTTTTACTTATTTGTTGTTATTCAACTATTCAAACAAATTAATTTCAGATTTAGTTGATTGTTTTTTGATCCTTTAAAAGATTGAGTTAAAATTTGTTTCGTTGTTCACTTTGATATCTTGAATAGATAATCTGTTCTTTGAAAAAGATTTGATAATCTATTCAACCCCCTTCTAGATTATCACTAGGAGGCGATCTAAGCTTGTTTTAATCACTCAATCTCGGGCCAACATTATACATGTAAAAGTCGTAGACTTAGTTTTTTTGAAAAATAATATGCTTAATTTTTTTGCAAAAATTATATGCTTAGAATTATTATTTTTTTAAAATTGTATTATACATATAGAAATTGTAGATTTATTACGTGTTTTACTAATTTGAAAAGAGCATTGTCCATCATAAGTATAATTCTTTTATAATTTCTATGCGGAAGACAAGCTTATTCGATGTGTAGATATCAAAATTTTAAATTTCGTAGTCTTATTATTTTTATAAATTTTAATTTTAAAGATAAAAATATAAGAATATGTCCAAAATTTGAGAATATATTTTTTCTTTTTTCGAGTTCGAGATTTTGGGATATCTTTTGTTCTTGCTCTCTAAGTCATTGATCTCTTATAAATAGGAGAGTCAAAATGGAGTTTTAGCGATTCGGTGAAATAAGTCACAAATAATTCCATCAACTCACTACTACCAAATTGTAGGTCAAATCACTCTACCAAATTATAGTAAAAATCCAGATCAAGTTCTTTGAGATCCGGTACTACAAATCAAGTATGAGTTCTTGGAGAGGAATTAAGAGATCAACGAAAGTTATAACCATAAATTTTCAATGAAAAAATATGTTTACCTTCTTTTCTTCGTCTTCTATATATTTATTTGTAGGTGTTGAAATTTATTTGTTAACACGACGTCACGAATTAGCCAAGAAAGGCGCATTAAAATAGAAGTGAATTGCAAGAAAGAAAAATATTTTATAATGTATGACGTACGTGCAATGCACATGAAATTTGACTAGTAGATGATAAATCTAAAGAGTAAAGAGTCAACTCTCTCTCTCTCTCTCTCTCTCTCTCTCTCTCTCTCTCTCTCTCTCTCTCTACGATCAGGTTATAATTATTCATTGGTATCATTATTGTAACGCCTCCGAATTTAGAATGTAGGCCCTTGTGACTTTTAACACTCTAAACTCGGATTGTCACTTAATAATCGAAGAATTGAGCTTTTTTTAATATATAAACACAAACATAAATAAGTCGAAGATAAACTTAAGAGATTAACAGCGGAAGACTTAAATATTATCTTTATTGGTCCCTAGATTGAGTGAATTAAAAGAGATTAAGCGAGACCTCTTAGGGATAATCTAGAAGGGGGTTGAATAGATTATCTAAATTTCTTTTTAAAACCAGATTATCAATCCAAACTTAAATTTTTAAATCTAAATCAAAGTACCCAGGTGAAAACAGGTTTATACTCAATCTATCGATTTGGATCTAAAAGCAACTGATGAGAATTTAACAAATCAAAAGATAATTGGCGAAATTAAATGCGAAAGTAAAGAACACGAGATTTATAGTGGTTCGGATCAAAAGATCCTACATCCACTCTCCTTCTTCAACCTCGAAGAAGGGCCTCTTCCTTCTCACTTACCGACTTTCTTACCGACGACACAGATTACAAATTGAGACGACCTTCGTCTTTGAGTCTCCTTCTAACTAACAATGTACCCATCAAATCTACAAGTACATTGTTGATTGTGTTATGAAGGAATTAAAAGAAAGTGTTCAAGTTTTGGGTATTAAAACACTAATTTTGAACATTTATATACAGAGGAAGAGAACTAAAACCCTAATTTTGCGATTTATAATTAGAACCCTAATAACAATATAAAAATAAAATCATATAACCCTTAAATCAAGAAAATAAAAAAATACTTTGTGAAATAATTTAATTATAAACATATATCTTTTCAAAGGCATCGCATATAAACTGCTTTTGCAGGACATTTTGGTCATTGAAGGAGTAGAAAGTAGTAGTAGCACATCAAGAAAGATAAAAATTGAAGAAATAAAGGAAGAACAAGAGTCTGGAAAGCGAAGAAAGTGGTCTCGCTAAACGCCGCAAGCCGCAGACTAATGGGTACGTTGGTATAGATATCTAAGCCTTCATTCTGCGTTTAGGAGTTGTTGAACCTCCCAATTTTTTACGTTTTGAACTCCTTTTAACAGGAAAAAACAATCAAACAGGTGGAAGTTTCAGAGTAGAGGTCACCTTATAAAACAAGAATCAACACATCAAAGCCGTAAATAAAAGCAGAGAGACTCTAGAAAGTTTTAAACTTTTTGTTTTATGTTTTGCTACAATAAGGATTAAATAAGAGGGTAAACTTTTGGTGTTGACAAAATATTTCATGAGTATAAGATTTCATATAGTTGTTTTCAAATATTAATTTCTACAAAAAAATTTATCCTTCGGTAATGCAGACAAAATTTAGAATGTTTTTGTCATTAGTGATGCACTCTTGATTTGTCATTTTTGGAATCTTGCTTAGTTTCGTGGCATCATCTAATCTCGCTTTACGATTTTAAAAAATTAAAATCAATTTGGGGCTTTGATACATATGAGAGGCAAACTGATTTTGTAGAAAAGAGTTTGAGGTTGAACCCCTTGTTACGGATGATTATTATTTGATTTTTGTTGTTCCTATAATATGAAATAGATCACCACTCTATGTTATAAAAGAAAGAAAATAGGTTATTTTTACTCCTGATTGGAGTGAATTGATGCATGATTTTAGGGGGTATTTTAGTGCAAAAAGTGGTGAAAAGTGTTAGAATTTGTGTCTAAATGTGTAGAGTATCACTACTTTCTTTGGAAAAGTATTACTTGATGGGTTTTTGATGTTTTTCGTTCCGTTTTCAGGTAAATCGGTGGAAGTTGACCAAACCGAGAGTACCGGCATTCATACGGCAAAGAGAAGAACGAGACGGACGAAAATAGGGGTCGGAAGCGGAAGTCGGGTCGAGAAAATTCCTGGACTCAACCTCTGGTCGAGGGCCGGGACCTCGACCCGAGGGTGCCGGCAAAAAGAGAGGATTTCAAATTTTGAAAAAGCCTCTCGAGTCGAGTCAGGCGAAAGGGCAATCTCGACTCGAGGGGCTGAAGCTCGAGTCGAGGCTTGAGTTTTTTGAAGAAGCATGGATGCGACTTAAGGAGCCTCGACTCGAGGGCCCCAACCTCGAGTCGAGGTGCAAAAATTCAAGATTTGGCTTTTAAAGTCATTTGAGTGGAAAACAGAGCATAACCTTCCGCATAGCTTGATTATTAGCAGATTTTAGGGCGATTTTCAGTTCCATAGCTTAATTCTCCTTGTAGGTTGATTAGATTGTTAGTTTTAGATAGATTTTCATCAATTGTACCTTAGATTAGCTTTTGATCCATTAGTTTTTCCATTCCAAGTTGTAATTCAAGTGGAGAAGAGTTACTTTTGAAGATACAATTGAAGATTCAAGCATTCCTATTAGTGATTTTGGTTCAATTGATGATGTTCTTCCTCTTTACTCATTTCAATTCCTCAATTGTTGTGATTAGCCATTTGATTTTGCAATTAGATTTTGTTCCCATGGATTTTGCACTTTGCTCCATGGGCTAATACTCTTGTGCTTGGGATAATTGAAATTGAGGATGATTTGATTGTCTTGTGCTATGATTGTTGATCAATTGAAATAGTTTGTACCCTAATTGTGATTCTAATTGTGCTTCATGCATTTTTATCTCTTTAGATTAATGTTTGATCACCCTAGCAATAAAGTAGAGTCGAAATGACGTGATTAGGGATTAATCGGGTTATAATTGTGTATGATTGTATGAATTGGGTGCTTCTTAATTGAGAGATTAGTTGCACTAAGGATACTCACATTAGACATTGTGTGATTAATGGAGACTTAATTGCATGATGGTTTTATGCTTTCTATCTTAGTTGATTAGCAATTTGATTCAATCATAGTTTGTTGATCATTGATTCCTTGATGGATATTATCCCTAGCACCCAAATCCCAAATTGATCTTTGTTACTTGTTCTAGCATACCAAGTGTTTGATTAATTGCTTGTTCAATTGCTTGATTTTAATTTTAGCATTTGTATTTTGTTTTGGAACCAAAACCGCATTTGCAACAATAGTCATAGAGAACTTGCATTTCTAGGGACTCACGACCATACTTTTCCGTTGGGTTTGATAAACTTGGTTGTCTTAATATCGCTTGCCCGATTACCGTAATCAAGTTCCAATGCAATAAAATTATATTCTCTGCACCGATTGATATGATATACCTTAGCGTTTTGATGATACAATCTAACCTTGATGTGCATTGACAACTTAACCTTCAATTATAAGCTGTGATTTAAAAAATTGCTAAAATTGTGATTTAATACAAGGAATGTTAGAATAAAGAACTCCTTCCAACACACTTATGCAACTGAACCTTCAATTATAATTGTGATTCAAAATATTTCTAAAATCGTGATTTAATACAAAGATTGTTAGAACAAAGATTTCCTTCCAACACACTTTAAATTTAACCTTTTGTATTTCTAGGTTCCTTTTTAAGATTAAAAAAATCCTTTTAAAAAAGTTGTGGTCCTTTTTTTTTACAATAAGAAGAATTGCATATATTCGTCTAAAAGCGTAGTTAAAAGAATTTTGTGTTTTAACAACTTCTTACATCAAAAGGATTGTGCTATAATTTCAACTTACTATAAGGGTGGAAAAAGAGGTATATTTTCTAACATATATTCAACGAATAATTAAACATATTTGTTTATTTTACATGGAATATCACTATACATAACCTTTTAGAAAGAATAACTTAAAACCGTTTAATACCATAACTAAATAGTTTTTATGTTACACTCTTTAAGCTCGACAACAAATAAACATCTATGGAGTGTAGGACTATCTCTCTCTCTATATATATATAAGATTGGCTTCAAAATCAATATTCTCCTTCCACAATCACCTTATATTGATGCCAACTTCAATATCTAATGTGATCTCCCATAAGTAAGAGAGATCGCTTACTTTTGCAACGGGTTTTCATGACCATTCTCTAGGATTGCAACTTTCATAAGGGTTTTCCATCATGTCCTCTCATTCTCTTAACGCAAAAAATAACTTGGATATCCTTCAAAACCATGTAGAAAAAAATTGAAAACATAAAAAACTAGAGGAAAGCTGGACATATAATTCATGTCAATCAAGACGATTTAGATTATTGAAAATCATATAACACGAATTTTAATAAAAGTGTGGTTTATTATTATTAAAAGGTACAAATTAAATGATAAATTAGTTTTTTCAATTTTATTGGAGTAAAAATCGTCAGGAGGATAATTAATTATAGTTTAAATAAAAAAATTGAAAGAGTTTACTTTGAGGGTATAACGAGAATTTAGCTATTTTGGGTATGAGAAAACAAAATTATAACGTTAGTTTTTGAGTTTTTAGCAATGTAAATAGTATGAAGGAGTATTATTTATTATATTTTGGGTTAGTTGCACAAAAATTTCAAACCTTTTCAATTACAATAAACGATATTAAATTTTGCATTTTGATACCACGACCTTTCAAATTGTTGTAAATTTATCACATGAATATTTTCCGACAAAACTTGCTTTGAAAGGTCATGAAATTACAAAAACATATGTTGTAATTAAAAAGGTGAAAACTCGGTGATTAGTTATACCCTAAACCTTAAGACTTATTTTTTATTATTATAGAATAATAGTGGAAAATTAATTATCTTAGTGCATACTCTTTACATAAGACCAAATCTGCTAGAAAATCAATTATAAAAGATTGTTATGATTGTCTTAACGATCATTGCTTTATAATTTTATTCATAGGCGCCCAAACACACTCGGAACAATGAAAATCTATCAATAAAAAGAAGCCTTAAAAGATAGGCTCTCTTTTGCTCTACCAAATTGATACATCTATATAAAAAGTAAAAAAAAAATGAACATTTCAACTCATTGTTCCTTAGCTATAGCAAGAGTTACGACCATACAAATTGTCAAATAAACAATAACCATGTTTGAAGATTATTTAATTGTCATCATCAATTGGATTATTCCCAATTTCATCATCATCATATTTTTCACGCATCTCGCTTCTAAATAAAAACTGAAATAATATAAAATAGATGCATGATTAATACACAAGGACATAAATACTACATCGAGTGGACCAGGAACATGTTTGAGTAACCACCCCACAATTTTCAAACTCCGACTTTTTGAAAAACCAATTACGAAGAATAGAAAAGCCATTATAGCTCTTAAGCTCCTCAATCATGAGTTTCAAGATACATTCAAAGCCAAAAACAACTTTTGGGTGCAGTATTTTAGCAAAAAGAAGAACGTCATTGTACGAATAGGTGCACCTCACCAAGAGTGGATGATTGGCAATCGAAAGCAATGGAAACATAAACACAGTTACTGAAATAGATACTTTTACGCATAAAAAAACTTGACAAAGTAAAGTACAAATTTGAGTACCTTGCAAACCTCCATAAAAAAAGGAGAAAATTGACATCGAGGGAATAAGGGGGACACATTAGGTGCACACGTTTGAGAGAACTTCATAGCACAACCTTGAGATCAATTGGATAAAGCTGTAGATGAAAAAATGAAATATATATTATTTTTTTGGAAGAAATGGTCTTGATTTGATTTATTTTTAAAAAGAATCTTAAAATGATAATTGTTGTACGTATTTAAAAATCCACTGATTTATATGGTATTATAAAAGATTGATAATCCTTATCACAAAAGAAATATTATATTCAAGGATGATCAACGTGCATTAGTATTTCTCACAAAGAAGACGGTTAATTTTCGAAATTTAAAGAAAACATGAAGAGTCGAGGCCTCACCATTTCCCATACGCACTTAAAACAATAAATAAGACAACCTAAAAATATAAAAGGAAAAGGGGTTATAAACTCACTATTTAAGATACTACGGATCTATAAAAACAAGAGAAGCACAATTTTTGCAACGATAATTTCCTTAGGTAGACAAAAGTCACAAACAACTACTCTTATTCAGATATCAATTACAACCCCATCCTCAATCATTACCTTTGAGAAAACAGTTCGGCAAAGATATTTGAAAACAAGCTAACACTGATTTTGTTCTATCTCAAAACAAGGTACGAACCACCCTTTATCTTAATGTGAAGCACAAAAGCCGTTTGTATAAATTTTAGACTCGGGCAGTCACGAACCACCCTTTATCTTAATTTGAAGCACGGTAGCCGTTTGTATAATCTTTAAACTCGCACAACAGCTTGCTCTTTATTGATTTCAACCTTTTTAGAAAATTGGGAAAAAACAAGTAGCATACAACAACTTACTTTTTCCTCACAAACATGTAGTCTACAAAAATAAGGAGCCTAGAGACCTAAAAAATCGAACTTTGTGCACATTTCTTCTCAAAACTTCTTTTGGTAAAGAGTTTTATTGAGAGAGCTTTATTTAGATGGGATTAATTGGGAAGGGAATTTGGTTGAGACAGATTAAAAAAATGAGGCTATGTTAATGGATTAGGATAATTTAGCACTACTTTTTGGCTTTATCAAAGGTAAAGCACCCTAAGAACTCCGCGTAGCCTACAAAAATTGGAAAAGAAAACCATAAACGAAGAGATTATCTTTCTATCTAACTGCACTTATTATAATTAAAAAAATTTGCCCTCTTCCCCTCTCTCTCTCTCTGCATATACACTCATTGTTCAAAAAGAAACCAAACAATACACACAAATGAAAATGACAAAGAATCAAAACCAAAATTTTCCTTAATTGGCATCTTAGGCACACTGCTTTCTGAAATATTATTGCACATATCAAACTTTAGTCGGGCTTTAAATGCATACGATTCTTTTCGAGAGAAAATTAGGATCCTAAGATTTTTTTCTCGGGAAACAAAACCGTTTCACTATAAGAGTTTTTTTATCGATCTTTGCCCACAAAGCATAACTAGGAACATGGGAAGGTGACCATGGTGCAACCCCATCTTAAAAAATAAGCTAATGAGCATTGCTTTCATTCTACCAAAAACAGGGTGCAACTAAACTTATTTCTTTCTTTCAAGTACATTACAAAACTTGGTGTTCTCTATAAACCACAAATTGCTAAGCAATTATTTGAAGTTGCACTAGACAAAGGTTTGAATTGGAGTTGTTTTCTTACAAAATTTTTCTATAACCAAAAAATTTCTTAAGCGGGGTCTTAGGCACACACATCTCAACCTTTAGTCAATCTTTAAATGCATATTATTAATTTAAGAGAAAAATAGCAACCTAAAACTATTTCATGCGAAAAAAAAAGTTTAAGTTGTTACAGATGTGTTTTTCTCGATCTTTGCTGCCTTTTAAAAAGGCGTAATGCACCTTTTTAATTATGACAAGGTCTGGTCATGATATATCACATATGCGCTTCTAATCTTTTGCGATTATAAATTATCAAACATTAGGGACAGCAATATAATGTAATTTCAAACAGATGGCAACAGTTTGAAGAAACATAAAACTTCACATGTTTACTCTCTAAGAAACTTATCACAACTATTACATTTGAATCGGATTCATTGGACAACTCATTTTTGCCTTTAACAAACGAAAACCCACTTAGTCTCAAGCTTTAAAATTAGTCTTGAAAAAATTAACACCCTCCTCAAAATTATGTTAGCAAGAACTAACAAACATGAAAAAGCACGGAAAGAGGTATACGTGAAAGCAAAACAAGGAACAAACTGTAGCAGAACTTGCAGACCAACAAAACCATCAACAAGATAACCAAACAGGTATTAGCTTACACCTTTTTATTATAAAAAGGTTTTTAAATAAAAGAACTTAAAAATCTAAACAAAAAAAAGGGACTATACAAACGCCTTGAGACTTATACCAACAAGCAAGGGCCCATGGGCGACAAATCCTTAAAAGGAAAAGATAGACAAATGCAAAAGGTATGTAAAAATTAAAATCCACACAAAACACAACAAAACACACCTCTCAACAGCTTATAATTTTTGAACAATGAGCGCAACGGAAAGAGCGGCCGCTTTTCAAGAGGGAACCTCCACAACTCACAACGTCTCAACAGGATGCGGAATCGAAATAACGGCCGCATTCCAAAGAAACTCGAGCCAATGCACCAAAGAAAAGGTAAAAAGATTAGAATTACAACAAGAAAAAAATATTATCTAACGAAAATCATTTGTAGAACAAAGCAAGATTGCAAGACAAAGAAGACTAGAAATTGCGAGAGGAAAAAGACCAATAACCCCAGTGCAGAAAAGAACATGCCGCGTAACCCAAACCCAGCCTACCAAGGCCAAAACCCAAAAAAGGTAACAAGTTTCAAAGATTTTAAAATTGATTGTCTTAAACCTAAAAAGGGCAGACTGAAAAAAAAGAAAAAAACAGGGAAGCACCACGACGAAAAAATTCAAGGAAAACACTCTTTTGAAGTGCAATCAACTGCTGACGCTTTAGTTTGGAAAGCAGAGGCCGCAAAAACAACACAAGAAACTCTTTTATTCTCCATATGTTGTCAACAAGGACGGGTAAAGCTACCACGTAAAACACGAGCCCCGTCGTTCCTTGTCTCCCAACTTCAAAACTCAACGACATTTCATAGAAACATAAGATCGCATAACCCACCTCGCGTTCACATCAATGGGAGGAAAAGATTGACAGTTCGATAGCAAAAACAGTGGACCATACACATTCAGAATTCATGGTCAAAATTACCATTCCATTGGTTCATTGTTACCAACACAGGGGAAAGCCCTCGATTCACACAATTATACATATACAACATCGCAAACGAAGTGCGTAATCGGATTAAAACTCGCCCGCAAAGAAAAATGCAGAAAAGTTAGATGAAAAATTAGTTAAGGGGTTAATTGAGATGATGGATGAGAACAATGATCTTGCTAGAAAATTCGGAGAGCAAGAGACAGATACGAAATGGGGACAACCATGAATTTTGCATCAAAGTTGATCGGATGAAGCCAAGAGGCAGATAATATGACCTACCAACATCCGATGAACTTGCAGGCTAATTGCCAACGACAACTCTAGAGAGAGGGATATCATCGTGCAAGATAAAGCAACGAAACCTCAACGTATCAACGTGTTGCACCCCATGTTCATGGCACCGCAATACCCTCTCTTATTCCTTACGGGAGCCGGGTTTCAATGAACAAATCCCCAGCAGACAAGGCTTTCATCAACTAAGCGGACTTTTGTAACAATGCGTGAATATTATGCATATGAAATGCAAACATGGATGACAGAGGCAACAATATTAATCAGGTCCGCCGATTGTTACATCAATATACGATCGACATATACACTTCTGAATCGAAGCAATACAAACCGCAGTGGATCCTAACAATCGAAGCAAATAAAAGTGATCTCTACAACAACGTATGCGATGCAGTTGCAAGGGGAGACACTCGATGCAAAGCTTTTAGGAAGAAAAAAATTCTACCTTCTTCATGCACGGCGGCCCAAGACACATGATAGAAAATTTCCATGACGCTATGGCGGTTTGTGATGGAAAGGAAATACGTCTTTGTTCATAACGACATAAATTAACCCTAATTGGAATGAGGTGATAGAACATTTGCAACAATACGGAAACGATAGCCCCAACGCATGCACAGCACATAATCTATCGAAGTTTTTAAAATAAAGCCGGAGGAACCGCTTATCGACATTCAAGAAGGGGAGTTCTTCAAGAAATCGAAGGAGGTAAAAATACAAACATACTAACATACATTATCTAATAACAAAATGAAGAAATTTGAGCATCCTAATTAGCAAAACCCTATTTAATTTTTTGATGCAATTATTTATACGATTGAGTTCCGTAAACGTGGCCGCCCCACGCACACATTCTTACGTGGTTGGAAGAAAAACACGTAAATCCCACGGCGAGGAGATTGATGCTTTCATTTCCGCAGAGATACCACAAAAGGATACCGACCGAAGCATATGCATTGGTTGAACAATTTATGATGCATGGCCCGTGCAGAGGGGAACGACCAACATCACCATGCATGGAAAAAATAAATGCACCAAAAAGTTCCCCAAGGCTTTCCATGAAAACACAACGATAGATGAGTTTGGGAAAACATCGCACCGGAGGAGGAGAGACGATACAAAAGTCATCATGAAAAAGATATCAAACTTGACAACAGTTTTGTGGTACCACACAACGTCGAACTACTAAAAAAATTCCGATCTCATATAAACGTTGAATGGTGCAACCAAATGAAGGCGATAAAATATCTTTTCAAATACATCACGAAAGAAGTTGACAAGGCAATAATGATAATTGAGAAAGCGGGAGAGACAAAATAGAATAATGCACAACAAGAAGGCCAGAGAGAGGAAGTCGACGAGATTCAAAAGTTTTTGGAATGCTGGTATTTATCGGCTGTGAAGCCATGTGGAGAACTTTCGCCTTTGACATACACTACCGGAAGCCTGCAGTACAAAGGCTAAGCATCCACCTTCCAAACCAGCAGAGCATTGCCTACAACGAATCGCAAACCTTCAAAACGCGTCGAGAAGAGACGACGTAGAAAGGACAATGTTCACGGAGTGGATGGAAACAAACAAGGTCTGAGGAAGCTAGAGAACTATCTTACATCCAGCTTTCCAACTAAATTTGTATAGGACATAAAAAAGAAAAAGTGAAAAAAATGCAAAGAAAGGTTCAAGCGTTGGGAGACTTGTCAACATCCATCCTGCAATGTAAGAGTTGTACTATCTCAGAATGTTAGCCTTGGTAAACAAAGGAGCAACAAGCCACAATGATTTCCTTTATCGTCGGAAAGGTGAGGCACCAAACATTTAAGACTGCTTGCTATGCAAAAGGTCATTGGACGGGGACTCGTAATGACAAGAAGCAATGGACGAGGCCACCCAATGGGCAACACCCAACCAATTACTGAGCCTGTTTGTCACACTTTTACTCTATTGTGAGGTCGGGAACCCGCTGAATTTATGGAACCATTGTTGGAGAGCTCTAGCGGAAGACATCGCTTACAAACAGAGGAAAGCTTTTAAGTTTATAGAGCTGCAATTCAATGACGAACAACCTGCAAAGACTACACACCGATGGAAATACAAAGGCTAATGATGGAGAATGACAAAACCCTTGCAGACTTTAATGGCATGCCAATACCCAACGAGAACATACGAAGGAACTTTCCAATTCACTCTTACAAGAAGAGATAAGTTTTGATACCAAAGGAACAACTAACGGAACACAACAAAGTTAATTCTTACTTTAAATGAAGAACAACGAAAGCAGTTGTTCGACACGGTCTTGGATTCGGTGAATAATGGAAAAGGGAAGTTCATCTTTCTTTATGGGCATGGTGGAAAGGGAAAAGCCTACCTATACAAAACAATAATCACCGGACTACGATCTCAAAAGAAAGTGGTCATTCCAAAGGCCTCCTCGGGTATTGCGGCTTTACTTTTACCGGGAGGCGGACCGCACATTCGAGGTTCAAAATACCCTTGGAAATCATAGAAAATTCAACATGTGGTATAAAATAAGGGACGATGCTAAGCGGAACTGTTGATAAGCGCCGACTTAATAATATGGGATGAGGCGCCTATGGCACATCGACATACATTTGAAGCATTGGACATGACACTCGAGAGATTTGTTATCCCCATATGACGAACATGCATCATCCAGACCTTTCGGCGGAAAAACCATCTTGCTAGGAGGAGATTTTAGACAGATTCTACTAGTAATACTAAGAGGGAGCCGACAAGACACTCGTTCTAGCATCGATAAACAGATTGGCCCTATGGGATTCATGCACCGTACACATCCTTTCTCACAACATGCGTCTGGACCGTACAGAGAAGGAGTTTGCTAAATGGGTTTTACAAGTTGGAGATGGAAAGACAAGAAAAAGCTCTACCGAACAAAACACGGGGAGAACTAGAAAAAATTGTCACAGAGACAAGAACCTAATGCTAAAAAAGAAGGCCAGAGTGGAGCAAATCGCAAAACACATATACCCGAATCGAAACCTCAATACGAAACAAAGAATATCTCACAGAGAGCAATTCTTGCCCTAACAAACGAAATGGTAGATGAAATAAACACGCTCATGCTATCATGTGTGCTTGGAAAGACAAACGAATACTTGATTCGATAGTATACAAAAGGGCGAAGGAACAGAAAAACAATGAAGCCTTATATCCCATGTAATTCTTAAACAATCTAAAATTCCCAGGAATACCGGACAACAAGTTGGAACTGAAAAAGATGTTCCGGTCATGTTGTTGAGGAACCTCAACCAAAGAAAGGGACTCTGCAATGGCACACGATTTTTGGTTACACGTTTAGGAGAAAGAGTCATTGAAGCGAGAAATACTAACAGGAACAAATATGGGCGATAAAGTTTTGATTCCAAGAATAATCCTCACTTCGATAGACACAAAATGACCCTTCAAACTTAGAAGAAGACAATTCCCGATTAAACTCTATTACGCGATGACAATAAATAAAAGTCAGAGGACAAAGCCTAAAAAAGGTGGGACTATATCTTAGAAGCCGGTTTTCATCCATGGACAGGTTATACGTTGCGCTATCTCGGGTCACATCCCTAGAAGGACTAAAAGTTCTAAACATAGCAGAGGACACTCAAAACACCAATGAAATAACAAACATTGTGTATAAAGAGCTTTTCAACAATTTGACTTCCACTTCTACCCTTGAAAAGGTAACAAGGATGATATTTACACAAAAAAATATAAATAGACATACATATATAACTACATATATTAAAAACAAAAGGCAAGAACAACATATATTTCATACAATTTCGGTATTTAAAAAAAAACACCCACAAAGTATAATTAATCAACACAATAAACTAACTATTTTCATCCTGTTTGTTGTGAACAAAGGTCTAGCTCAAGCAACGCTTTGACAACATACCTTGGTGGAGGAGACGAAGGATCGACAAATCGGCATCTGTAGGCCAGATCACAAGGACAACAAACAGGTATAAATAGGAAACTTCAAGTTGGTCTCAACAAGATAAGGAGGAATTTAATTCCTTTGAAGCATGTGATGAAAAAAAAACTAAAAAAACCTAAAGCCAAACCTTTCTTCCACAAAAATATTAAGAACACACAAAATCGTAACAACAAAGCAAAAACTTCACCAAATCACAAAGAAAAGGTTCCATAGGCTATGTTACTTTACAAAGAAAAGTAACAAGACCTAATTAACAAAAGCACAAAAATTCCAAAAAGAAAAGAAACAAGAGCCTATCTCGAACAAAAACACGAAACAACATTATTGAAAAAAATAGAAAAACTAGGATTCGAAAATTAAAACAAACTAAAAATACTAGATCCACCATCATCGACAATTATGAGCTTCAAGATTGGGAAAGCCACAGTTTGTTCATTCGGCAACGCTTAAAAAATAAAAAAACAAATAACGGGAGCAAAAATGGAGAAAAAAATCACCATTAATGTTTCCTAGGAAAGGTTAAAGAGAAAACAAATATATAGAAACAGGACTTTTCGAAAACAGGACTCGAAAAATTACGCTAAAACATCTAAGATGTACAACCTCCATATGGGTTATAAAGAAACACTTATGAAGAAGCAAAAGCACTAATGTGGTGTAGAATTTATCGAGGGCATGCATGGATTTACTTAAATTTATTTAATTAAAATTATTAACATAACAGACTTTTCACTTTCTTAACAATTCACAATTTTGGGATGTAAAGGACTAATAACATTTCAAAAATTGAGTGACAACAAAACTAAAAGTTGTTGCCGAGACAAAGCAATCATCTAAATAAGATTTTTTTCTTTCATAAACACAAGCTTAAACCTCAAAAAATAAAAAAATAAAACACAAAGAACCTCTACTACAAAAACAACTATATATTTAATTTTCTCTTTTTGACTTTTATTAAATCAACTAAAGCAATCACCAACTCGGTTTGCTTAGATCTAAACGATGATGTATCAACGGGTCGAAGTTGCTCCTAAAACCTTTCATGAAGAGGAGGTTGTGGATAACAAAGAAGAGCGAGGGAGACGGGGAAGAGAAGACGGTTAGGAGAAGAATTTTTAATTTTCTTGCATAGGGAAAAAAAGACTCTATTTAGAATAAATAAACAAGGAGGGAATTAAGTAACCTTATGAACTCTTCACAACAGCACCATTACCTTAAAAACAAAGCTAATTAAATTCACGTTTCAACTTATTCCTCATACCGGTGAGTTTGTCTTGGAAAATTTACTCTCAAGTAATCGCACCAATTAGAGGAAACACAAAATTCAGATGGGAGAAAGATAGAGGCCACCGAAAATAAAAACTTTGTGTTTCTTAATTGCAGTATGAATTATGAGAAGAGAGAGAGAGAGAGAGAGAGATAATGCAATTATTGTCGAAAGCCAAATAGAAAAGCTGTCTCGTAACAAAGATTTTTTTTTAGATGGATAAAAGGTAAAACAATTTGTCAATCAAACAATAAAATCATTTATCGCAATAACAAGTATCAAGCTACTAACATCAAGCATCTTTAAGCCTATGAAGGGATAAAACATTATAAAGTTAGATTTTTACTCGGAGATGATAGCATACCTTTTCTTCTTCGATCTCCGGCCATGATATGGCTCTTTTAAGATCTTTAACAACCCACTTCTTCACTTTTGAAGGAGAAAAAAGTCTTTCATCCGGAGAGAAGGGGTGAGAAATTATCAATGACACAATCACTCAATATTATAAAATAAAAATGTGGACGAAGAGATAAACTACACTCATATAAAATTTAGAAAATTTTCATTTACAAACCGACTCTTTGTTAGGAAGAAAGTTGTATTTAGTTTTGATGAGTTAAAATGTAAAATATGATGACCAGGTGAGTATCTTGTATAGACAGTTGATATAGTAATGATATGTAAATAAAGCTAAGTACAAATAATAGATAAGGATACACAAATTATCGGATGAGGACAAAAAGTCGACGATGACAAGTAATCGAGATGAAGACGGACTAAGGAAGACAGAAGAGGTCAAGGATGACAAAATGCAGTCATATCGGACCGAAGACTAAGACGCAGACAAGATGAATCAAGTCTAAAGAGAAGACAATGAAGTGTTAGGAGATTTCAAGAAATTTCAAGAAGCGGTTATAACCAACCAAGAAGAAGTTACAAGATTGAGTTAGTTTGTTATAACTAACTAAAGAAGAATCGGCAAGGAAGTTACAATCGCCAACAAAGATCTCTATAAATAGATCTAGAAATCGAGTAGAATTAACTTTGTAATTTCACGAATTCACTAAGTATTTTTCAACACACAAGTAGCATTCACAAATATTGTAATCACGCAAGAACGTTCTTCACGTTCTTAGTTCTTAGTGTTTATAGAACACTACTCACATATATCTTCAAGCCATTAGAATTCAGAATTTAGAGAAGAAGATTGTAAGGTCAAGAATTGCACCGTAAGTAAGAAGGAAGAAGAAAAATAGTAAGTAGAGACCCTTCTTCAAGTTGAAGGAGGAGAGTGGGCGATAGGATCGTTTGATCCGAACCACTATAAATCGTTGAGTTCTTTATTGCTTTCTTTACTTATGTGTTCTTATTCAATTTCAACTATTAATCAAGTACAATTTGATTCACAATCAAACTTATAATCGATTGATTTTGATCCGTTTAAAATTGAGTTTAAAATTGATTTCCGTTGTGTAAACTTTGGTGTTCGAATTGATTTTCTAGTTTTGAAAAAGTTTGAAAATCTATTCAAACCCCCTTCTAGATTTTCCCTAGAAGGTCATTTACGAGTTTCTCTTTATTATACTCAACTCGTGGGACCAACACTCTTCAAACCTGGATTGTTACGTACGCCGCATAAACTAACACACTAGAAAACATGGACACAACTGCTCCCATAACACTTGCATCGCATTGGATCGGTAAAATAAAAACAAATATAAATATAAAAAAATTACAATGTCAAACTATACATTGATGACGAGCTAAAAATGCGTGGGAGGGAAAACATTTAACACAATATAAGGACGAAGGGAAGTGGATGATGATGTTTCAATGGTGAACCAATAAATTACCACAATATCCGAGAGAACATGCATCTAAAAGATCAAAATATAGGGACGTGAAACTAATTTTACCAACTCAGACACCCTCCCACCAAATAAAAAGCCGTGAATCCGTGATCTTTCGGGTAATTATGGCACAATGAAATAATTGACAAAAGACAGAAAAGCGTCTCAAAACCAAACAAAAGGAATACCCTAATCGGGATCTCAATGTTAAGTTCATAAATAATCCATAAAATTTGGCATTAGAAAGCGAAAAGTAAAGAATATGGAAAAGATGTGCTCCATAAATGATATATAAAAACATTGTTACACGGTTTAATAGAGGTGGACTCGCTGGAGGAGATTAGAGAGTAAGCCAAAAAGCTGCGCATCTGGGCCGGCGATGGGGCGTTTTCCTTCTTCCGCCATTTTTTCTTAGGATTCCGATCTACAAGGAACCAAACGCGGTCTAATTAGAAACTATGGCATCTCTTCACACTGATCTTAAGCGGTT
This sequence comes from Paraleonurus japonicus, assembly GCA_030762865.1. Lineage (NCBI taxonomy): Eukaryota > Viridiplantae > Streptophyta > Magnoliopsida > Lamiales > Lamiaceae > Paraleonurus > Paraleonurus japonicus. The sequence continues at coordinate 16,503,621 of CM061060.1, read as the reverse complement.
TTCGAACACGCATGGTTTTCTTTTCTTTCTTTTTTTTTTAATTTCTTTTTTAGGAAGCGGAACTTATTGCGATTTTCATTGGAATCAACGAGGCAAATTCTTGGAAATCCAATAGAATTGGAGTTTTCTCGGATTGCTTGGAGGCGATTAAAGCAATTAAAGAAGGAGAAAAATTGTGGTGTAGGAGTGCGTACACTTTGAACACCATTCTCAAGAGGCTGCAAGGTTTTGGCAGTATACAAAGTGGATCATATTTCCAGATATTACAATAAAGTAGCCCATCTCCTAGCTCACTCTGCGACTTCACCGGCCGATCTTCCCGATTGGATTGGCAATGAGGTGAACTGTTGGGTACATGACCTGTGGTGTAGTCTTAAGTCAGAACTTGACTATTCTCACGGTTGTACGGCCAAAAAAAAAAAAAAAAGATGATACGTCGCGTGAAGTTCATCATTTAATTAGACTTTTGGGCATTAAGTGAAAACTAAAAATTTTGTTACCTTTTTTTCAAAAAAAAAACATTTTAATTAAAACTCATTGTTGTTAACCGAAATATTTTTGAGTGATTAATGTGGCTTGGAATTGGTTAAAACAAGTAATAAACGAAGAACACAAGAATGGGGAAGAACTCATGGAGTTCCTCCCTTGAAGATGGCTTTGGGTGTCCCATGGGGACCCTAGCCTGGTGTTGTATATTCTTGAAAGCAAGAAAATGAGTTGTTGGTTTACAAGGGTTGGGGCTCTATTTATAGAGCCCCCAAAAATTTAAAGCTAAAAACTAATAATTAATTATAAATCCTTTATTTTAGGATTTATTTACAATTGTTGATATAAAATCTTGACAAGATCTACTTTACATTAAATGGACTTGTCCTATCCCGTAAAGGTGTCACTTTGTCGCTTGATGAGTCTTGCGTCTTGAGCTCGAGCCGCTCTGGCCGCCGAGCCGCCCGGCCGCCGAGCTTGCCGAGCCGCCCGGCCGGCTGACTTGCCGAGCCGCCGAGCTTGGAGAACTAGTTAGACATGGAGAGCGGTCCACTTTGCCTCGCCTTTATGCCTAGGTCGGGATACCTCCATGATGTCTTGGTTTGCCTTCCGAGGTGGAGTATTTTACAAAATATTCGTGTTACAACACTCATGTCATTTAATTTTGAACAAATAGGAGTGAGAAATATATAAAAAAAAATTTACAAAAGGGTGGTTTTAGCCTTTTTTTTCCAAAAATAACATTTTTCTTGAACATTCGAAACAATAAAACAAACTACAAAATGAACCACAAAAGGCCCGTGGCCAAAAATAGTTTTACAAATAAAAATATGATTTCATTTGAATATGAATAGTCTACAGATGTAATAAACTGTTAAGCTTTTTTCCCTTGCATCCATATAGTTGCATGTATAGCAATTTAATGTTGAAATACTTATTTTTGTAATTTCATACTTAAATTAATTTAAGTTAATAATATTTTAATTAAAATAAGAAAAGGTTGGCTTGGATTAATTTGGCACGTAAGCCTAAGTAAGACTAAATTGTATCGTATCAGTTCAATATGATTGTGCCACTAATTATTTTTCAATATGTATTTCACTTTGTTGGATTTTTAACACATGGACAAGACTGTGTGATTCGTAGGATATTTATTAACATGTCACGTGTCATCCATCCACATTATGAAATATGAAGTGAAATACCAAAAGTGGCACATATGATTTCATTTGGGATCAATGTCGCGGCACGGTTACATACACCTCCATCTTTATAGATACACCTCCATATTAATCCACCTACTTGATATTCAAATCATTTGTAGATACACTCCTAATAATTTTTTTTTTTTTTTGAGTGTATGCAAACTCATGTGGAGAGGGTAGAAACATTTATTTTTGAAGTGTCCCTCACAACTTTAACTTTTGAGAATTGCTTCAAACTGTGAGTAGAGAAATTCGAACATATTTTGCAAATTGCCGTCGGAATTTTTTAAAATAAACGTGCAATGAAGGAAAATAAAAAACATATAGATATACTTACATTTCTCGAATGTAATTTTTCGTACTAGTGTGGATGAGATGTTGCAAATTGTTAGGTGTAAAAATGGTGCCAATATTAAATCCTTCGATAAATTTATTTCATTTGGGCAAAATACTTAGAATGTGTGTGTCATGTTTCTTGTAAAAATCCAGAATCTTTGCAATTTTTAGAATGAGCAGACGATACAAGATAGAGTGATAAGAAGAATTAAAAATAAAGATTTGAAGTTAGATACTTGTAAATAAAACAAGTTGTATATCTAATATCAGTTTTGAGGATTGACTGCATAACCCATGTTCTATTCTAATTTGGAATTTTTAGCCGGAGAAATCGCTGATGATAGAAAATAATTTGATCGTTCTGTTTATTTGCATAACATGGGGTTATATGAATCCTTAGTTGTTTGAAGTATAAAGGGTATATGAGTCATTTCATAATTACATTAAAAAAATAGTAAGGTGTATATAACCGGACCTAATGTTGCTTTATTTTTTACAAGCCCAGTGCAAATAATTGAATAATTGAGCTGAATTGAGCAACTAATTTGCCACTTACTTTTAATCAGCGTTGAATTTCGAAGGATCATTTAACCGCGAACGATATAAATGACTCTCACGGTGAGGCGGTTCACAAACTAACACAAATTAATATACATTCTATCCAAGCGTCAGTTTTAAGTTATATTTCATCTCACCATGAGTAGGGGTGTACAAAAAAAAAAAGGTCTAAACTGAAATATTCGACCAAACCAGACCATAATATTAAATTTGGTTCGATTTTCGATTTACAATTTGGTGTTCGATTTTGACAATTTAATTTTTTTGAAATTAGGCTCAATGTTCAATTTTTATTAATAAAAACCGAAACGAAATAATATTATATACGTACATATAAAATATATATCTTATTTTCTATGTAAATAATAATTCAGATTTCTTAAATATAAATTATTTTCTATAATTTAATTTCCTTTTCAATTCTTATTTTTACTTGTAGAAAAATATTATTTAAGGAATGCATATAATGAAAGGGTTGAGGAGTGTTGTTTTTATCCATCGTGACTGTTGATTATGTTGTTTTTAGAAAGGTTTCTTGACTTTTGAAAATCTCTATTATACTAATAGGGAGTTTAAAATTCTTGAGGTGTTTCGAACACGGTTGATTTTCACCACGTGTCGTCTTTTGATTCATTTCGCTACGTGTCGTATTCTTGCCGACTTAATTTACTTATGTGTCAATATGTTATATATGTTTGTATATATGTTAAGTTTATATTAAATTTCTAATATAAATGGAAATTTTGAATTTTTGTAATGATACTAATTTCCTAAAATTGTGCAATTTCAATTTATTATAATTAATATTCTTTCCTCAATTCTCAAAATTTATTAAAATTTGATATTCGCTACGTGTCGCCTTCTTGTTTGACTTAATTTACTTATGTGTCAATATGTTATATATGTTTGTATATATGTTAAGTTTATATTAAATTCCTAATATAAATGGAAATTTTGAATTTTTGTAATGATACTAATTTCCTAAAATTGTGCAATTTCAATTTATTATAATTAATATTCTTTCCTCAATTCTCAAAATTTATTAAAATTTGATATTCTATACTTTATAGTTTAAAATACATTTTTTTGATGTAAAAATTTTAAATTTTATATTTCATATAACACGCGTAACACGCGGATCTGCGCTAGTTATTGTACTAATGCTCGATTAATTTATAATTTACAAAATAAGGTTACGTACTGCAGAATTAATACTTAAAATTATTATTTATAATTTACAAATGTAATGATAGTTATTGTTTAAATTATACTACTATACAATACATACATGTCCAAAAAAAAAAAAACATGTATAAAAATATTACGAGTTGGTGTAAGGATGAAAATATCGATATCGACGGAAATATCGGTACTTTGAATTTACTGAGATATATCGGTGGAAATATCGATATCGGTAAAAATAGAAAATTGATGAAAATTTTATTAAATGATATAAATTTAATATAAAATTTTATATAATATTATTACTAACATTAATACACAATTTAACTTAAAATTTCAACAAAATAATTATTTTATGATGAACATATCAATAAAAAATGCATAAGCAATGTTATATTATATAATAATTATTCATAATTATTTAATATTAGACAATTAATATTAAAATGATGTCAACCAAGGGGCTTAGCCCACTTGGTCACCGGTTCCCACAAACCTCGGGTTCGATCCCCTTTAAAAGTCTTTTGAGAAAATATCGGTATATTTACTTCCTTGGTTTGGTTAGAAGGCCAAAACAAAGGGGCTTAGCCCACTTGGTCACCGGTGGGAACCACGGGTTCGATCCCCTTTAAAAGCCTTTTGAGAAAATATCGGTATATTTACTAAACAAAACCAAATTATTTCAGTTTGGGACGAAACGAAATTTTAAAATATAATTGATATGACAAAATCTTGTGTGAAGCGGTTTCATAGTATGAAATTAATACCATTAGAGTTATTCACTAATACCATAACATTCATTTAGTGATACCATTACACTTATAAACTGATATCACAGGTATAAAATGGTTATGGTATTAGTGATTAATTCTAATGGTATCGATGAATGATTCTAATAGTATCGATTTAAATCTATAAAGCTGGAGAGTGACTCATTTGATTTTTAATTTTTTAAAAAATCGTGTAATTTGAAATTAGAACCACGTGAGCGGTGCCAGGTTGGATAATAATCGTGACCGCACGCGCTCTCCAATCCGTTTCTAATTGTGTGGGAATCGGAACCTTTGGCGACAACAGCGCGTGCAGTTCACCGCCTTTTACTTTTTATTTCAACAAAACAAAACAACGAAATTATATATGGCAACGGAGCAGCGGTGCGAGAGTTTTGCTCTTTTTCTTCTCTCTACTCATCCACTTTAAACCTAACCCTAGTGTTGCTGCTCCTGTTAAAAAGACGGAATTAATCTCATTAATCACTCCATTTATTAGATCCAATCAATTAAGTAGCCGCCAGGATCTTCCTGCTGATTTTCTAGGGTTTGATTGCTGATGAATTTCATGTGCTGAGAAGGAAAATATCTAGGTTTATTATCGTCGATGGAACCCCGCGTTGGAAACAAGTATCGATTAGGTCGGAAGATAGGCAGTGGATCCTTCGGAGAGATCTATCTTGGTAATTTTACGACGTTTTTTCGGATAAATTTATGCTCTTTTTTTCTGGGGTGTAGTTGTCACTGTTGATTTTTGGTTTTTATGTTGGGTATCAGGGACGAATATTCAAACTAATGAGGAGGTTGCAATTAAGCTTGTGAGTTCGGAAGCCCTTTCTCCTTCTCTCTTTTTCATTTTTGGTCTTTTGAATTGCCTCTGCTTTTTGGTTTGGTTGCTGGGTTTCATTTTGTTGTTTAAAATTTCTATTTACTGCTAACTCTTCGAATTTCTCACTGCATGATTGACTGGCTGTGCAATTTTTTTGATTGATTGTTGAACCTTTTGCATTGGACTGATCTTGACTATGAACTAATGCGGTTTAATGAAGTCAACATACTTTGATTTTTTAATTTTAATTCAGTAGACTTCCATTCGATCGACTTGAACTTTGATAGAAGATAGGTTCTAGTGTCCTTCAAGGGAAACCTGCAAATGCATTTTTCCTCAATGAGTGGTTTGCTATGGATGACACTATATTTTATTGTATGGAAACTGTCTAGACAACTTGCCTCATTGGGTTTGCACCATTGAAGAGATATTTACTATACTTAGCCTTGGCAGGGCAACTTCTTTTTACTGTTCTGCTCTTGCTAGCTTCCGTGTATGATATTCTTTTGTACTTGTAAAACATAATAATTGAAGATCACACTTGTTATTTGGTTGTTCAGAAGTGATCTCATTTTGTTAGTTAGATATGGAGATCTAATTCACATGCAATGATTAAGATGGCATGCAATGTATTTTTAGGTATGACATAACCAAGAACTAGGTGAAATCTTGCCAAATTCGCATTTGGCACCTGAGGTTGCCCCTGGTTTTGTGTATTCGCACTCACTATTTTATACATAATTGTTTATGTTTGATATTTTTAGTTATTACCTTTTCCCTTCAAAGGCTATAGTTTCTATATTGCTAGAATGAATATGTTCATATGTGTTAATATCATTTATAGAACATGTGATTTGGAAATTTTCACTCTCTGAACTTATCTTATTAGGCTCAACTGCATGAAGGAGGAATACTTCCACACTGTTGGAATTCTAGCACAAAGAAATTAAATTCGATTTTCATTAGGACAATTAAAGTTATGTTTGGAAAAAATATGCCTTGGAGGCGTAAAGAATTTTTCATTTAAATGCTTGCTGGTTAGAATACCCTTTGACTTTATGTAATGCAGATTATTCCACCGGGTAGAGTTAGTTTTCATCATAAAATATATAAGTTCGAACACCAGAATATGGTTGCTTCAGATCTCGCTTATTGATTCTGATGTTATCACTGGGAAAGGGTTGTGACCTGGAGAGACGTCTTTAATACATGGGTTTTGCAATTTCCATTCATGTGTGACTTAAGCTTTTGATATCTTATTTCTTTGCCTTCCCTACATACTTCTTTGGAAAGATTTGTGGTTAACAATTACTTGAATGTACTGAAGCCAAATTAGTTTTCAAATTTTTACTTTCTGTTCGAGAGAAAAGTTGAAGGTTTAGGTATGGTGTGGGTGTTGATTAGTTAAGTTATCACCCACCGGGTCTGGCTTACTATCTGGTATTGCATCATAGACTTTGTTCATAATCATTTATTTTCTAGCTGATCAAATGGCAAGCAAGACTATATGCGGATGCAATTGATCTTTCATATCATCCTTTTGCGTATACTCAAAGCCATCTTTCTTATTTTGAACAGAAAAGTACTCACTATCATTTTTATAGTGTAATTGTGGTAGGGTAGAAAAGGTGTAATTCATTATGGAAAAATAATTAAGTGTTTGCATCATATTTTACTTCTAAAATCAGTAATCATAAGTTTTACCAAAAATTTGGTGAATATGAATGAAGATGTCCTAGTGCCAGTAAAATGGCATGGGATTTGACTTGAAAACTTGATGTTCAGAACTCTTATTGGACGGTCAGGAATTGGCTACTAAAAAGGCTTCCTTACGTGTACTGCAAATTTTTGTCATCTTATAGTGGTGAAATGTTTAGGAAAGTATTGTGCTTGCAAGTATCTCAAATTTTTTTAGTGATTAAATCTTCTGAAAATGGTAGTGATTAAATCTTCTGAAAATGGCTATCATTTCAGGCTTTTGAAACCACATTTGATGTTTTCAGGAAAATGTGAAGACAAAACATCCTCAATTGCTGTATGAGTCGAAGTTGTACAGAATTTTACAGGGCGGAAGTAATGATTCAAGCAGAATGCAATCGCCATTGTTTAAATTCTTTTATTTCTATCTTTCAATTAACTCTAATTCTGCCCACGAAATTGCAGCTGGGATACCAAATGTAAGATGGTTTGGTGTTGAAGGAGACTACAATGTTCTGGTTATGGACTTACTTGGACCTAGTCTTGAAGATCTATTCAATTTTTGCAGTAGGAAACTCTCCTGAAGACGGTTCTCATGCTTGCTGATCAAATGGTCATTATTTTTATATTTTAAGCTTAAGTTTGATTACAATGGTGTAATAATAAGGAAGAAAATATTCTCTCAGCATCAATTTGTGCATAAGTTTTAAACTTCACCTAATTGTCATGTCAGATCAATCGTGTCGAATTCGTCCATTCAAAATCATTTTTACATCGGGATATCAAGCCGGATAATTTCCTCATGGGCTTGGGGAGACGCGCCAATCAGGTATTTTTCTTGCCATCTATGTGTTATGGTAATAACTGAATTTAAATGCTGATAGAATATGTTCTTTCTGATGTCTCTACTAGGTTTACATCATTGACTTTGGTCTGGCAAAGAAATATAGAGACAGTTCTACTCACCAACATATTCCTTACAGGTGAGATGAGTATATGTTATCACATCACTGATTGCAGCAGATCTGCAAATTCCAGTGTGATGTTCTTATGGCTTGTGGTCAAATTTGCAATAAGATATGATTTTCGTGGGATTTGTTTTTATTCAACAGTGGATATGATTTAACCGTTTCTAAGCTGGCATACGAGAAATGTTGATATTAGGAGATTTTAGTAAACTCTTGGGCATGGTGCTGTTTTTATTGTCCCTGAACTACAAGGATTAATAAGGTGTCTACAATCATAAACATGGGTTCTCCCCCTCCTGTTGATGATTCTGCTGAAATGTAATATATTACCATGTGTGTGTATATATCTGCACTATCTTCCATGGATTCAATATAGTCAAGTCTGAATCAGGTTGTATAATGTTTAGCATAAATTTGCATTCCATCTCGCATTCGCTAGTGGATTAGACTGTTCTAACTTAATTTGAACATCTGAGGCTCCTCCTCGATGAATCTTTCACTTCCATCTTTCACATGTGAATCTTGGTATTTCTGGATATGTTTGATATTTTAACTTTTAATCTAGGGAGAACAAGAACTTGACTGGAACTGCACGATACGCAAGTATGAATACTCACTTGGGTATAGGTATGTCTTCATTTATTGCAAAGCATAATTCCTACATTGTTATTAGTTAAATTTACAAATATATTGAGATGCTATCAATGTTCCCTGTAGAACAAAGCAGGAGAGATGATTTGGAATCTCTTGGATTTGTACTAATGTACTTCTTAAGAGGAAGGTAGGCTGTTTCGTCATATATTATCTTTTAATGCTGCATTGAGCTTTGTGATTTGACATATATTTTTATGTACAGCCTTCCTTGGCAGGGACTAAAAGCAGGAACTAAGAAGCAGAAATATGAGAAAATAAGTGAGAAAAAAGTTTCAACGTCTATTGAGGTAACGATCCGTTGGAAAATGAAAATCGTGTTCGGATGTGCATGCTTTTGTGGGATAAATGCTGACTATACATTCTTTTCAGGCTTTGTGCCGGGGCTATCCAACTGAGTTTGCATCATATTTTCATTATTGCCGTTCACTTCGTTTTGATGATAAACCAGACTATGCTTATCTTAAAAAGAATATTCCGTGATCTCTTCATTCGTGAAGGTTGGTTATTTTCTCTAGTTTCACTAGCAAAAGACTTACTATATTACAATTATTGAACTGTGAAGGTGGATAAAGATGGCTTCATGTATTATTTCATGTTTTTCTTGTAGGTTTCCAGTTTGACTATGTTTTTGATTGGACTATTTTGAAGTATCAGCAGTCTCAAATGGCTGCTCCTCCTTCCCGGGCTCTTGTAAGTGACTATACTTGGAAATTTTATTGCTTAACTCGAAATGTGCTCGTGCTATTAGATAATTTAATTGGTTACATACATGTAATTATAGTAGTAATGATGGAGTGGTTGGGTAGTGATTGATGATTTGATGTGTTGTCTTGGAGGTTGTGTATACTGATTTGAGTGATGGATTATAACTATATATATGTTATTCATGCTTGCTTGTTAAAATATTAACATAAAAACATAAAATATGCATCCTCATACATCTATTGTTGCTACACTAATTATTACAAAATTGTCGGTGGGGTTTTTTTTTTTTAATATATATTGAATGCTAGTACATGATATACATATATTTTTTAATTTATTTATGTATGAAATTAAATAAGCATTAGTTTATACACTTAAAAAAACATAAACTATATATATATATTTGAATGTTAAAAAATCACAAATCACTGAAAAGATAATTTAGGTTAATTAATTAATTTTAATAAGCGCTAATTTAATTATGTGATAATCAAATATACAATTAATACATATATTAGACTTATGAAATACAAATATTACAATTATGTTAATAAAAATAGGATTGTTATCCAATGGTAGGTTACTATATAAACATAATATAAACAAATACACATAATATATATTCTTGGGAGACCACTGATGTCCACTGACTTGCAATCTATTTTTAGGTATCAATATTAAAACAAATCTCTTTACAAAAACTAATTGGTAGATTTATATATGTATTGACAATTTCGAAGTCATTAGAGTGGGCAGCTCTCAATTATTTTTTTATGTTTTTTTGAAATTATATATATATATATATATATCTATATATATATATATATGTATGTATATATATTATATTTAGTATATACAACTTGATTATAGAAACCCTGTGATATGGTAGTTAAATTATTTTAGTTAATTAAACTTAAAAGTATATTTATGTATATATTTTAACTTGAATACAAAAATACATTATATTGTAAATTATTTTAATTTATTTAATTGAGGAACTCAGTCGGTAATATAAAACTGATCATGATATTTTGAAATTTTAATCATATAATTGTGGATGTTCGATCATAATTCGTAAAATTAAGATTCAGTATCAACTTTTTTATGTCATTGTTGATATATAAAAACATACCATAACGAGTATATGTACATAAAAAATGATGTCCAATTCAACAACATCAGCGCTTTATTTTTATTATTATTTATATATATCCAATTTTAAGTCATGCCGGATTTCAAAGTCATCAGTTGGCAGTGTTGTACTTTTTTAATATTTACTCTCTCCGTTCCCCTTTGAGTTACCCTTTTGAAAATGACACATGTTTTAAGGAAATATAGTAATGTGTTGTGGGTGTTGACATGTGACGGTAAAGGAAAAGTTAGAGAGAGAGAGAGAGATGAAGGGAATACTTTGCCAAAAAAGGAAATGAGTAACTTATGTTGAGATGCCCATTGTAGGGTGTATATACTTTTTACAAGCACATATATATACACACACAAATATAAACAAAAGATAAGTTGCTTGTCTGTATTTTCATTCACGTTCATGGATTAAAAATGAGTGGAGAGAGTGCAGAGGATAAGAAAAATGAGTAGAGAGAGAGAGTTGTGTTGGGTAGGTAAATAATTAAAAGTATGGGTTAATTGTTTGATTGTGTTTGATAAAAGTAAAATAGATGTATTATAGGTATTATAGGGTAGAATTTTATGTTATTCAGAATTGTATTCCACAATCGAGTTTGCCAAACGAGGATTTGGATTTATATTAAGATCTTGGCTTTGGAATCCCAAAACGTAAACACATTAAGTAGAATTTTGTAGACCGTATTTAGTTTTTTTGTTTTTAAACTTTCATATTTTAAACTAAACCCACCACAAATATTCAAATTAATTACAAATATCCGTGTTCCATAAGAGGAGACTTAAAACCATAATTTTTAGGTATGCGGCATAGTTGTCAAATGAATGTCATAAAGAAGGGACTAATTTGATATGTTATGTGTTTAAAACTAAGGTAGTTAAAGGCGAAAAGCGCTCGTCAAATGCATAGACCCCTAACATTTTAAGCGCAAAGAAAAAAGTAAGTGAGCACCGTGCACCATTTTGAAACATTATTTATATTATTCTCATGCAATAAAACTTGATGAAAAATTGTAAGATCATATCCGACGTGCCAATAACTACACAAATAATCCATATAAAGATAAACAAATGAGGAACGCTAAATTCTTGTCTTCTATTGTTACCTTATATTTTAGCAGCATTTTAGGAGCCCATTGTACTTGGTTCTTGCCATAATTTGTTGTTGATGGGCCGATGGCTTTACACATGGGTGTGGGCTTTACAAAAACAACCTAGAAAAAGAATCTAGAACAGAGAATGTAAATCAAGAGCATAAAATGCCGCTTTAGCTTATAAAGGCGGTGGGCTCTTCATGCGCTTCACTTATATCACTGGGCTTTGATAGGTACATAGAGCACTGAGGACACACATCGCTTTGTTTTATGTGCATATCTGCTCACTTTTGACTATACTGGACAAAAATGCATTTCAAAGGAAAATAAATTATGTTCGACATTTTGGTGGATATTAAAAATGAAATAATACAAGTATATTTTCCTGCTTTTCTGCAGCTTTGCTACACGTACCCTTTTTATTTAATTTTCTAAATTAGATATTAAGATTTGGGAAAAAATATCCCAAACTTGTGTTTTTGGACATGATTCGGCCTTTGTGTATATATAGATAATGTACATATAGATGTAGATACAAATATCCCAATTTATGGATTTTGTTTGTTCCAGGGTGCAAATGCTGGGACAAGCTCTGCTCTGCCTCCAGCAATTCCCAGTGGTGAAAGGCCGCTAGGTATTTCCCAGTATATTAATCATTTATTTTTTATGTTCTTAATTAGGCAACATTAGATTTTTATTATTCACACTGTTCATGTTTTCCCTTCTCTTCCCTATATGGACCAACTATAGTACACCTATGGATTTTGTCTCATTCCGTGACTTCTGTTTGGTGTATTGCTCCCTGTTTTAACTTGCAGTTGAGGAAGAGGGGAGGCAAGTTGGCACTTCTTCAGCAGATCCATCTAGAAGAAGATCAGGACAGCTTTTAAATGTCGGTGGCTTAACCAGACAGAAAAGTCCAGCTGCCAATGATTCAGCAAGCAAGGATGCTATGGTAAGCAGTGAATTTAGTATGAATTGGCTTTCGGTTAAAGCTATATTGATACATTGTATTTTTCACGGGGTTAGACTGGGTTAAATAAATCCTTGTGGTGTCGTGCACCCTAAACTTATATTGTGTCTACTTCAAATCATATTAGACATCTGGAGTTGAGAGGCCAGACATGATTCTAGTATTTATTTGAGAACCATAATCAGATTTTGGTGTGTTTGCACCCTACACATGCACCCTAGATTTTTTTATCTTTTCAGAAGCTGTGAAGAGTAGCTTTTGAAAAATGATTCAACCCCATCCTGTAGAGTTTGCAAACACCACCTCTGTACCAAACTGTGTACTGTTAAAAATTTACTCCATTTCCAATTTTACTGTAATTCTAGAGAAAAAAATGTTCTAAAATGTATGTTGCTTTTGGTTTTCCTATAGAATTTAAATATTCTTTTTCAGATTTTGCCCTTTTCTTAATTTTGTGGTATATTAGTCTTTTTATTCAAATAATTATAGGGATTAATGACTTTCTCAATCTATGTGAAACATCCCAAAGCGACAATTAAATTGGAACGAAGGGATTAACTGTTTAGTATATTGAGAAAAAATAAATGGCTCTTCAGTCTAAAGATAGAACTAGATGTTGATGAAATTTATAATTTGTTTCCTAAAATTTTGCAGCTGTCGAGCTCCACCTTCTTTGGAAGGTCGAGTGGATCACTGAGACGTCCTGCTGTTTCTGGAAGCCGTGAAACTTTCAATTTGGGAAACGAGTCTGATCCCACTCGTTCTCGCACCCCGAGGCTAGTCCAGCTACCGTAAACAAAATATCAAGCGGGCAAAGAACGTCGCCATTTGGTGGGTCCTCTGACCCAAAGCATACTTCTGGGAGGAATAACTCAAGCATTAAGAATTATGATTCCACAATAAAAGGTATCGAGAATTTGCACTTTGATGATGAAGAGAGGTTTCATTGAATGAATACTATTCGTGTAAAATCATCGAATTTGTGTGATAAAGACGTGAGGGAGGGAGATTGACACTCTTGGTAATTCTCTGATGTGATTTTGAAATTCAAGAGATAAGTTGTTGGCATTTGTGCTCAAGAGGATAGATATAACTTGAGTGGGTTGTAGGGTGGGTGGGGTAAAATTCTGCCCCTTCGAGTTGTGGTGTGGGTCTTTTTATTCCATGTCCCCTTCTTATCTTTGGGTATCCTACTTGTGCCTTTTCTTGAATGTTTCTTGTGTAAAATTGGCCTCTGAAATGATCACAGGCTTATTATTTACCAATACAGAGCATTTTCAAGTTTGGGCAATTGGCTTCAAATTTTACACTCTTCATTGTAATCATGTTTGAGAATATCTTTATTTAGTCGCTACATGACCTGTTTTCCCTGCTTCATCTTTTATATATTCAAATTATTGGGTTGTTAGATTGAGCTTCTTCTTTCTGCATTCATTGCATTTGAAATATTCAACCTGATATATGCTTTGCTTGTGCTACTTGTCTAAATCATTTTGCCAAAGTTTTGAGGCTCCTGCTCTCTCCACTAGTCTCTGCTTTGTTTGACTTTTACATAATACTTGTGTGAGTCCGTCTCACGGAATTAGTACGAGCTCTGTTTAACCAATATTATTAAAGAAATAGATGGATTGTGTCTTGTGTGGATCAAATGTAGATCTCTTTCATGAATTAAGATCCGTGAGACGGTCTCACGTAAGATCATATTACTTTGTTTATGTTGTTTGATCTCCTCCACTAGTGTATGTCACTCATATATTTGATAATTTTTTTCATTTTTATTGCCTAGACCCAATGATTACAAAACCGGGTCGGTCGGTTGAACCGGGAACCGGCCGAGAAATCGGTCCGAAACCCCCTAAAAACTGTTTTAGCAGTTGAACCACTTTGAACCGGCAACCGGGTTGAACAGTCAAAATCAGCAAAAACCGGAAAAAGCTGGTTTCCGTTTTTTTTTAATTTATTTATTCTAAAATGTGGATTTAAAATTTAAAATAATAAAATTTAAAATAAATGAACACATAAATGAGAGTGAGAAACTACTCTTCATTTTATATCTCAATAATTGTGTTCATTTTTTCTTCCCACTCGATGTGGGATAAAGCTTGTAGTGAGTGAGAATGAGAAATTGCTCCTCATTTTATATCCCAATAATTGTGTTTATTTTTTCTTCTCACTCGATGTGGGATAAAGCTTATAGTGAGTGAGAGTGAAAAAAACTCTAATTTTATATCCCCAATAACTTTGTTAATTTTTCATTCTTACTCAATGTGGGATAAAACTAGTGTGCTCATTGATCAAAATTCATGTAAAAATTTTATTTTGCATACTAAATTACATTATTTTACAAATCCTTACAAATAAATCATAATAATAATAATAATAACAACAACAACAATAATAAAAAAAAAAATCTTATCAAACTCATTTCTAATATCTAATTTATGATTAATAAATTGTACAAAAATGTGAAATGCGTCTTATTATTTAGTTGATTTTTATTATTTTGGGTCACCTGTGATTTTATTGTGTTTATTTTAGTATGATTATGATAAATTATAATTTTAATTTTTTTATAAGTACATATTTTTTTAATATAATATAGCAAACTAAAATATTAAAAAATAGGCAATGATTAATTTTAACGGTCCGACCGTTGGTCTAATCAGGTCCGACCGGTTGAACCGTGAACCGGTGTCCAATCCGATTTGATCACCGATTCGGTTATGAAAACACCGTCTAGACCTTTAGAACTAGCACTAGTTGGATCTAGTTGTTTGAGATAGTCAATCAGCAAAATGGTAAAAACAAATGCTTATTTTAAGAGTAAAACGTTTTTGCTTTTCAAGTTTATATGAAGTTTCTTTGCCAAATAATCTTTTGCTTCCATCCAATTTTTTGAGTGTAATGAACTTTGATATTCAAAGTTTTAGTTTATGACAATTATCTTGTAAAATCTGTTCATGGTAAAAATTAATTAGACCACGGTATAAAATTGAATTGACCTATAATATAATTATATTTATTCAATAATGTTATAATATTCATTTAGTAATGCCACTATTTTTATAAACTATTTTTTTATCGAACTATTTTTATAAACTAATAGCATAATATTTTACACACATGGATATATCGAATTGTGTGAATAAATGTTATGATATTAATTTATGAGGAATGAGTGTTATGATATACTTCCTCCATCCCGGAAAATTTATGAGTGATATTTTTAAATTAAAATGATGTTGTGAGGTTATTAATATAGTGTGATATTTTTTTATTTAAAGTGTGCAAATGAGTATGAGGCAGATTTAAAACGGAAAGCATGCAAATGAGTATGTGACGGAGGGAGTATTTGAATAATATAATGATATTAATTTTATACGATGAACACATATGAATAGGTTGAACTGTGTGAATAAGTGCTATGATATTAGTTTAAAAGAGTGAATGTTATGATATAATGAATAATATAATAATAATATAATGATATTAATTTTATATGACGAAAAGTATGAATAAATGTTATGATATTAGTTTAAAAAGAGTGAATGTTATAATATAACTGAATAATATAATGATATTAATTTTATATGGGAAAAAAATTTAAGAAGAATTAAAATTGGTCCTAATATATAAGTAACCCAAGTAACATTTTGTCTTCCTAGAAGGCGAAGGCAACTAAAATAGTTTTCACAAAGGACAAGTCCAAGTAAATTATTGAAGAATTTAAATTGTGATGAAGAAAGAATACATTAATATGTGTTCATTAAAAAGAATTAATGAAGAGGCAACTTAGATATTTTAGTATATTTTATATATTCATAAGTTCTAAATTGTAATCAATTTAACAGCATACATGATAAAAAAATATTCCCGCCTAAAGAGTCCCATTTTACCATTTTCGCCAAATCTCCTTACAATTCCAAATTCTCCAAGTCCCCTTATACCTCCCACTCCAATTCGCTCCCGAAGAGAATCGAACAGGAGTCTCCCACTTAAGTGAGGAGCCCGGTGGCCAAGTGGGCTAAGCCCTCTTGGTTACTCATTTAATATATTTAAATACATTTTTCATCTCTCTCCATCGCATCACTTATACTACCTTTCATCTCTCTCTATCTATCACATCACCCGTATTATATTATTATTATACAATATTTTTTAAAATCATGCCTAAAAATGTTGCGACACTTTGAGCGGGCCGGAGGGATAATATAGACTCTTCACGCCTATTTTTTTCATATAGCTTCCAGAATTTCGCAACCTCCTTTCCGAATTCCTTAGCCAGAATTTAAAAACACAAATTACATGTTTGTTAAGAAAATGGTATAACTTGATTTCTTTTATTTTTACCGTTTACATTGAGAATTAACAATTATATACCCCTCTCAAAAATACATTTTTCGATATGATCTTAATTGTGATTGGAGTGTGTCTCATTTGAACCAAGTTTCACGGTGAAATTTGATCCACATTGAAAGAATACATCAATTTACCTTTGATTATCCCGACTAATACCCTTTAGTAAGGAGGTGCTTGGTTGACACCTCTAAAGCTAAGGAATGACAATGAAAGGAGAGAGTGGTGTTTGGTTGAGGGGAATCAACTTTTTGATATATTAAAAGTGAGTAATGAAAGTCATAGATTCATTCCTCCCAAAATTGGGAGGAATGAAAGTTATTGCTTTTTAAAATTTTATACATAATTTTTTAGAAATTTATTTTGCCTTCTAAATTATTTATTAATTTAATAAATAATATTTTAAGTATGATTATTATATAATATATTTTTAATATTAAAAAGAGTTAATAACAATTTTAATTATCAATAATTTTTATCAAAATCAAACACTTTATATGGTAATGATAGTCATACCTATATATAAACCAAACAACTCAACAATTACTAACATATCCATTACCATTCCTCACTACTTTCAAACCCATTACCATTCCAATTCCTTTCAACAAACCAAGCACCCCTAATATAGGCAACTAGCGCAGATCCCGCGTGTTACGCGTGTTATGAAATATAAAAAGTTAAATTTTTTACACAAAAAAATTAAATTTTAGACTATAATTTAATAGCGGGATATCAAATTTTAATAAATCTTGTGAGTTGAGAAAATAATATTAATTGCAATAAGTTGAAATTGCACAATTTTAGGAAATTAGTATCATTGCAAAAATTCAAAATTTCCATTTATATTATGAATTTAATATGAACTTGACATATAGACAAACATATAAACATATTGACACATAAGTAAAATCGGTAGAAGACGACACATAAGCGAAATCAACCAAAAGGCGACACGTAGGCGAAATCAACAAGAAGACGACACCTCATCAATTTTAAACTCCCTATTAGTATAATAGGGGATACCCTTCATTGTCATGACTAATACCCTTTAGTAATATAGGTAATACCCTTTACTTATCACTGATACTCTTTAGTAATATAAGACATACTCTTGATTATCACGACGATATCCTTTAGTTAATATAGATAATACTCTTGATTATTATAATCGATACTCTTTAAAATGGATCAAGTTTCACCATTAACCCTTGTTCATAGTAGACTTTGCTTTGAGATTGTCGATTCTCAATGTCATTTCAGATATTAATTGTGTTTGGCGATTGTTTTGTGGTGAAGCATAGATAGTAAATTAATCTTACAACGTACAACAAAAATTTGTTGTAAGACGATCTCACGATAGAACGATTTATAAATCAACATAAATATTTTATCAAAGTTTGTCATTCTCAAATTATACTTCATCTCACTTTAAATGGTCTCCTACAAGACTTACTCCTAACATTAATTCATGACATTTTTGCTCGTGTGAACAAGTTTCATACCAACTCTTAAACCCATCTACGAGTGATGAGCCAATGATAGATATCTCAATTAATCGTTTTTATCCCTGGTAAAATATTTTTCTCAGAGATGCAATATCACTATTTATGTCAATACATTCGTAAAATTGGGAGATACTCGTTAATCAACAGCCATATATATATGAAATTATTACAAATAGATTCAAAAGTATCTCAAAATTATAAATAAGTTTATTGTGTAAATATTTTTGAACCTATTTATAATTTTTAATTTTTTTAACCTATCTGTAAAACTGTAACTGGTCCTATAAACATTAATAACACCAAAAACCGAATAAGAATAGGCCTTTTTATTACTGGTAATAAGACAAAAACATGCTTATAAACTCTGTAAAACATCTTATAAGTTGTCTTTTGAGCTTATAAATTTTCTCAAAGTAATTGATAAAATAAGATGTTTGACAACTTATAAGCCTTTAAAATAAAATCCTTACAACTTATAGGTTCCAAAAATATAAGTTGGATTTTCTTTTAAACTACATTTCAAAAATAAATTTCACCCACCCTTTACCATCCTCTACCGCCCCTCCTCATCCACCCTACACCACCTATTCCACCACCCCACCTCAAATATATAATTATTTTATATTAAAATATTTTTTTAAATTATCAAAGAACTAATAAGTTTTATTAACCAAACGATAAACAACTTATGAATATTTTAAAAATTACTATCTTATAAGCTTTTGAAACAATTTATAAGATGTTCAACATAAAATTAGTCTATTATTATTTTTATTACAAGTTATTAAAGTTTAATGTGCTCTCTATAGACTCAATGCAAAAACCAACTGATCTTCCCAAAGCCATGGCTTCAGCTAGCCTACACTGAGCTTCACTCTGACCATACACTATCAATACTGCAGCTTCTACAGCCTCCCTAGTCTTGGAATAAACTTCGTTTTCTGTCAAATCTAACCACCTGTGCACTCTCTCCAACTGTTGATAAACGTCGATCAGTAACGCACACATTTCAAATACGAAAATCAAGGGTTGGTTCGGATGCATAAACTGACCTTTGAAACATCAGAGTGTAGTAACTCTGAGTGACCAAATACCAGATGCTCTGCTGCCAAACCACCAAGTATCGCGCACGAGAACTTTTTAAGAGTCTGTTACGGAACTTGAAACAATTAGAATCTGCGACGAAATTTTATGGTATACAAGGATGATGAAAGAACTCAAAGCCTCCATGGTATTACTTCAGTTGAAAAATGGATAACATACCAAAACAGTTGGATGGAAAGGTAACTTTTATGGTTATGAAGCTAAAAAATTACTAAAAGAGTGTATATTTTTATACCCTCTAACTAAAGAATGTTATACTTTACTACTCCCTCCGTCCCGGAAAAGCTTTCATATGTAGGAGGGCACACACTTTAAGAAAAAGAGTAATGATTGAGGTTTCGAGGGTTAATTTTGTAAATTTTTATGTATAAAGTAAAAACTTTATTGGGTTATGTGTATGTGAGAGTAAAAAGTAATGGCATTTGTGTAAATTAGTGAAAATTGTGATGGTAGAATTTATAAAAGGTTTTCCATTTTAAGGGTGTGAAACTTATAATAAGACGGACGAAAAAGGAAAGTGTAAAAGCTTTTATGGGACGGAGGGAGCATCTTTTAATAGTTGCTAAAATCAATGGCTGTAACTCAAGCAAATGGAAGAAACAAGAAAAGCAAAGCTATAGGATATCTAACCTCATTATTAAGCCTTCCTCTGGAAAGGTTTTTGTTTGACAAGGTATTCAAACCAACCTGTGAATGTTGAACTATGGAAATGAGTAAGATGATGGGGAAAATTACCAAGTGATCCAGAAATTTACAGCATGCCTTCTTTTTCAACTCATTCATATTAAAGGTTGCCATGTTTGATGACTTAGAAATGAGCATTAGTATTGGTTATTATAAAGAGGGCATAATGGTCATCATGTATCGTACGATACAGCCAATTGTGTCAATCGTAATCAACCTTTACAAGATATAAGAAGCTACAATTCCACAAGCGACGAAGGAGGACTATTTACTCAGAATCACAGATACTTATTTTCAAATTCCTTCCTTAATTTGGTGTCTATATTTGGTTAGGTTTAGAAATATAGAACTTCCATCATCATGTTAAATTTGATTAGAGGGATACAATACAATCATAGTTTTACGTAAAAGAAAAGGACTTATATATTTTTTTATCGGACAAATGGTGACTCGAACCCATAACTTTTAGGTTTTAGGTAGTGAAGCTCTAACCACTTGAGCTATACCACTTCGTCAAGAAAAGGACTTATATACTACAAAGACCTATTTTGTTCAGAAAAGTGATTGTACTGCTAATATTATATTCATTTTCAAATAAGCGGATCATTAAACAACCATCCATAGTTCTGGCGCTCTTCAAATTTAATGAATTAAATTTAAAATTTAAGACCAAAACTTTAAAACTTCTGCAAATTATCGTAAAACAATAGTGACAACCTGATAAGTGCACTTACATCTCTAAGAAATTCAAAGCCAAGAAATTCCACCTTCCCACGAGCAAAATTGTCGTGCAGTAGATCCTCCACACTTGGTACTTTGTATCTCCGTGGAAAGACCCCAAGCATATAGCCAACTAGAAAGTGACCAGCTTCATGCTGGAAAACATAAAATTGATGAAAAATCTCAAAACAATGATTCCTTTTTATTTTCATATTAGAACTTTGTTCTTAAAGCCTACATATACTTCATAACCTTAACTAAAGAACTTCCAAAGGCCTTTCCATAACTCTAAATCAATTTTTAAACTTTCACGAGACTTGTTAGGATTTCCGTATCTTCTACGAGAAATCTAATTTTAACAACAAACATACATCAATCTTTCAAATGCCATACATAATGTTGAGATATTAAAGAACAATAGAATGCATATGATGGGAGAGGAAGTGATATAGCTCAAGTGGTTAGAGCTCCACTACCTATGGTCCAAAAATCATGGGTTCGAGTCACCCTTTTCCCGATCAAAAAAAAAAAAAAAAATGCATATGATGGAAAAAAATCATGTATTATTTTCCTATTAAGGCTAGTCTTTGCATTATTATGAAAGAAATGAAAGTTAGATCTGAAGGTCTAAAATATCTAGCCACTATCTAAAATGGATGAATATCTTTCAGATTTAATATTGAACGTTTAAAAGAGTAAACGAGAAAAAATGCTAAAACATTTCTCCTTGATATATGTTTACTTCCAAAAAAGGAAAAGTGCTTTTAAAGTGATGAAATGGGATATAACCTCTTACTTGCATACACATTAGACGATCTTCGTAAATGGAATTATAAGTGTCCTCCATTGTTTTCTTGAAATCTGGTTGTGAGATCTACACAAGTTTATTTGAATTACAGATTAAGAAAATAATAACACAACCAAACATATTTATGCAGAGGGAATAAAGAAGCTCAAAAGCAACATGTTTCTTCTAGTTAGCAAATAGGACATTTTATAAAAATTCTGTCTAATAGGCATGAAAAAGCTTTATTCATAATAAATTCTAATTTTAGCGTGAAACAAGGTAATTCCTAGGAACAATTCTAACCAATAAATCCTTTGAAATACACTAAACATGTCAGCTAGGTAAAAGTGCTAACACGTATGTAACATGAATACAATATCAACATTTAGTTTGTTAAAACAGAAAGACAGCATTAAAAAGTGATATTGGCATACCCCTGTTTCTTCCTCCAGTTGAAACTCTAGACTACATTTAATGGAATGAAGGACCTCATCAACGACGGACTGCAATGATGATATTTCGCCCTTCTCGGGTAACGTTACATCATCCAAGAATGGTACACTTCTAGGGACCTATAATATTGAAATCTGCAAACGAATAAGTGTTTCAAAAATTGTAAATGCAGAAATTTCATTGCTCTTAGATGTAGTTTCCTTTTCTGATTGATCACAATTCGCCAAGGGATTCTTTCTCTTCTCTTGTTCAACTTGATTAATTGATTACATTCCATTTCAAGTCATGTTGAAGTGAATGGAAATTGATATATTAGAAAGATCATTTTTGGTCAGATATTCTTTTTGGTTGGGAGTTCCCTTGGTCACTCACATCAATCCTTTCATGAACTTCCTTCAGTTTAGTGATTGTTTGGGTAAGAAAAAGTTGAGGAGGGTTGCTATTAGCATTTGGCTAGGTGTGATTTGGTCCATTTGGAATTTGCGGAATGATGTTACTTTTAATGATGGAGGTGTAGTTTTGGGCAAGGAGATCAATATTCTTAAAATTAGAATTTGGCATTGGATTTCTTGTAATGAATCATCCTTGTCAAGATCTAATGTTAGCACTTGGTTAGGGGACCCTTGGTCTTGTCTTAAACTCATTGTTTGAGATCTTTTGTACTTAAGGGTTGAGTACCCCTTGTACTCACTTTAATGATATTTTGGTTGCCTTTTAAAAAAAAGATATATTAGAAAGATCATAGAGAATCCTCAACATATATAAATTGTTATGCCAACCATAAATTTGAATAGTTATGCCTCTGTTGTGAGTCAGTTCATAAACTAGTACTCCTCGCTCCACAATTAACTTCACACTTTCCTTTTCGAGGCGTCCCACAATACTTCACACCCCTAAAATGGAATATCCTCCATAAACTACACCACCACAATATCATTTAAATTTAAAAATGTCACTCTTACTTTATTCTACCTTATTCTCTATCCTACACTTTATCCCATACATTGTGAAGATTACTCCGGAGGGAGTACATGTTAACACCATTTTTCAAAGTGTTAAAAATATCATTCCCAAATAATGTTTTTGTCTCACCGAGAGACCATTGCAAGGAAGAACTACTTCTTATGGAAGTGTAGATAGCCTAAAATGTAGATTATTTAGATTCAAGTTTGAGCATAATGAAATGAGGGAAGGTGAAGAAAATCAGTAGGTTCTCATGAAATCAAGCATCCATTAAAATGGAGAGAGAGAGAGAGAGAGAGAACCTTTGAGGCGGCGGCGCCGAAGCCGCGGAGGAGGCCGCCGGGATGAGCCTTCAACTGCTTTACGAGAGAAAGCGCTGCCTTGTAATTCCCCTTCTCCAATTCTCTGTCCACCCTCCTCAACGCTCTGCGCCGCCGTACTGCTGCCTCTCCTTCCTTCACCACCACCGCCGCCGCCGATACTCGAAACCTGTGAATTTGAGTCGTCGGCAGTGATAAAATCTCTCTGATTGAGGAAATACTCGCATCCATTTCAACTGCTCGAAAACAGAGCGAGAAGCTCATATAGGCACTCAAAACGACAGCGTTTCTGCGCGTCTAACAAATCCCACATTATCTCATCGCGCCTTGTGTGGCTACAATAAAAGGAAACATTCACTGTAGCTGATGTTCCATTGTCCATAGTTTTGAGCAAATGGGAAGCGGTATTCTGGTTTATGGAGGCGGCGCAATGCCCCTTTCTCGCCGGTGTTGCAAAGTAATGAGTAGTTTGAATGCGGCGGGCGGCGGCGTTGTGAGGTGGCAAGTGTTGGAGCAAGTTGACAAGGAATTAAGCAAAGGGAATGAGAGGGCGGCTTTGAATCTTATCAAGGATTCTCAGGCCAAGCCAGACGGCCTCCGCTGCTTTGGCGCCGCTCGCCAGGTTCTTGCAACTCCCCTTTGACGGAACAACGCCTATATGTGATTTTTTTCTTTCTAATTTTTGCCTATCAAGTTGTTTTCTGTTGTGAAAAAGGCAAGATCCTTGAGTAACCTCTAGGGTTGATGCAACTTTTTGTGTCCGTTTAAAAATCTCTAATCAAAAAAGTTAGAAATCTATTCATGAATGTACATTTGATAATTGGTTGCAGATTCCGCAGAGGCTTTACACATTAGATGAGTTGAAATTGAATGGAATAGAAACCACTTCTCTTCTATCGCCGGTTGATACGACATTGGGTTCTATAGAGAGGGCCATTCAATCTGCTGGTCTTCTGGGAGGAATTGCTGCATATAACCTGTTCGACTTAAGTCCTCAACAGGTCTTTTTTCATCACTGGGATTGCTGTTCCTTTGGACCTTGGATGCGGTATGCAGCTTACCTAAACTATGATTTACCAACTATGCACTATCATACAGCATTTGGGTGTCAATTTGCCGGATGTAATTTAGCAGAAGTTTTTGATATCTGATATTTTTGTAAGCTGTATATTTCTGGTGATTATCAATCTTTACGCGCTTATTGGGTGCATTTGCATCAAGGGTACAATGCAAGATTGCTTAGCATTCAATGCTAAAGCCATACATCATTTGGTGTTTTATCTTTTTGCATTTGGTTTCTGTTTGTGCATAAAATTTACTGTTTGCTTTAAAGAGATCGTGCATAGGTTTCTTTCAATGGTGGGATCAGTTTCTTGGTTCTTGATACACTAGGCCACTCATTGAGCCTAAAGTACCATAACAGAGTTGTCCAAGTAAGCTTCCTCTCTAGCTATCTATATTCATTCTCCTCTTTCTATTCCCTATTACCCTCTTTTGGGAATTTTATAAGCATTCTATGTTGGTATATTCCTTTCTGTTTCTGTGCACTGAAATCATTTCTTGATTTTGCCGAGATGCAACTCAGCATGAGGCAGGCCATTTCTTAATTGCATATTTGCTCGGAATCCTGCCAAAGGGCTATTCGCTGACCAGCTTGGATGCTCTCAAGAAGGAAGGATCACTCAATGTTCAAGCTGGGACTGCATTTGTGGACTTCGAGTTCCTTGAGGAAGTGCGTTTTCTTGAACCCATCGATTGCTTTTGTCTTGCATGTTATTCATAGTTACATGTTCTCAGGGATCTTGAATAGTGAATTATAATGAAATAATAATTACATTGTTTACTATGTAATAATCTTGGAATAAGTGGAGATAAAAGGTGATTGTTGGTTGACAAATAGTAGAATGATCGAGAGAAAACGATAATAGGAGGAAAGATACTTAATCAAAATAAGGCAATGGTTAACTTATTTTGAATCTTTCTCATTAAACACCACAATTAATATACTGATCTCATTCTTTATCTTGTTTCTTCCACAATCTAATAAATGATATTGCATAATGTTATTAAATCATAAGACAAAGCAGAGTTAACATTTTAACATACAAAACATCATTTAATTCTTCTCACTGGAATGTGTGTTATTTCCCTTAAGAAAGAAGTAAAAGCATATAGTACACCCAATTCTTGATGGTTGGTTTAAATAAACTACTTATATTGCATGTCAGGTGAACACAGGAAAAGTATCAGCCAATGTACGTTCCTTCTTTCTTTAATACAACTACATCACTTTGATTACTTTCTACTTACTCTGCTCAAAACCAGTGATGATGCTCATTTGCAGACACTGAACAAGTTTACATGCATAGCACTAGCAGGTGTGGTAACCGAGTATCTTCTCTTCGGAACTGCAGAAGGCGGCCTCTCAGATATTAACACGGTTTTGTTTCAGTTCTCACTATTTATTTACTTGTACGAAGAGTGTGTTTTCAAACTCTACAAAACTTCTTCCAAAATCATTTTTGAAAAAAAAAAAAAAAAGATTCTAAAAGCTGTTTTTAGTGATTGAAAATTTGTTGAAAAGTGATTCTAGATGCTGATTGTGGAGTTTGAAAATACACCCTAAATAGAGTCGTGAAATATAATATGGTTGTGTTTTGTTTGACGACAGTTGGATAGATTACTTAAAAGCTTGGGGTTTACACAGAAGAAAACCAATGGTCAGGTGAGATGGGCTGTACTGAATACGGTCCTTATTCTTCGTCGGCATGAAAAAGCCGAGCAAGGCTTGCAGATGCCATGGCTCAGGGAAAATCAGTTGGCTCTTGTGTTGAAGTCATTGAGAACACCATAGACGCTGCAGAGTTATAGTCGAGTGCGTGCATTAATTCAATTTCAATTTAATTTTGATTTATTCCTAAATATATCATGAAATTAAATTGAAATTGGTCAGAAATTTATTGCAACGTATATACAATTGCACAGAAGAATAAATTCATAATTTATTCTGAATTTTGTATATCTTTACTTCATTCTTCATTTAGGTATTTTTACTACAAATACATTTTGTGTCTCCTCGTGAATTGCACGCACCAAGCTTAGTATTTGACAAAAAAAAAAAAAGAATTTTGTTTATATTTTAAAACCACTATTTTATCATCATAGAAGAGCACCAAGCTTAGTAAAAAGAAAAAGGATTTTTGTTAATATTTTTAAACCACTATTTTATCAAATGATGATTTGGTAAGTAAATTTAATTGTAAAATTGTGAAGCGAACATAAAATAAGTCCCTAAGATAGGGGAGGGTGTGGGTTTGGGTGGAGTAATTGTTGGAGAAATTAGGTTTAATTATTTTAATTAATTTATTTGATTATTTAATTAAAATAATTTGAGGTTTAATTTTCGGGAAATTAAACGAGATTATGTTGATAGTATAATTATTTTTTTAACACCGAAGTTCGATGAGTGAGAAATTGATATACATGTTGAGGCGTTAAGGTATTACACTTAAGTAGTAAATGTGCGGATTAACTTAAGTGTTAATTGTCCCACATCGGTTAATGTGGGAGTTAATTCACCTCTTATATGTATGAAGTGATTAAAAGAATTCAAATTATAAATGGGCTATGCATACATAAATGGGCCACATGCGCACGCCGCCCGCTGTCCGGCCGTGCCGGTCCGTGGACTGGATCTTGGACTTTGGGTGTACTTGGGCTTGGGGTGGTGGATGTATAATTTTTGGAGCCCGAAAATTCCGGGCCCTATCCGAGTCGAGCCCAAAAGGTTGAATTTCATCTAAATTTGGATTTCATGTGAATTTCGGTTGAATTTCATGTGAAATCGAATTTGGTTTGAATTTGAATTCAAAAGTCGAAATGAATCTAGACAGACGGATGTCCAGATTTCGTAGCGTTTCAAGTCAAATGAGTAGCAAATTTACATTACCAAAATTAAACAAATCTCACCGACGGATTGACATTGATTGCCATAACTTCCGGTCTTTTAACATTAAACAAATCTCACCTAACGGATTGACATTGATTGCCATAATTTAGGTCTTTTGGCTCTTCAACATTCTCGGGTGTTACGCTTTATAAATAGGAGGCATTTTCATGCCGCATACACCACGACAAACGCACCCCTGCTTTAGCATATACACTCATGTTAAAATTTTTGCATTTTTACGCCCGATTTTACGCATACATTTTAGTATACAGTCCGATTCGCACGTTCTACGATTCGTTGGAGCTCGTTTTCATGTGGTGCTACTTGAATTCGAGACGAAAATCGCTTTCACCTTTGGAAACACTACATCGAACCGTGAGCACTAGTCGGGACGTATTTGTTTTGCGGGCAAATGATCATATCCATGACTCGACTTACCTCATTGTTCATGTTGATCGAGTTTGTTCTTTGTTGCCATTTTTTAAAGCTCGTTTGTGTTCAAGAAGAAACTAATACTTTAAGGTTAAAGAAGTATTACTTTTGTAATTTTCTTTCCTTCTTGTATTTTTCTTGCAATTTTTTTCGTTTATTTCCGTCCATATCATTGTAAAAGCCATCGTTGGTGCACTTATAATCCAACAAGAATGATAATGTGCAAGAATATATAAAATAATTTTATAATATTATTATATTCACTCAATAATATTATTATTTTTATTATATTTAATAAATAAAAATTTCATAAGTTAAACCGGTTTGATGCGAACAAGGATCGAGATCTCAAAAGATGCTTGTAACCGAGAAAGACTTGCAAGAATGCGGGTCCAAGCTTAGGGAAGTGTCAAGCCAACACAATATCAGACCCAACATGAGCAGTTAACGAGACTTGGAGGGGTGATTTGGGTCTAGCAAGTGATAGTCACATTTTTCACTTTTGGTCCAATAACTTTTTTAGATTTGTTATTTGTAATTCATTTGTGGAGTTTCTTTCCTCAAAGTTGTTAGGTAGTTAGTTGGTTAAGAGAGTAAGTTGGCTATATAATAGCACATTTGTAAATTATGAAAATATCCATGTAATTTTTCCTTAGCAAGATTCCTTTGCAACTTTCGATTTTGCTTGCCAACTCGAGTTGGGGTGCAGAAATTATTGATTGTAAATCGCGGTTCGCGTCGATTCGAAACTCTCAATGAAAGCACCATGATGCAAACCGCGATTTACACATCGTAAATTGTTGCTCCGACTCAGCACAAGCTAACGAAACCACAATCGAGGCCCTAACTCATGCTTTAAAGCAAACTTTCGAAAGATAAATTGACAATAATTTGTGAAAAGACTAGTGTAATTTTCATTCATTTTTCATAATTCTTAGAGTACAATATATATATATATATATATATATATATATATATATATATATATATATATTTTTTTTTTTGATTTTGAATAACAACAAATTCTAATTAAGTGAGATATCTAATCAATTAAAAAATTAATCTTAATCCTATCTAAAACAAACAAATAATCTAAATTAAATCATTCTATAATACTTCCTAATGTATAATGAAATCTCATCACAGTTTCACTGCACATTTGAGAAAATTTAAATCAAATGCCTCCTAAAATTTACACAACTGGCAGTAGGTAGTCAGCTCGAGTGATTACTCAATTCCAAAATACTTTACGAAATCTACTGCTTACTCCGTCCGATAATAGTTTTCACTTTCCTTTTTTTGTTAAATCTCATTTATAAGTTTCACACTTTTAAAATAAAAATCATTTATAAATTTCACCATCACAATTTTTACTAATTTACACAAATGTCATTACTTCTTACTCTCACATACACATAACCTAATAAAATTTTTGTACTTTTTACATAAAAGTTTACAAAATTACCCCTTAAAATTTCAATCATTTCCTTTCTTTGTTAAAGTGTGTGTCCTCCTATATATGAAATTTTTTCGGACGGAGAGAATATTCATATTTTTATTTTGTGTTATATATGAAAAATAATTATATATTTAATTTAATAAAATAAAATACTCAATAAAATATGAAAAGTATATCCTAATGTGATTAATCAAAACACAAAGTCAAAACAAAAACCCTGCCGTAATTAGCTCTAGATCCTCTCACCTTCCCATCTAATCCCCTACCAAATTTCCATATTATTCTCTCCCACAAAATTTGATCCAATCTAACCAACAGCAGACACTTTTTCTTCTGGAATAATGGCAATTCAATGGCTTATCGTGTGCCACGGATTGGTGACGCTGTTAGTTGTTGTATCATTCCTCTGTGGGCAGTGGCCCATTTTCCAGGGCACCTTCATTCAACGTATTCACTTCTTCATCACCTTCGGCGCCTACGATTATTTCCGGTAATTTGCCGTTTCTTGTTGTTTTTTATCCTTGAAACTGAGGAAATTACCATGTTATGTAGTGATTTGCATTATTTTTGTTATGCCGTTTTAATCTAATCTGCAATTAATGGTGGTGGCGGCGCAGGCGATTTATCCATTTTGCGTGCGGATCAAGAGGCGTGAATGCGCTTCTCTCTGTTGAGTACTATTGTTGTGATCGTCCCAACCCAATTATACAGGTACTTTTGCAGTTATATGATATGAATTTTAAAAGTTTTAGTTGTTAGCTTTTGTTTTGTAAAGATTGTGCTGGGTTTTCTTCAAGCTAATCGTAAGACTTGCATTGCTACTGATGCTAAGCGATAAATCTTTTACCTATTTCATGAGCTTAAATTCTGTTTTTAGTTTTTAAAATTCCATCTATCTTAACCTTCCTGCAACTTGATTTAATCAACTCTACGTAACATATTTGGAATTCTATGTAGGATATAAAGCTGACATTTTCTACTTGGTAGGAAAAAGTTTCATAAGCCTCTCTTTTCTCTTTCATGCAGTTGATATATTTGTTAATAATTGGAGCAACTTATTACTTCATTTCAGTATCATCCTTCGTCTACCTTCCAGGGTATTATATAAGTGAATTCCACAGGTATTTTCTGTATTCTTATGGTTGCTGTTTGTGAACTTTTGACATATATTTGGTGCTCTACTTAAAAATTATGTATTAGCAGGTACACGAGCTTCTTGGCAGTTGGAGTGGGTATTCTCCTCTTTCTATTGACTAGCTTTTCTGATCCAGGGGTTGTGACTTCTGTCAATGTTTCTCAATACCTCGTTGCTTATCCTTATGACAACATTATCTTCTCAGAGAAAGAGTGTTCAACCTGCAAAATCCCTAAGTAAGCTCATTGTTTTGGTTATCAGAAATACAAAGCTTTCCTAACAAAATTACAAATGGATATACTTAGCTTCTTGCATTGTCAGACCTGCTAGGTCAAAGCACTGCAGCATATGTGATCGCTGTGTTGCTCGGTTTGACCATCACTGTGCCTGGATGGTATGTCCCTGCAGCTTTGTTTCTGATATCTGCAATGACAATTAGACAGTCTTATTCAGATAATGTCATTTATCTTCTTTGAAGAACAATTGCATTGGAGAGAGAAACACAAAATACTTCATGGCGTTTATTCTTTGGTGAGTAATGAACTTAGACAGGAACATTAAAACTAATTTTGCTATTGCTTTACAGCACTTTGGCATTGTTTGGTACATTCTTCCAACAAGAAATGACCGTATGAAAATCAGATCCATGACATAGGGCTGTGGGAAACTAAATTTGAGATTGTTAATTAATGTGCCAAGTCTTTAGATGGACCAGTAAAGAAGAATGGTTGGTCTGATATAACTGGTGGCTGGAGGAAGAGTTTGACTTAAATCACATTGAAAAGATACTCAGTAGGATTTGAACCTTGTTAGTTTTAACTTTAAACTTGTTAGGTGATGTTAGTTTTGGGTTTTAAGTGACTTTTATAAATCTGTTTTTGAAATCTAGAGGATTTTGAAATTGTGATAAATAGTAAGGTGTGTGTTTGTTTTGGGTTTTGAGTATAGTGGGATTTTATGTCAAAATCAATGTGTAAGAGTGAACGATGTTGTGTTATTGTTGTTGAGTGTGTCTTGGGTGGTGTGACAGTAGAAGAGTAGTTCGATTGATAGGTTTTATAGGTTATTTGTAAGGGTGGTTTTTAAAATCGGATTTTAAAATCCCGAATTAGAATCAGTTTAAGATTATAAAACCCAACATCTGGTTTACTGAACCCAAAACAAACATAGGATTACTGAAAATTGGAAACTGTGGCCTGTATTAGTGAACACCATTTGACCTCAGCTGAGTAGCAAATTAGACATTCTTCCACTGTTACAGTTTTTTCAGATGAGGATCTCCACAGATGAAATGTTGGACATGAAAGATCAGTGCCACAGATTATGAGGCTTTTGGATTGGATCTTTGATTGTCCTGAAACTGTTTCTAAATGCCTATGCAGGCATTTTCTCACCTGCATATATGGAATTGTTGAGTTTGCACCAATTCTTGCTGGTAGGCTGAACGATTTACAAGTTATCCACCTTCTAACTTTAGAGCTGTTACTGAAAATTAGAAACTGTGGGCCCATATAGGTGAGCATCGTTTGACCTCAGCTGAGTGTCAAATTAGACACTTTTCCACTATTTGAATTTTTTTAGTGAGGATATCAAGAGATGAAATGTAGGACAGATTATGAGGCTTTTTGATTGGGTCGTTGATTGTCCTTAAACTGTTTCTAAATGTGTATGCAGGCATTTTCTCATCTGCATGTATGGAATTGTTGCGCTTGCATTGATTCTTGCTAGTAGGCTGAAAGACTTACAAGTTATCCACATTTTAACAGGTTGGATTTTTGCATTCTTATGGTTATGCTTTGCGCTTCTGGATATCTGAAATGATTGTTATCCTTTTCTCTCTTTCGATTGCTATTGCAGCTTATTATGGCATTGAAAATTCTTTCAGAAAGTTGGCCCCACTTGTTTTACAGGTGAGTGTATATAATTTAGCTCAGTTTAAGGCACAGAGTGTCGCCTTTTGTGCAAGCTTGAATGATCCATCGATGCATCTATTTTTGCCACTACTCGATTATTTTTCAACAGTAACGATGGAAATTCCTTTTACACACGTACGGATATGAGCAACTAACCAATGAATTATATATTTATATAATTATATTGCACTTTTTCCCCCTTTTAACTTGTTTTAATACCAACATTCAAATTTAATTTTTTTGTTTATCGCAAAAATGCCAACATTCATAGTGTAATTGATTAAAAAGTTTTGTGGTACCTGGAAAAATAGTTCCAAAAGGACCCCGAAGCTATATATTTCAGCTCTAAGTGAAATCCTGTGTGAATCCATCACGGTGCTTGATACAGGAGAATTTACGTTGTTTCTCGGATTTGAATCCAGTTTGCCATTTTATTTCTACAACAATTTTTTTAAGAAACACAACATACAAAATGTGTTAGTATAGCCTAAGTCGTCTTGTTTCTCAGTTTCCAACCTCAATAGATATCAAGCACCCAAAGTGATGGATTCGCGCTGAATGGATTGGTGGTGTCCTGCTTTTGGAACTCTTTTTCCAGGCACTGCAAAACTTTATTATCAATTCGCACTTGAATGTTGGGGCCAAAGAAGCAAAACTGTAGGAGTGGTCAGATTCACAACTTTTCTCCTCAAGTTAATAGTTTAATGGGCATGAATTTAATTCCTGCAAAGGTGGCCTTGGAAGAAACATCATGATTGCCATTTTATGAGGCATTCTAAATTTGCTAATTATAAGGCCAGAGCTCCTCTTTTTCAATTAGCAAGGAAATGCGGGATTACTCCTGCTTTTTATTAGTTTTGGCGGTTAAAAATCTTGGACTAATGATATTAGGTGGACATTTCCTGAAAAAACAGTGAATGAGGGCTCTGCATTATTGGCTTGAGGTATAAATATACTTTAGCGTGGTCATTTTGTCATGCCATCCAACTATGAATATTTGTATGTGTAGTTGTTTAATGCATATTGCACACAAATCCTTCTTATGTTGCTTTTGACTTAGTTTTTCAACTATGAGAATCTACTAGATCATGAATTTTATAGATTTTCACTTCTAAGCTTGCTCACTTTATAGCTTCCTCCATGCTGCCAGCTGGTGTGACTAGGAGTGCTGTACTGCGGTTATTAAACACTGGGACTCTTACCCAACCCAAAAGTTGATATCTCACTGCTTAGAGTTGTATTAGATATGATATCTTATTTAAAAATACTTAATGATCTTTTGAAAAGTGATAATTTATCACAATAATGATTTTCTAACTATGAAAAATTGATGCTATTTACATAGAACTAATTGTTCTATTATTTTTGTATAACGTGTTTTTATTTTCAACATAATAAAACCTTTGAATGTACTGATTACTAGTATTTCATATAATTTTGCGATAATGCAGACTATATTTTGTTGTTTTATATGATTTTTATGCAATACACATGTTCCATGCAGTCATGTACATGCAAATATACAACACAAATCTAAGTATATACTCCCTTCATTTCATATTAATTGTTGCTTTTGAGGTTTTGTATAGAATTAGGAGAGAGGGTGTGTGAGGGAAATCAATATTTTCTAACAATGAGATTTTAGGGATACAATAGGGGTAAATTAGGGAGAAATGTGGGGAAAAAAAAAGAAGCAAAAACGGCAATTAATTTGCTACAAAATTTAATCTCAAAAGCAATAATTAATATGAAACGGCGGGAGATAAATTATATTTGATGGGATAGGTGCGAGGCATAAAATCTGAGACCTTCTGCAACCGCTTATGGTCTCAACGCTCTAATGGGTTTGACCCAGACCATTTGCCATCCGGCCATCCCTATGCTAGGATTTAAAGGGTTTCATTTTTTTTTGGGGGAATCTTCTGTTAATGGGATTAATTGGTACTTCTCGAAAAAATAGTTTAATTGTATACGGCTTGGATGAGCCTAACATATAGGTATTGTTTGCAAAATGTTCATATTCTACATGCCCGTGTCTCTTGATTCTAAGCACATTCTTTTCAGTGGCTGGTGAACTTCTACAACACACAAATCCTTATTATGGTGTTCCTGGCCGTTATTTCACTTATGTTAGCTGGATTCTTCGCATACCATGCTAAACTCTGTCTCACAAACACTACCACAAATGAGGTACATTTCTTTTCAGTAGTGGTTGGTACTCCTCATAAGTATGAATTGTTATAGCTCCTAAAATATGGTTTCTGATTGTCTTGCTCCAATTGCAAATACTCCTCTGTCCACCAAAAGTATGCTCACACTGTTTTTTCAATAATTTATTTTGCTTCATCGTTCAACCATCACTTAATTTCTTCACATGTTATTGACTTTACATTCATAAACAATCACTTAACTCATAAATGGACCACATAATACCCTAAAATATCTTTATTTTATTTACTTTATTTACGTTTTCATAAAACCTGTCAAAACCAAACGAGCATACTTTTCGTGGACGGAGGGAGTAGTAATTAATGGCGTATAAAAGCATAGAAAACATCTGCGTGTGTGTGTGTGTCTCTCTCTCTCTCTCACACACACACACAATATATGGTTTTGATATGGAGCTAACATCAGCATAAACTACTTGTACCATGCTACAATGTACACGTGTTTTATGTTTATGTTGGGCTCATAAGAAACTCATAATCGGGCTCCATATCATCACTATATATATATATATATGAAGTTGATGTAGAGAATGAAACAAGAAGGATGGTGTTGAGGAAATATATATAAAGTTATTTTTAAACTGCAGAGCTTTAAATGGCAAGAGCACCTGAGCTGGCAGAGGAAGGTCAATGAAGCAAAGGAAAGTGCAGCAGCTCTAAAATCCAGTTTAGGTGAACTAAATGAAGAACGGAAGCCTCAAGAGAGCAAATGGAAGACATTCTTCAGAAGATCTCGTCTAGAAGAAGTACAAGTGGTTAAGAATAACAAGTACGACAAGGGGTTTCTCCACAACATTTGCGAGGTCTTCGTTCCCTTGTCATCAAGGCCGTCATTTTCAGTAAATAAATCAAAATCGGGTTAAGGTGCTCCCCCTCATGCTTCTTCTTTTCATAAGCTTATGTGTATCATGATTTAGCCCTTAAGCCACTGCTTCAACAAAAAATATTTGTATTTTTCGTTCTTCTGTGCTTGGAGATAATCGATTATTCACAAGGGCAGAAGAAGAATGAGCTATTTTTGGAACAGTAAACATTAATGTTTGTATTATAATTTTCCATTTCCAGCAAGGGGACTTTAATATAGTTTGTCCAAAGATGTAAATTTGCATCAATGCATTTAAAAAAATTTCCTTGATTTGTAGTTCAATTTTGCTATTAATTTATAGCTACCAATTTGCTGTGTTATATTTTACGATCAACTGTTGTCACTTTCTATGTTGTATTTTATTTGAAAACAATCAACCATTGTATTTATCACATGTATTGTTTGTGTTAAAAGTTCAGATTATGGAATATATGATGGAAGAGGGAATTTGGTGTGCTTCATTTCTGCCTTTATCATTTACTTTTTTTAATTTCCAATCATTTGACTAGTGATCAGAAAAGCCATCTTTGGCAAAAACTGAAAATGATTTTCCTCAGAAGGATTTCTTCTGCTGTAACAATAGGGGATAGCGGTGTTCCACTACTATGTCTAAAATATCATGTGTTAACCAATAAAAATAAAATTAGGGGAAGGCGGTGTTCTTTGTAACAATAGGGGATGACGGTGTTCCACTTCCTATGTCCAAAAGATCATGTGTTAACCAATAAAAATAAAAATAGGGGATGGCGGTGCTAAGAACACGGGAGGGTGTGGTCGCAATTTTAAAGAGAGATGGAGGGGTTTTTTTAGAGAGAGAGAGGGGTGGAGATTTGAAAAATGAGAGAGAAGTGAACAAAAATAGGGGATGGTGGTGCTAAGAACACGGGAGGGTGCGGTCGCAATTTTAAAGAGAGATGGAGGGGGATTTTTAGAGAGAGAGAGAGAGGGGGTGGAGATTTGAAAAATGAGAGAGAAGTGAACGGCATATAAAAGAGAAATGTTTTGACCGATAATGAGAGAAACCATTGAGTGAGGTTATAATTGGAAATCTATATATATAAAAGGAGAATCATCTTCTCCTTGCAAGTGGCACTATCTGTCATTTGAGTTTTAATATAGACACAAATTTATCTTTTCTCGTTTTAATAATAATAAATTATTATAGTTTTTATTAAAAAAAAAAGTTATTAGAGGAAACCTTTGAACTTCGCTAACAATAACTCATCTATTGAAATCACTTTTCAGTCTTCACTCTCCACTAATCGACTTTCACTTCACTATTGTGATATTGGGGAAAGATCATGACATAATTAAATGTTAAGGTGAAGAATAAGAAGAAGGCGGTGGATAGTGGTGAGTACAGAAAGAGGAAGTAGGACGGCGGCAAAGCCCTTCCAGATGTTGTGCCTATGCCATTGATTCGGTAAACCAAAAAGATTAAATTTTTAAAAAATTATTTGATAGGGTTTTCGATCTCAATTATAGGTGATATTTTGAATTAACCTTACGACATCATTTTTTTGAGGATTAGGAAGATGATATGAAGGGTAACACCCGGATAAAGTGAATCGAGTTTTTGCAATTTTTGTGGATTTAATTTAAATTATTTTTATTTTTATTTAGTTGTGTATTGCTAATCAGTTTATAGCATTTTGTGTATATGTGGAAAACAGTTGGTCCCCTTGTTATTTTAAAAAAAAATATATAAGCTATTTTAGAAACAATGTTTAGATTTTTTCCAGGAATTGTAGTATCTCTGGAAATCCTTGATGAAGGTTAGTGTTTTTTTACTGACTACGCTTTCACCTCTACTCTCTCATTCTCTTCTTTAAGTGCTTAATTCACCATCGGTTCCCCATCTTATGTCACATGTAATCCTATTTTCCATCGCTATTACATTTACCCTTTTTCTTGACATAGATGCTTTATTCTACTTTTCACTAGTTAGACCATATTTGTATTGAGTACTATTTTTTCGCCTAATTTTCATTTTAGAATTATTGATGGTGAGAGTGCAAGTTTATAATGTATTTTTGTCATGGCTGGTTTTTCACACTTGTACAAAGCTTTGTATTGGTGCGCTTTTGGAAGTTCAATACATGCATATTTTGTCATTAGATGATGTAACATGTTGCAAGTGACAAATACGATGAACTTATGTCAGATATCTTAGGAGTTGGTTTCTCTTTTTAGTTCTTTCTACTTATGGCGATATATTCAATATTTATCGTGTTAATGTTCTTTGTTTTTTGTATATGTGAAAAACAATTGGTCTAGCTTTTGTTATTTTAAAGAAAATATATAAGCTATTTGAGAAATAATATTTAGTTTTGAGGACTCATCGGTTGTTTATCACTAATGTAATTTTCTGATCATATGAATACTTGTATTTTCCAATTCTTGCTTAAATTAAGCTATCTTCATAGTCCGATGTTTGTATTAGTGTATTGCTGCAATCTAACCTTATTCCAAAATATTCAAACTTTTACAAGCCGTTTGGGGTTCTATTGACATAATTACATAAGATCTATTACATCTTCCAATTGAATGATGTATACTAGATATTAACATTGTTGCTTGAATCCCGTTTATCCATTTTTAAAAAATTCAATGGTATCAAGTTTTGATTTGGATGTCTTATTCAAAAAAGTTTTGATTTGGATGTTCAAAGATGAATATGTAATATGGGATCTAGAACTTAGTTAGAATAGGAAATGCAGAAATTGGAAGAACATGTATCAGTGATTGGCATTCTTAAAGATTTATTTCCTCTTAAGCAGATTCATTCCATCCTTTCCATGCATATGATTAGGGGAACCTCTCTTGGCTGGTAACTAATTTTCTCTCAAGTTGGCATCTTATTACTAACATTAATAGGAATAATATGATTTTAATTTGGTTTAAAGCAGAGAAAATATTGACTCATTCTGCAAGTACTCATATTTATCTCCTTACTTTCTTAATGTTTCTTAATATAACGATAAGAGAAGAAATGAGAGCAAACAAAATGATGATATGATAAGTAGCACAAAAAGTGTAAGAAAGTTTAGAAGTTGTGGTTAGGCATGATTTCATTCTAGGAAAAACACAGACATCTTAATTGCTTTAGAGTTTAGAAAATCAGTAAATCCTAATTTTGAAGTGAAATGCATTTCCTTGAAAAACTTTTCTAGAATGGACTTGTTAACATTGGTGA
This sequence comes from Paraleonurus japonicus, assembly GCA_030762865.1. Lineage (NCBI taxonomy): Eukaryota > Viridiplantae > Streptophyta > Magnoliopsida > Lamiales > Lamiaceae > Paraleonurus > Paraleonurus japonicus. The sequence continues at coordinate 16,464,951 of CM061060.1, read as the reverse complement.
TTGTATATAAGCTTAGGGCACGCTTGGTTGGGGGTATTAGAAGTAGGTAATGGGAATGACTCATTAACCATTCTCATTGATGATGCTTGGTAATATTTACAATTTAAAATTGATTTAAAAATAAAATAATCACTAATTTATTTTGATTACATAATTTTCCTCTTATAATCAATCATTTAACAATCATTCATTTTTTCTCCGCTCAACTTTTTCTCGCTCAAATTTTTTTCCAAAATTCATCAATGAGAATGAATCACTAGTCATTCCCATTACCTAATTCTAATACCCCCAACCAAGCGTCCCTTTAGTTTAAGAGTATATATCACAGTGCTTAAACTTATATCTGCGATTATGGGATCGACTTTAGCTTCTTTAGAGAAATATTTTCATAACCGAAGTGACTAAACCGGATTGGACACCGGTTCACGGTTCGACCGGTCGGACAGATTAGACCGGCGGTCCAACCATTAAAATTAATCCCTACCTATATTTTTTAATATTTTATTTTCCTATACTACATTAAAAAATATGTACTTATAAAAAATTAAAATTATAACTTATCATAATCATATTGAAATAAACACAATAGAATCATAGGCGACCCAAAATAATAAAAAGTCAACTAAATAAAAAGACACATTTCACATTTTTTTGTACAATTTATTATTCATAAATTAGATATTAGAAATGAGTTTGGTAGGATTTTTTTCCCTATTATTATTATTATTATTTATTTTTGTGAGAATTTATAAAATAATGCAATTTAATATGCAAAATAAAATTTGGACATGAATTTGATAATGAGTACACTAGCTTTATCCCACATTGAATAGGAAAGAAAAATGAACAAAGTTATTGAGGTATAAAATGAGGAGTAGTTTTTCACTCTTACTCACTATAAACTTTATCCCACATCGGTGAGAAGGAAAAATAAATATAATTATTGATATATAAAATGAAGAGTAGTTTCCCACTCTCACTAACTCAAACTTTATCCTACATCGAATGGGAATGAAAAATGAACATAATTATTAAGTTATAAAATGAGGATGTTCATTCAAGTTAATATTTAATTTGGAAATCAAAATAAATAATAAATTTTGTTTTTTTAAAAAAAAAAAAAAAAGAAGAAAACCGATTTTTCCGATTTTTGCGGTTTGGCCGATTTTACCGGTTTTGATCGGATCAACCATTAAAGCGGTTTTTAGGGGGTTTTGGACCGGTTTCATGGCGAGGTTTCGGTTGAACCGGTTGAATCGGCGGTCCGGTTCAATTTTGAAAATATTGCTTTAGAGGAGTTAATTATGTCATTTTATCTAAGTTTATATAGAGGCCCCCATTAGAATTCTCTCTTTCTCAAACCGTCGGATATAGTATAAGGATATTGAGCCTTAGATTCTAAAGGTCAATAATCTAGCCAGCGCCATACAATACGTTTTAGAAAGAAAAAAATTGTCAATGTTAAAACTTAGATCAAACACGGACATGGAACATTGTTTTTGAAATCTTACTTGCTACAGAGTTTATGAATTCAGTAAAATATTTTTAATCCTAATTTTGAAGTGAAAAGCATTTCTTGCATGTGAAATCACCATTTGCATAATTATATTTTTATTTATCTTGAATGATTCGGCTTAGCAGACTTAACAAGTGTTAGGTCTACACAGGACGGATTTAGGGCGCGTGGGGGCGGTCGCCCCCTTGGATTAAAATTTTTTTCACTATATGTATAGAATTTTATTTTTATTTATACCTTAAATTAGTAATATTTTATCATTTCGCCCACATTAAATTTTAAAATTTTTCTCCCCTTTATTGTATGAAGTAATTCGCTCCCCTTGGGGACGAAATTCTGATCCGTCCACGGGTCTACATTCTAATGCATGCGGAAACATCCGAGGGGTTGAAATAGAGTTCATTATAAGATGAAAAAATAATATACAATTTTCTATGCGGTTTATGGACATCAATCTATGAAAAAGCTCCTTGGTTATTTATTTGTATTCGAAATAATAATAAAATTATATTAACCAATCCAAAATCGCTCAAGATAACTTATACAACGGTAATTCTAGACTATTAAATTTTGCTCTATTTATTATTCTTTATTTTTATGCTTTGAGTAGAAATATTGAAACACAAGAAAAGCGAGATAACATTACAATTACTATATGCAACACGTTCTAGAATAACGAGAATCAAAGAATTAACTCAAAATTTGTTTTGAAAGACAAGAAAATGGAGGATATTGCATTTGATCTGCTCCGAATTTTTTAGCGAGAATGACACAAGTATAGAAGAAGCGGACGCTCGCGAGAAATGAGCTAAAGTTAAGGGAGAAAAAGTTGAAAGCGACTTCAAGCTCTGAATGAGATTGAAAAGAAGAACCTTGATAACCTGAAAAAATTGGTATTCTTTTATGTTCATGAGTTACTTCAATTCTTGAGATAATTTTTAGCAATCGAGATAATAGTATGATACTTTAGATTCTCGGTTTAACCTAATTTCTTTTTTTTTGTAAACCTAAATATTTGGATTTTGGGATTTTGATTGTAATATGAAGATGTTCTAATACTCTCTCTGTCCATTAATTCTATGCTCAATTGCTTGGACACAGGTTTTAAGACAATGAATTAAAATAAATATAAAAGCTTGAAAAGCAGAAAGTAGTGAGGGGTATATTTGTAAGAGCTTGACTTTTTAATTAAAGTCAAGATGATGGGTTAATACTAACAACTCCCTCCAATTTAAAATGGGAGGGAAAATAATTCAAAATAATTTCAAAAGGTATCAGTCATGCATTAATGGCCGATGGACATGTCTGCAACATTCATTTTTAACACTACTTACACCTACTAATACAAATTCGATGGGATTAAAATGTGAATTCCCACCAAAACAAAAGTTTAAGTTTTCCACCTAATTTATGCCATATATACAACATTCAAAGCCCTATTACACATTTAATACATTCAACGTAATGAGAAAAGCGGAACAAATCTTTCAAATTGCATTGAAGACACAAGCGGCTCAACTACTTCTTGAAAATTCGGTGAATGGGAAGCCGACAAAAGGCAAATCAAGAAAGTGGCTGAGAGATTTGGCATCTCAAGAAGGTCGGTGACTCCATTTGGGCTGCAACAAACAAACAAAAAATAAGTGAAGGTAAAGGCTGTCATTTTCGAACCAACAAAATGGTCAACACATAGTGACACATCAAAGGTTGATAAAGAGAAATTGATGAGTGTACCTTTACAAAAGAGGTGTACTTATAGAAGAATAGCTAAAGAGATGGGTGTAAGCAAGTGTGCGGTGTGCAACCTGGGTAAAAATGGTTTGATCGGACCTCATACAAATGCCATCAAGCTAGATTTGACCACTCAAAACAAACTTCAAAGGTTGAAGTTCGGTTTAAGCTTGATTAGAGTATGATAGAAGCGATCAACATAGTCAAGTTCAAGGGCATGCACAACACAATCCATATTGATGAAAAATGGTTTTACCTCACAAAACAGAGTGAGAGGTACTACTTGGTTCCAGGTGAAACTGAACCATACAGATCATGCAAGAGCAAAAGATTCATCACAAAATTGATGTTTATGTGTGCGGTGGCTACCACATTATGCAAGTAATGGTGAGTTGATATTTGATGTGAAAATAGGCATTTTCCTATTCACCAAACAAGAGGCAAAGAAAGAGGAATAGCAAAAGCAGATTGAAGGACACATTTGAGACAAAGCCAATTGAAACAATCAACAAGGATGTCATCAAACAATGCTTAATCAATCGGGTTCATTACTTTTCACTCTAACTTACACTATCGATTAAACTCATCATATAGTGCATGACAAAATAAGTATCCTAAACACAAATATTCATGTTAGTTACATTGTTTTGTCGAGATAATACCGATAATTAAGGATAAATGGCCAACAAATGGAACGAGGGACATTTTTATTCAACAAGACAATGCCGGACCTCATATTCAAGACAATGACATCGATTTCAGAAGCAGTGCAAGCTCGGATGGATTTAATATCCATCCGGTTTGTCAACCACCTAACTCCCGATACTAACATTAATGATTTAGGGTGGTTTAGAGCAATTCAGAGTTTGCAAGTTGAAACAAAGATCATATAATGTTGATGATCTTGTTAAAAATGTGATGCTTTCATATGACAAACTAACCCACATCACATTGAATAATATTTTTCTAAGTCTGAGAATTGCATGATTGAGATAATGAAATACAAGGGTCACAATTCATACAAGCTGCCCCACATGAGCAAGGAAAGACTAATGAGTAGAGCCGTCGAAACGGGTTGGCGGGGCGGGCGGGCCTAAACCCGCAAAAGCCCGTCTTTTGGCGGGCGGGCGGGCGAGCCAAAAATATGGCGGGCTGCAAAACCCCAACCCAACCCACTTATTGGCGGGCCGCGGGTTTAGGCGGGCCAACCCACATTAATTTTTTTATATTTTTTTATTCTTTAAAATTTTAAAAATAATAATTTTAAAGCTTTGAAACATTAAATTTATCACAATCAAATATAATCAAATAATTTATGTTGGTGATTATCACTTTAAATAAATAAAAATAATATTTATCTCACAAATAAAGTTCATGCTTCATTTATTACAAAATAACTTCTTACAAATAAAAGTTTATAATTCATTAACCATAATAACTAAAAAATATAGTCTCCTACAAATTAAATTTATCATCTATAAATATAAACTTTACAAGATATCCTTAAAAAATGATATTATAATTGTTAATATTGTATATAAAAATATTTAAAAATAAATAAAAATTTTAAAAAAATTAGGCGGGCCGGCCCGCCAAAGCCCGCCCCCAACCCGCAAAAGCCCGCAGCCCCAAACGGGCCAAGCCCATATAGGCCCGCTTCCAAACGGGCTAAAAATTCAACCCAACCCTCATTTTAAGCACGGCGGGGCGGGTCGGGCCCAACGGGCCTAACCCATTTTGACGGCTCTACTAATGAGAGAAGGAAGACTTCAGATTGTCTTCAAGTTGATCAACTACTACTCAAAGAATGCATTGAATATTTAAGACACTGAGAATCAAATTCTGTGCATATGATGTGGATACTCTAATGCAAGATTTGATGTGGATGACATAATCATGCAAGGTCAGCTTTTGTTAAAGATGCAAGATAGAACTCTTTGTAATGCTTACAACTTAAACATAGAACAATATCATTGCATGTTTAAGTGTAAACACTAGCATAATGTTAATCTTTTTGTGAATGAATGGATGAATCATTTTTGTGACCATGAATGAATGAATGAATCGATTTTGTGAATGAATGAATCATTTTTGTGGTCGATGCAATGACAAAATTTATGTGAACTAATGAAAATGATTCAAACAAATATTCCAAGGTTACTTTAAGCCTCCTAACTAGTCATGCAATCATAGTGGTGACATTAAATCGATTAAACATGCTTAAACATCATTTTCAAGATGAAACTCATAATACAAATAATGTGTCAAAGATTTAAACCCTCGTAAAATTAATCAAAAACCATCATAGGGTCAGTTTAAGCCTTATAACTAGTCATGCAATCATAGTGGTGGCATTAAACACAATATCACAAGCTCAACAGTCATTTCATCACCAATTTCAAGATTAACCAACAACATCGGATAAAGACCCTCGGAAAAGTAATAAAAAAATCATCACATGGATGTTTAAGCCTCCTAACTACACATGCAGGCATAGTGGTGGCATTAAACACAATATCACAAGCTTAACAAATCATTTCATCACCAATTTCGAATTAACCAACAATTTCAAAGATAAAGACCCTCGTAAAAGGAATAAAAAAATCATCACACGACTGTTTAAGCCTCCTAACTACACATGCGAGGCATAGTGGTGGCATTAAACACGATATCACAAGCTCAACAGTCATTTCATCACCAATTTGAGAATTAACCAACAATTTCAAAGCATAAAGACCCTCGTAAAAGTAATAAAAAAATCATCACACGATTGTTTAAGCCTCCTAACTACACATGCAGGCATAGTGGTGACATTAAACACAATATCACAAGCTTAACAGTCATTTCATCACCAATTTCAGCATAAAGACCCTCGGAAAAGTAATCAAAAAATCATCACAGGCCGTTTAAGCCTCCTAACTACACATGCAGGCATAGTGGTGGCATTAAACACAATATCACAAGCTTAACAGTCATTTCATCACCAATTTAGAATTAACCAACAATTTCAACATAAAGATCCTCAGAAAAGTAATCAAAAAATCATCACAGGCTATTTAAGCCTCCTAACTACACATGCAGGCATAGTGGTGGCATTAAACACAGTATCACAAGCTCAACAGACATTTCATCACCAAATTCAGAATTAACCAACAATTTTAGCATACAATTTCAAAGCATATAGACCATCATAAATTTAAACCCTCAAAAAATCGAAAAGATATCAGTAGATGACTTTTTCAAAAGTATTTTAGCTTGGAATCCATATGGTATATCTCTCAACCGTATCTTGCCGCATTTCAGGGCACCATGACCCACAAAAATTACCCCAAATCTTCGAGTAGTCATCACCAACACGGGTATCGGCCACCACATGCTCACACTTCACCGAATCGGCCACCCCATGCTCACAAATCAACAAATCGGAGTCGAGACCCTCACACATCGGTGACTCGGCACCACCGTGTTAGAATCGGAGAGGGTGGTTTCGATGGTGAGAGAATTGAAAGGGGATTTCGATGGTGAGAGAATCGAAAGGGGGTTTCGTAGGTGGGTGAAACCGACCTAGGGTTGTTGATCTTGGGTGAATCGGAGGTAGGGGTGTCGTCGGTGAGTGGATCGGAGAAAGGGGTGTCGGCAGTGTGTGTGCATGAGGCGATTGTGGTAGATTCGAAAAACCACACAAAATAATCGAGAGAATCGGAGGGTTTATCATCGGTAAACATATCGAGAGAAGAGGACAGTGGCGATTTTTGTGGGAGGCGACAATCAAGAGCGGCGGCAGCTAGGGTTTGTTCGAGACTCGAGAGAACTCAAGAACGAGAGAGAGAGAGAGGCTGGGAATGAGACCGATAAGGGGGTAGGGTTTGTTTAATGTGTTGGATTAGTTAATTAGTTTGGGGTGGGTTTAATTAGATTTGGGTTAGATTAAGTAATTGAGTGATTAGTTTAATTAATTTAATTTGTTTTAAGTGGGTTTTTAATTGTAAGAATAATTGAGTGGCATTTGTTGTAATTATTTGATTCAAAAAGGGTATAAATTAAGTGATTTATTTCCTTAAATAGAATGAGCATAGTTTTAGTGGACGTCCAAATATGGCAAGTGAGCATAGATTTAGTGGACGGAGGGAGTAGTACTTGGCCTAAAGGTTCAACCCTTTTGGGTAACTTTTTAATATAAATTACAAATATTTTCTCAATGTCTCTTTTCCTTATTTGAAAAAACAACAATGTAAAAGTTCAGATGACCCGGTGCCTTTCTACGGAATGAGATTTGCAATCTTGGAAGAACAAAAGCTGGATGAAGACATGTTGAAACTTGCATATGAACAAAAGGTCCAATAAAATATGTCTTACGTACTTGCTCAAAATCCCGATGCTTAATGTGTTTTGATTGTTCTTGGTTGACTTTCGATGATAGAGTGAAAAAGAACTCTTACACAAGCAGATAATACAACTTGAAGTAACACTCGATCGAAGCAAGCGTTTGGAGTTGCAGATTGAGCGCATAAACATAGCAGTGAAAGTGATGAAGCACATGATGACAGAGGAGATATATAATATAAGAAGTTGAAGTCAATTGATGAGGACCTTAAAGATAAAGAAGAACTTGAAGACCTGGAATCCCTAGACTAAAACCTCATTATCGAGGCATATCATCTCTTGATTGTGATATTAAACACTTGCAAAACTTTAGGATTCAGGGCATGTGTATGATGATACACACAAAAGGAAGAGTTTAATAATCGATGACATAAAACTGTCTGTCATTATAGTCAAACTTTTTTTCTATTTGTTAGCTCAATTTTTATCCATGTACAATCTTTGTCCAATGAATGTTTACAGGATTCATTTTTAAAAGGATTCATTACGGAACAACTTTTTTCTTTAAAGAAACAAATATTTTTGCTGAATTTTATTTAATTTAAATTTATTCTCTTTTTCGTGATTTGGTGGAAAAGATGATGTTCACATAATCGTTTATGCGAGTAAAAGATCCGGTGATGAAGAGATAAGTTGTTAAACAGCGAAAGCGGTACACTTGCGAATGAGAACTGAGACGACTAACATTTGAAATTTAAATAGCCTGCATTAATGTCTTTCATGCCCGTAGGTAGAACATGCTTTCTGGCCCGTCGCACGGCCAAAAACTAGTTATATGTAATATTAATAAAATAAAGAGCTTGTATCTTAGAAAACAAAAAGGTCTAAGTATTTAGTAATAAGATAAATTGCTTGTATATTGGAGTAAGAAAAGTTTGGATTTTATACTCTCTCCGTCCCATGAAGTTTTGCACGCTTTCTTTTCGATCCGTCCCAACAAATTCTCGCACACTCCTAAAAAGAAAATATCACACAATATTAATACCCTCATAATATCATTTAAATTTTAAAAATATTACTCTTATTTAACTCTATTTTATTCTCTCTCCTACTTTATCTCATTAAATCACTCAAAATACACTTATACTTTATTCTTTCTTTTACCATTTATTTTGATAAAAGCTAACAAAATTATTTTTCTTAGTTTTCGTGTCCCAAGAAGACGGGGGAGTAATAGTTATCATTTACTCCCCTGTCCCACAAGTGTTTGCACATTTACCTTATTCGTCCGTCCCACATTTATTTGCACACATATAAATGAAAACACCTTTCATTTTTAACGTACTCACAATGCACGTTTATTTACATTAATGTCATTACCTTTTCAACTCAAATAACTAACTCCTTACTTTATATAAATATGATTTCTTAATTATACCCTTCACTTACACACGATCACCCCCAAAAGTATATTTTCTTAATCTCTCGTGTCGAATCACCAATGCAAACAGAGATATGAGACGGAGGGTATTTGGTATTCCAACATAGATATCCTACACAAAACCATTCTCAATCCTTTTCTTAGGCCCATCAACATAAATAATTATCAGCGCACTAAAATTAAAACCCAAAATAATTCTCAGCCCAAAATTTACAAATTGACCCATGCTTTTTTTTTTTTCTAAAAATAAAATTGAAAAAGTCAAGAATTAAACGTTCGATATATTCGAAGTGAAGAAGAGTGAAGACCAGATGGTGGCAAAGGCAATGCCGCAATAGAAACCTTAGTTTAGCACATACGCCATCAAACAATTCTATTTCATAAACCCTAACCCTCAAACAGCTCTCTCTGCCGCTAATTTCGAGGTTCGATTTTCGCTTTTCCTTTCTCTGTTTACATTACGCCCTTGTTTAATAATTTGAAATCATTCTAAAACTCAATGATGTTTTGGTGTTTGTCCTTTTTCTTTCATTCAGTTATATCTTAAACTTCTGCTGATTTGAGTTTCTGTTGGCAATAATTGAAAATTAATTGCTTGTGTTTGAGGAAAATTAAGGAAACGGAGCATTTCAATTTTTTTTTTTTTTTTAAAGTCAACTTCTTATTCGCGTCACGTTTATTTGCTTACTATGCAGCATGTATGTTAACTAACAGGCTGTTGGTAGATGTATTGGGTGAATATGTTGAGTTAAATTGTTGTATATGATAGGAAAGGGAGTAGGTTGGAATGTCTTGTAGTTTAATCAAAGATTTTGTGCCCAGCAACATAGAGATTCATGAAACAGTAGTGTGGTGTAGAAATAATTATAGATCTTCTCAAGTGTTTGATAATTCATTCTGACATTCTTGTTTTGGTTAGAGGGATAAAATGATGATAAGGCTGCAGTAAATGTGAAATGTCCAAACCAGCTTTTTTCACCGAGGAAATAATAAATAAAGAAGAAAAACAATTAAGAATCATTGTGTATAGGGTCTTGTTACATCTGTAGTGCATTGGTATGAGTATGATCTTTGCACACCTATATCTACAAAGAATGCATACATATATTGATAAAAGTATTTGTTTGTTTAATTGTTTACCTGATGCCTCTGAAAGATGCTTCGTTAAATTTGTGCAGGCTGACTTATAAGTGGCCCTCATCAGAAGTGAGGGTGGATGATATTTGGTGAAGGATAAAATGGGAGAATCTAACTTATAGAACTTTATTGCCCTGTCATTTAATATAGGGAACAAGAATGGCCTATATAATTCTGCCACAGAATTCTATGGCTGAGGTTTATAATTTGCATAGGCTGAACTTAGCCTCCAACCAAGCAGATCTCGACTGTCACACCGATCATTATTTGCATTCAAGGGCTGCAATTCCATTTGGTCATTCACTTGGAAGTTATCACAAACCTCAATCTTATTTGCAGTGGACTAAAACATGTGTTACAGGAGCAACGGCTACTTTGTTAAGGTGTAAAGGGAAACAAATGGATGTTTGCCTTGATAGGACTAGTGAGAACAGTAAAATGGGCATTGAGAAGAAATTCAATGGCCAAATTCGTTCGAGCAAATATTCTAACCCTTCAAAATCTTCTTTAAATCGGCCTTTCAGTGAGAATGATGAGAAGACTAACAATGAAATTCTCCGAAGTTTCTGTAGTCGGGGTAAATTACTTGATGCAGTAAAGATGGTAGATGTGATGACTCGTGGAAGCCAAATTCCAGATTTACAACCTTGCATAAATTTGATCAGAGGGCTCATCAATGATAACCGAACGGACAAGGCTGCTAAGGTTCTCCAGTTAGTGGTTATGACTGGTGGGGTTCCTGATACTATAACCTATAACATGTTAATCGGTGGGTTTTGTAGGAAAAAGCTTCTAAATGATGCTGTTGATGTCTTGAATCTCATGAGCTCGAGTGGCTGTCCTCCAGATACTATTAGTTTTAACACAATAATTCGAGCCATGTGTGATCTTGGTAGGTTTGATGAGGCCGTACTGTTTTGGAAAGACCAGGTGAGAAAGGGATGTCCTCCTTATGTAATCAGTTACACGATCTTAATCCAGTTAGTATGTGAAAATATTGGAGTGAAGCAAGCTCTGGAAATCATGGAAGATCTGGCTGTTGAGGGATGTTACCCGATATGATAACCTACAATTCAATGATCAATCTTGCTTGTAAACAGGGGAATTTCAAGACACCACATTGATTGTCCACAATCTTCTGTCGCAAGGAATGAAACCGAATACTGTAACGTATAACACTCTTCTCCATTCTCTTTGCATGTATGGTTGTTGGGAAGAATTAGATGAGATACTCTTTTTATGAATGAAACATCAAACACTCCTACTGTTGTGACGTATAATATCTTAATTAATGGTCTATGCAAGCAGGGTTTTCTTGATCGTGCTATTGACTTCCTTGCTCAGATGGTTTTGAATGGTTGTTCTCCCGATATTATTACATATAACACCATCTTACGTGCACTTTGTAAGGAGGCGATGATAGACGAAGCTATTGAGATTCTTCACCAAATAGGCAACACAAACTGCTCTCCTACCTTAATAACATACAACATTGTGATTGATGGATTAGCAAAGCAGGGTTTCATGGAGAAAGCAAAGGATGTATACAAGCATATGGTAGAGTATGGTCCCCGTCCTGATGATGTTACTTATCGATGTCTGATTTGGGGGTTCTGTAGGGCGGATTTGGTCGAAGAAGCTGTTGAACTGCTGAATGTGATAGGTAAATATAGCAGGCGAAGGGTGAGAGATAACTGCTATAGATTCATAATTCATCGATTATGCCAAAAGAAGGACGTCGATAGCGCTGTTCCAGTTGTGGAGATGTTTATTGCAAGTAGAAAATGGTATGATCAAGCTTTTGTTCCACCATTGTTTTAGATATACATTCTGCAGGTATGATTGATGAAGCTACAGAGTTAAGAAAGAAGTTGATAGAGAAAAAGCTTTTCCAAGAATAGCCTTAGTTGGGTCCAACAACTAGTTGCAAGCTTTATACAAACAATTCAAATTTACCTTTTTGTAGGAAGAGAAGAGAAGGGCTATTTGGCCAATTTACCTTTACTTTGATTTTCTCTTGTAGTATGATCTTAGATGTACTTTTTGCTCTTTCACTGCTCTGTTCTGAGAGGTTGAAAGACTTCTTCAACCATGAATTATCTTCTTCTCAACATGTTGTCAAGCCAGAAATTTATGGGGTTTTTAGTAATTTACCTACACTATGCATGTGAATCTAATTTGTGGATTTTCCATATACGTTTGACTATTCTTATTTTGGGGGATTGATCGAAGAGGTACTGTGCCTTTGTAAGTGCTTTGATCTTGTGGAGTTTAGTTGGATTCGTAGGCAAGGTAATTTGGTGGCACATGGTTTAGCCAATTTTGCTTTTAATTGTTTTGAGATGTATTTCTCTTCGGTGATTCCGAATGAGATTCAAACTGCAATTGATACCGATATTTTGGGTATCTAATTAATATATTTATTTTTTCTGTCAAAAAAAAAAGTATCACTATTATTATTATATTTTGAGTTATATCTATGTTTTGAGAGAAAAGTATAATTTGAATCAAATTTTATCGTAAAATTTAAATAATATCAGTTTATTTTATTTCATATATTAATTAAATAATAATACTGTATAATGAAAATTAATAGTGTTTTGAGTTGCAAAGATAAAATTGATTTATAAAAAGACTTAACCTATGTCGAGTCAATTTGGTGGAGTATATGTAGACATGCTACAGATGCAATTATTAAAGAATAAATTATTATTATTAATTGTGAGAAGTCCTAATTATGGTTTTTTTCTTTTATCAGAAAAAGTGGTTTTATTTCAAAACCAGCAAAAAGGGTACAAGAAGATACCCAAGAATCAATATATAAGCAAAGGCTATCCAGATTTGCCTAAAATATGCATCTAGGATCAGCCAGCCAAAGATTTAAAGGAATATTACATCGAAAAAAAAATTCATCATACACCAACTCCAAATCCTACCCTTTATCTCTTCAAATAATTTGGCAATATTTATTTCATTTTGACAATATTTATTTCAGCGCTTAAATATTGCATTGTTCCTAGCTTTCCAGATCACCCATTCAAAGCACACTACCAAATACAATTGGCAAGAAGTTTCCCACTTTTACCTCGGAAAATCCCCAAATGCAGAAAGAAATTCACAATCATATTTTGGTGTAATACTATGTAATGTTTCATTTCCTTAATCATATTTTGGTGTAATACTATGTAATGTTTCATTTCCTTAATCATATTTTGGTGTAATACTATGCAATGTTTCATTTCCTTGTACGATTGATGTTGCATTAATTAATGAAATAATTAATTATGGATATCATTTTTATTCCACAAATAACTAAATATTCTAGAAGATTCATTTCTTGGAGAAGAGGAAAAAGCTCATTACTTGGAAACCAAGCTTCTATACTTAGAGTGCAAGAATACTTGTAGAATAAGTCCATTTTACTTGGAGAACAAGTTCTATTCTTCTATAAATATGTGACAAACTTTCATTTGTAAAGTGTGGAAAATGAAGAACATCACATGAAATAAAATAACTCTCTCCTCTCTATAATATTTCTATTAGTTCCATGTCTTCTTTATATTAGTTTTATAACACGTCATCAGATGAGTCTCTACCTTAAGTCAAAAGTGAACATTCTCGAGCAAGGACAAGGATCGGGCAACCACACAAATATCAACTCTTGAAGTAAGGGCACTCCTTTTAGGTAATATTTTTCTTATCTTGTCTCGCTATCATTATGTCTAATTTCACAAAATTAGAATTTGCACCTCTTGATATCACCGGAAAAAATTATTTATCATGAATTCTTGATGTTGAAATTCATCTTGAGGCAATGGGTCTTGGAGATACTATTGTTGAAAATAAACATCAAGAATCCATGATAAATAATTTTTCTCGGTGATATCAAGAGGTGCAAATTCTAATTTTGTGAAATTAGACATAATGATAACAGACAAGATAAGAAAAATATTACCTAAAAGGAGTGCCCTTACTTCAAGAGTTGATACTTGTGGTTGTCCGATCCTTGTCCTTGCTCGAGAATCTTCACTTTTGACTCAAGGTAGAGACTCGTGTTGATGACCCGTTATAAAACTAATATAAAGAAAACATGGAACTAATAGAAATATTATAGAGAGGAGAGAGTTATTTTATTTCATATGATGTTCTTCATTTTCCACACTTTACAAATGAAAGTTTGTCACATATTTATAAAAGAATAGAACTTGTTCTCCAAATAAAATGGACTTGTTCTACAAGTATTCTTGCTCTCTAAGTATAGAAGCTTGGTTTCCAAGTAATGAGCTTTTTCCTCTTCTCCAAGGAACAATTGATCTTGGCCTATTTTATTCAAATAAATCCCGATCTGCATTACTTGGTTATGCGAGATGTCGGGTATTTATCCGACCCACATAAAGCAAGGTCTCAAATTAGATATGTATTTACATGTGGTGGCACAACCATTTCATGGCGATCCACAAAGCGGTCATTTCTTTGCCACTTCTTCAAACCATGTTGAGATTATAGCAATTCATGAGGCCGAGTTGAGAATGTGTATGGTTAAAGTCCATGATCAACTATATCCGAAAAAATAGTGGGTTATCACATGACAATGAAAATCCTCCAATTGTTATATATGAAGATAATGCGGCATGTATAGCTCAACCGAAAGGAGAATATATTAAAGGAGATAGAACCAAACATATTTCACCAAAATTCTTTTTCACTCATGAGTTGCAAAAGAATGGTGAAATTGATGTGCAATAAATTCGATCAAGCGAAAATTTAGCAAATTTATTCACCAAGGCATTACCAATCGCAACATTTGAAAAATTGGTGAAGCGTATTGGAATGCATCGGTTGAAAGATTTTAAATGATCTGGAATAAGGGGGAGAATTTACACCAAGTAATATGCACTCTTTTTCCTTTACTAAGATTTTTATCCCAATCGGATTTTTCCTAGTAAGGTTTTTAACTAGGCATATACTTTGTATATTAATGGATATCAAGGGGGAGTGCTATGAAATAATTAATTATGGATATCCTTTTATTCCACAAATAACTAAATATTTTAGAAGATTCATTTCTTGGAGAAGAGGAAAAAGCTCATTACTTGAAAACCAAGCTTCTATACTTAGAGAGCAAGAATACTTGTAGAACAAGTCAATTTTACTAGGAGAACAAGTTCTATTCTTCTATAAATATGTGACAAACTTTCATTTGTAGAGTGTGGAAAATGAAGAACATCATATGAAATAAAATAACTCTCTCCTCTCTATAATATTTCTATTAGTTCCATGTCTTCTTTATATTAGTTTTATAATATCATTGTTATTGTAACACATTTTTAATAATATTCTCAATATTTTTAGTGAATTACAATGTATGATTATGTTAAATTAACATATAATATTTACTAAACAATGAATATATAAGTGAAAATTAAATAAAGATAGTATATGAAAATCTAATGATGTGTAAATTAGAGTCCCAACATAAAGTTGTTTATGGTTGTAGAGAGATTAGCGAATGAAATCATATGTTTATATTTGTTATTTCATTTCGTATCTTCTATAGATAAAATAACACATGTGGGTGAAAAAATAATTAATAAATAGAATACACCAAATTGACATATATTAACAATTTAACACCAAACGAAAAATGAAACAGAGAAATCTTACCAGAGAGGTTAGAGATGTGGTTATAGAAGCTGTAGTTTCAGGTTTTCAGGTGATGCTCATGCGATAGTGATAATGTTGCTTTTTTTGGTTGATTGTTGCAAGTTGTAAGTGTAAGTGTAACCACCTTTTACTATCAAATCAATTTGCAAATACAAAACAGGAAAAAACAAAAATCTGATCACGCTTTCGAGTATTTTCTCCTCATTAAAAAAAAAAAAAAAAACTAATATACTTCCATTGTTCCGTATTTAATGTGATATTTGACCATCGAGTTTCTCACTTTAGTGATTTGAAGAAATTTTTGGAGTATTTAGGTGTTTAGTGTACAAACTACTAACAACTAACAAACTAACATTTACCGAAAAAAAAAAAAAAAACTTAATGTGATATTTATCATTCGATATATATTTTAATATAAGAGTTGTTTTAAAATATAAATTATTTTTATGGGAGTAAAATAGTTTTTTTAATTTTAATAACAGAATGAAAAAAATAATGATATATAATGTAATATTAAGGGGTTTAAGGAAGAAAAATAAAAACTAAAGTCATTTTATTAAGACGGCCGAAGGAGATAGAAAACTGAAATATTTCATTCTAGTGACATCTGAAATGGTGATTGACTAACCTAGTTTTGAACACAGCTTAACTAGTAATCCTTCCATTCCATACAAATTTACACCAACTTTTGAACATACAAAATTTAAAAAAATAATACACTTTATGTTTGATTGGATTGATTTATGAAGACAATTTTATCAAAAAAATGTACTTTTACTTTATTGGGTTATTTGATGATGACATTTTGTGTAAATATGATGATATTTTGAGAGTAAAATTTGGAAGTCCTTTTCTATTTTTGGTGTGAGCAAATTCGTATGAGAAGTCACGAAATGGAAAGTGTGCAAGTTCATATAGAAAAGGGAAAGTATACAACACAAAAGTGAATTTCATATAATTATAACAAGAAAATACCTCATTGTAGGTGCAGCAAGAGAGTGAATTCCATATAATTATAACAAAAACACACCAATTATAGTCATATGGTGGGCAATGTTTAATGTTTTACCTGTATACTAATACCATTAGGACAAGTCTTATCTTAATTAAACAAAGAAATATAACAGAAGAAATCCCTGAAGAAGACGAGGACTTCATAATATAAATGGAAAAGCATAATACTTCTCAGGTCCACAAAAACACCAGCATCAACATAAATCAGTCCTATGCAATGAACATTCTAAGCCAACATACTTTGAAATGATACATCTTACCTGAAATTGATGCCGGATAAAACTCCCGACACAATCTCATATCACCGAGTAGTGAGCTGGAAACTGCATCCCGAAAATTCAAAAGAGCCCACAGAAAGTAAGTTCAGGCAGAGATCCCCCAAAGTTTCTACTGTCTACAATGATTTGACCCAACCTTCTAGAAGATCTACAAAGTATAAATGTATTCCCAACAATTGACACAGGATCCACAAAATACCGTCTTCTATTTGCCAGGATAATACAAGTCATCATGATTCAGAGGTAGGGAAGCAGGGTCGAGTTCATAAGAGCCCACTGGGACCCCTTCTCTCTCTGTGCCTTTCATTTTTGAGAAGGAATACAATGGGAAAATCTGAGCATTTCATCGGGCCTGATCATGAAAGATTCGATCCTACTTTGGGCACTTAACTGAAAAAGGCTGACAAATCCTTTGACTTTAGATAAATGACAAACTCTGAACCCCCAACATCTGCATCCAAATTTGATTGCACTTCCACTATTTCGTATGTATACACCCTATGATTTTCAGGATCAGCACTCCAGCTCAAATCCCAGTCCTTGAAAAGAGCCCAAACTTCACCAGCTCTAGGTTGCATTATAAAAGATCCTCTTTTCTTGCCTCTCTGTAAGTGTACTTGGTGAGAGAACATAAAACGTGAAGTTGGTTCAGTATCCCCAAGCTTAAAGGTGCCACAACCAATAGGTAATTCCTCAGCCATCCATTTCTTCTCTTCATCATTTTCAGGATCAGCTTCTAACCATTGGATGGACAATTTGAATGGAGAAGTGCATACTTTCCTGATTTTAGCGTAGAATCTAGGCATGCCATCAATTGAGTCATAACAAGCCCAGAACTGATTAACAGCAAAAAGGCTGACATCTCGTTCCTTCTCAAAATCATGAAATTCAGACTCTTCATATTGACCAGTCTCTTCTGAATCAGATTCGATTTCAATTGCATCAACACCAATATTTGTTGTATCACCAGCTTCTTTTCCTCTTGTTTCTTTACTTTCAGACTTTGAATCATGATTTCTAGAATCACCATCCAAAGTATTGTTTTCCTTATCCTCTCGCAATTTGCTTCCTCGTGATCTCTTCAGAGAACTAAGAAGGACAGAATCATCATCATCAACTTCACTGTAGGATACATTTTGTCGATTTCGAGCAGATCTCCGTGAAGCATGGACTTGACTGGGCCCACAATTCAGATTGGTTGCAGAATCAAAATTCTTCCCAATGGGCACATCTTCTGGGTCAGATTCACTAGTGGTGTCATAACTCTCACTAGATTCCACTACAAACTTTCCACCCCTTTTCCTTTTATTTTTAGTTTGTCTGTTTTTCTATTATTTGCATGACCATTGCTTGTCCTACCTACCTTTTCAGTCTTCCCTTCCTGCTTACCTTTGAAAATACTTTCCATCTGAACATTGGGTTGAGCTGTTTGCCTGCGAGCACTCCATTGAACTCCCCCTGTGATGCAGAAACTCCCTGGCCATTTTGAACGCCCACTTTAAATGGGCCCTGAGTATGGGCACCTTTTTCTTGAAAACCATAGGATTGATTCACATTGGGTTTTACAGGAACTCCTTGAGCTCTTTCTGGGGCCTGTTTGGATGCCATGGGAACAGCTTGAGCACCTATTTCATGGCCCGTAAAATTCTTTAAACATTTCTGGCAGCGCAAATTTGTGCCCACATATTTTCTGTCACACTGGTATTTGAAACTGCAAAATGGGCAAACTGTCCAGAACGTGTCCTGCCTCACAAAGAAGCTTGTCTGCTTTGCTTGATGTTGATTCAGAGTGTTGAAAGCATTAGAAACTTTTACATGACCACCATATTGCTGGCTGAATTGAGAATTTTTATTCATGTGGTGAGGTGGTACTGTGGCAGATCGAACAATCACTTTAATCCTATTATCATATATTGACTTCTTTAAGGGGTCTGAAAGAACTGCATTTGCTTCGCAAATCAACTTAAAAGCAGCCTCTGCACCAGGAAATCGGTTCTTATCAGGATGGAGAAAAAGAGCAAGCCGTCGGTATTGTTTCTTGACTGCTACCTCATCAGCAAACTTTTCTGCTTGAAGAATTCCATACCAGTCCTTTTCAGATCCCACCAGCGTCTTTTGAGCAGAAGTATGAACATTGCATATACTCAACATCTGGTTAATATTCTCAAGTTCTGGGTAAAGATTTTGTGCTTTCAATGCAAATCTTTTAGCCCCTTCAAATCGTTGCTTTTCATTTTTGTCTCAGCAATTTCCTTGGCCCTGACAGCATCATCTTTGTTGCATTCCATTGATAATATGGTACACGAGTGCCGACCAGTGAATTTTTCCAAGTACACTAAAAAGGTAAAAAGGAAAAAGGAAAATTAAGAGTATGGTACCATAGAGACTTTTTAGGACAATTCTTTGCTGAATGCTAATCCACAATTAACAGAGGGCACAGTAGCAACCCTATAACTAAGCAAAAGGAAAGTGATAGAATTCTAAAGAAAGTACTCGAATTAATACCACTATAGGGCTAGAGCTCTGCTTTCCCAGATAACTGATGAGGCATCCAGTGGATAACTTTTTCAAGATAGGGCAACCAAACACTGATCATAGAGCCTTTAATAAACAAGATCTGCACAAAAACCTGGCACAATAAACTAATAAGAGCACCATCTGGAGAAAAAAAAAAGTTAAGAATACAGAGCGTATTTTGTCTTGTAGTTGCATAACAAAATTACAATGCAAACATTCTTCAACGGAAGAGTGAAATAAATTCCTGTCAGCAGGAAGAGACTTATGACAACAGTTGTAGGTATAATTTATTTTTTAAAACACTATTCAAGTTAAAATTCCAACACAATTTACATAAATTGTACCACTGTAGACTATATATTATGTACAATCATTTTCATTCAAGACCTTCATCACAGAGAGATAAATAATTGACAAACGAGTTTAGTTTAACAAACATCCGCAGTAAATGAAAAAGAAAGTCTAGCATAAATATTCAGATGCCACATGTATAGGCAGTTATAAACTTATCATAACTAAAAGGAAACTCATAAAATGCAATTCTTACAAGGTGTACGACAAGCTACAGTAATATCTGGTCATTGAAGGGCGTTAATTTCACTTCCTAATCATCATGCTTTGACCCATACTTGTTTTCTATCTGATAAAAATAAGATATGCACTACAAGATGTTGTGCAAGGAAATATGAAGCAGCGTCCTGATTAAATTTGGTTAAGTTTGTCCATCTTTCTAGAGGTAGTCTTATAGAAAGTTTACATTAACTTCAATTTTCCGGTCAAAAATTTGAATCGGAAGTTCTGAAGTAAAAATAAAAAGAAAGTCATTTCTCTTCATACAATGACTTGATAGCCCAGATACTCTTCAGGGTAAATCCACACAAAATATTTTTGGGTCTAGGCAGTAAGTCACAAGGATAGCATTACTTGTGCAGTAACTAAATGAGTCAATTACCAGAATGTGCAAGTTGCAAGGACACAAGTCCAAATCTATATTCTAGCATATTTAGGAGTCAACTCTGAAGACATGCTTAAAAAAGTGGCACTTACGCGATGATGGAAAGAAAATATCTCTATGTAACTTCAAACAATTCAAAAGTTCAGAGGTTCAAAATTTTTGAGAGAGCAAAGACTTTAGGCAGCCTCTTTCGAGACTCGTTAGATTGTGTTCATTTCCAATTACATGCACTTTCATGCTATTAGAAAAATTCAGTGAATAAGATACTAAAAAGATTCATATCAATGACGAGATCTCTTAGAATAACCCTGAGAAATGCATCATGAAAAGATCCTAAAAATTAACATCTGGACGTAATATTACCACGCAAATAATGTCACCACGAACACGACAGAGACATTTGGACATAAAATCAGCGACAGAACAAACTTACAAACAAAATGAATCCTCATCACCTAAAACCCACACGAAATACAAATGGTAAAAGAAAAAACAATCGAATTCCCTCTTCCTGAACTCAAATCCAACCATCGCCATCACTGGGTGATGAAGAAGTTAACCTTCATTTCCGGAAAATAGTCGCAACACATCAAAATGAAATAAAACCCTAGGAATTAACAGGACATGAATTCACAGTCTCGTACCAACAAACCGCATAATCGAAGTCAAAAATCGGCAATTGCAAGGCTCAATTTCCAGATGAAAAATGCAGAGAGACAACTACATGCGCACAAGAAAAGATGGATACATAAAAATCCACACCTTTTTTCCTGTACAGAGAAGTGAGAGAAAGGGCGGTTTTCAAAATGTTCAAACAAGAGGCAAATGATGTGAAATAGTATGAACTGAAAATTGGGAGGGAACAAAGTGGAGGGAAATTAAAGAGTGAATTTTTTTGGAGCAGAAGGGATGGAGAAGGGACCCTGAAATTTCCTGATATTTCATTTCCCCAAAAACTTTCATTTGGAAGAAGAAAAGCTTGTTTTCTAACCCTAAATACTCTAGGACATGCTAATTCAACAATAAGCTTGCATGGGCTTTTGATTGGATCAAGTAGGCCCAATGGGCCAACTTTGGTTAGGTTAGGTAGGCCCAATGGGCCTTGACATTTTAAAAGGGGCCCGACTATCTACACCTCTAATATTATTAGATCTATCCACCTCGATTATGTACTATTTCAAAGTGTTTGTGAAATGACTAATTTATCCTAAATTAATAATGGACATTATTAAAAAAACAACATTGGACATTATTTGACACATCCACTCTCAAGGAAGAAAATATTGATTTCGGTAGAAAAATCGGTACCTTAAATTTATAGATATATCGGTGGAAATATCGATGTCCAATATCAATATCGGTAAAAATTAGAAAATTGATGGAAATTTTAATAAAATGATGGAAATTTAACATGAAATTTTAGAGAATGTTCCAACTAACTTTAATACATAAATTAATCATACATTCTCAACAAATTGAACTGTCTATGACAAACATGTCAACAATAAAATACATAAATAGTCTAAAGCCATACAATAATTGTTCATACTTAGTTAATATAAGACAACTAATACTAAAATGATGACCTATGATGTTCAAATGTAAAAAGGAAATGTCATCGTAATCTAACAAATACGATATCAACTCATCAAATTAGAGCAATGCCGAACATAGTTACGGTTATGTCAGTAGTATGGAAAAGAAACAAAGCTTGCAGAGTGGAAACATTGAAATGACAGGTTACATTATGTACCGAGTAGCATAGTATTATAAAAAAAAAAATTAAAAATGTGTATTATCAATATTTAACCGATATGTACCGATATTTTATCGATATTTTGGCAATATATTGCGACTTTTCGTAAAAAAATGTTGCTCGCTCGATATCGATATTATACCGATATTTACCAATATTTGATCGATATCTTGACAAATATTTTTACACTGTATATTCGTGTCGGACATGGAAGAAAAGCAGATATATGGGTAAGCGTCGATGATATTTTCGTCCATGTCCACCCCTAAAGAGAGATACATACGTTATGTTTGAAATTGATGATCATTCACGTCACATTCGCTAAGTTTTTTTGGGCGTTCTTGCCGTTCGAAATATGTCGAACAAAGAGGAACCTATATGGGATACTTGTGTGCATGAAAATGTATATTATGTATATACTCAATTATACAATATTGAATGTATATAATTTTGTTGAATGCATGAAAATATATATTTTCTTGTTGAATATTGTTATTTGTATATATTTTGGATATTATGTATGAAGTGTTTGTATTTTTAGCCTAAAAGTACGATTAGAACCGTGGTATAATTGTTCCAATTTTTTTGAAAATTTCGCCCGACACACTAATTTTTGAACCTACCGAATTATAGTTAAGGTTTCGACATATTTCTTTCGAAATTTGAGTATTTTTCGATTAGATATTGTCGAATTATTTTTCGAAAAGATGGATACATAAAAATACACACCTTTTATCCTGTATAGAGAAGTGAGATAAAGGGTGGTTTTGAAAATGTTCAAACAAGAAACAAAAGATGTGTGAAATAGTATGAACTGAAAATTGGGAGGGAACAGAATGGAGGGACATTAAAGAGTGAATTTATTTATTTATTTATTTTTTTTTTTTTTTTTGAGAAGAAGAGAACGGAAGGAGAAGGAACCCTGAAATTTTCTGATATTTCATTCCACCCCCACCCCCACCCCCAAAAAAAAAAAACTTTCATTTGGAAGAAGAAAAGCTAGGACATATTAATTCAACAATAAGCTTGCATGGGCTTTTGATTGGATCAAGTAGGCCCAATGGGCCACAGAGTTAGGTTAGGTAGGCCTAATGGGCCTTGACATTTCAAAAAGTATTTAGTTTCAAGTATTGTTCTAAAAGTCGCGGTCGGTAGTCGGACGAAATACTAGGGTCTAGTATTTAAAGCGTTTAGTCGGGGTTTAGATAGGGATTAGTCAAAACCACCTAAATTCTTAATATAATAATTTTAAGAAATATATAATTAATAATACATAAAAAAACTTAAGAATATTAAAATTAACAAGACCACATACAATTTATTATAATTGTAAGTAACAACAAGTTAATAATACATCCAAAAAAATGCAATGCAATTTAAAACGCAGTAAAGAAATAAAGATTGATGTATTAAACTTAATAAAAAAATTATTAACAAAAATTCACAAATAAACTAGCAGATTAAGCGAGATTAGACTCGTCTAATTAGTATTAGTCGAGGATTAGTTCGACTAATTATCATATCGTTTTTTCTAGGCGTTTTGAGGCATAACGGTGCGGTATGGGGCCGCCAGCCACCTAGGCGGCGACTAATCGGGCACCCAAGCCGTTTTTTAGAACATTGGTTTCAAGACGCTTCACAGCGCTTGTTACAAGCATTGTTTCCGTCCATAGAATATCAACCTGTATTACTCATCAAGAAAGTTTAAAATCGATGGAATACTAGGTAAGTTCGAGTTCTAAAGATTACAAATTCAGAATCTATTGTTGATACTTCAGATATAAGTATAACCATGTTGAATATGGCAACAAATTCAACAATAAGTTTGTCTTGTGCTTGGGCTTGCGCCAATTTTGGATGGATCGGGTAGGTGACGCTTATTTTGTTTAATGAGTGTGTCTTCATGAATCAAGTTTCACGATAAAATTTGATCCATATTGAAAAAAATTGATTCAATATACCTTTCATTTATTATAACTAATACTTTTAAATAATATAGGTCATACTTTTGATTATCATTACTAATATTTTTTTATTGTTTTCCTGTTGTAATATAAATATATAAGCCATATCTTTCTGTTATCACGACCGATACTAGAGATATTAAATGGACCGCGGGTTGGCGGGTTGACCCGTTTAGTCACGAAAATGCGAGTTAGGCCCATGGGTTCGATTGCCCATTTAAAATCGAGACGTTTTGGTCGGACCAGTTAGCACTAGCCCGATTTTTTATATATATTTATTTTAATTAAACTACATTATTTATTACATTCTTATTACTTATTTTCCTTTTTCATTTGGCGAAACTTTTATGTTAATGAATATTTATTTTCATAAAATATACAAAGTAATTATGAATTTCTGACAATTTAATTAATAATTTTTTTGTTGTTTTAACAATAAATCTAAATCAACTCTCATTTCTTCACATTTTTGTTGTTTTGACAATAAATCTTAATCAACTCTCATTTCTTCACAGTTTCTATCCTTTATCTTTATCTCTTTATACATTCTTCTTCTCTATTTCTCTATTTCTCTATTTATCAATTATCATATGTTTCTCTTCATTCAAATCGTTATTTTTTTATTTTAATGTACCGATAACATTTCAATTGAACTTTTATAATTATGTTTAACTATTTTGATGTAATTTTAATAAATTTATGAACAAGGTTTGGATTTTAAGTTTTTATCATGTTGTATTATGATTATAATTTACTAATTTATATATAAAAAAAAATTTGAAGCCCGTTAATAGCCCTTTTAGCTCATAGTTTGCTAGGTTAGGGTTAGGTTCCAAATCACATACGGGATGACTAATAATTAACGGTAAGGCCGGGACCGTTTAGGCCCGTGGTCTTGTAGGAGGCCCTAAAGGGTTAGGGTCACCCCATTTAACATCTCTAATCGATACTCTTTAGTTATATAAGTAATACCCTTCAGTTATCCAGTGATACTCTTTAGTAATACATGATATACTCTTCAATTATCACAATCGATACCCTTTAGTAATATATGTAATACCCTCCGGTTATTACACTCGATATTCTTTAATAAATGGATCAAGTTTCACCATAAATTCTTGTTCATGGTAGACTTTGTCTTGTTTAATACTTCTCTCTCAAATGTAAGAGATCACAATAGTAAAAATAGGGTTGTGTATGAAACTTGTAGATTATCGAATTCATGTTGAAATTCACACCAAGTGATATTAGAGTAGTGGTTTAAAATACCATTGATTTTCAAGTAATTCTCCTATGAAATTTGTTCATAGTATGAACTGATACCATTACAATTATTAATTGATATCATTACATTTATTCAACGATACCATAAATATTTTATAATGTAATATCAATTTATAGATGTAATGGTATTACTAAATGAATATTATAATATCGGTGAATGAATACAATGATATTAACTTCATACTTTAAAATTATTTCTCACTAGATTTTGGGTTGATTTTGAGTATCATCATATTATGATGAGAAATTATTGTGGTCGGCTGAATAGATATCTAATTTGCTGAAAAACCTTGAATATACATTCATTATTTAAATTAAATAGGGTAAATTGCATTTTTTTGTGTCAAAAGAATGAGTTGTATGTAAAATGATTTTTTTCACACTTTTAGTCCAAAAATTTACTGATTTGGTCCCAAGAGAATGATAAATTGCAGTTTTGGTTCCAAGAAAATAAGATAAAATTGCAGTTTTAGTCCTAAAAAATAATAGTCGGGACTTTTTTAAAAAAATAATAATAATAACGTGGAATTAAACATTGTAATTGAAAAAGAGATCTCCAAACTTGATGATGATTGACTCTAGAGGAGAGGAATCTAGCTAACCTAGACAACATTGCAAATAATATGTTGTATACAATGATTGGAAAGTTAGTCCATCGTAAATTCATAAAAGAGATACGAAATACCTCATCACTAATGTGCGAAAGTGTTGAAAAGAAAGGATAATAAACTCTTATTGGCAAAAATTTGTATGAGACGGTGTCATTCATTAGACCGAGTTATTTTTAATAAATTGTTATCATTTTTAAAAAAGTGATACAAATTAGTATAAAAGTAATAACAAATTGAAAAATGATAACAATTTATGAAAATGTGATAACAATTTATGAAAAAGTGACTCCGTCTCATGTCGACTTATGCATGAGATGATCTCACACAAGAGTGCTCCAACTTTCAATAGTTCAAAAATTTTAAAATATAGCATTATTTATTTGTGTATTTTTATAATATAAAATATGTTATATTGATATATATATATATATATATAATAAAATAAATATGCACTCACCTATATATACATATAATACATATAAAAAGTTAATCATTTGTGAAAATTTTCATCATGCAAGTACATAATATACATAATACTGAAATCAAAAGTAGTCTTTAAGTATTGTTTAATTTACAAAGGAATACTCCTCCTGTCACATATAACTTTTATAGGAGAGAGTGCATATTTTTAAGAAAAAAAAAAATGATTGGGGGTGTTGACAAGTAATTTTGTAAATTTTTATGTATAAAATAATAAAATTATTGGATTGTTTGTATGTGTAGATCCAAAGGTAGTAACATTTGTGTAAATTAGTGGATATTGTGAGGGTGAAATTTATAGAGGTTTTCCTATTTTAATGGGTGTTTTATCACAAATATTTCGCTAAGTAAACTAATAGAGAAGTCAACCAAGGAGACCAAGCCCGACGCCCGGTTCGGCCCCGACCTCGGCCACCCAACCTCGGTTGCTCGGCCTCGTTCCCCAACCTCGGTCGCGGGGGCTCGTCCGCCCGACCTCGGCCACCCAACCTTGGTCGCCCGCCTCGTTCGTTTTGCTCGGCTACCTTACTTGGCCCTTTGCTCGGTCGCCTTGCTAGGCCTCTTGCTCGGTCGCTTTGCTCGGCCATCTTTTCACTGCCACCATGCCTATATGGAGATGGTATGGTGATGTATGAGTGCGACACCTTTACAAGACATGACAAGACTCATTAATTGTAAGATGATTTGGTCGAGGATTTTAGATCGAGTGGTTGTAATTAGAACCCAAATAAAAGGGCTATGGTCATTTTTTTGACTTTCAAGTTTGAGACTCTATTAATAGAGACCTCAATCCTTTGTAAAGCTGGATGATCATTCATCTTCTTCAACATATATACAACAGAGACAAGGCTAGGGTGCCCATGGGACACCCAAGCCACCTTTAAGGAAGAACTTCCGTGTTCTTCCCTCATTGCTCGTGTTCATCTTTTTTATTTATTTTATCTATTAATCTTGTCACATTAATCATAAATTTTTTGGATTTAGAACGGATAACAACAAGGGGTGCAAGCTTATTGTGGGGTGACAAAAAAGAAAGTGTAGAAAATTCTACGGAATTGAGTGAGTTTTGTTTAACATCCAAAATAATACGATTCTTTTCTCAACTGATATACATTACTAGTGTACTTTAATATTATTTCATTACATATGTATTACTTTATCATTTAGAGTGTAATATTGTTTTGTTCATTTGATAATATATTTTTCTTAAAATATCAATTTATATGAATCCTCTGCTATGTTCATCCTAATAAATGTGCTCTAATGTAAAAATTATTCATTAAATATGTTAGAAAAATATGCATTCAAAAGCCACGAAGAAGAACAAATAGGAAGATCCTCTATCATGTTCATCGTCAGAAGGCGGTGAATGGAAAGAAAAATAAATTGTTACTACACCTACACGTAAATTGTTGTTGAAGAAAGAAAAAAAAATAGTAAAAAAATTTTATACTTTTGTGTGAGACAGTATTATAAATGAGATATTATTTCATATAATTATTTGTATCATACTTGATACTCCCTTTTAAAATAAAGTAGGGTATGAGCTCCATAAATTCATATGTTGATATAAGTAAATAAGATTTGTCTCGTGTATGAGGCGTCTAACACAATTTTTGTCGATTTTTTTATAAAGGATCTGAATAAATTGATTTGAGTATGGTTAGACGATTTACATGAATTCTAAATTCGTAAAAATTCATCATAAAATATTTATTATTTATATCTATATCTATTCTAACATAAAAGAGGATGAGCGGTCACTTGGCTAGTTTGTTACCGGTGGCGGTAAGCTCATCGGCGCAGTTTATTACCGATGGCATTTGTAAGTAAAAATTTTAATACGTGTCCAAGCAAATTACGATACGCGTCGGTTTTACCTCTGTCTTTATCTTTTTCTCTTTCTTTTTCATAGTTCGTCCCCTTCAGTATTATTCCTGCCTCAATACATGAAGCTGGATGCGTGTTTGCCGTTCTGCTTTCCCTTTTTCCCTGTCCTCCGTTTGAAGAGAGGTATTTAATTTGTTGTAATTTTTATTTTTGTAATTTCTTTAATTCGTTTATTTGAATTTAATAATGAGATGATTCTCGATTTCGCATATTCGAGTTCACTTTGCAATTTAAGTGTAACATTGGTACATCTGTGCCACTCATGTCATCTCTCCTTCGCTCTCTTCGCTTGTTTGTATACGTGTTCGATTTATTTTTCCTTTTTCTTCTTCAATTTCCTGCAATTGCACGTTGATATAACATTTGAAAGTAACTTCTTGTTTAAATGGTGGAGATGAGATGATCCGTGGAGTATGTCAACCACACATATGATGAAATGCCCCAATTAAATAGATTTCATTTCCCACACTTTGTGTCACTCTCTTTCTCTCTTTGTCGAGGCCTTGTGTTAAATAATTTTTGTAGTAAGTTGCTTTTAGAATGTGGAACACGAGATAAATGCGATCATTTAATAAATTTTGATTAGACAAAATGAATTCCTAATTGGTAGAATAGTCTCTCATATTTGATCGGCACTTGCCTGATAACCACTAAAATCTTTATCATAAAAGGAATAATAGATGATGAACTCCGGGGCTTTTATAAAGTTGCGGGGCCTTTATTTCGAGGTAAACTAATATGCATTCACTTTTAAGTTGAAGTTCTCAACTTTAATTTGTGCTCCCACCTCTCCAATTTTCATGGATAGACATTCGATTCACGAGATGAAACCAAAAATCATAACAAATATATGCTATAATTGCTCAACTCAACACTGCCTATTCATAATGTAACTATTGAAATCCGTGTATTTCAATTAGAGGCACCATCTAGGTTATGAATGCGGTAGAATAGGTGTGAAAAAATACTCACCAAGCGAATCCTTAGGTGACCTAGCTTCAAACATCAAAGTTTCACATGACTCAGCGGTTGCTTCATTTGCATAAATTGTTTGCCCGCCATAATTTGCGAGATTTAATCGTCTCTAAGCAAATGAATATTTATAATTGTGATGCGAGGCCATCTTGTAAAGTATGTATACCACTCTAGCTAATGATTTACGTACTTAGCAATAGGAAATCATGGATTGAAAACCCCATTCATGTTAGAAAATCACAAATAATTTCGTTCCAAATCGAGCTATATTATTTTTAATATATTCAAGAGAAAACTCACAAATTTTGATATGTCATTTTTCTTTTCTTTTTCCTTTCAATTGTTTTTGGAGAACCGAGAGTATATCTTTATTGTTTCAAAAGCGTATGATTTCTTATTTCTATTTAAGGTTTCGAGGTTCACACGAAATGTTGTTTACGTATTTGATGGAATTAATTTTTCTAATGAATTAGTCAAATTGATTAATGAGTCCTATATTACATTTTAATTTTGTATTACAATTCGTTGAGATCCCATTCTTGATTGTGCCTTACTAGCTATTTGAGTAGAAGACTTTTCGGTATTTGCATGCAAGCTCCCATATAATCTTCTTTTAGGTTTGCTTTTCCCTCCACCGGTGTTTTTGTGAGTTCATCTACTCCAGCGTTTGACGTATTCCATATTCTACTTGATTGGTTCTTCCAGGTCGAGAAGTACATAGGTATGTTCTTTTCAAATTTCATCCATTTTTTTGGTCGTTTATTCAGAATTAATACCAAGCAGATTCACACATAATACACTTACCATCCAAATTGAGATTCTCCGTACTTGTTGTTACATGTTGTTAGTTGCAAGTAATATTTCACCTATGCCAACTACGTGTTTGATGAAATGCTTTAATCAAATCTCTTAGAATACATTTTTAGAAATGAAAATCGAGCATGATTAGGTATTGATTTGTGAGAAAACAATCCGTGAATACATTACTTTTTTTTGTGAAGTTTACAATATTTCTATCTATTGTGCAAGTTTGAGCAATAATTGAAGGTATGCATTATTATGGTAATAGATGTATATGCTAAGGCCCTACTGGCGGGGTGATGACCCATAAATATATATCATATGCATCCACAAATTAAGGCTATGATTCTCTATGCTTGGCACCCACATGTATTTTGTTTTTCTTACTAAGAATGATGGTCACTTCGATCAAGGTCTAAATTTTCTCGAAATTCGATATATGTATATATATATATATATGTATACACCTATATGTATGTATATATTTACACTAGATAATTTATTGCATATTTATATTCTTATGATCAATTCAAAGCTATTTTAGTACTTGGTGGCGACGAATGAGTTTTATTTAGAGGAGGAATTCCCAACTCCTCAAAAATAGGCAACTAATCTATTCATTCCGTTCACATTTCTTGTACTCCCTCCATCACATAGAAGTTTTTACGGGAGGGAGTGCACACAATTTAAAAAGGAAGAGTGATTATTGATTTTATTATATATAGTGAATTTATTGTATGTGTTAGTTGATGGAAATGTGTAGTTATGATTTATTTTTTTACTGATTGTGACTACTACTTGAGCAGTCCATTAGCGTATTTTTGTCAACTAAAGTAGACAATTTTAGGATTCAAGCTTTTGTTGGTGCGTGTACTAAATTAGTCAATTCTCTTCTAATTCTAGATTCTATATACGTAGTGTCATAAAATTAACCACGAACTCCAAGCATTCAACACTCAAAAGTTTACTGAGTGTTTTTAGCATTGAAAAAGAGTTCATATATGTATTCAAGAGCTTATAAGATATGTTCAAAATTTAGAGAGAGAACCTAACTTTTATCATTCTTTTCATTGTAAAGGTTATATCACCTAGTATATATATATATATAAACAAATTGACTTAAGTGAAACCTATAAATAAATAGACTTAAAAAAATACTCCACTAGCTAAGTTTATCTTTCAAAGGGTTGAGACAAGACAAACTTAAGCATGTCTGTTATATTCTTGCTCTAGTTTCAATATATAAAAAGGAAAGGTTAACTTTAAAAAATACACGACCTTTTGACATAATCTTAATTATGTCACAATATATATTTCGTTTCATATCACGATCTTTAAATATATTGTTGGAATTCAATACACGATTTGCATTATCAATACAAATTTATCGATGCATGGAGTGTGTTAATGCTTGAATTAGAGATCTCTCTACATGGATAAAATTACCCCTTAGATGACAAGAAAAGTGTCACGGTGCAACAGTGTTCACACATCTCACAACAAATTATAGTACAGCAACTAACACTTTTTAATAAAACAACTAATACTCTTAAAATAAATTTCACAGTAAATTTATGATTATTGTTTTACTTTTAAAAGAAATTTTCTTCTGATTGTTGTTTCACCGATGGTTAAAGGAAGACAAACTCAAAGTTAAATGGATTGAGCTTGCAACAAATTATCATGATTTTTCTATCAACCAAGACAAAAATTTATGTCAACCGCATGCATACGATGACTCTATTTTTACTATTAATGTAAATGCACAAACACTATCACTTTCACATTATTTATAACCGTGAATGTCGACAATGATAGTACATGTGTATGACAATGATCTGTGACGGTGAATATATATGACAATAATTGTAAAAATAAATTTCATTATATGTACCCAATTTTCACAAATATTACTCATCAATTAATTGGATAAATAAATAGTCATTTTAGTGATCAACGGTATAACACTTTCATGTCAATTCAATTTTAGACCAAGGTTACATTTACTTCATGATATAAAATTGAATAAAGATTTATAATTCAAGTTTAACCCTTATTTACTTTGTTTTAAACAGTTAATCTTCCAAATCGGGTTTATTATCCATTGACCGGCCTTATCCCGAGAAAAATAAACCCTTGCTTCGGATAAAAACTACTCCCTTCATTCCATTCATTCCATTTAGATGGCTCAAAATTAAAAAATGAATTTCTTATTTTATTTTCTAATATTCAAAATGACAAAACAATAATTCTATCCTCTTTGACTAAACTCTTTCAAACATCTCTTATTTACATATCATGCCACTCAATTACACACTCTACCCTTTCAAACAAAAACAACCTCTCTCCAATAGGTTGAAATGACTTATTTCTCAACTATACATCTTTTAATACTAATAAACAACTTTCTCATTAAAATTCATGTTGTTTTGGCTTAAGCAGTAAAAAATGAGACGGAGGGAGTATCCCACTCGATAACTACATGAAATTCACTTACACCATGTGAAATAACCACTCTATCCATCATCCATGTCTCAACAACCCTAGAACCCGAACTTCATTTTCAGTTATCTACAGCTCAACTTCATCCACGTCTACGGTTTCAAACTCTAAAGTTCTCCCCAAATCTAGAATCACAGCCTTCATCTCGAGTAGCAACAATCTTACATATACAAATTTCATGGATGAGAGTACCACTACCTAGTTCAAAATCCTCGATGGAAAGGAAGGTAATTTGATTTAGGGTACATAAAGTTTTAAGGGTGAATTAGTAACTTTGCACTTATCCATCTCTAATCTCCCAAAGTAACCAACAACGTAGATAGAATCACTCTCCTATAAACTTGTTCATAATATGAAACTGATATCATTACAATCATTCATTGATACCATTACATTCATCATTGATACCATAAATATTTTGTACTGTGATATTAGTTTATAAGTGCAATGGTAACACTAAATAATTGTTATAATATCAGTGAATGAATGTAATGGTTTTACACTAGATTTTGTGATGTGGATATCCCAACATTAAGATATTTACTCCTATCCTCCCTCAAGCAAACAGAAAAACGAAAAAAGTCAAGACCCAAAGTTCAGATAAATTAATACTCGTATGAGAAAACATGAGCTCGGTAAAGGCTATCATTATCATCCATCAAGAAAAAATGAAACAAGCGTTGGTAATGAAATAGATATGGATACTCAGCTTATAGCCTCATAGATCGAAAAGTACACAAGTGGCTCCCAAATTGTGAGATTATATCCACAAGGCCTCCGTACCCAGACACAGCTGTTACCTGTAAAACAAACAGGGATACATCAGTAGATGCGCTATATTGTATCATTCAGAAGAAGAAATTGGCATTGGATGTGTTTGCAGCTAGGGGGTTTAAGTGAGTCAAGCTAGCTCTTTAGCTACTTGTGCTCGAAATCGACTCAAATTTAATCAAGTCGAGCTCGAGTAACTCTATTATGGGTTGAGTCTGAGTTTGAGCTCAGTAATATTCTAACCAACAAGCTCGTGAGTTTAATCGAGCTTAAGTAGATTCACTATTTTATTTTTACCCTTCATATAATTATTATTTACAAAAGAAATGTTCCTCAACGAGTTTAATCAGGTCGAGCTTCAAGTTATACAAGTTATTGAGCTAAAGTGCATTAGTTATGTAAGTTACTGAGTCGAGCTTAAACAAACTAAGCTCGATCGAGTTGAGTTTGAGCTTGACACTATTCGACTTGACTCAGCTCATTTACATCACATCAATATTATGTAAAAGAAGAGAACATACCCCTGAAGAATGCAAAGAAATAGAAAATGCAGACTGAGGAGCACATTGAATCTGTGAAATAATATCTCCATTCATGTTTAATCGTGTAAGAAGTGGTTCTGCTCCGACAGCTAGAATCTGCGGAAACGACATAGTACATAAGGTTGAAGGATCCAAAGTAGAAAGCATAAAAGAACTTAAACCAAGGAAACATATAGGCATTGGCCAAGCTAAAGTACCACCGGCTGAGGAAACATTTCACAGAAACACACACCAGATGCTCAATGAACATGCCCAAACTTGGAAAGTATTAAAATGCAAGGGCATACGGAATAGCCTGACAGAGAAGTACTAATCTAATTTTTGTTAACAGAAAATGTTAAGTTGAGCAGTCAAACTAATAGACTTTACATGGTTGTAGCCTTCAAAGGTCACGAAGAAATAATACTAATTTGTTGGGGAGGGTGAGGAACGTCAATTTGAGCAGTCAAATTTTAACAGACTTTAAATGGTTGTAGCCTTTTAAGGTCGAGAAGAATTTTTATTCATTATCTTTTTTTGATGGATGGGTGGGAGGGGGACACTATTACACTTCAAAGTACAGCGAATTCAAAATTATCAATCAGCTACTGTTCTAAATATCAATAAGTTCATATGACATTAGAGATAAGAGCGGTTCAATAAACATCCTTTCAAAGTAAATAGCTGAAAGCATAAACACCGACCTGTGAATTAATCATGAACTCCAAGCTCAAAGGAAAAAAACTATGGAATGATAAAACTCACTTGGTTCTCATCAAATAGAACATCCTGAACAGAAGAACGGGTTCTGGCTATTGAAACACATTCCACGAGCAGGAAGATTCCAGAGTGATAAGGACCGGCCCTTTCCACAGACCTGCAGAAGTATAGATATAAAAGACGCATGTAATGGAACGTATGGTGATTAATATTTCAAATTCGCCAGCAAAATTCAACCTTAGTAATGCTTCCTGCAATAGTATCTAAGAAGTCCTACATACATTTGGTTAAATTAACTCATTTAGCTGATTCATTCTCTGTGATATACTTTCAACTTGTTTGGCTACAACTAAAACAAATCAAATCACAAATAAAAGAAAAACTGGTTGCACATAAATATTTCGTATTTCCATAGCATAACTGTATTCTCTATTGATCTAGTTGATGAATGCGTTTGCTCAAATAATGATGTAATATCATGCTTTACGTCAGGATTATATTTATATATAGCGGTGCAACAAAATAAATTGGTATATACGCTACTTATTCAGACCATAATCTCTTACCAACCAACTCTCACTTGAATCAAGAGCAACGCAACTGACACAAGGAAAAGATACTTTCATGCCATCCTTTTCTGGATTAATTACTTGAACACACTTCCCACTTTTACAATCTACACACGTAATTCAAACAAGTCAAATCAGTTGATAACTAAATTGAGATTGACGTGAATATAAACTAAACGTGCAAACCATAATAAATACACAAGAACGACAATTTTTCCAAATAGCACAGCTATTAAGTACCCCATATGCGTGCCGTGCCATCTTCTGAACCAGTGATGACCTGAAATACAACAAAAGGCAGAATTTGTTGAAGGCAAACTTCGATTCGTAAAAATCTCCCGTCCTTCTTCACAAAATGAATCTTTACTTTAAAGCACTCATAGGTTCACTCCATGAGTCTGCTAGCACTTTTATACTTCTATTCTTCATCTAGAATTCCAGTTTAAACCTTCTCCCTCCCTCCCTCCCTGAGTTGAGGGGCAGGGCTGGGGGCTCCTCACATAATCTTTTGAAACTAAGCACAATCATTAGGTTAACCGAAAGTTGTTTTGAACTGTATTGGTAGAATTGGTATTGAAAGAATTAAAAGAAGCAAGGTTAACAACTGAAAGTTGTTTTGAACTGTATTGATAGAATTAGTATAGAAAGAATTGAAAAAAGCAAGAAATGCTAAAATAACAGCTACAACCAACCTAGTATAGTTTAACATCAGGTTTTTGCAGTGTTCAATATAAAGGAGTATGAAGGAAAACATAGGAAAATCTGACCTGGTTGCTCAAACTGCATGAAACAATGCAATGTAGATAATCTGAGTGCCCTTTTAAAACCATCTTAACCACGCCTTTCTCCTGATTACAACAAATAACAAAAGATGTCAGCTATTTACATTTTCTTTCAAATTTATTTGCAGTCAAGCAAAGAAATATTGACATGCACAAATCACCTTGAGCAATTACATACCATATCCCAGCAATACGCACAAGAATCACCTGCAGCGGCATATATGGATCCATTCTGCAACCAATTGAGAAGTTTATATAAATACATAATAAACATGAAAACTGAAAAATGAGAAAGGCAGGTGCAATGGGCTAGTAATATCTGCGAGATTAGCAAGCATGAGTAGTTTAAGTCCTATTTCCCGTAACCCATGCATACAAAAATGTAGCAGTAATATGGGCATACATCTGCTCAATTTAGTTCTTTCAGGACAGCAATTTTCCAAAGCATTGGAAACAATGGAACAATAACGTCAACAACATTTCTGAAGTATTGGAACCAATTAGATATATACAATTCATCTCCGAAGTGACAGAACAAACATACACTTGAGATTAATGTCTAGAATGTCACTATGTTAATCTTCTCATGAAACCATAATTAATCAATCTAGTCTAGAGAAAACATAAACTACTAGACCAAACAATTCAGAGCAAGCGCTAACAATAAACATAAACCATTCGGTGTAAGACTCAACTCTAAAAACAGCAAAAAGAACTCAAACCTGAGAGTCAACTGCAATAGCATTATTTTCCGGAATTGGAGAGAGTGCACCCCAAGGACCTCTACAAAAGAAGAAAACGAGTTCAATAAATAAAAATTATATGAGCACGTGTTTGTGCGAAGCAAACTAAGACTACTTGATCGGTATAGACAGTACATTAAGAAAAGAAAGCTGGCAGTTTAATAATCTACAAGGTACACTGCTTTGACCATATTATGAACATAATGAAAAAAATTGATAAAACTCCTCAACATGAATAATAGATGTGGGATAACCACACTTAACTTCTACTTATTAACGAGATGGGGTTAGTCACGACAAATCCCAGAAAGATGCATTAAATATCATCCCAAAATATCAACTTTTAACAATGAAAATATGAAGTTTGCATCATTCCAATTCATTATGTCATTCTATTATATAATGATAAAGTTGTGGAGATTCAGGGATCAATCGTATCCACTAACAAATAAAGTTAATACGTTTTAAAGAATCCAGTTCAAGCAGTGAGTTCAGTCATGTAATATGCGTCCAAAACTCAACACTTGACTGAACCAAATACAGAAGAACTTCCTTAGATAACTTTTCATCTTAGAACTCATTTTTTTAAAAGGGCAACTAACTTATGTTGAGGATTCACCAAGTCAAGTACTGGCTTCATCTTGTCCCCTGTAGAAAAACAAATGAATGAAAATTCATCAGGCTACACAAAGAAGCTAAAGGTCATGTGGCATGATTATTGAAAAGTCAAGTACACAACATATAAGAAAGAAAAAAAAAAACGCAGTAAAGCACATTTTTCTGGAAATAAATGCCAACAACAGCAGCCGAAAGCAGTACAAGAAGATGAAGAAGAATAACACATAAATAGAAGAATGTTACAGAATTTCAATACTACACAGCTAACACAGCCACAATCGAAAAATTAAGAGAACATTCAAGAGTAATTTGATCACATATACAGATTACCTTGCATAGATACCTCACTATCTAAAATTTCCTTCCAGTTCCACCCTCGAATCCGGCCATCATCACCACAGCTAGATAAATGATGATAATACAAGTCAACAAACATCTTAATAGGATAAGATTTCTTGGAGATGTAAATTATCAAAAGAACACAATTGCCCATTGGAGACAATCATTCTTATAACTGATAGCCCCATGCATAAGACTCAACCATTTTCAGCAAGAGGAAATGCACAACAATGTGCAATCAAGCAAACAACGAGAAGACAATAAAGATGCTGAATTAATACCTTAACAACAAAGATTCATCGTAAAACTTGACATCATAAGCAGGTCCATCATGCCCTTGAACCAAAAACCCAGGTTCCGCCACTAACCAACTTCACATAAACAGAATGACCCAGTTATTCAAAGATATCCAAGATGGAAAATTAAAAATAACCGATGCAAACTCAAAAACATAATTAATCAAACACACTTTTGACCCCTCGAAATTCCACAACCCAGCTCCTGCCAAGATTAAAAAAGTTGAAAGAATTAAACTCAGTGCAGTAATTACATGCGTATAAGACAGTAAATAGAAGGTGGAAATTACAAGGCACGATGAAATGGAGTACGAGGCGATGGCGCCATCGCTTGAAGCGGCGACAATGTGGTCGGAATTGGGATTAGGGCTAGGGTTTGGTGCGAAGGCTGTGCGGAAAACGGTACGGGTAAGAGTTTCCCTCTCTTGTAAAATAGCGTCTCTGTATAAATCTTCATCCCAATTTCTGCAATCCATTTGCCCCACGGCCATTTCAACCTACCTATCTCTGGTTAGCACAGTAAAGCACAGAGATGTTGACACAATTGGTTGATCGGAAACTTGACAAGAATTGGCACGGTGAAGTCTAAACTATCTGTTGAGAACTTATAAATCAAGTCAAGAAATTGAATTGTCATGAATTCTGCATTTAGTCCTTTAACTTTTTGTATTGCATATTAGAGACTATTTTGCAAGAGTTGTATTTTCTTGTTAGTTGTTAGTTGGAGTTGTTAGGAGTTAGTTAGTTGGTTAGGTAGAATTGATGGCTATATAACTAGTTGTATAAGTTCATTTTGAGAGATATGAAAAAGATAGCAAACTAGTTCTTAAAGCAAATTCTTGCTTTGTGAATTGATTCGATAGCTTGCTAGCCCGAGCTAGAGCTTTAAATCGGGTTTCGTTGCTTGCCAACCCGAGTTGGAGCATCGAAATTACTAGGGTGAGGGGTTCGTTGCTTGCCATCTGAGTTGGGGCATCGAATTCATCGAGCCTAATTTGCGGTTCTCATCAATTGGTGCTTTCATTGAGAGCATGGAATCACGACGAGAATCGCGCTTCAAAATGAAAAGAAAAATGGCTGGTGCATGTACTCTTGGAGAAAGAATGGAGATCTTGGAAAACGGATTAGACGTTATGGAGAGAAGGATGACGAGAATCATCAAGATGGCGGAGAAGTTGGTGAAGGTAAGGCGACGGAAACAAACAAATAAAATTAAATCGTCGTCAAGAAAATCAAAGAAAACACCGCCGCATTCTTCTTGTTATCATCATGAAGATTTCGTGCAAGAGGAAGAGGAATTAAAAGAAGCAAGTTTAAAGCAAAAACCTTGAAAAGGAAGAAAGTAGAGTTGTTGAAGGAAATGTTGAAAGGTGTAGTGAAGGTGTTTGCAAAAATGTCAATGAGGTTGGTGGAGATGAACCCATCAAAAATTATGGAATTGAAAACCTCTTTGTGAAGAATCTTGATCAATCGGTAAAGGGTGCTAGATTGGAATGCACTTTCTTCCAATATGGAACTATTCTTCCTTGCAAAGTTGTCAAGAGAAAAGGAACGGTCAAGATTGAAGCGGAAATGTTTGCACGATTTCGTTCAACTTTGGATGGCCGATTTTTCATTTTCGATAGAGGAAAAATCTTATTGTCTTCTCTTGACGTTCCAAGAAATAAGAGATCGATCCGGAGCTTATCCTTGAGGTCAAGGATGTTCTTTATGGGGCCGGGAATGTTGAGAACTTATAAATCAAGTCAAGAAATTGAATTGTCATGAATTCTGCATTTAGTCCTTTAACTTTTTGTATTGCATATTAGGGACTATTTTGCAAGAGTTGTATTTTCTTGTTAGTTGTTAGTTGGAGTTGTTAGGAGTTAGTTAGTTGGTTAGGTAGAATTGATGGCTATATAACTAGTTGTATAAGTTCATTTGAGGGATATGAAAAAGATAGCAAACTAGTTCTTAAAGCAAATTCTTGTT
The DNA here is from genome assembly GCA_030762865.1 of Paraleonurus japonicus. Taxonomy (NCBI): domain Eukaryota; kingdom Viridiplantae; phylum Streptophyta; class Magnoliopsida; order Lamiales; family Lamiaceae; genus Paraleonurus; species Paraleonurus japonicus. Next base: position 16,424,782 of record CM061060.1, on the reverse strand, counting down.
TTGTGAATTGATTCGATAGCTTGCTGGCGAGCTAGAGCTTTGAATCGGGTTTCGTTGCTTGCCAACCTGAGTTGGAGCATCGAAATTACTAGGGTGAGGGGTTCGTTGCTTGCCATCCTCGAGTTGGGGCATCGAATTCATCGAGCCTAATTTGCGGTTCTCATCAATTGGTGCTTTCATTGAGAGCATGGAATCACGACGAGAATCGCGCTTCAAAATGAAAAGAAAATGGCTGGTGCATGTACTCTTGGAGAAAGAATGGAGATCTTGGAAAACGGATTAGACGTTATGGAGAGAAGGATGACGAGAATCATCAAGATGGCGGAGAAGTTGGTGAAGGTAAGGCGACGAAACAAACAAATAAAATTAAATCGTCGTCAAGAAAATCAAAGAAAACACCGCCGCATTCTTCTTGTTATCATCATGAAGATTTCGTGCAAGAGGAAGAGGAATTAAAAGAAGCAAGTTTAAAGCAAAAACCTTGAAAAGGAAGAAAGTAGAGTTGTTGAAGGAAATGTTGAAAGGTGTAGTGAAGGTGTTTGCAAAAATGTCAATGAGGTTGGTGGAGATGAACCCATCAAAAATTATGGAATTGAAAACCTCTTTGTGAAGAATCTTGATCAATCGGTAAAGGGTGCTAGATTGGAATGCACTTTCTTCCAATATGGAACTATTCTTCCTTGCAAAGTTGTCAAGAGAAAAGGAACGGTCAAGATTGAAGCGGAAATGTTTGCACGATTTCGCTCAACTTTGGATGGCCGATTTTTCATTTTCGATAGAGGAAAAATCTTATTGTCTTCTCTTGACGTTCCAAGAAATAAGAGATCGATCCGGAGCTTATCCTTGAGGTCAAGGATGTTCTTTATGGGGCCGGGAATGTTGAGAACTTATAAATCAAGTCAAGAAATTGAATTGTCATGAATTCTGCATTTAGTCCTTTAACTTTTTGTATTGCATATTAGGGACTATTTTGCAAGAGTTGTATTTTCTTGTTAGTTGTTAGTTGGAGTTGTTAGGAGTTAGTTAGTTGGTTAGGTAGAATTGATGGCTATATAACTAGTTGTATAAGTTCATTTGAGGGATATGAAAAAGATAGCAAACTAGTTCTTAAAGCAAATTCTTGTTTTGTGAATTGATTCGATAGCTTGCTAGCCCGAGCTAGAGCTTTGAATCGGGTTTCGTTGCTTGCCAACCCGAGTTGGAGCATCGAAATTACTAGGGATTGAGGGTTCGTTGCTTGCCAACCTCGAGTTGGGGCATCGAATTCATCGAGCCTAATTTGCGGTTCTCATCACTATCACCCGCTCCCGCTTATTAAGAGAGAATTTAATAAATAGTCAGCGTACCTTTCCCTCGAATTCAGATTTGGTTCTTTTTCTTTGTATTTAATCAAAATAGGTCCTTTTTATCGGAAAAATACTGAAAAATAGATGAAAAATCTATTGTAGCATACAAAATGACACGAAAATATACCAAAATGACGAGCTCGACAAGAGAAAAAGAAACTTATAGGATTCGACCCTCCCTCATTGTAAAACACTCGGAATTAATGATGAAAATTTGTAAAATTTATGATTTTAAAATTACAATTTACGAGGAAGTGTAATCGAAATTTAAAATTAATTGAGGGATTTGCTTCTGGGTGAGTGACGATTCAAATGAGACTTGACAACGTCGCCGACGTGACAAGAATACAAAATTAGGGCAATGTTCCGGCAAAAATTGGAATTTTCGGTGAAAATGACCAAAATTGAGAGCAAAAGGATCAAATTGATAAATTAAAAAGAAAAAGGACTAAAGTTAGATTCAAGTAACGATTCAGACCGTTTGTAATTTTTTCTCGCTTATTAATGTTTCAATAGTTTCGATTTCTCATGTAAATTAAAATTTTGCGTTAATTATTTTTTTATTTTACACGCTTTTAAGATATAAAAAGTAAAAATATATATAAAATGGATGATTTTATTCGAAGGACAACTCAATCAAATAAAAGAAAGAACAAGAATTAATGATGATTAAATAAATAAGTGAAAAAAATATATTTAATTTTAAACTTATCATCTTAACCTATTAAATTATTATTTTGAAACTAAACTACTACTTATATTATTTCATAATAAATTTCATAAACTATACATATATTAGTTTAATTTTAGGTAAAACATCATAAAATAACATCCATTATATATTTCACACTTACACTAGTTTAATGATTACAATCTTACACACTAGTACTCTATACCACAAGCACACCCTAATTCTCTTCACTACAAACACTTGACTTAGAACATTCCTACCAGCTTCGAGAATTACTCTCGTTTAAAGTTGTCTCTCACAACATTTGGAAAAAATAATTATAAAAATTATTTTATAGAATTTGAAAATACATCTTACATTTCGCTTAAAAACATGCCCATAATACCCATTCTAGAGTTTCACTTTATTTTAATTTTTTAAAACACACTTCAAGTTTGTGAAAAAAAGACACATTCTTCCTCGTCCCAAAATAGCCCCAGCTATGGATTATACAACCCATTTTAAAAAAGCGTCAGCTATTTCCACACATGAAAATTCTAAGTACACACACTTATAATTTTTTTAAACAAAACCTGTTGTATAATGACTAAAGTACTCTTCCTTATAATTTTGAAATTTTGGAAGTCTAAGTACACACACCAATGTGCGAAAATTTTTGCCGATGAGAATACATTAATGTGCGAATAAATTTATTGCATCTTGTGTAAATGTGCGAAAAATTATATCGAACATAAGTGTGGGTACTTATAATAAAGCCCAAAGTGTGTGTACCTAACAATGTACAATTTTTTTTTCCGAACAACATATAATCGTGCGAAAATATTTGTCGCGCATTGTATGTAAGCACCAGGGTATTGTGGAACTTTCAGGTGTGTGTACTCAGATATTTTATGTGCTTACTTAGTTTTTGTGTGTACTTAAAAAAAAAAAAGTGTGAAAATAACTTGACCCTTTAAGAAAAAAAGTGTTGTAGACAAAAAGAGCACAAAAACCAGGCACAATAAACGAATAAGAGCACCATCCGGAGAAAAAAGTTAAGAACACAGAGCGTATTTTGTCTTGTAGTTGCATAACAAAATTACAATGCAAACATTCTTCAACGGAAGAGTGAAATAAATTCCTGTCAGCAGGAAGAGACTTATGACAACAATTGTAGGTATAATTTATTTTTTAAAACCCTATTCAAGTTAAAATTCCAACACAATTTACATAAATTGTACCACTGTAGACTATACATATTATACAACCATTTTCATTCAAGACCTTCATCACAGGGAGATAAATAATTGATAAACGAGTTTAGTTTTAACACACATCCGCAGTAAATGAAAAAAGAAAGTCTAGCATAAATATTCAGATGCCACATGTACAGGCAGTTATAAACTTATCATAAGTTCATAACTAAAAGGAAACCCATAAAATGCAATTCTTACAAGGTGTACGACAAGCTACAGTAATATCTGGTCATTGAAGGGCGTTAATTTCACTTCCTAATCATTATGCTTTGACCCATACTTGTTTTCTATCTGATAAAAATAAGATATGCACTACAAGATGTTGTGCAAGGAAATATGAAGTGGCGTCCTGATTAAATTTGGTTAAGACGTTAAGTTTGTCCATCTTTGGAGAGGTAGTCTTATAGAAAGTTTGCATTAACTTCAGTTTTCCGGTCAAAATTTTGAATTGGAAGTTCTGAAGGAAAAATAAAAGAAAGTCATTTCTCTTCATACAATGACTTGATAGCCCAGATACCCTTCAGGGTAAATCCACACAAAATATTTTTGGGTCTAGGCAGTAAGTCACAAGGATAGTATTACTTGTGCAGTAACTAAATGAGTCAATTACCAAAATGTGCAAGTTGCAAGGACACAAGTCCAAATCTATATTCTAGCATATTTAGGAGTCAACTCTGAAGACATGCTTAAAAAAGAGGCACTTACGCAATGAAGGAAAGAAAATATCTCTATGCAACTTCAAACAATCCAAGAGTTCAGAGGTTCAAAATTTTTGAGAGAGCAAAGACTTTAGGCAGCCTCTTTCGAGACTCATTAGATTGTGTTCATTTCCAATTACATGCACTTTCATGCTATTAGAAAAAAATTCAGTGAATAAGATACTAAAAAGATTCATATCAATGACGAGATCTCTTAGAATAACCCTGAGACATGCATCATGAACAGATCCTAAAAATTAACATCTGGACGTAATATTACCACGCAAATAATGTCACCACGAACACGACAGAGACATTTGGGCATAAAATCAGCGACAGAACTTACTTACAAACAAAATGAATCCTCATCACCTAAAACCCACACGAAATACAAATGGTAAAAGAAAAAACAATCGAATTCCCTCTTCCTGAACTCAAATCCAACCATCGCCATCACTGGGTGATGAAGAAGTTAACCTTCATTTCCGGAAAATAGTCGCAACACATCAAAATGAAATAAAACCCTAGGAATTAACAGGACATGAATTCACAGTCTCATACCAACAAACCGCATAATCGAAGTCAAAAATCGACAATTGCAAGGCTCAATTTCCAGATGAAAATGCAAAGCGACAACTACATGCGCATAAGAAAAGATGGATACATAAAAATACACACCTTTTTCCTGTACAGAGAAGTGAGAGAAAGAGCGGTTTTCAAAATGTTCAAGAGGCAAATGATGTGAAATAGTATGAACTGATAATTGGAAGGGAACAAAGTGGAGGGGAATTAAAGAGTGAATTTTTTTGGAGTAGAAGGGCTGGAGAAGGAACCTGAAATTTCCTGATATTTCATTTCCCCAAAAAAAAAAAAAAAAGAAAAAAAAACTTTCATTTGGAAGAAGAAAAGCTTGTTTTCTAACCCTAAATACTGGACATGCTAATTCAACAATAAGCTTGCATATAGAATAGATGATTTTATTCGAAGGACAACTCAATCAAATAAAAGAAAGAACAAGATTTAATGATGATTTTATAAGTGAAAAAAGTATATTTAATTTAAACTTATCATCTTAACCTATTAAATTATTATTTTTGAAACTAAACTACTACTTATATTATTTCATGTTGTGAGGCGATTTATTCGCCCCTAGGCCCAACAAATAATGGATCGGCCTAATCCCACTTGAGCTCGGCACTATAGAAGGTCGGCTCGTCGGGATGCGGTGAGCGAGCACAGGCCGAGCGAGCAGACCCTCCGGGCTCGCCCGCCGAGGCAAACACACCCATCCGGCGGGCGGACAGTCAAGCAAGATGAGGAGTCAAGCTCTGCAGAAACGGCGAGCTTGGCGAAGACTTTTATCAAACCGGCTCGGCAGTGGCAAAGATTTGCCGACCAAGGCACTCTCGGAATAGTACCGAGTACAAGGCAAGATCCAAACCGGATGTCAACCTTACCCAAAAAGGAAAGAAATTCCCTCGGTAGACAAAGATCTCCTGCCGGAGGACACGGTGGTAGGACGCGAGTGGGACCACTGCCCAAGTGCGGGCTGGTACACCCCAATTAATTGGGGTTGTACAAAATTAATTGTATTTTGTATCTTTTATCTCATTCAAAAGGCAACCAATACCATGTATAAATAAGACCTATAAGGCATAATAAACGGATCCGAAACATCCACCCTTAGCTTGGGACTAACACTCCCAAAGAATCCTTGTGTTCTTTACTTGCTTTCCTGCATTTATCCATACATTCTTTGCATTTATTGCTTATGATTATTTTTGGATATTTATCATCATAAATGTTTCAATCATTATTGTTTTTAACCGATTGAAAGCCACATAAATCACTCATAAATATTTCGGTTAACAACAATTGACGCTAGAAGAAGGGGGATTACTCTCACCGTTTTATTGAAGTTTAAGGGAAAAACCTCGAAGAACACTTACTTGTTCTTCAAGTCAAAAATCCTTCCAAGAACATCCCTTGTCCTTCACTCGCAACCCATCCCTTTCAAAGAAGATCCCGATTCTTTTGGAAGATGACGAAAAGCTGGAAACATCACTTCCATGGGGAAAACCCCGTTGTTCTGCTTTGCTTGCATGAAAACCATGCATGTTCATGATGATGAACAGCCCTGTGGGGAAGTCACCCCCACTGTGGCCACGGGGTTTACCCTCATCCCCCTTCAGAGTATCGACTCAATGCATTCAGACGGCCATCAAGCTTCGCAAGCTAGAGGTCGTGAGCTTGCCACGGCCAACCCCTCGGCCCATCCACCGCTCCCAAAAGAACAAGGGGAAGAAGAAGAAGGCCCAGCGAGCTCGGGACGACCCCCGGATCCCAGAGGGGAGACTAGCCCTGTGGGTCTAGGATCGCTTTGAGCGACTGGGTCGTCTCGCTAAATTGGACTTGGATCGGAATCAAACGGAGTCCGTAATCGAAGCACCGCGGCTCGGTGGGCAGCCGAGGATCATCGGCCCATCAGCAGGGCCTCTGCGCCTGGCCGTGCCTCGAACGCGAGGCCGAAGTGGTCTCGGCCAAAGATAGGCTAGGACCCGGCTCGGCAGGCGCTCGACCGCCCAAGCCCTCGCCGCGAGCTCGAACTCCGACTATCGCGATGCTCTTCTTGTCGCCATGTAGAAGAAGATCGACGATATGGAATCCCTTTTCGGGCCCGCGATGGGCAGCGAAGCGAAGTGTGGCAAGCGAGCCACTTTTCTATGGAGGTTGAACATGCGCCGTTCAACCTAAAATCCTCCCTCGGATGCCCGTTTATGAGGGGAAGATCGACTCAAGACCCACCTCAAGAAATACAATATTTACATGGTTGGGAGGGGGCCTCCGATGCAACCAAGTGCCGTCAGGTTCCCACTAACCCCGGGCGAGCTCGCCCATAAGTGGTATGTCTCTCTTCCGCCCGCTCGATCCGCATGTTTGATGAGCCGGGCGAGAGATTCACCACCTACTTCGCCACAAGATTCCCAGAGCCGAGAATCGGCAAAGATCGATGGGAATCAAGCGGGAAGGACGAGAGCGACGAGGCCTACCTTGATCGCCTCGGACGAGGTTCTCCTCACTGGGAATCGGTTGGAGACGAGCTCCAACCGCATGCAGCCTCAGCCGCCTAAGACCGGAGTCCCACTTGTTCCTAAGCACATGACCAAGAACTACCCCACCTCCTATGCCGAAGTTCTGGGCGGCCGCGAGCTCATCACTCGCCAGAAAATGCTCTCCCAAAGGTCAGGGCGAGGCGAAGGAGGAGGGGGAGGAGAAAGCGGACAAGGCCGCAGCCCAAGGAACCTCGTCCGCCGAGCGCGGCTCCAACCGAAAAGGAGTCAGCAGAAGGCGCCGGGGACCTTCAAGAGCTTTGAGGACCCCCGCCCCGCACAAATCCTTCCAGATCGTGGAGAAGCTCGTATACTCCCCGGCCTTTGTCTTCAATGCAATCCAAAGATACCGGGCCGATCCCGAAGCCCAAACCCATCAAGGTGGACTCCGCCAGTGGCGAACACCGCAAATTCCGTGCCTACCACGACTCCCGGGCACAACACCAGCCAAAGGCCGGGACTCCACCGGGCAGCCTCCGGAGGCTGTTTGAGGACGGACTTCTCGGCAAGTTCGTCAAAAGGCCTCCTCGCGGCCGACACCGAGGAGCGAGCTCCTAGGAGGCAGAGGGTGGTCTCCCGAGAGGTTCGTAGCTATCGAGGTTGCGGTTGACATGGAGTCATCCGGCGACGACCTCCCCACGCTGCCTCTGGTGGACGGATCAACATGATCCAAGCCGGGTAGCCTCGGTGGATGGTTGAGGTCTTCACCCGGCCGAACAGAAGAGAAAGGCCGAGTTAAGGGCCACCACATCCATTCAACAGGCCGCCAGAGCCCACCATCTCCAAGACCGCGGTAATTTCTTTTTCCAATGCCGACCGCGAGGGGTCTTGTGCCCCAAGAACGATGCTCGGGTCATCTCGGCCAATATCCTGGTATGACAGTGGACCGGGTCCTGGTCGACAACGGCAATTTCGCAACATCATCTTCAAGTCTCGCCTTGGACCGGATGGGCAACCTCGCCAAGTACATCAAGCTCTACGACCTCCGCTTCGCGGCTTCGGCGACACCGTGGTTTCGCTACGGGAAGATCAAGTCGTCTGTCCGAGCTACTCGACTTTGCAAATGATAGGGTTAGGATCACTAGGCCTCGTTGAATTTGTAATAGTTGACTCTGCCGAACATGTATAACGGCTTTTTGGTCGCCACTTTTCTCGAAACTTTTGAGGCGGTTGCCTCTTCTTACTTTTATTGTGTTAAGTTCCCTACCAAGTTAAAGGGGAGGTCGGTACGATAAAAGGTGATCGAAAATGTCAAAGAAGTGTTTGAACTACTCGTGTCCAGATTTAATTTTCGCACTTAATTTAGATTCTTCTTTCATTTTTACTCTTGCCGAACAACAAAATGCCGAGCTCCATAAAAACGCATCCCACATAGCGAGCTCGATATCGATCGTAATGAAGCAACTCCAATGGATTGTACACCAACTCCCCCTCAAGCCGTGCAGTCCAGACGTGCCCGCTCACTCGGCCCCGACTCCTATGGAGCTCGGCCAGAAGGCGAGCAAGACTTGGAGCCTCACCTCGCCTTCAAGCCGATGCCTCACGGATATTGATCCAAGGGGGAATCTCCAGATCCCAATGGCTGGCTGAAACGCACCACTCAGTCGAAGAGTTAGAGCGCATTTCGGTGGATTACGCTCACCCCGAGTGGAAGTCTCCATCGGCTCCAAAATTTCCACCGAAATGCGGGAATATCATAGACTTCCTCGAAACAATGTGGACGTCTTCACTGGTCGCATCAAGATATGGTCGGCATAGATCCTAAACATGCCTACCACCACCTCAAGATCGACCCAACTCGCAAGTCCTGTCTCGCAAAAAGGCAAAAATTCGGCCCAGAGAAGTATGCAACTCGGCCGAGGAGGTGAAGAAGCCGCTCGACAACAAGTTGATCAAGCAAGCGGAGGACGAGCCCCAATGGGTGGCAAATGTCGTGCTCGCCAAGAAGACCAATGGGTCCCGGAGGCTATGCATAGACTTCACGGATCCGAATGCGGCATGCCCGAAAGATCATTTCTGATGCCTCACATTGATCATCCGGTGGATAGCATCGCCGGCCACGAGATGATGTCCTTCATGGACGCATTTGCGTGCTATCACCAAATCCTAATGGCCGAGGAGGATATCAAACATACCTCCTTCCTCACCGAAAAGAACATTTACTCCTCGGCTTAGGATGCCCTTCGGGTTGAAAACGCAGGGCGACATATCAAAGGCTAGTAAACAAAATATTCACTGAGCAGATTGGGAAAATAATGGAGGTCTACATAGACGATATTGTTGTTAAGAGTGTGAAAAAGAGGATCACCCGAGAGACCTAGATGAGACCTTCGCGATCCTTCGAGAATACAATATGAAGCTCAACCCTAAGAAATGCAGCTTTGGGGTCCGCTCTGCAAGTTCCTCGGCCACATTGTGAGCCAAAGGGGAATCGAGGCTAACCCCGCCTGCATCAAGGCCATCCTCGACATGAAGGAGCCCCGCAATCTCAAACAAGTCCAGAGGCTCACCGGGTGTTTGGCGGCCTTGAACAGATTTATTTCCCGCCTAGGCGATAAAAGTAAGCCTTTTTTGCTACCATTAAGAAACAAAATTCTCTTGGAACAAAGAAAGCCGAGTATCTCACCAATCCCAACATTCTCGCCAAGCTGTGCCGGGCGAGAAGCTATTTCGTATTTGGCAAGATCCGAGTTGGCCCCGAGCGCCGTGCTCGTTAGGGGCGGACGGGCGGGACCATCTGCCAATCTACTTCGTCACCAGTCCTCCATGATGTCGAGCTTAGGTATACCCCATTGGAGAAGCCGGCATATGCCCTTATTATGAGTGTTAGGAAACCGAGGGCATACTTCTTTGATCATCAAGTCGAGGTCCTCACGACTCCTTCCACTCCGGCAAGTCTGACCTTTGGCCGGATACCGGCCGCCTTCTAAAATGGTCGCTCGAGATCGCCCAATACGACATAACATATACGCCGAGGACGGCGATCAAGGGACAAGCGCTCGCCGACTTCGTCGCCGAGCTTACTTTCCCAAACAATCCTCGACCCTAACCATCCCGCCATGGAAATCGTATGTTGATGGCTCCTCAACACACCATGCGCCGGAGCTGGAATCATCCTAGTCGGACCGGGAGGGGTAGTGCTTCACGAACGCAGTCAGTCGAAGTTCTCGGCCACCAACAACGAGGCCGAGTACGAGGCTCAGTCGGCGGTCTGGAGCTCGCCGCTGCGGTGGGCGTTCGATGACTCCACATTTTTATGGACTCCCTTCCGGTGGTCAACCAAGTCAAGGGAGAGTATGAAGCTTGCGGGGAGCAAATGATCAACGATTAAGAGCTCGTCGCCTCTATGTGCAAGAAGCTTCAACAAGTCTACATTGAGCAAATCCCTAGGGAACACAATTCCCGGGCGGATGCCCTCTCCAAGCTCGCCACCTCGGAGGGGGCAGGCGGACATGTCCAACATCGTCCTCACAAAACTCGTCGGCTCGGCCATCATTGGCCGAGCGGTGGCCACCATCCGTGCCGAGGAGGCGAGTTGGATGACGCCCATTATCCTCTATCTCAAAACGGGTGCACTCCCAGGATGACCGAGTTCAAGACAGGCGGCTCGGGCATGAGCGGCAAGGTACACTCGATTGAGGATGCGCTTTATAAACGAAGTTTCTTTCTACCCCTACTCAAATGCATCACACCCGAGGACGGGCAGAAAGTTCTAGCGGATATCCACGACGGAGTCTGTGGAAATCACGCTGGGGCAAGCGCCGTTTATAAAATAATGAGACATGGTTATTATTGGCCCACCCTCCGGCGAGATGCTATTGCCTACGCTAAATCATGCCACAAATGCCAAGTCATGACACTCCAACATCAAGCTCTCCACTGGAGAACCTGAAGTCAATCTTCAGCCCCGGCCGTTCGTCCGGTGGGGATCGACTGATCGGACCCTTTCCGGTAGCGCCTTGGGGTTGCAAGTTTGCGGTGGTTGCCGTCGACTATTTCACTAAGTGGGTGGAGGCCGAGCCTCGAATAAAATTGATCGTGACAGCAATCATCAAATTCATCCGGAAGAACATTATCTGCAGATTTGGCCAATCCCAAGCCATAGTCTCGGATAATGGGAAGCTTGATTTGACGGACTCAAAATCCACAGAGTTTTGCGAGAGATGGAAGATCAAGAGGTTGTTCTCCACTCCGTACCATCCTCAAACAAATGGTTAAGTGGAGGCGGTCAACAAGATAATCAAGCACACTCTCAAAACCAAGCTTGAGGAGAGGAAAGGAAAGTTGGCGGCGGCCTACCCGATGTCCTATGGGCATACAGGACAACTACCAGAAATTCTACGGGCGAGACCCCCTTCGCCTCGCCAAAGACCGAGGCCGTCATCCCGGCTGAGGTCGCCGTGCCGAGCTTCCGCATTTCACGAAGCTCGGCAAGGAGAACGATCGAGCAAGGAGGCTCGACCTCGACATGCTCGAAGAGTGCCGACTCGACTCAATTCACAAGAATGTAGCCTACAAGCAACGGTCGGAAAAGTATTACAATTCCAAGGTCAAGCTCAGGTAGTTCTCGGTCGGCAACCTCGTTCTAAAAAGATTCACGGCCCTAGTCAAGGCGTATTTGGCCCAAACTGGAGGGACCGTTCGGTGGTGTCCAAATGGCTACCTAATGGAGCGTACGAGCTTGAACACCCAGATGGCACTCCGGACCAATACCCTTGGAACGCGTGCCACCTCAAGAAATACTATCAATGAGCACTTGTCAGTTAAATCCTTTCTTGTAACTTAGAAAATTTTTTCGGTCATTTTTGGAAAATTTCATGAATTCTCAGAATCTTGTAAACCCTTCGTGGGAACTCATTGTAAATAAATAAAAATTTTCGGAAAATCAATTCTTTGTGCTCCAAATCCTCGCAAGAGGTATTCTTGCAAACCCACCGAGGCCGAGCGCTAAGAGCGGGTCCCTCCAATACTCACGCGGGTCAAAGTACCCGCCGAGGAAGGGTCCAATCCCTAAGAAACTTCTCGTAGCGAGCTTAGTCTCCGTGCGAGGTCCGCCTAGTCCGTGTCTTGGGAGGCTCCTACTAAACCCCTCGTGACGTGTCTTGTTACCGTCCGAGGTCACTTGGCTTTTCCGGTCGGTGTGCCCTCAAATTCCTCGCAACGAGCCTAGTCTCCGACCGAGGTCTCCTAACTTTCCTAGCTAGTGAGGTCCGCCACTCTTTGGAGTTAGGACAAAAGTCGTGGTGTGGTTCGATCTTAACGATCAGCCCAGAGCGCAGAGCACGCCACCGGGACGCATCCCCATAAGTCTTCCGAAGTGCACTGTGTTTCCCGGAGAACAAGTCTCCCGCGAGCAGCCACTTCGAGCCATTCCAGCGGATGGATCGGTGGCCTAGACTCCATTTGGTGAGCACCTTCGTCGGCTCGCCCCGATCGAAATCGCAGTCAGCAAGGGTTTGGGCGACGAAGGGATCGGCGGATTGTCAATCCACCGAAATACGCCCGGGTGAACCAAGCTCCCGGGTAGAACCTTACCTCGGCCGAGGTCCGAGCTTACACGCGCCGATACCAGATCGGAAAGGCGCAGGTGAGGCTCGAACCCTGACGAGGTAAGGCCGAGGCTGACGAGCCAATCAAACGGTTTGAGATGCTTACAAAATTTGTTAAAAATGCTAAGTGTTGGAAGCTGTTTACTTATGCGAGTGAGCCGAGCTTCCCAAGCTAATCCTTACTCGGACAAAGTCCGAACTCGCCTATACCGAAACCGGAATGGAAAGATATAGAACAAGTTCAACCCTTTGACCAAATAAGGCCGAGGCCGAACAGGTCATTATAGTTCGAAATACTTGGGAAATTTAGTAATATTTTTCTAAGTACGGAAAACTACGAGTTGAAGCAAGAAATTGAAAATCGAGACAAAGTGGGAATCTAAAAAGAAAGTTTCTATTAATAATAGAAGGGTGGCGGTGCCAATTACAACAGTGGCACTATGGCCGATGACAAAAGGCCCCCAAGGGCATACAAAGAAGAAAAAGGAATTTAAGGGTCAACACCCGCACTGTGTCCCCACCTCCGCCTCGGCTCTCACCTCGGCTCCCGAGCCCTCCGCCGTCTCCGCCGTCTCCGCCTCCGCCTCGGCACCCTCCTCCTCATCCCTTTCGCCCGGGTAGGCCAGTGGTCCAGCGCCAGGTATCGGGAAAGGTCCACCCCAAAATCCCTCTCCAAGTCCTTTATTTCCCGGGACGAAGTCTGAGTGGAGAGGGTGGGCGAGGACGTAGTCCTTGAAGTACTTCTCCGGTGCGCCGTTGGGCTCCCGGCCTTCCTCACCGCACGGATGCCGTCGGCAGATGCCATGTAGTAAGCAAATTCGCCCACTATGGCGGGGTCCCGGTGGGAGGAAGGACAACGATCTTGGGGACGGCATAGGCTGCCTCGAGCATATGCTTGGTCCGCTCTAGCTCTTGGCGAGCTCCGAGCTTCTCGCCGGTAAGACGGGCCGCCCGCTCTTGGCTCTCATCCTCTCCCGCATGACTTCGACGGCACAGGCGTGCTCCGTCTTCATCATCTCCGCGGTGAGTCGCTCGGCCGCCTCCTCCCCGCCTCGTAACCCCGGTTCCGGGCCACGACGACAGCTTGCTCGGCCTCGGCCATCCGGCGGGCGGCCCTTCCCGCATCCGGGTAATGTTAGCCTCCGGCTCCTCTGCCCGCCTCGAGGCCTCCCTTGCCCTCGCCGCCTCCGCCTTGGCCTCCCGACTCCGCCTTCGCCATTTCCGCCTCGACCTCGCCTCCCATGCCGCCTCCTCCGCCTCGAGTCCTCTCCCGACGGACTGCCGGTACCTCTCAACCTCGGATCCCTTGGCGGCCGGCGACCTCTCCAATACCACCGAGGCGTGGAACCCTAAGGCACAGGCGAGAAGGAACAGGCTCTGTGTTCCACCGGACTCATCCTCCAGCCCAAGGGTCCAGGCCACGGGAGCTTTTCCATCACACTGCGGACGTGGTCGGGGAGCTCCTCCCTCTTTCGGTTGTCGTTGGGAGATGATGAAGTCGAGCACGGGTGGGGGCGCTTGCGGCCGTGGCGAAGCCTGAAAGAAAAGCATGAGTAAGGAGAGAAGGGGAAAAGATGCGGGAAACTTACGGCTCGAGCCGAGCGGGATCCTGTCCCAAGAAGAACTGGTCAGTGGGTGCCTTTGGGAGCTCGACCTTGGGGCCGAACTAGCATACTACAGATGCGAGGCGGAGCCTTCTCAACCCTCACCTTCTTGTCGGGGCGGCGGAGGGTCACTCTCGACCACCTCGACGGAGGCCTCCCTTTCCCGCCGGACTCCCGATGATGGGGCAGGCTCGGTCTGGGCTCCGAAGCACTGGGTAGCTCCTCGACAACCCTTCCGGTGGGCGGTTCGTTCGTGGTCCTGGGAAGCGGGACCCCCATGGGGACTTATTTGGCGGCCTTCTTATCAGCCAATTTGTCCTTCCCGCGAGGTTTGCTCTCCTTCTTCACCCTCGTCCGGATCGGTCCGAATAGCTCGGGCGCAGCCAGACATGATCACGGTCTCGCACGCCTTGTAGGGGAGTCGGGCCCTGCAGCAGAGTAGAGTTAGACATCCATATCATAAAAATTAAGCAACCCTTGATGAAATTTACCCGGGTCCACCCGGAGATGGTGAGGATAGCGAGAATAGACGAGCACGCAAAGCATCGCCTCGTCGGAGTTGACCTGCGAACACTTTCGATCGGCGACGGAACCTGCAGCGGCTTACGTAGGGCGAGCACGAAGTCCACATTCAGCTCATTCTCCTTAGGAACGAACAGCCCTACGAACAAAGAAAAGAAAATTAGATCGATTCGAGCTACACAAGAAAAAGTTAGAGGGCCTTACGTGCGTGTTTGTGCCGAAATTGACGGGAACTTCCATCTCGGAACCTATCTCGGGCCCGGGCATCCTCCAAGCCCCGGCAACGAAGAACCATTTCCTCGTCTAGTCACGAAGCTTGGACGGGATCCCCTTGAAAAAGGTCCCACCTTGCCGAAGTTCGTATATACGGCTCGTCTTTGGACTCCGATAAGGTGAAGACAAAGTTCACCTCGGCGGGGGTGGGCATCCGGTAGAGCCGAAGGGTCCCCAACCACATGAATAACATGAGGATGTTCGCCTACCCATTAGGATAAATATGTAGTAGAGGCGACCCCCACGCGGCGAGGAGGTGCGAGATGTTAGGACGGAGTGGGAACCGGAGCCCGGCCTCCATCATATGGTAGTTCACCGCTACCATCCCCTCGGCGGTTGATCCGGCCTTTCGTCCTCCGCGAGCACATAGAGGTGGACATCTCGAGGGAATCTGCCACCTCGTCCTCCAAGCCGAGATCTCGGCCTCGATCACCGAGCTTCGATGAGCATACGAGTTCGCCGGCCACATCGACTCCAAAGCCTCGGGGAACATAGCCCGGGTCCTCTTGGGGCGGACATAAGGGTTCTCCGGAGGTACCTTGCATAGTCGAAGGTCGGGGTTGGCCCCGCCTCCGATCTATGAAGTCCTCCCACGCCGAATAGGCGACAGTGACCTCAACAGATGGACTATCGGCCCCTCTCTCTCCTCGGCCTCCTCCTCCAAACCTCTTTTGCCCTCGGGGAAGCGGCTCTGCGGCAGTAGGCCCCAGCCCGGGCCCACAGGTTGTCCGGCCTCGGGCCCGATTCCGTCCTTTCGCTATCTCCGCCCTCGTCGGCGGAGGAGGAGAATTCGCCCACCATCTCCTCGGTAGCCCTCTCTACCCGGGATCGATTGGAGGCATCCCGTGTCCTCTTCTATCCTCATATCGATCCCAAGGTCTTCGAGACCCATGAATGGGGCATCGCCGGCCATCGCCACCCCCGCCGCCACCGGAGGCGGCGACATCGAGCCCCCATCCAAAAACTCCATCTAGTCCATCCCGGTCGAGATAATCAGTCTGCGGGCGGCGTTTGCCATCCCCCGAGATGATTCCCCTTTCACGGTGGCGCCCCTCACCGAAATTCCGAACCAGATTCCACGAGATGAAGCCCTCGTGATCTTACCATTTTGATCGGAGAAAATGAAAGAAAAATGAAAAAGAAGAAGATTTTTCAAAGGGGAAAAGATATTTACCGATTGAAATGGGCAATAGGAACACGAATCTTTGAAAGAAGCTTAGAAGATCGGTGATGAAGCTCGAGAATCGCAAATGTAGAGAAGGTTTGAAAGGAGGAAGATGACCCCTATTTATAAGAAGCGGGAAGGACCTCTTTGCAATTAACCCCAAAACCTTTCGAATTCTAGGGCAAAAATGCGATTATTTTCGCGAAAGGTCAAGTGACCGTTTGGCACCACAGAGCACGCCACGTGTCTGCGCATGGTGGTTGCGGCCGATCACCTCCAACCGCCACGCGCCCCGCGAAAAGTAAATTTTTGCGGGGCACATGGGAAAAAGTGACCCCTTATCCAATCCAACCGCCAATTTTTCTCAAGTCCTCATCCAACTCCCATCAATTGAACCCCAAAGGGTGCTCGGTATGAAGGAGCTTGATGCCAAGGGCGAACAACTCCTCAAGAGACCAGCTCGGCCTCCGAAGACCGAATCTGGGGCAATTATTGTGAGATGATTTATTCGCCCCTAGGCCCAACAACAATGGGCTGGCCCAATCCCACTTGGCCGAGCTCGAAGGAGCTCGAAATCGTAGAAGGTCGGCTCACCAGGATGCGGCGAGCGAGCCCGGCCGAGCGAACAGGAACCTCTAGGCTCGGCCCGCCGAGGCGAACACACCCATCCGGCGGGTGGACAGAATCAAACAAGATGAGGAGTCAAGCTCTGCGAGAAATAGCGAGCTCGGCGAAGACTTTATCAAACCAAGGTGCCAAAGACTTGCCGACCAAGCCACCTCGGAATAGTACCAGTACAAGGCATCATTCCAAACCGGATGTCAACCTTACCCAAAAAGGAAAGAAATTCCTCAGTGACAAAGATCCCTGCCAGAGGACAACCGACAGACGCGAGTGGTCACCACCTACCCAAGTGCTATGGTACACCCCAATTAATTGGGGTTGTACGAATTAATTATATTTTGTACTTTTTGTCTCATTCAAAAGGCAACCAATACCATGTATAAATAAGACCTATAAGGCATAATAAACGGATCGAAACATTCACCCTTAGCACGGGACTAACACTCCCAAAGCAATCCTTGTGTTCTTTACTTGCTTTCCTGCATTTATTCATACATTCACTACATTTATTGCTTATGATTGTTCTTGGATATTTATCATCATAAATGTCTCAATCATTATTATTTTTAACCGATTAAAAGCCACATAAATCACTCATAAATATTTCAGTTAACAACATTTCATAATAAATTTCATAAACTATACATATATTAGTTTAATTTTAGGCAAAACATCATAAAATAACATCCATTATATATTCCACACTTACACTAGTTTAATGAATTACTCTTGACTACAATCTTACACACTAGTACTCTTTACCACAAGCAGACCCTAATTCTCTTCACTACAAACACTTGATTTAGAACATTCCTACCAGCTTCGAGAATTACTCTCGTTTAAAGTTGCCTCTTACAACATTTGAAAAAATAATTATAAAAATTATTTTATAGAATTTGAAAATAGATCTTACATTTCGCTTGAAAACATGTCCATAATACTCATTCTAGAGTTTCACTTTATTTTAATTTTTAAAAACACACTTCAAGTTTGTGAAAAAAAAGGCACATTCTCCCTCGTCCCAAAATAGCCCCAGCTATGGATATACCAACCCATTTTAAAAATATCTTTTATTTCCACACATGTAAATTCTAAGTACACACATTTTAAACTTTTTTAAACAAAATTGTGATACCGAGACTCTCACTACTCATTGGTCAATATATTTCATGCATTGAATGGATTTTAATTAATTATGTGCTACTTGTGATTACGAATTATTTTATCTTGTATTATATTATTGTGCTTTTAAATATTGAATTAATTACATATGCCTTATATGTTTAGTGGTGAGAAAATTAATTTATAAGTGATTGAGGTTTTTATAGTGTTGGAGTACTAATACAAATTATATAATTATTAATGAGATTAATTATAATACTAATTGTTTATTATAATATATATAATATGTATATATGTGTAGTAACTAGTAAGTAAAATAAACAAATAAAAAAATAGAAGATAAATGAAAAGAAAAGAAAATTTACATCTTAAGTTAAAGTAAGGCGGTGGAGCCATGAAAGGATATGCATACCATATCAATTAGAAAAAAAAAGAAAAAAATTTAGAGACAAAGGTGAGAAAGCACGACAGAGAGAGGAGAGAAAGAGAGAAAAGAAGAGAGAGAGAGAAAGGAAGAGAGGAGATTCCAAAGCGTTTTAGTAAGTATTCGACTTCTATTAATTGCAAATTTTATACCGTTTTAAAGCTCGCAACGAGTTGAGCAAAATCCTACCCTCAAACCGTTAATATTTGTTCTTATTTGATAGTGGAAAGGTGATAGAAGGGTTTAAGGGTTTGATTTAGCGACGTTTTGCGGGATTGAGGTAAGTAGAAATTCATTTGCACCTACAATGCATAAATATAGTGTTTTATGAATTATTTATGCTTAAGTGGTAATATGCGAATATTATGTTATTTGTGATATTTGATTGATATTCAATTATTGTGAAAGGAGTGCAGTGAGCTCCATATTCAAGTGGAATGAACTCGTGAGTTCGGTGATTGTTGTGAATTGAAATTGAGAGTTCAAATGTTGTAGAATGAACCCGTGAGTTCAAAGGTTATCGTGAAATGAACTGGTGAATTCCATGATTATTGCGAAATGAAAAGGGTGCTTTGAGCATGTGGTTTCTTGTGTGTATATGCTACATTGCATCATGCATATCATGCATTAACGTGAAAATGTTTTATCAAATGGTGTGTTTGACCACCGATTATGCACCGAGGAAGGCAGGGCGACCTAGGAGTTAAGGCGACCAGCAGATCACGGCGTATGCTACCTAGAGTAGGCCACCGTCTCATATGTTATGTTGTGTGCATATGTTATGTTGTGTGCATATTTTCTGAAGGGACTTTTGAATGGACAGGGGTCGTGTTTGGTGATGGACCTCGCTAGGCCGTTAGCGGGTAGGATCCTCACCGGTGTGGGTCGACGTGGAGGGATAACTTCTTGGTGGTCATGAGGGGCGCGATGGGGGACCTTCGATGGCCACAAGAGGATGGGCCTCACGTCGAGGTCATACATATTGTGGTCACTTAAATATAAATGAATTGAGCTTAGTGCTCATGTTTCGGTGCATAGTAGTGAGCCAGGGGCCCTAACGAGTGTTTCATAAATAAATTAAGGATTTTAAAGAGAGTGCATTGTGCATTGGGAGGTTTTCGAACTAAACACCGCATCATGCATAATTTCGCTTCGGGTTTTATATCTCACCCGGTTTATGCATTTTAGGTAATCCCGATGATTATTGATGAGGCTACTAGACAAGTCGTGGTGCTCTTGCAGGATTTTTAGTAGCTATGTACATAGATGATGACACATTAGGCAGACCGTGACTTATTTTTCTTCTCGCTATTGTATTTTATGTCTGTTTTGGCTATGTACAGTATAAACAAGCTTATCTTGGTGTGTTTTGTGGATTAGGGTTTGTTAAGAATCTGGTATGAATGTGAGCAGGTTATGTTTTGAGTATGTGATAGTGTTATGCCGTTTAAAAAAATGGAGCAGAGTTTTCTTGATTGTTTTATGTTTAAGTTCATATTATGTCTAGTTGTGTAAATGCGGTCGTGTCGAGTGGTATCAAAGCACGGTTCGTCTCGTAGACTGCCTATGTACACGCGCTCGAATTTGGAGAGCCCGACTTTTCCAGTAAGTGTTTATGTAAATTTTGCTTGTGTTATTTCTTATCATAAACTATATTGGCCATGTGGTGTAGGATTGGTTGTGTGAGTGAATAGATATGGCGGGCAATGAGGATGAGAGTAGTGGTAGAGAAAGAACTCTGAGCCGACAAAGACCGACCGCCGGTGTTGATCGAGATAATGTTATAGCTCATTTGACAGATTTGGTTGAGCGTCGAGGCCCAACAAATCCAACAACTCATAACAAAGGGATACATATAGGCAACATGAAGATGTGAATCGGCCACAACCGCGAGCAGAACACATTGACTTAGTTTTTGAGCGATTTCGAAAACTAAATCCTCCTACCTTTGAGGATGCTACTGATCCATTAGCTGCAGAGGATTGGCTGAGAACCTTGGATAATATGCTTCAATATAGTAGAATCCCGAGGTGGAAAAGGTTTTGTCTGGCGTCCTTCATGCTACGCGGTAGTGCCGGACATTGGTGGGACATTGTTAAAAGTATCGAAGACATTCTTTGCTATGACATGGGAGAGATTTAAAGAGATTTTCAGAAACAAGTATTTTACCGCCCTATCGGAATAATGAAAATAAATGAATTTATATAGCTAAAGTAGGGTACCATGATCAGTTAGACTATCTCCGCAAATTCAAACAATTATCCAGGTTCGCGGAGCATATGGTGAGTACCGAAACATTGAAAGTGGAGAGATTTTTGGAGGGTTTGAGACCTGAACTATATAGGGATGTGAGCATGGCGGGCATTCGAGGAGTGACCTATGCACAATTTGCGGAGAGAGCCCAAATTGCCGAACAAGCTAAAATGAGAATAAGGCAAGCACAAGAGGCTCGGACGAGTTTCAACAAAGATAAGTACCGTCGTGGAGCGGGATAGTAAGAAAAGGCCATTGTCATTCCAAAAACCAAGACCAAATTTTCAATTTCGGCGAGGACAGACCGAGAACAAGAGGGTTCAGGAAGCGTTTAAAGACGGATCGGCTGCAGTACCACCACCACCACCCATTTGTTTGAATTGTGGTAAACCGAGCGGTGGAGCTGTTTTCTTCCCCCTAGAGTTTGCTATTCTGTGGACAAAAAGGACATATAGCTAATATGTGTCCAACTAGTGGTAAGCAAAGGGAGCAAGGAAGAGGTCAAGCACGAGTGTTTACCACGACAAAGGAAGACGCAGAAGATAACCTAGTGGTTCTTAGGTAAACTTTCTATTTTTGGTATTTCAACTTTTGTGTTATTTAATTCGGGAGCTACACATTCATTTGCATCCACCGAGTATGTGAGAAGGCCGGGTAAACCATCTAACCTAACGAAGCCAAATTTGATGTGATGATCCCTTGGTGATTCAAACAAACCAATCAGATTTTACGAGAATGTGTTATACCCATAGAAGGTAGAGAAGCGTGTGCGAATTTTATTGTGTTAGACATGAATGACTACGATGTGATTTTGGATATGGATTGGTTATCGAAATATGGTGCCACAATTGATTGCAGGAAAAAGAGTATTACATTTCGGCGATAGGAGAGAAATTTTTTTCCTTTGTCGGAATAAAGAATAGCTTTAGATTTTCGATGATATCGGCGAAGAGCACAAAGATTATTGGAAAGTGGTTGTGAGGGTTATTTAGTCGGTGTAATGAGTATTGAAGGGCAACAAGGTTCAAGCTGTTAGTGAGGTACCGGTTGTACAAGAATATCTGAAGCTGTTTCCAGATGATCTTCGGGATTACCACGGATCGTGAAATAGAATTTGTGATTGAACTACAACCAGGAGTCTCTCCTATATCTAAATCACCATATAGAATGGCGCCACTGAATTGAAAGAGTTGAAAACACAATCGCAAGAGCTACTTGAAAAAGGTTTCATTCGTCCTAGTTTTTCACCACAGGGAACACCGGTTTTGTTTGTTCGAAAGAAAGACGGCACATTGAGAATGTGTATAGA
Source organism: Paraleonurus japonicus (assembly GCA_030762865.1). Lineage (NCBI taxonomy): Eukaryota > Viridiplantae > Streptophyta > Magnoliopsida > Lamiales > Lamiaceae > Paraleonurus > Paraleonurus japonicus. Next base: position 16,402,857 of record CM061060.1, on the reverse strand, counting down.
CTAGGGAGCTGAACAAAATCACGATCAAGAATAAATATCCTTTACCTCGCATTGATGATTTGTTTGATCAACTTCAAGGTGCATCTATCTTTTCGAAGATTGACACGAGATTAGGGTATCATCAATTGAAAATAAAAGAAGAAGACATTCCTAAAACCGCGTTTAGCACAAGATATGGGCACTATGAGTTCTTAGTAATGCCATTTGGTCGACAAATGCTCCAAAGAACGTTTATGGATTTGATGAATCGGGTATTTAAAGACTTTACGGGACAGAATTGTTATTGTATTCATCGATGATATCTTGATTTACTCCAAGACAAAAGAAGATCATGCGGTGCATTTGAGGAAAGTGTTAGACATTTTGAAAGAAAAACAGACTATATGCAAAATTCAAGAAATGTGAATTATGATTAGATCGAGTTGTTTTCTTGGGACATGTGATATCGAGCGGGAATCTCGGTCGACCCAAGCAAAGTTGAAGCAATTAATAACTGGCCACAACCTACAAATCCATCAGAGGTGCGTGATTTTCTTGGTTTAGCGGGATATTATCGAAGATTTGTTGAAGGATTTTCCAATATTGCTTCTCCATTGACACAATTAACCGAGAAAGAGCATAAACTATAAATGGACAGATGCGTGTGAACGAAGTTTTCAAGAATTGAAGAAGCGTGACATCAACTCCAATTTTGGCGATTCCAACTGAATCGGAGGTTTTAAAGTTCTGATGATGCTTCGAAGAATGGTCTCGGTTGTGTCTTGATGCGAGAATGGTAATGTGATAGCATATGCATCTCGACAATTGATTGAAAGATTACGAAAAGAACTATCCTACACATGACTTAGAGCTTGCGGCGGTGGTATTTGCACTTAAAATTTGGAGACATTAACTATATGGGAGCATTGCAAGATTTACACGAGATCATAAGAGTTTGAAATACTTTTCACTCGAAAAGAAGCGAACATGAGACAACGAAAATGGTTAGAACTTGTGAAAGATTATGACCGTGTTATCAACTATCATCCGGTAAAGCTAATGTGGTGGCGGAGATGCAATCGAATCGAAAATCGATAGAAAAGATAGCGGCTTTGACTTGATTCGAAACCCGAACTTCTTAACCTACAAAAGATGAACATAGAACTTGTTGAACATGGAACCGTGACATGCCAAAGCTTGCGGCTAACACTTAAACCCACTACGATTGTGAGAATTCATCAAGGGCAGCAGATTGATGAATATTTTGCCAAGGTAAAGAAAAACCTCACTTGGGCGAAACATCGACTTTCGAGTTATTAGAAAATGGGGTACTCCGATACAGAAATCGATTGTATGTACCTAATATTGACAAGACTTCGTGAAGATGTGATGAAAGAATCACATTCGACACCCTATTCGGTACATCCGGAGCTACTAAAATGTATAGAGACTTGAAATTGCATTATTGGTGGCCCGGTATGAAGAAGGATATTGCTCAATACGTAAAAGCAGTGTTTGACACATCGGCAAATCAAAGCGAGAACATCGAGGCTGCGGGAACTTTGTAACCATTGTTTATTCCGGAATGGAAGTGGGAGAATATCACAATGGATTTTGTTCTTGGATTTCCGAAGGCAGTTAAAAGTTTTGATGCAATCGGGTTATTGTGGATCGATTAACAAAATCAGCTCATTTTCTACCGATTTGCACCACATATTCTATGGACCGTTACGCTCAAATCTATGTATAGGTGATTGTCGGACTACATTGTGTACCACTCACCATTGTTTGACAGGGGACTCCAGATTTTTATCTAATTTTTGGAAGAGCCTACGAAAGCTTTGGGGACTCAATTATCTTTCAAGATCGCGTATCATCCACAGACAGATGGACAATCGTAACGAACAATACAAATTACGGAAGATATGCTCGAGCTTGTGTATTAGATTTTCAAGGCCGTGGAGTAAATTTTTACCTTTGATAGAGTTCTCTTATAATAATAGTTATCGAGTCCACTATCGGAATGGCTCCATATGAAGCACTTTATGGCGAGAAAATATCGATCTCCAGTACATTGGGATGAAGTCGGAGAAAGAAAGCTTTTGGGTCCAGATATGATTCGAGAAATGAGTAAAGCGGTGGAACAAATTCGAGAAAGAATGAAAACTGCCCAAAGCCGACAAAAGAGCTATGCAGACAAAGAGGAAGAAAGTTAGAATTCGAACTAGGTGACCAAGTATTTCGAAAGTTTCTCCAATGAAAGGAATAATGCGATTTGGGAAGAAAAGGAACCTTAGTCCGAGATACGTGGGTCGGTTTTCTATCACCGAAAGAATTGGTGAGGTCGCTTTTAAACTTAACTTACTGCGTCGATGTCTCGGATACACAATGTGTTTCATGTGCGCATTGAAAAAAATATATTGCGAATCCATCACATGTTTTACATAAGAAACTCCACAGAGCCGAAAACAGATTTGAGCTATGAAGAAGTACCGGTGGAAATTTTACTACGAGAAGTAAAACATTTCGAAACAAAGAAATTCCATTAGTTAAAGTGTTATGGAGAAATCGGTCGGTAGAAGAAGCCACTTGGGAAAGAGAAGATAATATGAAATCCAAATACCCGAACTCTTCAGTAAGTGAAATTTCGGGGACGAAATTTTTATAAGGAGGAGGATGTGATACGAGACTCTCACTACTCATTGGTCAATATATTTAATGCATTGAGTAGTTTTTAATTAATTATGTGCTACTTGTGATTTTGAATTATTTTGTCTTGCATTATATTATTGTGCTTTTAATATTGAATTAACTACATATGTCTTATATGTTTAGTGGTGAGAAAATTAATTTATAAGTGATTGAGGTTTTTATGGTGTTGGAGTACTAATACAAATTATATAATTATTAATGGTATTAATGAGATTAATTATAATACTAATTGTTTATTATAATATATATAATATGTATATATGTGTAGTAACTAGTAAGTAAGTAAAATAAATAAATAAAAAAATAGAAGATAAATGAAAAGAAAAGAAAACTTACCTCTTAAGTTAAAGTAAGGCGGTGGAGCCGTGGAAGGATATGCATACCATATCAATTAGAAAAAATAAAAATTTAGAGACAAAGGTGAGAAAGCACGACAGAGAGAGGAGAGAAAGAGAGAAAAGAAGAGAGAGAGAAAGGAAGAGAGGAGATTCCAAAGCGTTTTGGTAAGTATTCGACTTCTCTCAATCGACAAATTTTATACCGTTTTGAAGCTCGCGACGAGTAGAGCAAAACCCTACCCTCAAACCGTTAATATTTGTTCTTATTTGATAGTGGAAAGGTGATAGAAGGGTTTAAGGGTTTGATTTAGCGGCGTTTTGCGGGATTGAGGTAAGTAGAAATTCATTTGCACCTACAATGCATAAATATAGTGTTTTATGGATTATTTATGCTTAAGTGGTAATATGCGAATATTATGTTATTTGTAATTTTTGATTGATATTCAATTATTGTGAAAGGAGTCTGTGAGCTCCATATTCAAGTGGAATGAACTGTGAGTTCGGTGATTGTTGTGAATTGAACTTGTGAGTTCAAATGTTGTAGAATGAACTGTGAGTTCAAAGGTTATCGTGAAATGAATGGTGAATTCCATGATTATTGCGAGAAATGAAAAGGGTGCTTTGAGCATGTGGTTTTACTGTGTGTATATGCTACATTGCATCATGCATATCATGCATTAACGTGAAAATGTTTTATCAAATGGTGTGTTTGACCACCGATTATGCACCGAGGAAGGCAGGGGCGACCTAGGAGTTAAGGCGACCAGCGAGATCTGGCGTATGCTACCTAAAGTAGGCCACCGTCTCATATGTTATGTTGTGTGCATATGTTATCTTTGTGTGCATATTTTTCGAAGGGACTTTTGAATGGACAGGGGGTCGGAGTTTGGTGATGGACCTCGCTAGGCCGTTAGCGGGTAGGATCCTCACCAGCGGTGTGGAGTCGACGTGGAGGGATAACTTCTTGGTGGTCATGAGGGCGCGATGGGGGACCTTCGATGGCCACAAGAGGATGGGCCTCACGTCGAGGTCATACATATAGTGGCCACTTAAATATAAATGAATTGAGCTTAGTGCTCATGTTCCGGTGCATAGTAGTGAGCCGGGGGCCCTAACGAGTGTTTCATAAATAAATTGATGATTTTAAAGAGAGTGCATTGTGCATTGGGAGGTTTTCGAACTAAACACCGCATCATGCATAATTTACGCTTTTGGGTTTTATATCTCACCCAGTTTATGTATTGTAGGTAATCCCGATGATTGCGGATGAAATTTCTTGGACAAGTCGTGGCGCTCTTGCAGGATTTTGAGTAAATTTGTGTACATAGATGACGACACTGTTGATTAGGGTGAATTATTACATGTTAATTGTGTGCTTTATTGTCTCAATTTGATATGATTTTCATGTTAATTCACTATTATTTGGTCCAATTGCACTTAATTGTTTGATTTAATATTTGAGATTTTAATGTGTAGGTTTGATGCCACTTTGAGTGCAAATTGAGGATATTTGTCGTCTTCAAATTAAATGGGCAATTGCATGGTATGAAATAGGGTCAAGAGACGGTCATAACGCAAAAAGAATGAGGTCAATCGTATTTAGTACGCAAAGATACGGCCGAACGAAATTGTGATATGCAAAACACCAAAATCGCATACACCCTTCAGATTGGCGTATACACCCACATAGAACACCCACAAAATTGATAAGTTCACCCCCATCGAGTTTTGAGTTCTGCGCAGCAGCAGAGACGCGCTAACGCGTTTTTCTCATTTTTTTCCAGCGATTTTCTTTTCTTTTCTCTCAGCCTATCCTAATGTGACATGTGAAGGAAAAAGGGAAGCAAAGACAGAACATTCGGTGTGGGGAGAAGAGCCATTCAAAGAAAAATATAGAAATTAGAGAGAAATAGATAGAAAAAGGGGATAAACCCCTACACACACTATTACACTTTTTCACACACACATAGATAGATTTTGCATTTCTTTATCATTTTGGAAGATCAAGACATGGAATCTTAATGTTTGGACCACTAATTAGGTGATATCTTATCTTTATTTTCGGTTTTATTGGTTTAATTTCTTGTAATGGTAAATGCTTATTTTCTTGATATTATGGGTTTAATTTCTTTAATTATGCTTGGCTAATTTCTCAAGTGTTTGGGTGTTTGGAGGCTATGGATGATTGAATTATGTTGATTAATTGAGTGGGTAATTTCAATTGAAGATTGATTGATTGATTGAATTGATGAGTTTTGGATGATCTATTATTTGGTTGAGCTTGAATTCCATGTTTAGTATTTAATTATTGCAAGGATATTTGGATGATTAGGTTTCTAGCTTGGTTGAAGAGTTTAATTGGATAATTAGAGTGGATATTGTGTATGCATGAGGAGACTTGGTTAACTACATTAGAATTCCATCAATTCACATTAATTGCTTAGATTAATAGTCGGGTGATTAGTGAGGGGACAAAAGGGACGTACCTTAGTAGCGAAGATTAATCACGCTAGAAAAACCTATTGACTCGTGAGAGAATCGAGAAGAATAGGGCGTTGGCCTAATCAATTCTTCATGCTTTAACGAAACATGACTCCTAGGCTTACCAAGTACGGTGTTGTGTTTTCTTACTTGAATTGCCCTTATCAATTTGTCACGAGAGAGTTACTACTTGGTTTTGATTCGTGTTTCATAGTCCATAGCCGAAGAACACCCGAACATATCTTTTATCTTGCTTGAATTTAATTGTCTTGCTTGATCGTTGTTGCTTGTTTATTGTTGTTTAAATCCTAAAACTTGTTGAATGGGTTGTACTACAATTATGACTAAACTAGTAGATTTAGGGCTATCTCCCACTTGATTCCCGCGGATTCGATAATTTAACCCGGTACTTGCTCGCTACACGATCCTCCTACACTTGGGAGGTGAGTGCTAGTTTGCTCTTATCAAGTTTTTGGCACCGTTGCCGGGAATCGGTGTTAGAGATAACTTAGATCGAAAGTTGAAAGTAGTTGATAGTGCTTTTTTTTGTTTTATCTTGTTTTAGCTTGTCTTTAGAGATTTTGATACTTGGTGTTTTCTAGGTGTGCATGAACACAAGAACAAGTGGAATTGAACCAATTCCCTTGAACTTGGAGATCGAAGCCACCGCAAGAAGACGTGAACCGAGAGAGAAATCGAAGAAGAGCTCAAGCAAGAGCAAGGGCTATCTCCCACTTGATTCCCGCGGATTCGATAATTTAACCCGGTACTTACTCGCTACATGATCCTCCTACACTTGGGAGGTGAGTGCTAGTTTGCTCTTATCAAGTTTTGGCGCCGTTGCCGGGAACAATCGTCCCGTAGTTGAAAGGCAAGAAGGAGAGATGCAAGGGGGAATGTACGGAGAATTCGTGAGTACTTTGAGCCCCGGTGCAACTCCATTATGATGGCATAGCTCGTCCACCCTTGACGGTTAACAATTTCGAAATCAAGCGGCCCTTCTTCATATCCTTCAAAGTAAGCAATTCGGAGGTGATTCCAAGGAAGACCCCAACCGCCACATAGCTCAATTCTTGGAATATGCCGATACCGTCAAGATGAATGGTGTGAGTGAAGATGCTTGGAGGGCTCGATTATTTACTTTCACACTAAGGGATCGAGCAAAGGATTGGATAGCTTCCCTACCTAGGGATAGCTTGGACTCATGGGAGACCTTGAGCAAAAAGTTTCTTCTAAAATTTTTTCCACCTTCCATGACTCTTCAATACAAGACCACCATTGCTCAATTCACTCAACTTGAAGAGGAGAACATACATGAAGCATGGGAGAGGTTCAATGGATTGCTAAGGAAATGTCCACAACATGGCTTCATGGATGAGCAAATTGTGAGCTTCTTTTATTATGGATGCCTTCCATTTTCAAGGCAAACTCTAGATTCTTCGGCGGGTGGTTCCTTGTTTGACAAAATCGGTAGAGAGGCCAAGGAGTTAATTGAAAATATTGCTAGCAACACGGCTAGTTGGCCTACCGAAAGAAAAGGTTAGAAGTACAAAATTGCCAAAGTGGAGGAGAGTGAAACGATAAAGGCCCTTGCCAAAATAATGGAACAATTGGCAACAAAAGTGGATGAATTCGTTGAGGTGAACAAAAGGGGGTGATAGGAGGAAGCATTGAGGCTCACCAAGTTGCTAATCATGTGGAAGAGGTAAGCTACTTGGGAAGACCACCCTATCCTCAAGGAAATTTTCAAGGTAATAATCAATTCTCTAACCAAGCCCCTACACAAAATTACCAAAACCGATATCCCAACAATCCTCCACCAAATTTCCAAAATCAAGTCTCTCAACCACCTCCATATCCCTCAAACAACCCTCCATATAATCCCAACTTTCGAAAGCATGAGAACTTCTCCTACTCAAACCCAAAAGCCGCCATTACATTGCCTCAGGGATTTGATCCGGGTGCTCGTGCTCCCAACAATGAAGGGAAGCCAAGCCTTGAGGATTTGCTCACAAGTTTCATGGGATCTCAAAATCAAAAAATGGAAAGGATGAAGAATATTGTGAGCTCATTGTCCAACCAAGTCAAAAATTTTGAATTTCAAATTGGGCAAGTAGCATCCTCAAGTGGAGGAAATCAAAGAGGAAAATTCCCATCAACAACGGAGGTGAACCCGAAAGAGCATTGCATGACAATTAAACTCCGGAGTGGTACTCATTATGAAGGGCAAAGCATGCCGGTAGAAGAAGATGGGGAGAAAGTTGAGAAGGAGGTGGGTGTTGAAGACGAAAAAAGAAGTGGAGAAAGAGATGAGTGGTGAAGAAGAAGATGAAGGAAGAAAAAGTGTGAAAGAGAAGGAAGAATTGAAAGAAGAGAAGAAAGAAGAGAGAATTCCCAAATGGAAAATAGCAAGAGAGTTGAGGAAAGAGAAAGAGAGGAAAGAGCTTGAAGGTGCCAACATTGAATGTGATGCATGGGGGTACCCAAGACTTATGTTCCCCCACCATTTCCTCAAAGATTCATGAAACAAAAGCTCGATGAGAAATTCTCAAAGTTCTTAGAAATCTTCAAGAACGTGAACGTCAACGTACCTTTGATGGAGGCTCTTGAAGAAATGCCCACTTATGCTAAATTCTTGAAAGAGTTGATCACCAAGAGGAGAAAAGTTGATGAGTGTGAGATGATAAGTCTATCCATGGAATGTAGTGCTCTTATTCAAAAGAGTCTACCTCAAAAATTGAAGGACCCGGGAAGCTTCACTTTAACATGTGAGTTGGGTAATGGTGAGAAGAAGAAGGTTCTTTGTGACCTTGGAGCAAGCATAAATTTGATGCCATTATCTATCTATGACCGTTTGAAGCTCGGTGACCTCAAACCAACCCACATGGCCCTACAACTAGCCGATAGATCATTCGTTCATCCAAAAGGAGTTGTAGAAGATGTGGTGGTGAAGGTGGATAAATTTAGCTTCCATGCAGACTTTGTGGTGATGGAGATGGAGGAGGACTCCAATATCCCTTTAATCCTTGGGAGACCGTTCTTGGCTACCGGTGGAGCTACAATTGATGTGAAGGAGGAAGATCAAGCTCAAAGTGGATGATGAAGAAATCTCATTTTCTATGAACATGAAGGATCCTCCAAAACTAGCTCCATACATTCTATACTCTCCATCTCTCATTTTATTGATGATTCTCATGATTTAAGCAAGTTTAATATTGCTAATGATATCTCTCTTGGTGTGCTAGGTAAGAAAATGAAGAAGGAGAAGGAGAAAGAGAATGATTGGTTTGACAAGAAGAAGAGAAGAAACAAAGGAAGGAAACATCACTATGCTTTATCCTCCAAGGAAGTGGGAGGAGTGAAAATGAAGTGGATTGCAAAGAGTTGAGCGACTCAAGCTCCGTTCGGCAAAGGACGTTAAAACTAGCGCTAGATGGGAGGCAACCCATCGTTTTCTTGCTTTCGTTGCTTTTGTTTTGTGTTGCTTTCAATAAGTGTGTGTGTAATCTTTTTGTGACCCTTTGTAGGAGGTCGAGGTGTGCAAGTGAGGCTTGGTGAGTTACAAGCTTGAAGTTGAGAGGAAGTGAAGACCTTACGGTACCACACCTTCTCTAGACTTAGACTTGTCTAAGTTTGGGGGAGTGTGCCTCTTTTCACCCTTTTTCCATTTGCACCGGCGCACCTCGTGTTTGGGGCTAATATGATATATCTTACTTGTACATGAATTTTGAGATGAACTTACTTGTGCATATGCTTACTTGTTGATAGTTTTGGATTTCATTATGGGTAGTTGTGTGCAACTTCACCTAGCTAACTACATTTGCCAAACTTTTAATTGCTTTGCAATGAAAAAGTTTGGGGGTGTGTTAGTTAGCATTGCTTGTTGCACCAACTTGCCTCTCATTTGTAATGAGAAAATTGTTTGAGAATTTTTGTGAATTTTGAGCTTTAGTGTGGATTTCACTCTTATCTTTGAGTTTATTTGATGAGAATTGATGTGGTGTTATGCTTGGAGGTATGTACGTGGCATATTTGTTTTGATTGATGGACATGGTGAGCTTGTGATGTGATATTGAGTTGATTTGTTGTTTGATTCTAGCATGAGAAGTTGTCTTGTGATAATGAGTGTGATGAAGAATGCTTATTCTCTTTGCTAATTTTTAAGCCTTGTGAGCTTTTGAGCCTCTTAAATCATTCATGAAAAATGGTTTGATTCCTTGTTGGAGTGCATCATTTGCGATTGTGCATGCTAGAACTTGCCTATAGACTTGTTGAAGTGGAGTTTTGTGTGGATCTATGAAGATGATTTGAGGCCATGTTTGATTTGTTAAGCTACTTAGCCAAATTTTACCCCACCAATGTCATTGATTTCCCTAGTAAGCCAATTTGTGCCTTAAAGCCTTATTCTTTGGCAAGCTTGTGAAATTAAGTCATTTTGTCTATCTTTATGAGCCTTTGTTCCCATATGTTTAGTAGAGCATGATTGTTGGCAATGAATGGTGAAGTGAAATTGAGAAAGTGTGGTGGTATGTTTGGAATAAGTATATGTTGAGATGAAACGAAGAAAGAAAAGAAAAGAGGAAGGAAGAAAAATTGAATTGAGAAAAGAAGTGAAAGAAATGATGAGAAGAAAATTCAATTTGAGCTTGAATGAAAAAAGAAAGTCTCAAAAGGTGTTGGTGGTGAATGTCATGTGAAAAGATTGAAAGTGAAAAGAAAGAGTGATGTTTGTTGAGATGAGATAAAAAATTGCATTGAATTGTATGTTCAACTCTCATTGCTCTACTAACATCGAGTCACTTCTTCCAAATTCACCCACCTCATCCAAAGAGCCTTCATTACAACCTCTTGAAAAGACCTCTTTGATTTGTAGTTGATGCACAAAATGAATGATTGAAATTGAGTCTTGTGGCAAGCATATGGTGTGTATGGTTGTAATTTGATGATTGAGTGCTTAATTGCCCTTATACACTTGTGTGATGAGAGATACACTCCTTGGAAGGAGTATTGAGAAAGCATTTGAATTTGCATTTGTCAAAGCATGCCATTTTCTTACTTGAATTGCCCTTATCAATTTGCCGAGAGAGTTACTACTTGGTTTTGATTCGTGTTTCATAGTCCATAGCCGAAGAACACCCGAACACATCTTTTATCTTGCTTGAATTTAATTGTCTTGCTTGATCGTTGTTGCTTGTTTATCGTTGTTTAAATCCTAAAACTTGTTGAATGGGTTTGTACTACAATTATGACTAAACTAGTAGATTTAGGGCTATCTCCCACTTGATTCCCGCGGATTCGATAATTTAACCCGGTACTTGCTCGCTACACGATCCTCCTACACTTGGGAGGTGAGTGCTAGTTTGCTCTTATCACTGTTGGACAGGACCGTGACTTATTTTGCTTCGCTATTGTATTTTATGTCCTGTTTTGGCTATGTACAGTATAAACAAGCTTCAGACTTTGGTGTGTTTTTGGATTAGGGTTTGTTAAGAACTGGTATGAATGTGAACACGTTATGTTTTGAGTATGTGATAGTGTTATGCCGTTTAAAAAAATGGAGCAGGTTTTCTTGATTGTTTTCTAGTTGTGTAAATGCGGTCGTGTTAAAAACCCGTTGTATAATGACTAAAGTACTCTTCCTTAAAATTTTGAAATTTTGGAAGTCTAAGTACACACACCAATGTGCGAAATTTTTGCACGCAGAATACACTAGTGTGCGTATAAATTTATTGCACACTTTGTGTAAATGTGCGAAAAATTATGTCGAACATAGGTGTATGTACTTATAATAAAGCCCAAAGTGTGTGTATCTAACAATGTGCAATTTTTTTTCGAACAACATACAATCGTGCGAAAATATTTGTCGCATTGTATGTAAGCACCAGGGGGTATTGTGGAACTTTCAGGTGTGTGCACTCGGATATTTTATGTGCGTACTTAGTTTTTGTGTGTACTGACAAAAAAATGTGTGAGAATAACTTGACCCTTTAAGAAAAAGGAACCCGGTCCATTTAAGTTAGGACCATCTCATTTAAAAGGCGAGGTTATTTCCACACACTAAAGATCCAAGTACACACACCTGGAAAAAAACTTAACCTAACCATAGTGAAAAAGACTAACCTACCCTTAATGTGTACAACGGACATTTTTCAAGTACACACACACCTATACCAAACGTTGCAGCTTTTCCTCCCTCACGTACACACGAAAAACGCCGTCTACCATTTTTTCGAAAAAACGATCCAATGTCGCAATAGTTTGTTCAAAACCCTTGTAAACTTGAACGCGAAACTGGGCATACAATCGTCGAAGGATGGGTAGCAAGCTGACGATGAATACGCTGTGGTAAGTTTTTTTTTCTTTCTTCCACTGTTTGATTTAGAACTAGGGTTTTATTGCATTTTTGTGTTTTTGTTGATGTAGAATGATTTTTTGAGTAGTTTGTATTCAAAATATGTATTTACATTACCATATTACGTGTATTTGAGCGTTGGCGCCGATTTTCGTTGAAGGTGACGGTTTCAAACATTTCAAACTGGTTCGTCGCACAATTGCCATGTGTGCGACTCTTTTTTCCGCACTCATTGCATGTGTTCGATTAGTTTTGTCCGCACCGGTGTTCGAAAATTTTCTTTCGCACATTTTGGTTTTCTCGGTTTGTGTTCGACACTTAATATTCGCACACAGTATGTTCGACATTATGCATTCGCACATTCGATCATTGTTCGGAATATATGTTTCGCACTTATTGTCTTTGTTCGGATTTTAGTTTCCGAACAGTGTATATTCATGTTTTTTTGTTTTTTTACGAGCTTGGGAGACGATATTGTGGATGAGAATTGCCTCGGTCATCCCGACCATGATTTCTTTTCGATGAAGACTATTACCTCGAAATGCCAAATGTCGAAAGTGAAGGTCGGGAAGACGGAAGTCTTGATATTACAATGGATTATACAAGCGTCTTCACAACACATAATTTATTCGAGTCACGAGAAGAATTGATCGACGGGCGAAGCGTGTTGGTAAAGAGCACAACATTGTTGTTGTTGTAAACCGTTCGGACAACGGTAGTGGGAACAAAAAGGCCCGCATATGGCTATCATGTGAGCGATCGGGAGTATATCGTCAAAAGAAGAAAAAGTTAGTCATCTGAGCCGAAAAAAAAGAAGAAGTCGAGCAAAGAAGATGACGATGAGCAAGAGTTTAAGGAGGACGAGTTTACCACGGGAAGGATCACGGGGACAAAGAAATGTGGATGCCCGTTTAACTTGAGGGGCACGCAAATTAGTGAGTCCGAGTGGAGCATTGACGTTAGATGTGGGACGCATAATCACCCCATTTCCCGATATCTCGAGGGTCATTCATACGTCGGCCGCCTAACTCCCGCGGAAGAGAAATATGTTCTTGAAATGTCCAAGTGCAACGCTGCCCCCAAGATGGTTTTGGAGTCGCTTAGGAAGACAAATGAGCACAATCACTCGACACTCCGTCATATTTACAATGTGAGACACAAGTATAGAGTACGCGAGTGGTGTGGACGGACTCACGGCTTCAGCAATTGATGACGAAGTTGACGGAGAATAAGTATTTTGAGCTCAAGAAGATGCGAGAAGATAAACTCGATGGAGGAGTTGTTTTTGCACATCCCGTCTCCCTTGATTTGGTGCATGCCTTCGAAGGTCCTCATGATAGATTGCACTTACAAGACCAACCGGTATCGCCTTCCGTATCTTGAGATTGTTGGAGTGACCTCCACCGGTTTGACATTTTCGGTAGCATCGGCCTACCTTGCGGCAGAGAAAGAGGATAATTATCGGTGGGCACTTGGATTGCTCGGAGGATTGTTGGGAGACACCTCTTTACCCACTGTCATTATTACGGATCGTGAGAAGGCTCTTATCAATGCGATAGCGGTTCATTTTCTTGAGGCCCGACACTTCCTATGCACTTTTCACATTGATCGCAATGTTTTGGCCAATTGCAAGGAGATGTTCCGGTCCAAAAACAGTGGGACATATTCTACCGCCGCTTCAACGATCTGTGGAGAGCCGATACTAAGGCTGAGTATGAAGAAGCTCTTGGTGTATTCCGTTCGAAATCTCCTAAGAAGGCCGTGGACTATGTGATGAACCGTGTGGATCGATCCATATAAGGAGAAGTTCGTTCGGGCATGGACTAATGAGGTGATGCATTACGGCAACACCACCACTAATCGGTATGAGACAAAATTACTAATTTTTTAAAGAGGAGAATCTTTCATATTATTTAATTTACTAATATATATATATATATATGAAAATTGTCAATTTTAGGGTTGAAAGCCATCATTCGGCTCTGAAGAGATTGTTGGTGAACTCGATGGGGAACTTCGAGATGTGTTGGACCAAAACTCATGCACCGTTTAACGCATGTCACGTGTCGATCAAAGCCTCATTCGAGAAGAGTTTGAACGTTGCACAACACAGGTTCTCCTCAAATTTCTTTTTATACTTGAGAGGTGTGGTGTCTATTTACGCTTTGGAGCTGTTATTTGAAGAGATCAAGGTTGTTAAGACTCCCTGATTTAGGAAGGATCGGTGCGGTCACATTCTAAGAAAGGTCTATGGCTTGCCATGTGGCCATCGATTGAAAAATACGTGTACGGTGATAAGCCATTACCTGTGAATTTGATTGACTGCTTTTGGAGAAAACTTGACATGGAAGCTCGGAAGGTGGAGGAGGAAGTTATTGAGCCGACGGGATCTACGGCGTTTGGATCTCGATTTGGGGATGCCGTAGATGATATGGCTCGGGCATACGACGTCAAATCCACGGAGGAACAATTGCTATATTTGAGGAGAATGAGAGAGCTTGCGAATCCCGCCACTACCGACTTGGTAGAACCTACGCCCAAGACGGACACACGAGGTCGGCCAAAATGGGCAAAGGAAAAGCGAAGAAGGCCGAGACATCCACGAAATGGGAGCCGAGCTTATTTGAGATAAAGAAGTCCATGGTTGAAAGTTGCTCGGTGCAACAAGAGCCGATGTTTATCGACGTGGATGACTCGCAGCCCATCCGTTGTGTTCCGAAGAGGGCCTCCCGTTAAACAACCGGTAAAACTTAAATTTTATTTATTTTTACGTTTTAATTGTTATATTAAAAATGTCTTTAATCACGTTTACTGTGTTAGGTAATCCGCCGCCGAACTAGGCACACGAAGGGCATGGAGTTGATTAGCGGTGTTCGATGCGATATCATCCCTATATTGTTGACATGAAGAATGTGAAGGGTGACGGCACCGCGTTTCTCGTGTGTTGCTGATTTAATGGGCTTTGGCGATGATAATTGGGCAAAGGTGAGGCAGGACTTGACTGTGGAATTGACAAAGAATGTCAAGTTGTACGAACACGTCTTTACGGAAGACGGTGGAGTTGCACGGATTATGCATGTGCTTAATTGCTACGGCAGTTTCACCGAGAAGGAGCATTGGTTCACGTTGCGAAATGGGACATCTTGTGGCGTCGATGTACAATGTGTGCTTTGTGGTGCTTGATCCTCGGATAAATTTGACGTACCTCCCTTTAAGGAAAGCTATGCCAAGAGGTCCAAAGACGATTGTGTGTGCATTAATCAACGAGAATCATTTCGTCGAGGTAATAATTTGCTTAATTGATTATGCATTATTTTAGTTTTAAATGTGTTCAATTAATTAACTTTTTTAAATATTAGGTGTTTTTGGGGGCGGATGCCCGCCGCCCTGTAGCTTCCGAATGGCATGATTTCCACGCACTGTCAGCCGATGGTTGGGCTTACGGCTTTACGACAACAAGCAACTTGGAGGATGAAATGTGAATGAAAGAGTTGTTTAGAATAGGAAGAAATGTGAATGAAAAAATTGTTTAGATTAGATTATGATGAAATGTAAATGGGAAAGTGCCCTAGATTAGGACGAAATGTGAAGGGCTTTTTGTGAATGATTACACTTCTTTTGACCATGGATATGAATATATGAATGATTGTGCTTGGAAAATATTTTTGAAACAGGTGTTGGTCTAAAAATAAAAGAAGTATATTTTTAAATTGATTACGTGGCGTTCGAACATAATTTGCCGCACAAGAGTACAATTTTCGGAAAAATTAGTCCGAACAAGGTGTGTGTACTTGGAAAAAAATGGATCCAAAATTCTTAAAATCCTCTGTGCGAAAAAATATATCCGAACAAGAGTGCAATGTTCGGAATAATTAGTCCGAACAAGGTGTGTGTACTTGCAAATTATTCGGGAATAATTTTCGCACAAATAAGTTCGCACAAGAGTACATTTTTCGGAAACCATTTTTCGCACATGAGTGTGTGTACTTGGAAATTTATTTTAGCAAATTCGAAAACCTTACGTGTGGTGAAATTTTGTCGCACTTGAGTGTGTGTACTTGAAAATTTCTTGTGCGACAAAGTTTAATCGCGCATTGATCATAATTTCGGAGAGAAAAGTTCGCACATTTTACTTATTTTCGGATTAATAATTTCGAACAATTGTCAAATCCTGAGAAACATAATCCACATAAATAACATTTAAATCCATTAACACCCTAACAATTAAAAATCCACATAAATAACATTGAAAATCCATGAACACCCTAACAATTAAATATCCATTAACTAACTAACACATAAAATTATAAAATCATCAATAATCATAAGTTATCTAATAAATTCAAGCAACACAAATTTAACATTATAAAATTCATCAATCATATCTTCCTTTTCTTCCCTCTACGTGACGATGACCGTGTGCCTCGCACTCCCAACCTCTCGCTTACGGCCCCTACGTGAGGATGATCCCGTCTCACCTTCCCCACCGAGAATATGGATCACTTCTTCAACTTTCTTGATGGCCTCATCCAAAGTCAACGTATCGTCGTGGTCGTACTTGTATACAAGCTTCTTCAGCTCCTATTTTGCAGCATCCACGTCCGATACTTTAGGTTGAGGTCTACTCGCACGTGGGTAGAGATTCAAGTTATCGAGTTCGCAACGTAGGGGCGACCATTCGCAATGAACCAATCGAGGTATCCATCTTTGCGGTCGCCATCATCACGGACACATTCTTCACCAAGTCGCGCATCGCTCAACAAGTGAGCATCCCACGTGCCAAAGCTTTGACCAACTGCACCCCAAAGTGCCCTCGTTCTTTTATTTGTCGACCCCGTACGCTTGACGCCCGTAACAAGAGGCTTTTCGGGATACTTTGACGCACTCCAAACCGCCTCAGGACTCTATCCGGCATGTACGGATCGACAATATCGCCACAAACAATGCATCCGTAAAAATATGAGACGAGGCTTGAACGGGTAATGATCTCTCGAGTGCACGATACGGAGTCCAGCTTAACCCGCAATACCCCAATCATTATTAAATTACACAAGTACCACAACTAATGAAATTTAAAACAAAAATTATACTACCTCGGTGGTGTAACACATCTAGGCGCTCTCTAAAGTCGCGAACACGATCCAATCTTGCACCCGTGTGTGTTTCCGGTGAATACATGCTTGAAAGAGCCAAAGGGTATCTCAAACTGGATTTTTTGGTGGTAAAATCAAAGATGGAAAATGCAGAGATAGATCCACGCCGCAAAATAACAATGATAACAAACAAATTAATAGTGAATAATTTAAACAACTAAAATTATAATAAATTACTAATGATTTACCTCGAGCAAGGTGAGATAGCCACCTATCTCGCTTCACCTTGAATCGCGATGCCCTACCCAATTGTTGGTATAGGTAGGCTAGTACGGCGGCTCCCCAAGCATATTCTCCAAATGCCTTCATATCTCGAGGTGTATTGCAACCACGATGTGTTTACACGGTACCCGCTTTATACGGAAATAAAACGGTACCAAACATGTACAACACATAAGCTCGTGCTGCATATTCTACCTCATCGTGGTCATCCGATCTCATCAAAGGCATAAACGTATCCTTAAGCCAAGTCAACTTCACCGACGAGCCACGTCTACCTCCTCTTGCTCGATTTGCTTCTTCTTTACTTAATCCCAACAAATTCTCCAAATATTCGGTGCCAATCACTCTATCTTCACTTGTAGGTTGCACCGGGTTCCATCAATCGGAAGACAAGTAATACGTAAAACGTCATCCAGAGTGATGGTCATTTCACCAAAAGGAAGATGAAATGAGTTTGTCTCCGGATGCCACCTTTCAACAAACGCCGTGATCAAGTTAACGTTCGGCGTCTTGTATGCTCCGTGAACGATGTGAAACATCTTTGATCTACGAATCATACTGCGAAATAGCCTCGTATCGGGGTGGGTATATCATCATCATCATCAAACCCCCAAGCACGGAGTTTGACGGTATGGCTGTGGCATCTCAACACCTTCCTCTCCACTCGCTTGCCATATGTGTCGTGCCACATGATCTTGAAATGTAGGAAGTAGTGGAGGAGTAGGAACATTTTCCAACGGTATTTGACCTCCCTCCTCACTCTCATCGCCATCACCCCCTCCTCTTCCTCATCGTCATCGTCATCGTCATCATCATCATCATCGCCATCTCCATCTCCATCGCCTCTCTCCTCCTCCAATTCATCAACTTGATCACCTTCTTCAACATTAACCTCCACAACCTCTTCTACGGGTTGTGGCACCTCTTCTACGGGTACGGGTTGTGGCACCTCTTCAACGGGTTGTGGCAACTCTTCTATTGGTTGTGGTTCGGGGTCCAACTCACCCGTACTCGAAGGTGTTTCCTACGCCTATAAGAGGTCAGAGGACGATTTCGTCTATCAACTTTATCATCTGCTAATTAAAGAGACACAAAATATCAAAAAATATATGTGCGGAAAAAAATAGTCGAACAAAAACCAAAAGTACGAATAAAAATTCGAAATCCGATATTAAGTGCGAAAAACTTTTGTCGAACAAAAGAACAGTGCGGTAAAAAAGTTCGAACATGACATAGATGTGCGAAAAAAAATGTCGAACAACATAGTGTTGTTCGAAAACCAGATTCGCACAACAACGCTTTCCGAATTCAAGCATTTCACCCAAAATTCATCAATTTAAACAACAAAATTCGATCAACACAATGCAACCCATCAAATTTAGGCAACAAATTTCATGAAAAAACAAAATTTAGGAACCCTAAAACATAAAAATTGATTGTAACCACACATGAATTATCAAAATTTTCATAAAATATCATCTACTATACAACATAGCACAAAAACTCTAAATATATTATACATACATTCATAGCAAAACTTATATACAATATATACATACATAGCAGCCACAACCAAACTTATATACAATATATACATACATAGCAAAAATATACATTTAAAATAAAATAAAAATGCACAAACCTTTGGCCATGACGAACGGCAAAGACGGCGGGTCGATGGCGGCATAAAGAAGCGGCTCGACGGACAAAGAATGGCGGCAAAGGACGGAACGATTTTGGAAGAGATGAATGTGAAAAATTCTTGTGTGTACCGTTACGTGAGGAGGGAAGATTAACTACGGTGAGGGAACGTGGGTTAGTGGGAGGGTAGTTGTGAGATTTTGGGGGTGTGTACTTGGAAGAAAAGTGTGTTGCCTTGAAAAAGTGTGTGTACTTGGATCTTTAGTGTGTGGAAATAACACGGGCCCATTTAAAAGGAACTTGGCCCGTTTAAGTTAGGATCATTTTAGCTTGGACCGTTTAGGGGCCACTTGGTAGGCTCTCTTAACAATTGGTCCAGATTGCTAGTTTACTAGTCGGCCCAGATTTTGAATCGGTAGAGTTAAATATTTTGTGTGTGTTGATTGCAAGACACAAAGTGATAAAATGACTAGAATGTCCTTCACAAATTATTATAATTCTAAATGAAACCATTGTTAAAACACGTCTGTGTTTTACCCCAAACATCCAAAATTGAGACTAGGATTCTAATATCTTTGAAGGAATTATCCTCAACATGATAAATTCGGCAGATTGACGAATCGATTCGCTTTGTGGAATCACGCATAAAGCGCTTCTTCTTAAACCCATTTATCAGCGCCATATATATTTGTTCAGCCACAGTTCGAGAGTTGTTGCCTAATTAATTGGTAGGTCCTTTTGGGTTGTGCATTTTAGTTTCTTCCGTTTGGTGTGATGCATTTGTCGATCAACTTTTTGTGCAAGATATCGAAGTTTGTCAATTGGGTTCCACATCAACAATGTATAAAAGGGTATATATTTTGATTTGGATTGTTGCTCTGTCTGCATTTCATACGTTCGATGATTATTGATTCTTTATTTATCGAAATGTCTGCTTGTGGTCCATTTATTTTCATTATGCTCGGATATGTGTCCGTTGATATCGAGGTTTGATCGTTGTATTTGTTGAACATATGGTTGGTTATCGGCATTTGATTTGTGTGGTCTGCATATTTAATCGAGATTAAGGAAATAATGTCTATCTAAATTGATTTTATAGATACCAAGATTTCAAAGTCATGCAATGTTGAACCACCACCGCTATGCAAGTGTGGTAATGGCAACATGGTAAGACATGTTCTTTGGTAAGTACGCCACTTATCCGGAGACACTACTACAAGTGTCTGGTTGGCTCAAAGCACCCGAAACACTTCATTTGGTGCGATGAGTACAATACGTACTTAGAGTCGCGTACTTTTACCCGAGAGCATCATCTCGCAACAAGCACACACACGCGTCAAAATGTTTTCGTTCCATTCGAGTCCAATGTCACAAAATCTCGTAAGCACAACCAGGCACAATCAAGCAACATTGATTTGTCACCCACCTGATAATTTCATCGACACTTCAGCTTAATCAAGCTCGAACACAATTCCAAGGAACCTAGTTATATTTTTCCTATCAACTATAACCATTATCGTGTTTCTAGTCGTTTGTCTTGTGGTGCTAGGAGTGTTGTTGGCGAAACATGTTTAGTGTAATGGAAGTCAATAGTATTTGATCTTAGCTATGTATCAATTGTAAATTACCACATTAGTGTCTTTTTATTGTTTGTTTTGTACGTATATAGTATGGTTTTTGCAAAATATATTCTATTGTATGTTCTTCTTAGTTAATTAAATTAAACTAATGTTATTCTCATTTGTCTTGTATTTTTGTATTCCAAGAATGATCAATGTGTATGTCCTTTGCTTTAGTTAATTGATATTATTTGTTTATTAACATTTCGGTTCAAGTGGTTGGTGGTTAATATAAATCTCCTATTGCGGCTTAAAATTTAATAGAATGCACTATAGATTTGTTTTTATTTATTGCATGCATGGTATGGGTGGCACATAGAGTGTATAAATGCAAGTCGTCTATTTTCGGTCTACAAATGGCTGTCGTTTTTAGTTTGTTTGATATATTATACTAGAAACCCCATTAAATATAGGTTGTAAAAATTGTAAAGCAGTTTGATATTAATTAGTACAATGTGATATAGTGCACACATGATTAGATTGAAACAACACAACTTGACTTCACACTAGCAAATAATATTTGACGGTGGACTTGCCAAGTAGATGGGAATATTGAGTTACACTCCTCAATATTAATGAGACAAAGACAACGTGTACAAGACATGTTGACGGCAAGCATTAAACATAGGTAGGTAACCCCTTACTATTAACCTCTATATAAATCTTGTTATTATTAGCTAACACTTCTAAGTCCTCATATATCCTGTTCTCACTTGTTTTTATTTTCCGTCCAACGGGTTACGAAGCTATTCTCGCCGCAAGAGTCATTCTTCAATGAAGGGAAGTGGACCGAGAACACTTGCAATTCATTCGTAGACGTACTTGTGCGGGAACACAAGGATGGTTGGTGGACTGTTGACGGTAGCAACGACATAGCTCTCTTGACGGCATTGGATTACCTCAACGACACTATGGGTGAGTCTTTCGGTTGGGATGATATCTTTGGCTTAACATTACATGTTGAAAAAGAGGTTCTTGAACTTCAAGGCTCTACTCGAAATAGATGGTGTGCATTGGGATCGCCGCATAAACCATGTTTATGTCATCGCTCACCTTTGGCTTCAAATTCTCAAGGTACATGATTTATCGCTTGTGTGTATCTGTTTATATCATTTGCTCCATGGCTTCAAATAATACATTTTTGGCGACTTATATATTTATACACAGGCCGACCCTTTTGCTAAAGCCTTCTATCACAAAGGGGATGCCATCTACGACAAACTAGAGATCTTATTCGGAAGTGAATATGATATATCAAAAGAGATCGTCAACATTAGCTCAAAACAGACATGTAACGGCGAGGACAACAATGCCGACGCTCCCATCCTTATTGCAGATTCGAGACGACGAAGAGGAGGTCAACTCTCCCGCTGTCACCGGACGTAAACCGCCACGCAAAAGACTATTTGGTTCACTCCGGGTCACACAAAAACTATCAACCGTAAGTCTTGAGTCTACAAATGGTGTGGTTGCCACTTCCGTTGCTCTAAAGAAGGATCGAAACGGGAAATACCCGGTTAGAGGCTTTGTTCCCATGAAACCAAACTTCGGCACAATGTTGAGATCGTTGGCAATAAAGATTCAAGCTCGTGTGCATCGTCCAATCCACTCAAATGGTTCCCATCTCCCTCGATCTTAATTAATGATAATTGTGTGTTGTTGGACAAGTGATATTGAAGCATATTATCTATATTTGGTATTTTTAATGTTTAGTTGTTATGTTTGTATTATATCCACATTGTTGGTGGTGATGGAACTTCTTTTGTGACTCTATTTTGATCAACATCATCTATGAAGTAATGAAACCTTTTGCTATCCATATAAACATTATTGTTGCTACAAGTCACAGTAAGAGTATTCGTATATAATGACTCCACGAGATATTGAAGAAGTCGGTTGAAATAAGTTACACTATAGATTACCACTCCTTATGTATATTCGGTGTGCCAAAGCAAGAATAATCCCAAGATAATATTTAATAGGAACCATATTTAGAAAATCATATTTAATTTAGAATTGACTACACATTTTAATTAATAGAAATTCTACTTTCATCAAGTCACCCGAATAAACAAGTGATACATAACAAATTTCATATGTAAATATGTTCAAAATGCATCAACTACCACAATCATACATAACAAATTCCAAATGTAAATATGTTCAAAATGCATAAACTACCACAATTTTTGGGTTCAACATAGCCCAAAATAGAATACATTAGGCAAAATAAAATAGTCAAGTACCAAATTATTTTCAAAAAGATAGATCAACAATATGTATTAGTTGGCAAAAGTTATACGAGAGCGAATCCAGAAAGACCTTGTTGGATCGGATCAAACACCATCCACATTGAGCATGTCATTATGTAGACGGCTCTTGCATCATCCGGTAGACCAATCCACATCTCAAGACTCTCGGTGTTACTTCCAATCATTTTTGCAATATTTATGCGATCGCGAATAGTGAGACCGAGATGATTTTAAGATCATCAAAAGTCTTTTTCTAGTTGTACCGAGATCGCGATCATACCCGATTCGTTGAGCAATTATTTTCAATCGCTCTCCAGGTTGCCTGACGAGAATTCACTAAGAATCATCAAAGTAGACGGTTCGTTTGACTCGGATTTTCCCTTACGTTTTTTCCAGACATCCTCATAGGTGGAGCTGACTTTGTTGTGTATGCGGTGCTATCCTCATCTTGTTCTTCATTTTGGACATTTTTGCCATTTTTTGTAGTGTCCTGTGGATCAAGATCAACATAATTCTCACCGTTGAACTCATTAGTAGCCGTCGATTGAGTTTCGGGCTTGGAATTATTCATTTTGTTGGCCATGTCGGTAACATCTTCGCTTTCTCACCCGCAGACGGTCTTTGCCAAAAATTTCAACCCAACTGGATACAATGACCACTCCTTATACCACATTCCACGCATAGTTGGATCTTTCTATTTAAAAATAAAGGACACTATAGTTATTTACTTATATAACTTCTCTATTCACAGTAAATAAAGGATGCAACATATTTGTCTTTCAATATATAATAAAATTTGTCTTTACACATCAACATATGATTTTAGATTGTCTTTATACATACACCATATTCATAGTGATTAGCAATAAAGGGAGTCGTATCACCTTTACAACTTCTATCCACCGGTCATCGTTGACCTCGAGTTGATTTGTGGTACAATTAAATCCAACACCGGTCGTAAGATGTGCGGTGACAATAGACCCGTAGTGCTTCTTCCATGTGGTCATCTTCGAGGTGATGTTAGGGTGTGCAATGATGTCTATTTGTAGAAACTCTTTCCTAGTAGCCTCTTCCAAGTTTCGTGAGAAAGCCGGTTCGAAAACCATTATCACTCTTCCAACCTTGGGAAGCAATATCCTTGAAGGCTTGAATGAGCACTTTCTCCTCCCTAGTAGACCAAACCCGACGAGAACCCAAAAGCGATTTTTGCGAGAACCTCTTCCACGTCCGCCGGTGGAAGTCCCATCATCCATATCTAGCCAAAAACTCCTACAGTTTAGTGGATTACAGATTATCGATCCCACATGAGATTTTAGACTAATAAATGAGATAATAGAGGCAATATCCATTTGAGTAACCCACAATATCAGTAATAAATAAAACAAGCGATCAAGAATAAAAACAACACATATCATCGAATCTATATTTAATCGAGTCGATTACTACATAAAGCACAAGTCAACAGCTTTTCCAAACAAACATAATGCATAAAAAGTTAAACATCTATGAACTACTCGGTAAAAATTGGACACATATATATTCTAAACAATCAAAGGCCATTGTTCCAGTCTTGAAATATACATTGTGCAAGTGAATCACGTTCGATCGTCCATGCGGCAGATTGCTTCAACCGTTGATATAAATTCCACATCATCTGGATGTACTTCCTCCTCAATGCTAGAATTGTCATACTCGGCTTCTATGGGGTCATCGGTCATCACCGAACGGATGAAGTTATGCAAGAGAAAACAAGCCATAATTAATCGGACTTGAGTCTCCACGGGATAGAAAGTGGCACTTCTCGTGATACCCGAACACATTTTCATAATGCTAAACGCTTGTTCAATCACATTACGAGCACGGGTATGCCGCATGTTGAAATGTTCTTTGTAGTTTATCAAAGACGCGGTTCGGTGCACCCTACTCATTTAAGTGGTAACGTACACCTCGTATGGTGACAAGAAACCCGGTTGTTAACATAACCATTGTCACATAAATAGTAGTTCCCTAAGAAAAAAGCAATTGTAATTATTTTCACGAAAACGTCACGTTTATTTTGTACTTCATGCCCGCTTACATATTACACACAAAATGCATATCAATGTTACAATATTGATGGGGACTTTGATCCCATTTATTCTATTCACCGAATCGCGTAATACTCTTGCGTCGGATGTTGACCCCTCCCAACCGAGTAAAAGTACACAAATCGTAGGTCCCGGTCAAATGCGGTAAGGACATTCGTTGAAATATGACATTTCCTAGTCCTATACCTCCCTCTATCAGCAAGAGAACAGTGGCGTCTATGTATGTATCATCTAATGCTCCTAAGCAACCCCGAATAAATTACAAAGCATGTGTTATTGTTTAGTTGCAACAAATTACGATGATAGAGGCTGAAATTGACATACCACGATTTGTAAAACAAAAATGATAAACAATATCTTAAACCACTTCCAGTGATGATCGCACAATCATCTGGGGACGAGCGGGTTCACCAACAATATTGGATGAAGTTGTAACACAACCCTCAAAACAATATTCACGTAATGTGAGATGGTTTGCCCCAATTGGAAAAACCCAAACTTCACAACACTTGTTTTTGTGTGATGTGAAAGTACAGAGAGGAACATAGCCATTTGTTCTTCAACACTCACAAATTTACCATCGCTCAAACCGCCTAAGTTCCTTAAAAGAACGCACAAACGACCAAACGTGTTTCTATCCATACAATCCATATCAAATCCACGGAACAATCGGTCTCTATGTGAAATTTGATGTGAAATTTGATCGAGCATTCTCCCAATCATACCGTATCTAATGCCACGTTTACGTTTTTAGGGTTCTCGTTATTAATGATATCACATAATACGACGATTACAACAATGGCTTCGTGGATTATCTCCTCTAGCAATAAATATACGATTTTGTTGTTGTTACGAACTCGAATTCATCTTGACTCGTATACTGATTGGGAAATTCAACAAAAATAAATCATAAAACCAACCTGTAATAGCACTATGTACGGTTTCACAAAAATCATATGCGTAGACGCCAAATTTATACAAAGATATATGCCCATTTCGGTCTTCACAAGGAAATCAGAACCCACAATATTTAAAAGTAGATAGGCATAAAAAATACCGAGCACACAACACATTGTCCGTACACACGCCAAATCAACATAATATGAATTCTTCAACCAAGAACAGAGTTGTTCACACAATAATACTTTTTATCTAATAGATATGAATACAAACCTAGCAAAGAAAGCGGTTACTTCTTTTATTCAAAGAACATAAATCGCTCGCGTACCCTACGAAGACGATTAAAAATCGATAGTTAAGATCGTATTAATCAACCGGATATCGCGAGTAGTATCATCGTGGCGACCACAAACAAACAAACAAAATTATTTAACTTTCTCCGGCGTGGTTTGATTTTCTTGCCGTTGCTCTGTCTCTCTGTTCGAAGCCGCAAATGGTAGAAAGGGGATTGATTTTCTAGGTCATATTGGGTGGGAAGTTGTTCACTTTTTAGGTGTTATTAAAAATTGAAAAATAATATAGAAGATATTATTTGGGGGTATATTGGACCTTTCATGTGCACAATCTCTTACACTGTGTAGAGGCGATGGAAAATCACTCCATTTTGGTAAGATTACTCCACAATGTTGGAGCGGTGAATAAGGTCGGGCCTTGGGGCGATGGAAAATCACTCTATTTTGGCTAGATTACTCCACAATGTTAGAGCAATGAATAAGGCCGTGTAGGGGTGGGAATAGGCTAGGCTACCCGACAGGGCTACGACTGGCCTACTAAAGTTTGGCTCGGCTCGTTTAATAAATAGACCAGGCTCAGCCTTTTAAGAAGTCTATTTAATTAAATAGGTCGACTTAAGCTTTTTCATAAGCCTTTTAAGCCTAACTGCCCTATTTAACTATATATATGATAATATAATATATTATATTTATATTTATATTTTTATATATAATAATATATATATATATAATATATGGTGTATAATATATATTATAATAATACATCATTAGGGTATTATTTTTGCACTACCTAAAGATTTTTTATTGCCTTTGTTAGTAGATAATTTTTTGTATGTTAATTTTATTTGTATTTTGAGTTTTATAGTGTTTACGAATATCAACCAAAGCACTTAATGCCTTAGATCGGAGGCCCTACCAATATCAACCAAAGCACTTAATTCAACAGATTACAACACAATCGACCCATTATCGTGCACACCAAATGAGCCCTTAATTGACTATCACACTCATACATAATGACATATTTGTGTGAATATAAGGGGCGAAAAATCGATAAAAGAAAGAAAAAGGATTCAGCATCATCAAATTCCATTCAGAATTTATTTATTTTCTAATATAATCAATCTTCCTTCGACCCATTTGCACAAAAACCTCGAGCTCGACAAGTTAGTCTTTAATTTGTGATTTAACTTGCAAGTAGCATACATGAGTTCACATTGTCTCCCAAAATAAAGGAACCTCTATACAAATTTCCAAAACAAGGGATCATTACATTTTCACAAAATTCATCCTACATTCTACACCATTAGAAGAATTTCACCCCGCGCACCTGCCAAGATGAAGAAAAACAACAAAAATAATTAATTAGAACTACATTACACAAGAAATTTTTTAATTTTCAAGTAAAAAAATAGAACTAGCTAGAGTTTGCATCGCGTATCGTTACTTTGATCAAAACAATCCATGGCGAACTGGAGGAGGGCTTCCATATCATTAGCCATTGTAGAAACCCTTTCCGCCTCTTTCACAGCTTCAGCAGCTACGAACGCCTTGTTTTCAGCTTCTGCGACTTTGTAAGCAGCAGAGACTGCTGCCTCTTCCACCGTATTTCCCAGACAGCCAATGCTTTGAGCTTGTCTTTGTTGCAACTCTTTTGGTCTCGTAACAGGGCTTCTCGTCTCCACCTGTCCTTTACTTTTAATTCGGTAGCAATTCTGGACCTGCAATTTAATCGAGAGAGATCAGATTACGGGATTTCTGCTTTTTCTAGCTTAAAAGGAGTTGTCAAACTATTAGGTCATGTTCGAAGTGAAGGATGTGAGAATGAATTTTAGCAGATCCATTTGATACAGATTTGAAATCATCACCAGCCATATTGAACTAACTTTTTAGTTAATCGGAAATGCGCTCTAAGGGGGAGTTCGGTTCATAATTCTTCAATAGGAACGATAATGCAAATGAATGTAGAGTAATCGTGGTGCCATGTAATTATTCTCCTCAATCATTCCACTATTCTTCAACCAACAATTAGTCCAACTTATTCCAAAAGATTAGAGCACTACGCTAACAATGCAACTATAATTCTATTTGTAATTCACTATTCGATCATTCTCATTACCATTCCTATTGAAGAATTTTAATCAAGTGTCCCCTAATTCTTACATTTAAATCCATCGACTAAAATGCAACCTTACTGTATCATGCTTCTTGATCTTTTACCTATTATACTGAACCATCAACTCATTTCAGATGAAACTGAAAGCAAATCAAATTTTAACAAAACAGGGTTATAGTAATGTTTATGCAACAGTCTTCATAAAATCTTATGGACAAATAGACAATGGTTTCAAATTTCATTAAGTACTATCTATTATAAATGAATACTCCCTCAGTCATGTGCTAGAATCATCATTTGCCAAAAATGTTCGTCCTGTACTAGATGCATCATTTCCTTAAAATAGCAATAAAACAATTTTAGTTTCTTATTCTATCTCCCTCAAACACCTCAATATTACACACTATGCCATTACTTTTCCCCCACTAACCCAATTTAATACTATTAATCAATTCTCTTATTAAAGTTGAAAAGATTATCCTACCCTCGTAAAAAACAACTTATATTATTAAACAACTCTTACATTAAAATTTGTGTAGAATAGTAAATGTCACTTTAAGTATGGGACAGAGGGAGTATAAAATTATTCCACAGATTATCATTCGAACATTCTATAACCACATCATTTATTAACACAAGCTCTAGTGAACCAGATATTTACTGAATTTCATCGATAAGAAAAACTGAAAGGTCTGCTATTAATACAATATCACCAATAGAAAGCTGATTCACCTGCAAACGAATCTCTGGGCAAAATGAAAAGGAACTACATAACAGATAGTAAAATCGAAAACAAGTTTACAGAAAAACGCAGAATATTGGCTAAAAGTACAATCGAGAATTCAATATATCTCTGCAAACCAGCTCTTGGAAAATCAGCAAAAATCAATTATAATAAGATAAATTAAATACAAATTCACCTTTTCAAGTTTATCTTGTTGCACAAGCCTCCTTAATCTAGAACTTAATGCCCTTTTGAAATTTTGTGGCACCTCCTGCCTTTTCTGCATAAAATTATGACCAACAAACATATGAGAAATTTACTGCGGAATCCAGCAGAATAAAAGCATAAACTGAAATGATGGGACAGCAGACACATATTAAGTAAAATAATTGACCTATGCAGCAATTTATCAACCCAGAAAGCTTGTCATACCTCTGACTTACAGAAGCCCAATAATGAGGTGTTTGCAAGAGATTATGAATTGAAAAGGTGATTTAAACGATTTATGTAGGAAAATCAAAGGTGGTAGTGTTTGAAAATAAAATGTTTTTGGTCGAAATATAAGGAAAAAACCAATTTCTTTGTTTCAACATAAATTAAAAACTTAAGAAATAAAATAAAATTTTATGTCATGAAATATACTTATAATCTTATATATGAAAATATTTAATTATTTTCTATTATAACATGATTGTATATCTAATATTTGGTTTTTTTATTAATACACGTTTTTTATAAACAAAATTAAATTATAAATAACACATTCAGTAAATTAAAAATTGCATGATTAATATACATCATATATGTTATATATAATATATTATTAAAAGATCATCGCAGGTCACGGGACGGGACAGCCCGAACTGCTCAAGCCAGGGGGTCAACACAAGGCAGGCCAAAATTGTCATCCCTAGGATATAAACATCAAGCTCATCAATTAATCTTTCAAAAGAGCAAGCAAAGATCTGGCTTATGTTAAAACATGATTCTTCAAAAGGATGCAACAAAATAATCATCAAAAAGAAAAACTTTTCATCTGACATGTGTTCTACTTCTACGATATTTTCAATAATTATATGCACTCTGAAACTGCACTTGCATAGTTTTATCAAGCATTAATGGAACACTTAACTTGACAACAAAATAATTACGCTACTTTGAGGATACAATGTTTACCCCACTTAAGGATGAAAGTCCTAAAAATTTCATATTCAAACTAATATATACTTGCAACCAGTTTTAGGTTTTAGCAATACATAATAACAGAAATCAATGAAGGCAACATGAAAGACAAACCTCAATAAAAGCAGCTATTGAACTACAATCTGATCCATTTGGCTCTTTAAGAGTAGACAATGCCTCGTATATCATAGCATTGTACCTGAGAAGAAGCAAATATTCATGAGATAGAGAAAAATACATAAGCACAGATAGACCATAATGACACAACGAAAGATAAGTATCACAGAATATCATAAGTTGATGCATACAAATGCAACAGCTAAACATATTCACCAAAGGTACTTAACCTGTATCATAATCTAGCCCTACAACTAGACCTATTGTCCAATCACCATAGCCATCATCATATCCAACTACTCCTGCCCCATACAACAATTCCCCACTGTCATAGATAAAGAAAAAATTGTATTTGAATTGATACCCCTTCATACCTGACCAAGCACTAAAACAGAAAATTAGGTATAATAATACCCTTCAGTATGCTCACTGAATTACAAAAATATCGGGTCTCGTCAACTAGTGTAATCATCCAAATTAACTCTGGCTGTGCTATAATGGGTTATTGCCTTCTAAAAGGATCCAAGGACATTGCTTCAGAGGCCCATAGTAAATTCCAACTGATCCTACGGCCATCAAAAAATTTAACCACAACTATGTGGTGTACTAGAAGAATGATAGTAAAAGCTTATAGATAACCAAGTTTTAAATGGAATATATTATACGTTGATGACTCTATCGATTCCAAAGCTCATTGATTTCACAGTTAAAAGGAAATTTTGGTTTCAAAACTACAATTCCATAACATTGAAAGGCTCTATTAATTAACTGATACATATCCAGTTATAGTAGTAAGTTCCATGAAATTTGAAACTTAAGCAGAATGATGAAGCATTCTCATAATTAACAGAGAATTACCTATCCTAAGTTTAAGGTGAGTATCAAGTGCCCTAGATTATTTTTCAAATAAAACGCATGCACACATACATGGCCATTGAGTGCTTCTAAGTTTGTTGGAAAATTGCCTCTCCAATTGTGTTGGTATGAAAGGAGTTCCTCTAAATCATAGTTAATAACATCATTAATTAAAAAAAAAAAAAAAAAGTCTTCTAAACCAACTCAATCCATTTTTAACTTTATATATATTTGATGTCCAAGTAGGAATCAAGTAAAACCCTTTCTTTGTAAAAAAAGACACACCAAGTATTTTATACAATTTCATTTTAATAATGAATTTCAGTTATTGTCCGGCAAAAACAATATAAGTTGATCCATGCCTTTTATTAGGTTTCATCACCCAACAAGCAAGTTGTAAAACAGAGAACATATTTTCTATGGTGCCAACTTGTGTCATACTTCTCGGTCAACAAGACTACACTTATACTGTTCCATCTACATCCATTTGTTACGAGTTACGACATCCTTATTCTTGTAAAATTTCTCCCATTCACAGGGGGTATAAGCAAACAAACATAATTGATTAAGTGGGACCAAAAATGAAACAAGAAAAAGAAAAATAAATTTCCTCTAATAAAATCAAGCTACAAACCTAAGATAACCAATAAAAAATTCCTTCATCAGATTCACATATTTTCATAAACTTTGATCATCAGTTACAAGAACACATCGTCCAGGGAGTAAATATACCTCCTAGTCTAGCAATAAAAATATTATATGCCAGGTACACTATTACTAGATCGAGTGTTTTAGATTTTATGAAGTCAAAAGCACTCTGTTAGTTTAGCTCCGAGTTTTTATTTGATAGGAATGCAACGGACCAGAGATCATAAAAAATAACCAAGTTATTGTTGACCAGGAAATCCAGCTATACAAGAGAACTAAGTTTAAGCACAAGTTGCTGGAGTGCTCAACAACGTTCCAATGGTACAATCTAAAAAGAAAATAAAGTATGAGGAGCTTTGACTTGTAAGAGCTCAATGCTCAAAGAGCATTTGTAACAACACCAAAAGCATTTAATGCAGAATATAAAGATGAGACAAAACAAGCTAACAAGATCAAACTCAAGCAAAATCAAAACTTGAGAAAGGAAGCTGTTTCAGTTCACGGTTCACCTAAATTAGCAAGAAGTGGATGAAGAAGGCGTTGCTCCACCTTTACACCAATATAAAAATATTGTCTCTCTAAACCAATTCTTCTACCACTTTATTTACAGAATTTACTATTTTGTTGTTCTATTTACTATATTCCAGCCAAGGTGCACACAAACTTGATAAAACAAGAACACCAAAGCTCAAAACAATGCATCTGTAACAACACGTGACAAAACGTTTATAAGTAAATACCCTATCAGATTATATTAATGCTTGAGTTTGGCAGATCAACATAGAACAGGATGATCAAGGTTATTAGCATAATTAATATATAAAAATATAGGCATACATCCATAGGAAATCATTAGTGCAAACCTCCACTCTAAACATTGAAAAGCAATACAAACTTACTTGGCAGCAGTATTTCCATCAGGTAAGGGCTTGGAGGTATCTAGCATAGATACATCTGTTGATACATCCTGAGTAGATGGAGTGATGGGTGTGGAAGAAGAGGTATGTGTAATGAGAAGGGGAGCTGCAGGGGTATCAGGACCCTTTGGTTTTGGTGCCTTTGATTTATCTCTAGGCATTTGGCCACTGGCTACACTCAAATTCCGCCATTTATCCTGTGTACGAAACCGGAACAAAGGCACAAGAAAGATTATAATCCAACCAGGACACAAGAAAAAATTGTAACTATAATAGATTATTATACGTATATGCACTTGGCACTTGAAAATAACAATGCCGTGGCTTATCTAAATAACAATGCCGGAACAGAGTATTGATTAAAAAAAAGAAGAATAATCTTCTTTGAAACATCTTATTTTGATTTAGGTTTTAATTGAGTTCCTGAAGGAAGCCTTAGTAATTGTTGTTGATATCCTCACTAGAACCATCACTATTCAACTAAAGCGTACAAAAGAAAAATCAACTGAAACTACGTACAGATACTAAACCTAAATGTATATACATACCTTGAGATCAATGTTGGAGCGGGAGAAGAGGAGCTTGTTGAATTCAGGGTCTCTCTGGATATTTTTCCACTTACCAGCGCCGTGCTTCAACACGCCGGCACGTAGCGCTTCTTCCTCTTCGGCGGTCCACTTCTGCTTGGGATTGCCCATCTCTTCAACGTCAACGGCAAATCGCCGCCGCCGGTACTGAAATTCTTATAGAGTTCCGCCACTCGTTCGGCGTTTTGAGGTGTATCTGAAGTGATGGTGAATGCGGCGGCGCTGGTGATAAGGGTAGATTCTTTGAGGGGCCGCTGGGGATTTTTGAGGACGGGAAGAACAGTCGGGCCAAAAGAGGAAGCTGGAGAAATTAGAAATTTAGAATAGCAAATTTCATTAAATTAAAATACCCATTTATTTCTCACAAATTTATTCACATTAATGACATCATTAAAATGTATATATACACACACATATATAGGCAAAAATTTATGGGGCACTCTTGTGTGAGATCGCGTAGAGACAGGACATGAGACATATACTTTTAATAAATTATTATCATTTTTTCATAAATTCACTTTTCAATTTGTTATCACTTTTATACAAATTTGTATCACTTTTTTAAAAGTGACTAGGTCTCATGCATGAGATCGAATCATTTTTTAATAAATTGTTATCACTTTTTAAAAAAGTGATACAAATTAGTATAAAAGATAACAATTTATGAAAAAATGATAACAATTTATTAAAAAGTGACTTTGTCTCATGTCCGTCTCATACGTAAAATGATCTCACACAAGAGTGCCCTTGAAAATAACTTTATCTTAAAAGTAATCTCCCTTCAATAAATTAAAAATGACCCATTTACCCTTAATTTTACACTTTTAGAGTGTGTTTTGAAACTCTATTGAAAAATCAAAAGTAAAATTAAATGATTCTTGCAATAAAATTAAAAGTGGAGAGTGTTTAAAAATAAATTGATTTTAAAAAGGGGATGTGTTTGCAAAAATAATCACTTTATTAACAATAATTTAATTGAGAGGTACACTTTTTGTGAGCCCAAATGAGAATCAATTACAAGAATCCAAAAGCAAGTTCAATTGCTTTTTCAAAATCAATTATAATTACTTCAAATAGTGATTGAAAACACTTTAAAAGTGATTATTTTTTTAAAAAAAGTAGCTTTAAAGTAGAGTTTGCATACACACACTTAATATTAATAAATAGTTTTCTTATTAAAATACGTGTCATTTTAGTTTGAATAATAAAAAATAGAATGGAGGGAGTAGTACAATTTTAAAGTCACATTAACCATCATACTCCTACATAGATTCATAGCCCTTACATATCCTTATTTGCTGATTGAATAGGTACTCGTCCCCTCACTAATTACTCTATTGATCGTCTAAGCAATTAATGTAGTCTAATGTTGGTTCTAATGGAATTATCCAAATATCCTTGTATTATCCCAATATTCACTTCAATCCCCAAACTAAATCCAACACCTAAACTAATAATTCAATTACTCAAGTCTCATCGTTGATAATCAACTCATCAAACAAAGAATCAAGATATAATCAAGAAATTAAATCATACAAATCATATTAGACTAATTAATTAACCCACAATTAGAAACACTCATTCAAGTTTTTACCATAATTAATTCATCAAAGACTCAAAACACCCAAGTATATAGAAAATTTAGTCAATCATGATAAAAATCAACAAACCCATGAAAATAGATAGAGAGAAAGACGTAAGAAATGG
Source organism: Paraleonurus japonicus (assembly GCA_030762865.1). Taxonomy (NCBI): domain Eukaryota; kingdom Viridiplantae; phylum Streptophyta; class Magnoliopsida; order Lamiales; family Lamiaceae; genus Paraleonurus; species Paraleonurus japonicus. The sequence continues at coordinate 16,367,975 of CM061060.1, read as the reverse complement.
AAATTAAACCAACAAAATTTTAATAAAAGGATGGAAGTCACCTTATATGTGTATTACACTTGATTGTAGTTAAATTATCTCTATCTTGCAAGAAAGGTAAAGAAAATGGAAGAACACTTGATACTATGTATGAGTAAAGGTGTAGAAGTGTGTGAAAAGTATTTAAAGTGTGTTCTAAGATCATGGAATTCGGTCTAAAAACCGAACTTTGAGGTATTTATACCCATGGGAGAAGTGTCATCACGTTTTTAGTTAAAAAATCGTGAATTTTCTGGTTTTGCACGAAGCTCGAGTTGAGCTCCAGGCCTCGGGTCGAGCTTGGAGAAAGTGTGGCACGATTTTGGAAGTTCTGCACATAGTTCGATCCAGACTCCTGTTGCTCGACCAGAGCTCGATGACTTCTTCACGGATTTAGCTTGGTAGCTTGATTAGTGTGATAATTGCTTGAAATTCATGCATTTAATTTGCTTAATTTAATAGAGTTTCATGCATTATTTACATTAAATTGACTAATTGCACTTGAAATGAGAAAAACAGTGTTTTGTTATTTTTGTAGGTGAATTGAGCATTATTGGAAGCAAAAACATATGCCTATAATTTTATGAGGTCAATTGAAGAAAAACTCAAGAGTCGAGCAAAATACGAGGCAATTGAAAAGAAAAAAAAGGAAAATTTGAGGCCCACAAATTAGCTTATCTCATGGCCCAAATTTTGAGTAATGAGGAAAGCCCAATTGAGCTTTAGGCTCAACAATTAACCGCCAACTTTAAGAAAAAAAGGCTATTGTCAAATTTGAGGGACCCACTAATGTTAAGGGAGAAAAGTTGCTGCTTATATTTTTAAAGAGGAAAAACGCTATCAATGTTGGAGCGTTTTCTTTGGCAGCAGTAGGAAATAGTAATAGACAGCAGTAGAGGCGGTGAGGAGAAATTAGAAAACAGCAGCGGCCATTTGGGGGAGGAGCAGTTCATTTTTCTAGGGCTTCTTATTGGGGGATCCCTTAGTTATATAGTTTTAATGTTTTCTTAGTTATAAATTAGTGGGTAGTTTAATTTCTTGTAGTGATTGAAGAATTTTAACACATTTAAGGTGACTTCTTACCTTTTTAATCTATTTCTATTGATTGATTTCTTTAATAGCATGTCTCATTATCTTTTCCATTTCATGAGTTTATTGCTTAAAATCTTGATTGATTAAATCTTGTAGTGTTTGGGTGTGATGACCTTCAGATGAGTTGATTATGGTGTTTATATGATTGGGTGTTTCAATTATGGGGTTGATTGATTATTCTCTTTTTGCACGAATTAATAGCTTGATTATGTCTTGATCCTTTGTTTGATGGCTTGATTATCACAAAGATATTTGGGTAATTGAATTATTGGCTAGGGTGTTATATTTTAATTGTGTTATTGATGTCAATATTGGATTAACGCAAGGATACTTAGTTAATTTCATTAGAACTCCGCATTTGAGTACATTAATTGCTTGATTTGATTGCTAGTAATTAATGAGGGGGTTAGAGTGTTGTCTCTAACAATCTTACGTGCTTAATTGATCATGCATACCCTAGGCTTACCAAGTACGGTTGTGTGTGAATTTTTGTTAGATATCCCCTATCGTCACCCCTTGTAATTGATTCTCCGATTGTATGTTGTCATAGTTGACGAGTCTTTGGTGATTTGCACCCGAACACTCTTCTCTCTTACTTGATATTTCTTTGCTAGATTACTTATTTGCTTTATTTAATTGTTTAATTGCTTTCTATTTTTAATTTTTGTTTAGTTTAGATAAATCTCTTGCTCGTCACTATAGTGTCATGACAACACATAGCCTTGAGGCTCCACCGCACTCCTAAATCCTTTGGGTTAGATACTACTTGGTCGAAAATACTTGCATGCTACACATGATACCATACTCTTGTGGTTTGTATTAATTGCTCAATTGTGTGCTAAAATACGTCCAAGTCATAGCCGCCGGCTCGAGTCGAGCTCCCCGGCTCAACTTGGACCTCGAGCTAGCAAAATGCTATGGCCTCGAGTTGCTCATTTCGTCGGGCTCAACTCGCGGTGGCTCGACTCAAGCCGTAGCAACCCCTCAAGATTTTTACTTTGATTCTCGGCTTGAGTTGGACTCTTCGGGCTCGACACGGACACAACCTCCTTCATTTTCTTCAATTCTTTGCTCGTTTTGTCCTGTTTCTTGTACAGAACTACCTACGTATCAAAAATCATCATTTCCTACAAAACATAGTAAATTCCCTTCTCAACCATTAAGCTTGCATTTGGACCAAATAAAAATGATAATTGCTAGAAAAATAGATCAAATAAGCAATAAAACCACAATAAAATCATGCAATTATTCACTGAATAATTTGCATATTCTCTAATCATTGCTTTGTACAAAAATATTTTTTATGAATAGCAACAATTGCATAATCAATCTTGTCATACATGAAAAAATAAGTAGACGTATGGTTGATGCGATTGTTGTTTTCAATTTGATTCTGTAATTGTAGCAGGATAATTTTTTTAATAATCAAAATTTTAATATAAAAGTACAAAAATTATACCTTCATATCTCTTTTTATTATTATTATTATTAAGGGTTGCAGAGGGCAATTGAGTGTGTATCATGTGCAACGGGAGTAGGATGAGACCTTAGCTTGGGGTTATTTTCATATTCCGAGAACTCGAAATTTGGTGGCTCATGGTTTGGCGAAATTTACTCTGTCCTCATGCTTGGAATAGAGCAAGTGTTCAATTTTAAATTGAAGACTTGGTTCAAAGGAATTCTACTGCTTAATGGATTTTCGGGAGTTGTTTTCTTTTTTCTAAAAAAATAAAATTATTTGATGTTTTAAATAATTTCCACCACTTTTTCCCGTTTAATCCATATTTCAATCTCACAAAATTTCTCATAATTTGAATTTTAACTTTATTAATTAATCATCTCTGCCTCTTTTTTTTGAAGGAAAAATATAGAAAGGGAGAGATATGAAAAAATATATATATATATATATATATATATATATTGTAGGCTAAAATTAAGAAATGTGGTAAGAGAAATAAATAAGAGTCACTCTCTTATGAATAAGTTTCATAACCATTAGAATTATTCACGGATAGCCATTAGAATCATTCATTGATATAATAACTATTTTATCTTTGTGATATCGGTTTATAAGTGTAATGATATCACTAAATGAATATTATGGTATCACTAAATGATTCTAATGGTATTAATTTTATAATATGAAACCGTTTAAACTAAATTTTGCTAAAAAATAATTAATGAAGGATGTGTACTCATTTTTAATTTCACCAATAAATTTAAAAACATCAATGAGTAAAGAGTGGAGGGAATATTAAAATAATACATATCTCAACACATCGTACCAATTATTCATAAAAATACACATATTATCTTCCACATAATGAAAATAATCTCTCTATTATTATACCTCTTATTTCATCGGTTGTAATAGTCACGCTCATATATTTATATGTCACATTTTTTATGATATTTAAGGTGCCTATTCAACAAATTTATATACGAGTAATATAATGATTTATTGAAAATTTATTTGAATTACTGAGTTCTAATTATTGTATGATTATAAATATTGTATGTTTTTAATGTTACATAAAATATGAAAATTGATTTTTAAAGGAATTTTTAAAATCATAATAATTAATAAATAGTTTATGTGTGTTTATCTTGGGTTTTTGAGTAGGTAAGTTTATAGGTGTTGTAAAGGTGATTTTTTTAAATTGATTTTTAATTCCCAAATTAGAATTGATTTTAAATTTTAAAATTCAAATTCTGATTTTTAAACACGTCGAATTTGTGTACCGTTAGAAATGTATTGATATGTGTAAAAAAGGTCGAAGGAGCTCCAGGTGAAGAGCATCCGACGCTCAAATCAAAGAAAATTCTTAGAGAGATAAATATTAAATACAATAGCGAAGACAAAGTGAGTGTGTTACCTTTGAAATTTTAAAGGGAGGGTATTTATATCTTCTTACCCAAAGGATAAAAATATGTTCAGCTATTGATTCTCAACAAACCCTAGTCACATGTATTCATACGTAATCGACATTTTCAATTATTCTTTTTAGTGGTGCTCACTCTTCACTCTAATACAAGCAACACATTGTACCTTCGTGTCAACCTGTCAAAGTGAGAGTGTGACGTTCGTGATCTCCCGAGCTTTTGGGTGTATCCGTTATGAGTGTATGAAGTGGAGTTCTTTCTAACTCAAGTCTCGCTTTCTCTAGGTAATGTTATTTCGATTTGAAGGTTCTCTAGTTATGATCATTTGTGAAAGTACTAGATGTTAGTTCAACTCAAAACTAAAGATGTTCCAATTTTTATGTGATTGAATCGGGTGAAAATTGCTTGATTTTATTAAGCATTTAATGCTTATTTGGGTGGATAACTGATATTTACAATTTATAAGACCTTAACACTAGTAGGTATTCCTAATTACTAATCAATACAATTTTTTGGCACTAATTTTCAATTATAACCCTCCTTTTAGTATTGCTGCTACCGATCACATTGTTCTTTGAATTGACGTCCGTCCTCCGGGCTTCTCAAGAAAGCTGTCATCTTTTTACTTTTTATGTCTACATATCAAGTATATCACACTCTTCTTGATTTGCACGATATTTGCTTGAGTATTGTTGTTTCTAATTTTAAAATCCTGTTTTTTCTTTGATTTGGCGAAAATTTTCTCCTTCCCAAAATTTCAGTTCATTGCACCGAAAAAAAAATTCAAAAATTGTACTCGATTCCTTATGCTAAAAATTACATTGTTCTATTTAAAAAATCATGGTATTCTTGCTTTGTCTTCGCTAAAAATTGCACATCTAAAAATTGCACATGTGCAATTACATCATATATTTGCACATGTGCAGAGAAAATTTGTGAACAGTTTCAAAAATTGTACTCGGTTCCTTCGCTAAAAATTACATTGTTCTATTAAAAAAATATCATGGTATTCTTGCTATCTTTGCTAAAAATTGCACATCTAAAAATTGCACATGTGCAATTACATCATATATTTGCGCATGTGCGAGAGAAAATTTGTGAGCAGTCTAAGAGAAGAAAATTGAATCTTTCTATCATTACTCAAATCAAGTACATTTACAAGCCTAAAAGAAAAAAAAATTGAAGCTTTCTACCAAAAATCTAGTACTGAAACTTTCTACCATTGCTCAAACTCGGTGAGTGGCGGGACACAAATGGCCACCGTCGAGGGTGGCGCCAAGGAGCGGCCACCAGAGGGCACAGACGCATATGGTTCGGTGGTGGTGCGGTGGTATTGCGGTGATGAATCCGGTGAGGGAAATGAAATCTTGATTAAGAACAAAAAATCTAGAATCAAATACACTACTCTAATTGATTTTCTCATGCGAGATCTATAAATCCTCCGAAGGTGGAAGCTCTCCTAGAGGCCGATCTACGACAGTGGCGGCGCGCAGATCTCGGCAGATTCGGCGATGGGGAGCGGCCTCTCTCCGCCGCACCCTCTCCGACGAGTGTCGTTGTGGGTGTGATAGTCATCGCTGCCCTGGGCCGTCGCCCGAGTGAGGGAGTTTAGAGAGACGGTGTCGCCTTAACGTCTTCGTCTTCGTCGGGTATCGCAAAACCCATCTTCAGATTCACCGCCATTGTAGAGAAAACAATGGGGAAAATGGAAATGTAATGGTGGTTGTATGATGCATCTGAGATGGGTTTTAATAAATGGGAGAGAAAGTGAAGGTAGAACCGACATGTAACTTCTGGAAGAAAGGATTATTACTTACAGTTGCAGATTTGGTTGTGGTTGGAGAATCAATTTCTATGGAAGCAATGTAGTGGCTTCTGAAAGGCAGAGCATAGATATGAGAAAAATTGATATGACAGAACATGTGAAGAGAGAGATAGAGTTAGGCTAGCTATTAGAGGGTAAAATTGGTATTAAAAAAATTGACTTGTAGTGAAGAGTATTTTAACTTTAGAATTGTATTAGATAGTAATAAAAGTTGAAAAATGATATCTACGAGTAATAATTTCTTATTTTTATATATATAATTTCATGTTTTTATTGCTAAATTTTGGCTAATTACACTTCATGTGGAGAAATGTCATATTTTATTTATTTTGTAGGAAAATTGAGCTTTTTGGAAGCAAAATATATACCTAATTTTTAATTTTTAGTGAAGCCAAAAGAAGAAAGAAATTGAGAACGAGGGTGAAACGAGTAAAATTTGAAGAGTTAACAATTGGATTCATTATTAATTAAAAACTAGTAGAATGGAGGCCCAATTAGCAGCCCATTTTTGCCCACGGGAAGGCCCATTTACTTGGGCCAATTAATTAAGTAAATAGGGCAGCCATTTTAATGACTTTGCCGCGAGGAAGCATTACAACCACGTGGACCCCACCAAATTGCCGGTCCGGTACTTTCATGTTATGTTAATTAGATTTGCGCCATGTGTACATACATAAAAATTTACAAATAAGAGAATAGTATCCTAATATAATCGTATGTACACGTGACACAAATCTAATTAATGTAACGAGAGATGTAACACAATTATGTAACAGGAGATCTGTGTACTAAATTGCCATTTCATGATTCCACGATTAATTACTCCCTCCGCTCCAAATCCCAACTTTAATTTTTCAAAAGGAAATTGTTGTTAACCGAAATATTTGATGAGTGATTGATGTGGCTTTTGATCGGTTAAAACAATATTGATTGGGACATTTACTATGACAAATGCCCAAGAACAATCAATGCAAATGATGAGCAATGAATGTGATAATAAATGCAGAAAAGCAAGTAAGAACACGGGAGTGTTAGTCCCAGGCTAAGGGTGGATGTTTTTCCTCCTTTTATTATGTCTTATAGGTCTTATTTATACATGGTATTGGTTGCCTTTTGGGCGAGACCAAAGGTACAACAGTGGTACAAATTATTATAAATGTTGTACTATCCCCAATTAATTGGGGTGTACTCGCCCGCATCAGGCGGGCGGCTAGCCATTCACGTCTGTCAGTGTCCTCCGCGGTGAATCTTCCGATGGTTGGTGGAATTTCCTTCCTTTGCAGGATAGGTTGACATTGAATGGAGGCCGCCACTCTGTACTTGGTACCACTTTGGGAGTAGCTTGGTTGGCAAGCCTCGACTTTGCCGAGCTTGGTTGATGGTGACCTCGCCGAGCTTGGCGCGAACTCGTTCACTCTTCGGATGGTCGTGTTCGCCAGGCGGGCGCGAGCGGGTTCCTTGGCGGAGTCGAGCCGGGGTCCGACCACGCAGCCGGAGCTCGCTTGTCATGCCCCGGTGAGCCGAGATCTGCCGCCGCCGAGCTTCTCGGGCATGGCCGAACTTGCTCGCCATGCCCCGGGTGGCCCTCGAAGGGCCGAGCTTCGTTGGGCACAGTCGAGCAAGTTTGGGCCGGCCCGATGTGAGGCGGACCTTATGGCGAATAATCCGTCATACAACGAAATGATATAAGTATTAATAAAATAATTATTTATTAATATTAAAAGGTATATAGTGAAGGATAAATGAGTATTTTTAATTTTATTAAAAGGAGTTATTTTAAAGTCAACTTTATTGAAAGAGTTAATTGAGGGGCATTAATGTGTAAATAAGAGATGCTTGTAAGGATTTAGGGACTGACTTGGTTGAGGGTATTAGAATTAGGTAATGAGAATGAGTAGTGATTCATTCCCATTGATGAATTTTGGAAAGAAAGTTGAGCACGAAAAAAATTGAGCGAGAAAAAAATTGAGCAGAGGAAAAATGAATGATTGTTAAATGATTGATTATAAGAGGGAGATTATGTAATCAAAATAAATTAGTGATTATTAAATTTTTAAATCAATTCCAAATTGTAAATATTTTATGGGGTTACTTCTAATAGGCCAACCAAGCGAGCCCTTAATTTAAGAGGGTAGTGTTCTTTTTGTCATTTTGGGTATGCAAAAAAATAAGACGTTCATTTTTTGATTTTGAGCAATAAAAAATGAGACGGAAGGACCATATAATGAACCTCACAACATAGAAGTTTGTAAGAGTTTAATTTAAGAAGGTAGTCTTTTTTTTTTTTTTTTTGGGTATGACGAAAAAATAAGATATCCATTTTTTTTTAGCAATAAAAATTAGATGAAGGGAATACCGATTAATGAGGTTCATTAACTTGGGATCACCTTCTTCCATTCCCTAAACAAGACTAAGCTTTCTTTTTTACTTCTTTTTATTTATTTATTTATTTATTTTTGTTATTTAATTTTGTAATAATTTGATTATGTAGGATTTCTCTTATAATCATTTTGGTTCTAGGGATTGTGCAACCTAAATTGATATCTATGAGTTAATTCTTCTTTTATTTGATATTTTTTGGTGATTATTGTTTATGTGTTCAAATTATTATTTATTATAAGCATGTTTTTATTGGTCATGATTATGTGCTTTATTTATTATTGATTGAGCTTTATTGAGAAATTTGATCCAACAATTTACCTTGAACACATCCTCTATATACTAATAAGGAGTTTAATTTTGCTTAGTTGTCATATTTTCCTTCATTTTGATTATGTGTCTTATTTTTATTAAATTTATATTGATATGTTAAAATAGATTGTATAATGTGGCATCATAATACTTGGGTAATGTGATTATGTGATGGTGTGTCAATAAATAAATTTTTTTAATTAAGAAATAAATTATGGAAAAAATTATTAATATGGAAAGATTTGACTAATTTAATAAATCCCTTAAAATAAGTGTATTATCTCAAACTATTTTTTTATAAAAAATTGATATTATCTAATTTTAATATTATATATAATTTTAAATTAATGTGATTAATTTTACTTTATATAAAATAATTTTAAATTAATGTGATTAATTTTACTTTATATAATATAATTTTAAATATGTGATTTCTCTTAAATCATAATATTGAGTGTAGTGATTAATTTTATCTTATATTATATAATTTTAAATAATATATAGGAGTATAAATTTATACCCTTATAAAACTAAAGTTTAGAAAGGCGATGTGGCAAAACCACATTCTTCTATTTCAAAATCTCTCTCCTCTCATTCATTTAAATTTTAAAATTTGATCTCAATCATCTATTTTATAATTTTTAATCTCAACCATTCATCCATTTACATATTAGTCTATAAATAATTGATATCTCTCATTTACTTTTCATCACAAACCCTAATTTCTTTATTTTCTCTTTATTAGTTTTTTTCTATGTAGATTTCTTTTCTCTTTATTAATTTTTTTTTATAAACTAATATGTAAATGGATGAATGGTGATTAAAAATTATAAAATAGATGTGGGTTTTGAAAGTTTGAAATTTTGAAAATGTCACCCAACTAATTTTGAGATATTTGGGGCTCAACATTTAGTTAAAATGCGGTAAAATAATAGTCTATATGTTTCCTCTTAAAAATATCTCATACCGTATGTTGTGGAGCGCACTACGGGCTCCGGCCCAAGAAGAATCAAGTAGGCCCAAGAGCAGGCCCAAACATCTTGGGCTCCACCCCTGTGGCCTCTCGGGCGACAACCAACCAGTGGCCATCCCCACCGAGCAGAGCGCAGACCAAACAAAGCTGGTCGGGACGCGAGAAGTGGACGGACCTTTTCTCCAAGGCTGGGACCGACCAGCAGACATCTAGACTCCAAAGAATGGCCACCGAAGGCCTCAACCGAGCAAGGAGTGGCCATTACGTGTCCTTTAGGTCGAAATCATCCCTACAATAGGAATAAATCTCCCAACAAAGTGAACGCATTAAATGCCGACATTCCTTGTAATAGTAATAATGTACTTTTGTTATCGGGCCGGCCCACCGAAAGCGGCCGTTACGTTGTACGGCAGAATGGGCCATCAACATCTTTTGTACTAAGCCGTACACCCGCATTTAATAAGAATCCATGCATTATATGCATGGCCCCCAATTTCCGGATTCTATGGCAACATTTGAGCCCTATAAATAAAGCCTTAATGGCACAATAAAAGGATTCCACGAAATCCACACTTTACCCGGGCCTAAACCACCCAAAGAACTACCGTCTTCTCTATTGCTCACTGCGTTTTTTGCATTTAAAGATCTCACCCCAATCATTTACATTTATTATCCGCATTCATCATCCGTTGATCATTAATGGCGACATTTATTCTCTCATTATTGTTTTAATCGGTATTCTTATAAGCCACATCATCAACTTAGATATTCTGGTTACAACAATTGGCGCTAGAAGGAGGGTTCGAACCTCCGTTATCAATCGAGGAAGCAAACCGGGTTTTTTCGCAAAACCCACTGTTCATCCCCACTCATAAACCCTAAAATCACGTCCGAGCCATGACGAATTCTCCATTCACCAACCGGGCGGAGGGAGCTCCCACCGGAATGATCCACGCGACGGCGCACATGTTCCGGCCCGCAGTCTAGGGAGATACGACTCCCGTTAGGGTTGGAGGTTGCATTGCCCCCATCCCTCTCCAAGAGTACCAGATGACGGAGCAGATACGGACCGCTATCGACGGCTCCAAGCCCGGGGCCAGAACTTGAAGTAGCTAACCCAAGGCCATCGGCGGCCCGCAAGAAGGCCAAAAAGGAAAGAGCAAGGCGGTGGACCGGCCACCGGTAGGTCCCCCAAGGGTCAGAACCGTCTTTGAGCGGCTCGGTTCCTCCCGCTAACTCGATTTTGAGTCGGACTCCGAATCTGTCACCAAGGTGCCCACCAAGGCTCAATCCGAAAGGCGCGCCCCGGCCTCCTAGCGCCCGGTCGTTCAAGGGGGGAGGAGGGCGTCGGTTATGGATCGGGCTGGGTCGGCCCGATTTCGGTCCACGACCGACTCGGTCCACTTCCTCCCGCCCACTCGAGCGGCGAAGGACCCGCGCGACTCCTGCTTGCCGCTATGCGAGAGAAAGATTGATGAAATGGCTGAACAAATCGGCACCGGCGGCACTCTTCGAAAAGACTCTTGGGAATGAACCACTTTGTCGGTGGAGATCGAAGAAGCTCCAGTTCAACCTAAGATCCTCCTCAAACTCCGGTGTACGAGGGAAAACCGACCCCGAGACCCACTTGAGCAAATATAAAATATACATGGTCGGCCGTGGGGCTTCGGATGCTACCAAATGCGGGCAGGTTTCCACTCACCCCGGGCGAGCTCGCCCACAAATGGTATGTCTCACTCCCCGCTCGTTCAATTCACAACTTCGACGAGCTCGGCGAGAAGTTCACCTCTTACTTCGCCTCCAAGATCCCCGAGCTAAAAACTATCAAAGGTTAATGGGGATTCATCAAACCCGAACAGAATCGAGATGAAGCCTACCTCGACAGTGCTAGATGAGATACTTCTCACCGGGAACCGGTTGGCGACGAGCTACGGCTCCATGCTTTGCCATAAGAGGACTTCGCCGGACTCTCACATGTTCGGACACATGACTAAGAAATACCCGGCCACCTACGCTGAGTTCCGCCATTGAGCCGGTGATCTTATTACTCGCCAAAAGCCGATCTCCCAACGCTTGGGCAAGGTGGAGACGGAAGGGGCAGCCGAGAAGGTCGAAAAGGCTCCCGACCAAGAAAGGCCAGGGCCACCACAAGAAGGGTGGACATAAGAGGGATTTTGGAACCTTCAAAAGGTTTGACGAAAATTCCCCAAAACCGAGGTATTCCCAATCATAAACGTGCTCGGTTACTCACCCGCTCAGTCTTTCACTCCATCCAAGCATTCGGGCACCGCTAAAGCCCAAGGCGATCAAGCTTGACCCCACTAGACCGATCTCGGGCAAATTTTGTGCGTACCACGAGTCTCCGGGACACAACACCCCAATGCCCCGATCTCCTCCGCCAACTATGGAAATCGTATAAAGAGAGACAGCTAGATGCTTTCGTTAAAAGCCACCGCCAGCCGACACCGAGGAGCGGGCTCTGTCGTCAAAGAGCCAACTCCCGACCAGTGGTGACAGCTGTTGAACAGTCCGCCGGTGACTCGGGGACGACGAGCTCCCGCCCATCCACGCAGGAGGCCGAATCAACATGCTCCAACAGGGGAGTCTTGGCGGGTGGTAGAAGTTTTCAGCCAATCCAACCGGAAAAGGAAGGCCGAACTTAGGGCCATTGATAACATCGGTCCTAGTCGGCCTTCCCGCCGTAACCGACCATCCACGAAGTCAACCGTGCTCGGCTTCTCCAACGCCGACCGAGAAGGCATACTTTGTCCGAAAAACAATGCGCTGGTTATCTCCTCCACTATCCTCGGAATGACGGTCGGCAGGGATTCTCGTCGACAATGGGAGTTTCTGCAACCTAATCTTCAAATCACCTCTGGACCGGATGGAAAGCGACCAAGTACATCAAGCCTTACGACCTGCAATCGCGGGTTCGGCGACATGATCGTGAATGCATACGGAAAGATCAAGCCGACGGTGGAGCTCGTTGACCATAAGGACGAGAAGGCTAGGATAACTAGACCAGTGGATTTTGTAATCGTTGACCACCGAACATGTATAACGGCTTCTTTGGTCGACCTTTCTTTGAAACTTTTGAGGCGATCGCCTCCTCTTTCTTTATTGTATCAAATTCCCCATCCCAGAGGAATGTGGGAACTGTAAAAGGCGACCAAAAATGGCAAGGAAGTGTTTGAATTACGAGTCCAAATTTACTTTCCGCACTTTTAGATTCAAATTGTAATCTTGTCCAAGGAACAAGTGCCTCCAAGGCCGACTGAGCCCTAGTCGATGGAAATCGATCAAGTTAACAACCCAAGTTGCAGGACTTGGAACCTCGTATAGGTTTCGAGCCGCCAAGGCCGGATATCGACCCAAGGGGTAGTCCAAAGGACCCCGAGGGGCAAAAGCTGAAAAGGACCGCACCGGTCGAGGAGCTTGAGTACATCCCGGTCGACTGAACCGACCAGGACTTAGAGGTGGCCATTGGCTAAAAAATCCCAACGGAAATGCGAGAAGAGATAATCGGCTTCCCGAGGAACAGCGTGGATGTTTTTGCCTGGTCACACCAGGACATGGTTGGTATCGACCCTAAGCACGCCCGCCATCGCGAAGATCGATCCCAAGAAGAAGCCGATTTCGCAAAAAAGGAAGTTCGGACACGAGAAGTACGTGGCCTTGGCGGAGGAAGTAAAGAAGCTTCTCGACAACAAACTAATAGAGCAGAGTCAAGAACGAGCCACAATGGGTCGCCAACACCGTGCTCGTGAAAAGTCGAATGGCTCTCGGAGGTTGTGCATCGATTTCACAGAGACCTCAATGCGGCATGTCCCAAGGACCATTTCCGATGCCGCATATTGATCACCGTCGACAACACCGCGGGGCACGAAATGATGTCATTCATGGACGCGTTCTCGAGGATACCATCAAATACCGATGTCGGTTGAAGACATCAAGCACACATCCTTTCTCACGTAAAAGAACGTCTACTCTTGGTTAAGAATGCCCTTCGGCCTGAAAAACGCTGGGGCAACTTATCGAGATTAGTCAACAAAATGTTCGCGAGCAGATCAAAGAAAACAATGGAGGTCTACATCGATGATATAGTGGTTAAGAGCCTAAGGAAGGAAGATCACTTACGAGACCTTAGCGAGGCGTTCTCAATCCTTAGGGAGTATAATATGAAACTCAACCCGAAGAAGTGCGGCTTTGGAGTCGGGTCGGAAAGTTTCTTGGCCACATAGTGAGTCGGCGGGAATCGAAGCAAACCCCACATGATAAAGGCCATCCTCGACATGGATGAACCTAAAACGTCAAGCAAGTGCAAGACTGACAGTTGTTTGGCGGCCCTCAACAGTTCATACCCCGCCTCGGGGATAAGAGCAAACCTTTCTTCGCCACCATTAAGAAAGGGAAGTTCTCCGGGGAAGGGAGAACAGAGAGGCCTTCCGTAAAGTCAAGGAATACCCGGCTAGCCCCTAAATTCTCTCCAAACCAAGACCGGCGAAAACTCTTTCTATACCTAGCAGCCTCGGATTCAGGGCGCCATCCTAGTACGGGCCGAGGGGCAGCAACACCTCCCGATATATTTTGTCACCAGTACTACACGACGCCGAGCTTAGATATACTCCCGGAGAAGCCGGCGTATGCTCTAGTAATGAGTGTGAGAAAGCTAAGGGCTTACTTCTTCGACCATCAGTCGAAGTCCTCATGACCCTCCCACTCGTGCAAGTGCTCCATTGACCGGATACGAGTGACCGACTCCTCAAATGGTCCCTTGAGATAGCCCAATACGGAATATCTTACTCCCGCGAACGGCAATCAAGGGGCAGGCTGGAGGACTTCTTGGTCGAGCCGACATTCCCCGGATCCGACCAAGGTAAACTTCCCTCCTTGGAGACTTTACGTCGATGGATCCTCCACATCCTCCTATTCGGGGCCGGGATAGTCCTAATTGGCCCCGAAGGTCAGTGCTTCACAAATGCCGTTCGATTCGACTTCCCGCCATAAATAATGAGGCTGAGTATGAGGCCCTAGGCGGGGTCTTGAACTCGCCGAAGCCATTGGAGTCCGCCGGCCGCACATCTTCATGGACTCGCTGCTCGTAGTAAATCAAGTTAAAGGGGAATTCGAGGTTAGGGGAGAACAGATGGTAAAATATCTAGAACTAGTAGCGGCGATGTGTGGGAAACTCCAACAGGTGCTCATCGAGCAAATCTCTAGAGAGCAGAATTCCCGGGCGGATGCACTCTCCAAACTAGCCACCTCCGAAGGAGCCGCCGACATGACAAATATCGTTCTTACTAGGCAGCTCCGTTCGGCGATTAGTGGCCAACCAATTAACACCGTCGAGGAGGAAGGAGAAAATTGGATGACCCCGATTGTGGCTTACCTCAAGAACGGAACTTTACCAGAGAACAGGGTCCTTGCCCGGACGGCCTTAAGCTCGGAGCGGCGAGATATACCCCGATTGATAACTCACTCTATAAGCGAAGTTTCTTTCTCCCTCTCGCTCAAGTGTGTCACACCCGGCAAGGTCAAGTAATCTTGGCCGATATCCACGATGGAGTTTGTGGGAACCATCTTTGGGGGCCAAGCGCTTGCCCACAAAGTAATGAGGCAAGGCTACTATTGGCTCACCCTCGGGAAGGACGCCATTGCATATGCGAAGGCCTCGCTACAGTGTCGGTGATGGCATCGAACATCAGTGAGCCCCGAACAGTGAAGTCCATCTACAGACCCTTAGCCGTTCGCCCAATGGGGCATTGACTGATAAGCCCTCTCCCTACGGCCCCGGAGGTCTGTAAATACGCCGTGGTCGCCGTCGACTACTTCACAAAGTGGTGAGGCCGAACCCTTGAATAAGATCGACCAGCGGCAGATCATCAAATTCATATGGAAGAACATTGTTTGTCGTTTGGCCTCCCTCGTGCCATTGCTTCGGACAACGGAAACAATTCGACGGGCTAGAAATCATGGAATTCTGCGAGAGATGGAAAATCAAAAGGTTGTTCTCCACTCCATATCACCCGCATCCAATGGTCAAGTGGAGACGGTCAACAAATTTTGAAGCACATCAGAAGACCAAGCTTGAAGACAAGAAGGGCAACCGGGCGAGCTGTCTCCCCGACGTCCTGCGGGCTTACAGTGACTACCACGAGAAACTCAACGGGGAGACCCCTTTCGCTCTAGCATTCGGCACCGAGGCGGTCATACCATCGGAGGTCGCCATCCCGACACTTAGAACTTCCACACCGGTCACCGACGCAATGACGAAGCCCGAAAAATGGACCTCGACATGCTCGAGGAATGGAGGCTGACCTCAATACATAGGAACGCGGCGTATAAGCAGCGATCCGAAAAATATTACAACTCCAAGGTCAAGGTCCGCCAATTCCTGTGTCGGCGAGCTAGTCTCAAGAAGGTCCTCGACCCGGCCAAGGGGTTTTCGGCCCCAAATGGGAAGGCCCGTTCAAGATATCCAAATGGCTATCTGGTGGGGCCTACGAGTTAGAGCACTCGATGGCACACCGCACCAATACCCGTGGAATGCATGTCACCTCGAAAGTACTACCAATAGCTGGTCGGGTAGGTCATTTTCTTTGCTTTATTCAAATTTTGTAAACACCCTTTAAATGTAATAGTTGTAGAATGGATAAATGAAATCAATTTACTTTCTCAATCTTTAAAATTTACAAATACTTCCGACCAACCCGACCACGGCTCACGAGTGGACACCGACTCCATAAGTCTTGTGAACGAGCGATAACCTATCACAAGCAAGGGGCACACCACCCCCAAATCCTCGCGACGAACTCCGACAACGGCCGGGATCAACGGGCAACATTGCCCGCGAGGTATCCCGATTCCTATGAGTCTCGAGCGTTCGAGCCCTAACACATGACCGGCTCATGTAGGGTAAGACCCGCAGGCGTGCATATTGGGGGTCGTAGAAAGCGACCAACCAATCTCGTAGGGATAAGGCTCGTGAGCAAACGCAAGCTCGGCTAGCTCCATGAAACCTCTACACCGAGCAGATCTCTCGATCGAAAAAAATTTTCCATAAATTTTTTTCCTAACTCTAAAAGCCGAGCCTCGCCTTGGGGGCCGAGCAGATCCTCTCGATCGAAAAATTTTTTCCGCAAAATTTTTTCCTAACTCTAAAAGCCGAGCCTCACCTTGGGGGCAGAGCAGATCCTCCGATCGAAAATTTTTCCCGCAAAATCTTTTCTAACTTTAAAAGCCAAGTCTCGCCTTGGGGGCTGAACAAGGAACAATCCCTAACTAATTATACATTTTTTTAACTCAATATGCTTGCTTTTGTTTATTTAATGAACATGTGAATGACAATTCAAAAAGAACACATACAATAAGGGAAGATTTTATTTACAAACAAAAGATGGCCGACGCTAAGTACAATAGTCCTACCGGGCATACAAAAATCAACTAAAAACAAAGCACCTCGGAACTAGGCTCCACCAACAGCTCCATCCCCCAAAACCACTGTCCCTACCGGGCCCGACCGTCGGCTCCACCGCCGCACCGGCACCACCGCCCGACCTGCTCGCCTCCGGATGCACCTCCTCCGCCGGCCGCTCCATCTCCCAGCGGTCTCCCCATTCCCTCGCCTGGTCTTCGGTGGATGCCTCGGAAGAGGCCTCTCCGGGAAGAAGCGGCCCCGGCGAGGGTACCAAGAGAGGTCAACACCCAACTCCACCAGATCCTTTATCAGAGACATAGAAATCGGGGTGAAGCGGAGTGCTGCTCGACGTAAGCCTTAAACGGCTCTCGAGGTGGGTGGATGGCACATTCTCCCTCCGACTCGCGCGAATAGCCTCGGCGAATGCCATGTAATAGGCAAACTCCGACACAAAGAATGACATCTTCATAGGGGTTAAACTCAAGTTCCCCCTCTCCGCCTCGGCGGTCCCTTCCTCCAGAGCGGCAATCCGGCGGCGAGCCTCCACCGTATCCCGGACAGTCTCCTCGGAGGCCCAAAGTTGGCGTTCGAGGCTGTAATCCGATCATCGGCCCGACGAACTTGATTTCGGGCCTTCTCGGCAAAAGTCTCAGACGTCCAGGAGGCTAGCCTTCAGCCTCTCCGGCTCCCGGGCGGTGACCTCACTGCGCCTCGGTGCGCCTCTCTCTCCTGTCCTCGAGTAGGGGCGAAAGCAGCAAGTTCTTTGTCGCGGGCGGCTTCGACTTCCTGGTCGCGGAGGGCCCCTTCCAACTCTACCACCCGAGCAGCCAGGGGACTCCATCTCCCGGCCTTTTCTCCAGAGCCTCGGCCCGACAAAGGGCCCCGGTCGCCCGGCCCTCGAGACTCCTCCGTGGCTTTCTGGCCGCTGCCGACTTGGGCCCGATCAGCCAGCTGCCCGACGGACCTCTTCCTCCCGCTCAAGGCCGGCCTTTTCGGCCATTACAAGGGCCGGGGCCGCCAACATCTGGACGGCCACGATGCTGCTCGCTCTCGGGAAGGTGGCCACAACTTCCAAATCCGGTTCCAAGCGGCGGGAACATCCCGAACGACCAATCGAAGGTGGGCGGGAGAGCAGAGATGTCCCGGCCGTATGAGAAGAAAGGAAATTCAGCAAAATGTCTGGCCGGAAGACGTCCTCGGTAAACATCCTGAAATCAAAAATTAGTTATACCGGTACTAAGGTCGAGAAGAGAAGAAAGACGAGGAACACTTACTCCTCAAATCGACGCTGGTCGCGCCCATACAGTTCGATCGGAGGCATCCCTCTCGGAATCGGGCAATGGAAGGCCCTCGATGGCGGCGGTTGGGGCGGCGAGTGCAAGCGGTTGAAACCCCCTCGGGGCGGGCGATGGCGTCCCCTCCCGGCGAGAAATGGCCGGCGCAGCCTCGCCAGTGGGGGCCTCGCTCATCTTCCTCGGAAAGCTCAATCGCTTGGGCTTGGGTCGATCCACTGGAGCTCCGTGAGGTTCCGGCTCCCATTTCTCCCATGGTCGGTGTTGCCGCGGCGTCTGCTCCCTCGGTTGGGGCAGCCGGAAGCTCGGTGGCTACGGGGGATAGAGCTGATCTCGGGGCACTGGTGCCCAGGGGACGGAGAGGTAGCCACGGTGGAGGTCGGGGCGGGTTCCCGGATAACTACCCCGGTAGGGCGCGCGCTCGCCTTCCGCCTCGCCTTGCCACGACTCCTCCCCGAGGAGCGCCAAAGACGCTCGACATTTGATCCATCGGCTCGGCGGGGCACGAGGAGAATATGGGGAAGTCGGGTTACGTAATGAAAAGAAAATTAAACCCACGACTCAAGACAAGAATGAACGAGTGGAGCAATACCTCATCGGCCGAGATGCCGCGGAAAATCGAAAAGCCGAGCGCAACGACGAGCCCCGAAGTTCTCGAGGGCATTGCACCGACGGTCCGAGGCCGAACGAGCCGAAGCTTCTCTAAGACTAGGCCGAAATCAAAATTTAGCTCCCCTCCTTCGGGAACGGATAATCTGCAAAACAGAAAAATAAATTAGATCGGTCCCTCGCAACTTATAAACTAGGGGCAAACTCACCTTTCTTCTTCTCTCGGAAGGAAGTAGGGACCGAGATCTCTTGAGGAGGAGAGCCAATCGCCGACCTCCAAGCCCCGAGACCCGTATACCTCGTTTTCCAGTCCTTTAGACTGGAAGTTATGCTCTCTATCACGACTTTCTTTCGACTCTTAACATAGTAGAGCCCACGGTGGCCGCCCTAGGGGTTTTGTTGAGGCTCACCAAATGAGTGACTTCCCGGGATGGGGTGCCGGTAAAGCCTTAGGCATCCCGTGATGGTCATCGAGCACAGAACACGGAGCCAACCGTTGGGATGGATCGGAGAGTGAGCCACCTCCCGAGAAATTGAGCGGTGAGAAACATTAATGGGCAGAGGAAAGTGAAGCCCCGCACTCATCATGTCAACATTGACGGCCACCATTCCCGCGAGAGGCTGGTCTACCCTCTCGGTGGGGTCGGGAGCATAGAGATGCACATCGATCGGAATCCTCAATCTACCCTAAGCCTATCGAGTTCGGCTGGGACATCGAGCTCATCCACTCCTCTGAGTTCACGGCCCGGGCGAGGGGGCAACTCGGATCAATCTCCGCGGCCGGTCGGAGGGATTGTAAGGGTGGGCCCGTAAGTACTCTCGAAAGTTAAAATCAATTTGGGGCCCGGCAAGTCTATCCATAAACTCTACCCACGGTTGGTGTCCGGCCTCGATCTCGTGATTCCTCTCCTCGACCAAACGTCGGCAATCTCCTCGCTCGTCTCCTCCTCCGGGCTCTATCCCCTCACCAGGAGAACCCTCTCCTCTTCCTCACCGATCCTTGTTCTCTTCCTCTACGCGTTCGAGGCCCATCTCAACCCCTAGGTCGATAAGCCCTCGAGCGGAGTTTCCCATCCCTTCGCGGGAAACTACGCCGGCGAAGCAGCCGCCGACGCCTCTCCGGCTTCCGCCTCGCCACCACTGGCGGAAAACACGCCCTAGGCCATCATCGCCGGTGGGCCCGACACGTCGAGATGACTCGCCCTTTCGACTTTCCCGATAATTCTCCCCAGTTCCTCACGACCTTAAGCTCCACCGTGAGACCGCACCATTTCGACAATAACCGCAGTAAACGAAGAAAAAGAGAGAGCACTTTCAAAAGATACTTACCGACGGATGATAGATGGAAAGGCAGAGGCAAATCTCGGGAAAAGCTCTTGATCGTTTGGGAACGCTCAAAACGACGGAGTAATCTCGAATGCAAAAGTCGAAAAGTCCTGAATAAGGGAACGAAATCGCTATTTATGAAAGGCGGGAGGGACTCGTGTGAAATTAACTTTTCAAAATTAGGGGCCAAAGAGAAATTTCGGTACATCGTTGTGACTGTTTGACGGATCCGTGTCGATCGCGCGTGCGGCGCAAGCGCCATCATGACCTATGCTCATGACACGACCACATTTACACAACCAACATAATATGAACTTAAACATTAAAACAACCAAGAAAACTGCTCCATTTTTTTTTCTAACGACATAACATTATCACGTATTCAAAACATAACTTGTTCACATTCACACCGGTACATGCTTGTTTATCTTGTACATATCCAAAGCAGACATAAAAATACAATAGCGAAGCAAAATAAGCCACGGTCCTACCCAATGTGTCGTCATCTATGTACACGGCTACTCAAAACCTCCTGCAAGAGCGCCACGGCTTGTCTAGTAACCTCATCGGTAATCATCGGGATTACCTACAATGCATAAAGCTGGGTGAGATATAAATCTCGATAGCGCGAAATTATGCATGATGTGGTGTTTAGTTCGAAAACCTCCCAATGCACAATGCACTCTCTTTAAAGTCATCAATTTATTTATGAAACACTCGTTAGGGCCCCCGACTCACTACTATGCACGGCACGAGCATTAAGCTCAATTCATTTATATTTAAGTGGCCACTATATGTATGACCTCGACGTGAGGCTCATCCTCTTGTGGCCATCGAAGGTCCCCCCATCGCGCCCCTCATGACCACCAAGAAGTTATCCCTCCACGTCGACTCCACACCGGTGAGGATCCTACCCTCTAACGGCCTAGCGAGGTCCATCACCAAACCTGACCCCTGTCCGTTCGAAGTCCCCTGCGAAAAATTTGCACATGATAACATATGAGACGGTGGCCTACTCTAGGTAGCATACGCCGAGATCTCGCTCGGTCGCCTTAACTCCTAGGTCGCCCGCCGCCTCGGTGCATAATGTGGCCAAACACACCATTTGATAAAACATTTTCATGTTAATGCATGATATGCATGATGCAATGTAGCATATACACACGGTAAAACCACATGCTCAAAACACCCTTTTCACTTCGCAATATCATGGAATTCACAAATTCCTTTCACGATAATCTCTCGAACTCACAGGGTTCAATTTACAACAATAACCGAACTCACGAGGTTCAATTCACAACAATAATCGAACTCACAGGTTCAATTCACAACAATAAGCGAACTCACGAGTTCAATTCACAATACTCACCGAACTCACGGGTTCATTCCACCTCGAGATATGGAGCTCACAGACTCCTTTCACAATAATAATTAAATACCAATCAAATATCACAATTAACATAATATTCACATATCACCAATTAAGCATAAATACTTCACAAAATATTATATTTATGCATTGTAGGTGCAAATAAATTTCTACTTACCTCAAGTCCGCAAAAACGTCGATAAAATCAAACCCTTAAACCCTTGTTACAGCTTTCACTATCAAATAAGAACAATTATTAATAATTTGAGGATAGGGTTTTGTTCTACTCCTCACGAGCTTCAAAACGGTATAAAATTTGTCAATTGACGGAAGTCAAAACTTACCAAAACGCTTCACGATCTCGCACGACACGATCTTCTCTCTCTCTCTCTCCCTCCCTCCCTCCCTCCCTCCCTCCCTCCCTCCCTTCTTTCTTGCGTAAATGGGTAACTATGCCTGCCTATCAACTTGTTAGTTGATAAGGATTTCTCAAATCCACCGCCTTAATCTTAATTAGCTTCTCAGGTAAGTTTTGGTATTTTATTATTATTATTATTTTTTTCTTTTATCTAATCTATTCATTATACTATATATATATATATATATATATATATATATATATATATATATATATATAATATTCTAATAATACAATTTATATTATAACTAATATAATTAATACTACTAATAATTATATAATTTGTATTACTACTCAAACACCATGAAAATCTCAATCACTTATGAATTAATTTTCTCACCACTAAACATATAAAGACATATTTAATTAATTCGGTATTTAAAAGCACAATAAAATAATGCAAGATAAAATAATTAAAAATCACAAGTAGCACATAGTTAATTAAAATGTACTCAATGCGGGAAATATATATTGGCCAATGAGTAGTGAGTGTCTCGGGTATCACGGCTCACACGCGCGTAGGTTACCCCAAAGGCCTTTTCGTATTTACGATTAGACTCGTTGCTTCCCGGCACGCCACCCTACCCGACAGTCAGAAACTCCGGATCTGATCTACACACTCTAAACCCTATTGGCTCGACAATCCAGGTGGCTGCTCGGGTCTCGCCTCGGCCTCGGAAAAACCAGAAGCCAAGGCGAGGCGGTGTTGTGGAGCGCACTACGGGCTCCGGCCCAAGAAGAATCAAGTAGGCCCAAGAGCAAGCCCAAACATCTTGGGCTCCACCCCAGTGGTCTCTCGGGCGACAACCGGCCGGGGCCATCCTCACCGAGCAGAGCAACGCAGACAAAACAAAGCTGGTCGGGGATGCGAGAAGTGGAAGGACCTCTTTTCCCAATGGGACCGACCGTGAGACATCTAGACCCGGCGGCGGGCCACCGAAGGCCTCAACCGAGCAAGGAGTGGCCATTACGTGTCCTTTAGGTCAGAAATCATCCCTACAATAGGAATAAATCTCCCAACGGTGAACGCATTAAATGTTGACATTCCTTGTAATAGTAATAATGTACTTTTGTTATCGATCGGCCCCGAGCGGCCGTTACGTTATGCGGCGAGAATGGGCCATCAACATCTTTGTACTAAGCCGTACACCCGACATTTAATGAGAATCCATGCATTATATGCATGGCCCCCAATTCGAGGATTTTAGGGCAACATTTGAGCCCTATAAATAAGGCCTTAATGGCACAATAAAAAGATTCCACGAAATTCACACTTTGCACGGGCCTAAACCACCCAAAGCAACTACCGTCTTCTCTACTGCTCACTGCATTTTTGCATTTAAAGATCTCACCCCAATCATTTACATTTATTATCCGCATTCATCATCTCGTTGATCATTAATGGCGACATTTATTCTCTCATTATTGTTTTAATCGGTATTCTTATAAGCCACATCATCAATATAGATATTCTGGTTACAACACTGTATATATGTATTTTTATTTTAATTTTTTAAAAAAATAATAATAATTTAGACATTATATAACTATGGAGATTGAATTCACAGTGTGTTGCAAGTTCGGAGAATTTGGAGTATTTTAAATATTTAGGATGTCTATTAGGAGTATTCAAAAAACATATGAAACTTAAGATATATTTATTTTATAAATATCACAAATATTTATTTATATTTATTGTGATTATTTAATAAATATATATTTATATATATCCTTATGGTTTTAGTTTTTATGTAATTTTTATTTAAAATTATATTATTAATCATTCCAATATTTTCTCTTTCATCTAATTGACAATTTCCTACTCTTAATGATGCTAGGTGCATGTTATTTTCCATTTAAAGACAATTTATGTTGATCATACAAAACTAATCCAAATTAAATAATTATATAATTATATTATTTTTAAAATATTACTACATTTTAAATAATTAAATAATTTTTTAAATATTATTTTTTAAAAAATATAAAATTCTCTTCAACCTCGCGTATACGCTGGTTTTGTGCTAGTATTATATTATAATAAAATTTGATGTATTTGAAAAATAAAATTTTAAAATATACATAATAGAATAATCATTACATACTTTTACACGTATATTAGTTGAATATATTTATTTTATAATATAATTATATTATTTTACACTATAAATAAATTAATTTATGTATATATAGTGTATTATATTTAATTTAATTTGAAAATAACCCACGTAAATGCGGGGTACTAATCTAGTGACTCATTAATTATCACTTGAAAAAAGATTAATTAGTGGGAATATATTAAGGGTTTTAGGGGTTTATTGTATTGATTAAGCTAGTAGGGTAGAGATACATGCTAGTGTGATTTTTCTTTGAGTTGATTGAATTTAGTTTATCTTCTAACTCTTTCTTAGTGACTCACCTTACAAAATCATCACTAATACCATTTGAATTTAGTGTTCTACTATAGATGGACATTTAGGTGTAGCAACTCCCTAGAACCACTTTTCTTTTGTTTTTTTATTTTCATTAGCTTGTTGTTGATTTTAGTTGGACTAGTTGTTAATTGCTTTCTTAATTACAAATTTTAGATAGCATTTAGAATTAGTCTTAGTTTTTAGACTCGTTCTTTTAAATCAATCGTGTCTAGATAGAATCGAGATAACATAAATCACTTTCACACTAACCCTTCCTTGTGAGATCGACTCGTACTTATCGCACTAGGATAGACACCATACACTTGCGATTGATTATTATATAACGGTGGTCCGCTTTGACCTGGTCAAATTTGGGAAAAATCATGTAACAATACAACACATTTAACTCTAAACTGATTGGAAAACACTTTTAATGTCTAGATGACAAACCATCTAATCGGTTGAATTCATCTTCCGCTGATTATCATATCTACAAGATACACAATCTTCTCGATGGTCTTCGCTCTATAGACTTGAGTCTGCGATACTCCGCTGATATTCTCTTGATTTTCGGTTGGTACTGTTGTCACCTTTGTTGAGTTCCCCCTCAACATCCTAACTAGAGTGTGCATTATTCGGTTAAAATCGAAAAACCGAGCGAGAATCGAGCTGAGATTTAAATTTAGTTCGATTATGTTGGTATTCAATTTTAAAATTTGAAATTTGATATTCAATTTCAGTTTTATGGGAAATTTTTTGGTTATACCGAAAACTGAACCGAAATTTTATTATTTATAATATTTCAATTACAATTAAATATTTAAACTAAATAAAAAGAGATTACCGAAAATACCGACGTGATTCGAATCAATTTGACGAAGTTAAAAATTGGAAAGAGTTTAGGAAATTAGAGCTATACCTTGTAATTATAATTCAATTGAAATGAGTTCGACGATTTGTAATTTGTATGAACTGAAATGGGTTTTACGATATATAATTAGAGAAATGAGGAAGAAGTTGGTCGATCATCTGTAATTTGAAGGGAGATTTGTGTATTGGGTATTTCATTTGAAAAATTGGAATAACAAGAATGGTTTTTATTATCAAATGTACAAAAAGTACTCCCCGTCGAAAAACTTTTATATGTAGGAGGACAGGACCTTAAGAAAAAAGAGTAATGATTGAGGTTTTGAAGAATAATTTTGTAAACTTTTATTTATAAAGTAAAATTTTTTTATTGAGTTATGTGTATATGTGAATAAAAAATAATGATATTTGTGTAAATTAGTAAAAATTGTGAGGGTTAAGTTTATAAAGGGTTTTCCATTTTAAGGATGTGAAACTTATAATAGGACGAACGAAAAAAGAAAGTGTGAAAGCTTTTATGGGATAAAGAAAGTAATAAACAAAGAAATATTGAGCATATATTTAACATTTGCCATTGACATTTATTTGAATCCCACGAACCAAACAAGGAAATTGTTATTTACATGTGTTGAAATTGTTGTTACACCGATTAAGCCACCCAATAATTGAGTATTTGAATGCCTAATCGGTCTGTTTGTTAGCTTAGATTGATATATGTTGAATGCTAATGATTGATGATTAATATATGTGTATTGATGAACAATGATGAGGAATGTAAATGCGGAAAACAAGAAATGCAAGAGAGATTTCTTTGGGAGGGTTAGTCAGGCTTAAGGTTGGATATTTTTTTATCCCCGTTATTATGCCTTGTAGGTCTTATTTATACATGCCGATTGACCGTTTTTAAATTCCATGGAATCGGGTGCATTTAATGCAATGGTACAAAATTAAATGCGCCTATCAAGGTACCGCACGGAGGATCGGTCTTCTAACACTCTCGGGGCCTTCCACGTGGCCTAACCGCTGGGATCCCTCTTGGCGGCGAGATCTTTTCCTTTTTGGACGTGACATCCTCGACCGCGGTGCCCGCATTCTTTCCTTCTTTGGGGAAGATCTTGTCTCCGGCTGGTCGCTTCTCGGTCTTCGCCGGACTTTTCGTGGGGTAGCTTTCCTCGCGTAGTAGAGGCGAGCACCTTCTGAACCGGTACTATGCTCGCTTAAGGCCACTTGCTCGCGCCCTTGTGCGAGCACCATCCCTTGAATTATTTCTATGTCACAACAATTGCCCCCACTCGGTCCTGGCCGTGCTGGCCGGAGCGAGGTGTGACTCGATGCGAGCTTGCTCTTCTCGGACGCTCACTGTGGCGTCCCTTCAACCGCCCATGATGACATCGTGTGGCGGCTTTTACGGTAACCGATGCGCCCTTTTACCTTAAAGGTGCGAGTGGGCGTTATTTCCTAGGCGCGTGGGCCGCCACATTAATGGCGCGGGAGGTCCACGCGCGTTGCCCCGAGGCGGAAATAGCCTCTGGGGTCCCAATTTTGGGAAAATTCCCCTTGGGCCCCCGCTTTCTTATTTAGGAAAATTGCTAGGAGGCCCTCCCCCATATCTATAAATAGGGGAGTCTCGATCATTGCCACTTTACGCCCTTTGAGAATTTGAGAGACGACTTTCAAAAAATTTCCAAAACATCCCGATTCGACCGAGAGTTCCTTTGCTTTGGATTTACATTGGTCTTCATCGGCATTTTTAGGTAAAGCCCTTGTACTTCCCCCTTTCTTCCTTTTTCTTTGATTTCGGAATGGAGAGAGGGATTGCTAGTGGTAGTGGTAGTTACGGTGGCCCCGGTCCGGCGATCGATGGGGGCCTGGTCGGAGGTGGACTGGAGGGCCTCGGACGTGGTGTTTGGGTGGCCGGTTGCCCTATTTCCGTTTGGCCGGGCCGCCTCGAGGTGGAGAGGCGCCGGAGATCTCGCGGGAGCCCCGAGTCCGCCGGCTTGGGTGATCTTGGGGTTGACTTAAGTCTCCCGAGAGGGTTACATTAGCGGCGGCGGCCCCCGACGGCGAGGGAGAAACCGATTCCGACCTCGGTCCCGATTCTCCGCCCGAATCGGGCTCTTCGACTCAGGACGAGGTGGAGGGAGCCCTCGATGAGGCCGCTCGTGCTCGGAGGAAGAGGCCGCCGAGGAGAGGAGGTAGCGAGCGATGTAGCGGACCAAGCCCGCATATACGAAGAGTGGGTGCGCTTCATGGATCGGTTGGTGTCCCGTGCTCGACTTCGACTTCGCCGCTTACTCCGGCTACATGCCCATACGAGAGGGTGAAGCGAGAAGATAATATGGTTAGGCGGCGGAGCCCTCTCACCGGCCGTGCGACTCGGTCGCTTGGGAGAGCTTCGGTGACTTCCGCCGAGCTGCAACATTTCCGCGAGCGGTGGGAGATTCCCTCCTCGGTGCACCTTCATCGGCCACAGAGGTACGAGCGGCCCGATCAGCCTCCTCTCGGGATGGTCGCCGTGAACTTTGCCATGATGGAGGCCGGAGTTCGTTTCCCGTTCCCACCGTGCCTCTCCTACTACTTCACGGCACTGGGGGCGGCCCCCATCGATTGCACCCTAACGGGTGGCGGCGCTTGATGGCCTGCTGGTGCTCTTCGGCGAGCACCGTCTTTTCCGGATGCCGAGCTCGAAGGAGCTCCTATACATGTACCTCGCGGACGGAAAGGACGGCCTGTACTGGCAAGCCGAAGCAAGGGACCCTCGTCGCGGGGTTAGAACAAAGTTTACGAGTGGACGACCGGTGGTTCTCGGGGTAGCGGGAGCACGGAAGGCGGCCGGGCCTGCTCGTGGGACTACCCTCGCTTGTCCCACCGAGTTTGATCGGAAACGAGCGAGTAAGACATCCCTTTCTTCAAATGTCGAAGGCTCTTGATCTAATTTCTTTTCTGTCTTTGCAGGGACTTGAGTCTGCTCACCCCGACAGTGAATTGGGACTTCGAGCCGTGTGCTTGGATCGAATCATGAAGCTCCCGAGGGCGAAAGGCATTGGCAGAGGATCCTCGACCGTTGAGCGTCGCGAGCTCGCTTGATCAGCCGCCCGCACGAGGTGGACCTCGAACCCGGTAAGCTCGGCTCACATTTGTATCTTTGTTCGCTGCTCGCTATAAACCGACTATTAATCGATTTCTCACAGTTCCTGTGATCCCCTGTCTTCCAAGTTTGCCTCGCGAGATCATGGGGAAGCCTAAGTTGTCACAGCTGGGTCGGAGGAAAGAGCGCGCTGTGCGAAGAAGGATGTGCGGCCCCCGAGCGGCCAAACTTCACGCCTACTGGGCGTGAGGGTCCCCAAGAGCCATCACGGCGAAGGTCGCACCCGCGGCGTTGCCCGGCCTACTTCCCGTGGGTCTTCTCGTGCCCCTGGTCGCCCCCGGAGAGGGAGGGTCGGACTACCGGAGGAAGATGATGAAGTGAGGGAGGTCCCCCTGCAGAAGTTCGCAAGAAGCCACGGCACGATGTCGCCCCGAGAGCAGGGGACCTCCGCGGGGATGGTGCCCGCCGTAAAGGATCCCTCCGATCCCACTTTCTGGGTCATGATCCGGTATGGAGAGCCGGTAAGTTACGCTCCTCGCAGCCTTGTAGTGTTGTTTCTCAACTTCTTTTCGAACTTTCGCCCTTCGTGTAGGCTGCTCGTGATGGGGTTTCGAGGCCCCCATGATTCACAACTTTCTCGCCTCGCGGCGCTCTGCTACGGGCTCCCGACCCATATCGGCTTGGCGATGCGAACCTCGCCGCGAGTTGCCGGACGAGTGAAGGCTGCAATCAATTTCAACCGCGAGAGCGCGCTCATGGTGAGCCATATCCCGACCTCCCAAGCTCGATCGCGTCACGGTGGGCCCTTCGGTCCCGGATGAGGAGGTGAAGCACCCATCCGCCACCGGGAGGAAAGGGATACCATGGCCGGGCGGATAATGGTGGCCGGAGGGGCAGGTCAAAGAGCCGACCGCTGCTGGGATGAAGCTTTGGCGACTTCTCCGCCTAGCCTGGCCGGGCCAAGATGAGAGTGCGCTGCAGCCGAACGCGAGAAGGCGGGGGCCGCCGAGTCCTCCCGGCACGCCGCCGACCGGGCCCGTGCCCAACTATCGGAGCAGCCTCGCCGCCGCAAAAGGAGGCCGAGGAGGCGATTGCCAGCCGAGGCCGACGCGAGGAGGGCCGAGTCGGCGGAGGTCGAGCTCCGAGAGTATCGCACCGACCCCGCCAAGGACGCGGACGTCATGGGCGACGCGTTGCATACTTCCTTGCCTACGCCGACGCCATCCGCGACACGGAAGAAGGTGAAGATGGATTCCGCCCGGAGAGGTCGCTCAAGGCCTATGTCCTCGACTCCCGAGCATGCCGTCCCGAAACCACTGGACTTCCCTTTCAAGGACACAGCGACTGTCCACGGGTGGACCTCTCTTGGTTCCCCTATCAGGACACGCTTTGTGATCCTTCTCGCGGACGAAGACGAGGCGGGGTGAGGGCGAGGCGGGCGGCGAGGACCCCGTGGTTGGAGCGTACTGGAGTTCCGGGCGGAGAGCGAGGTAGCGGAGCTCGAGCAGAGCTGATCCATACTTTAAACTCTCGTTCCGTACCTTGAACTCTCATTCTTGCCGTGGCCTGGATCTTTTCTTTTTGATAGATACCTTGAATTCCAAGGGATATCTTGAACTCCTTTGCTACAAAAGGCAGAGGCCCCGCCGCCGTTGTAATCCTTCTTTTACTTTTGGTTTAGGGTTTAGATCTTTTGTAACTCGGCTGTAGGCCGCCCCTTTTATTATGAATGAAAAAATTTGCTTTTGTCAATTGTTCGCACCTTTAATTTCAAAGCACTTTTATTTACGCAAGTTTAGATTCTCGTGCGGCGAATCTTGCGACCTGCGAAGTAACCATTAAGAACATTAAACAATGTAACATGTTTAAATATTTTGAAAAATGTACAAGGAAAACTGTCACGGGGAGGTTGCGCCACGGGAGTCCTTAGTGCTCGTTGGGAATTTTAATGTTCGACCAAGAGTCTTTACGCTCGCCGGGGAGGGTACGCTCGCTGGGAGTCTTTGTGCTGCATGGCGAGGCCATTCTTCTCGCGCGAGGCTTTAGGTGTCAAACGGGACGGTATCGTTGACCGTAAGGCTTTGCAAATGGGATGTCGCCGCACGACCGTAAGACGCTGGCCGACGTGGGCTTAGGCCGCATCGTGGAGACTTTTCGTGCTCGCAGGCGAGGCCATTCTTCTCGTGCGAGTCTTTATGCTACTATGGGTGTAATCCTGTGCAGGACTTTTCATGCTCCCGCGGGCTCGAGCCTCATCAGGGAGTCTTTTTGGTGATCGCGTAGGCCTATGACCCATGGCAAGGTTTGTGGTGCTCGGTGAGAGTGTGAGTCATCGCGAGTCTTAAAGGTTTTCGTGGTGAGCAATGATAAGGATTTGAACGATATCGTATGAAGTGGTAATTTCATTAAATTCAAAACCACGATACAATCTATTACATGCGAAGAGGTTCGGATATGGCTTACAAGTAGCTTGAGTCACTTGGTAATATTTTTGAGGTGATCGGCGTTCTGTGGGTATTGGTCCGGAGTGCCATCGAGGTGCTCTAGCTCGTATGCCCCGCTAGGTAGCCACTCGGATACCACGAATGGGCCCTCCCGGTTCGGGCCAAATACCCGGTGCTCGGGCCATGGGACTTCTTAAGAATCAACTCGCCTTTTGAGAATCGTCGGACTTTGACTTTGGTATTGTAGTATTTCTCCGAGCTTCGCTTGTAGGCGGCGTTTGCGTGAATGATGCCGACGACGTTCCTCTAACGTGTCAAGGTCAAGTCTTCTCGCGGTCTCGTTCTCCTCGCCGAGAGTTTGAGAGGTTCGATAGGTGGGTATCGAGACCTCGGATGGGATGTTTGCCTGTGCCGTAGGTGAGAGCAAAAGGTGTCTCTCCCGTGGAGTTTCTCATTGTTGTCCTGTGGGCCCAGAGCACTTCGGGAGTTCCACGGGCCCACTTCCCTTCTTGTCCTCAAGCTTGGCCTTGAGGTGTGTTTGAGGATTTTGTTGACCGCTTCGACACGGCCGTTGGTCCAGGGGTGATAGGGTGTTGCGAACAACCTTTTTATTTTCCAATGTTCGCAAAATTCCGCGATTTCGAGACCGTAATCAAGTTTCCCATTGTCGATACGATTGCCTCGGGAAGTCCGAATCTGCAGATGATATTCTTCCGGATGAACCCGATAATGGCCGCTTGGTCGATCTTGTTGAGGGCTCCGCTTCCGCCCACTTGGTGAAATAGTCGGCAGCGACCACAACAAATTTGCATCCGCCGGGCCGTTGGCAGGGACCAATCAAATCGATCCCCCACCGTGCGAATAACCATGGGCTGAATATGGATTTAAGATTTTCTCGGCGAGAGCTTGATGTTTGGTGCCATGACTTGGCACCGGTGACATTTTCTCGCGTAGACGATCGCGTCTTTCTTTAAAGTGGGCCAAGTATCCTTGTCGCATGGTTTTGTAGACTGCAGAGATTGGCCGCCGGCGTGGTTTCCGCACACACCGTTGTGGATCTCCACGAGAACGATGTGACCCTCTTCGGGTGTGATGCACTTCAAGAGGGGTAGGGTGAAGCTTCGCTTGTATAGCTGGCCGTCCAGGATCAAGAATCTCGCCGCTCGGAGCTGAATGCGGCGAGCCTCGATTCTGTCCTCTGGCGGCCTCCTCCAGTCAAGATACTTGAAGATGGGAGTCATCCGGCTTTCCTTTCGCTCGAGATCGTGGCCACTAGACTCTCGGTGATTGAGGGGCGGGCAAGTTTCGTTAGGACGATATTAGACATGTCCGCAGCGCTCTCCGACGTTGCGAGCTTGGATAGGGCGTGCGCTGCGAGTTGTGCTCGCGTGGGATTTGCTCAATGAACACTGGGTGAAGTTGCTCGCAGAGGGCGGTGACAAGCCGTGGTACCTCATCATGTGTTCCCCCGGCCTCGTATTCACCCTTCATTTGGTTTACGATCGGGAGAGAGTCCATGAAGATATGGAGATGTCGGACTCCTAAGGCCTTTGCGAGTTCGAGGCCGCGAGACTGTGGCTTCGTACTCGGCTTCGTTGTTCGCCGGAAATCGAACCTTATTGCGTTTGTAAAACACCGGCCCTCCGGTCCAATGAGGACCACCTCGCTCCGGCGCACGTTGATGTGGATGACCCGGCCGACGTAGAGTCTCCATGGGGGATCTTGAGCTTCGTAGGGCTGGTTGGGAAGGTAAGCTCCGCCACGAAGTCCCGGCGCTTGTCCTTTGATTGCGGTACGCGGAGCGTATGAGATGCTATCTTGGGCTAGTTCTAGGGCCCATTTCGGGAGTCGCCCACTAGTGTGCGGACGGTGGAGTACTGCCAAGTGGCATGGTTGTGAGTACTTGAATCGGTGGTCGAAGAAATATGCTCGAAGTTTTCTTGCGGCCATGACTAGCGCGTATGCGAGCTTCTCGAGTGGCGAATATACCGAGCTTGGCGTCATGTAGCACTTGGCTAATGTAGTAAATGGGGAGGTGTTGCCGACCCTCTGCTCGCACGAGGACAGCGCTTATCACCGCTTTCGGAGGCTGCGAGATATAAAAGGAGAGTTTCCCTGGGACCGGCTTGACGAGGATCTCGAGGATTACTTAAATACTCTTTGAGTTCCTTGAACGCAAGCTGGCTCTCTTTGTTCCAGGAGAACTTACGCTTTTTATTGCCGCGAAGAAGGGCTTGCTCTTGTCGCCCAATCGCGAGATGAAACGACTAAGGGCCGCGAGACACCCGGTCAATCTCTGGACTGCTTCACCGATTTCGGTTCCTCCATGTCGAGGATAGCTTTGATTTGGTGGGTTGGCCTCTATGCCCCTTTGGTGACGATGTGGCCGAGGAATTTTCTGACCCTACCCCAAAGCCGCACTTTTTGGGTTGAGCTTCATGTTGTATTTCTCAAGGATAGAGAAGGTTTCCTTGAGGTCTCTTAGATGATCTTCCTTTCTCGGGCTTTTGACGACTATGTCATCAATGTACACTTCTATAGTTTTCCCAATTTGGTCGTGAACATGGTATTTACTAACCTTTGATAAGTCGCACCGGCATTCTTGAGGCCGAAAGGCATCTGGTCCAAGAATAAATGTTCTTCTCCGTGAGGAAAGAAGTGTGCTTGATATCCTCCACCGCCATGGGGATTTGATGGATGGTATCCCGCGAACGCGTCCATGAACGACATCATCTCATGGCTCGCGGTCTTGTCGGCGAGGTGGTCGATGTGCGGCATTGGGAAGTGGTCTTTCGGGCGGCTGCGTTGAGGTCCGTAAAATCGATACACGCCTCCACGTGTTGTTTGGTATCTGACGAGAACCGCATTGGCAACCCATTGGGGCTCATCTTGGCCGAGCTCGATCGGTTTATTGTCCGGGAGTTTCTTGACCTCTTACTGCGAGAGCAGCGTATTTTTCCGGCCCAAACTTCCTCCTTTTCTGCGAGACCGGTCGCCGCAATGGATCGATCTTGAGATGATGGCAGCGTGTTTTGGGTCGATCCCGACCATGTCTTGATGCGACCATGCGAACACACTCACATTCTCTTGGAGAAACTTGATGAGGTCATTTCTTATATCGCGCGGGGACTTTCACCCCTATGGTGACCTCGAGCTCGGGCGAGATGGGTCAACAAGGACATGCTCTAGCTCTTCAATCGGAGCGGTCCGCTTGAGGCCTTGGGGATCGCGGGTATTGCCCCTTGGATCCAGGTCTATGGTTGCGGGTTCGAAACCAAGTCTTGGTTCCAAATATTCGCGTGCACAAGCGGGATGCCCAGGAGGAGTTGGCGAGCGTGCTGGCTGCGCAATTGTGCCCATGTTGTCTCCGTTAAAGCATTACATTGCAAATCAAATAAATGTGCGGAAAGAAAGTCAAGACCGGAGTAGTTCAAACACTTCTTTGCCATTTTTTGATTGCCTTTTACGGTGCGATTTCCCCCTCC
This sequence comes from Paraleonurus japonicus, assembly GCA_030762865.1. Lineage (NCBI taxonomy): Eukaryota > Viridiplantae > Streptophyta > Magnoliopsida > Lamiales > Lamiaceae > Paraleonurus > Paraleonurus japonicus. The sequence goes on along the minus strand of CM061060.1, from coordinate 16,333,764 downwards.
GGAGTGGGGAATTTGATCTGATAATAAAGTAGGAGGAGGCAACGACCTCAAATGTTTCAAGAAAAGGTCGGCCGAGAAAGCCATTATAGATATTTGGCTGGTCGATGATTACAAATTCTAAGGGCCTAGTGATACTAATTTTCTCGTTAGGGAATCCGCGAGCTCTACGGACAGCTTGATTCTTCCATAGGGGACCACCGTCGTGTCCCCGAAACCCTTCAACCGCAGATCGTATGGCTTGATGAACTTGGTTAAATTGCCCATTTGATCCAGGCGGACTTGAAGATTATGTTGCGGTAGCGGCCGTTGTCAATCAGGATCCTTTCCACGGTCATCCCGAATTTTAGTCGAGATGACCAATGCCTCGTTCTTTGGGAAAAAGAGGCCCTCACGATCAGCGTTGGAGAAGCCGATTGTGGCGGTTTTGAAATCGTTGGCTCGGGGAGGTGCGATGACGTGGATGTTGTCGATGGCGCGGAGTTCGGCTTTTCGCTTTCTATTTGACATGGCGAGGACGGGTGTCGATCCGCCCGTGCTACACCCTCTGGCTAGATCATTTGGACCCGCCCCAGTTCGGTGGGGAACGTCATCGCTTGTATCCCGAGTCTTCTTCCGCGCGATCATGGCCGCTGCTCGCGCGCCTTCTTCCCTATTCCAGCTAGGAGGTCCGCGCTCCTCCCCGTCATGCCTCGGGCGAGGGGCCGGCTTCTTAACATACTCGCCCAACCTACCCTCCTCGTATAGCCTCCATAGCTGTCGAAGGAGATCCTCGCATTCGCTTGTATTGTGTCCGGCCGTCGTGAAAGGCACATAATTTGCTTGAGGCCTTCCTCGCCGGCATTGTTCTTGAGGGCTTAGGCGGGGTGAATACCCCTTCTCCCTTCATCGCATTGAACACATAGGCGGGCGAGCACGTTAGTTTGTCCACAACCTCCACCCCCTCGAAACTCTTGAACGTCCCTTGGACTTTGGCTTGATCTCGCCTTTTGCGTGATGGGATCTCTTCGCGAGTGGAGGCTGCGTCGGCTGCCTCGGCCGACAGTGTCTTGACTTTGCCTAGGCGTTGGGCGAGGAGCTTTTGCACTGTGTCAGGTCGCCCGCTCGTCGCCCGAACTCGGCGTAAGAAGACAGTCTGCTTGATCATGTGGCGGAACATGTGCGAGTCTGCGCCACGAGTCCGCTCATCGCCGCGTGAAGGCTGCAGCTCGTCGCTAACGGCTCACCCGTGAGGAGCACCTCTTCCCGGCTGTCGAGGTATTCCTCGTCGGACTCCTTTTCACTTTGCACGATGCCCATGAGCCTCTGCCATTTGCAGGCGAGCAATTTTGGAGGCGAAATAGGAGATAAATTATTCGCCGAAATTTGGAGAAATCGCCGATCGTGCGGCGGGGATAGAGGTGTACCATTTGTGGGCTAGCTCGCCCAACGTCAACGGAAACAAGCGACACTTAGTGGCATCCGAGTGCCCCTCTCCCGGTCATGTAAGTGATGTACTTAATGAGATGTACCTGCGGGTCCGTCTTCCTCGTACAGGGTAGTTTGCGGAGGTAGAATCTTCTGCGGACCTCCGCCATCTCAATGGCCATAGAGAGGGGCTGGTTAACGGTGGTCCTCTTGGGGGACGCCCTCACGGGCGTCTACGCGGCCTTCTATGAGGTCCAGGCTTCATTTGGAGGGCGACTATAGCCGGGTCCGGTTGGGAGAGGGCTCGATGAGCCACATTGAGTCCGATGCGGTCATGGATGGGATTCTCGACCTTGCCACCACTGCGCTCTGGGCTTTGTGGGCTACGGTAGATGGCCTCCCTCGGAGGAGACAGGGGGCCGCTCATCGAAAATTGAGCCTTCGGGCTTGGGAGCTCGGGCGATGAAACACTGGCCGTTCGGTGATGCGCCCCGAACGGTCACGGCTCTCGACCTCTTGATCACAGGCCTTCCTCTTCCCCTTTTGAGGCCTTGACGGGCCTTCAGCGGGAGCAGCAGCAGTCGTGCACGAGATTCAAGCTCCGGGCCGAGGCTTGGAGCCGCTTGGATGGCTCTGCTCACTTGCTCTGGAGTCGGTACTCTTGGAGGAGAGGAATTTGGTCATCAATGTTGCGGACCGGGCTATTTTGCCCTGCTTTGCTCTTCACCATCGGGGAACACGTGCTGCTTATGGCTCATTGTTAGCCATGACGTTTGTTTGAAATAAAAGGAGTATCAATTGGGAGTGACTTTTCTTGTCTAGCGTTTCCCACAGACGGCGCCAATTGTTGAAATTATTGTTACACCGATTAAGCCACCCAATAATTGAGTATTTGGATGTCTAATCGGTGCATTTGTTAGCTTAGATTGATATATGTTGAATGCTAATGATTGATGATTAATATATGTGTATTGATGAACAATGATGAGGAATGTAAATGCGGAAAGTAGTAAATGCAAGAGAGATTTCTTTGGGAGGGTTAGTCGAGGCTTAAGGTTGGATATTTTTCGATCCTGTTATTATGCCTTGTAGGTCTTATTTATACATGCCGATTGACCGTTTTTAAATTCCGTGGAATCGGGTGCATTTAATGCAATGGTACAAAATTAAATGCGCCTATCAAGGTACCGCACGGAGGATCGAGTCTTCTAACCCTCTCGGGGCCTTCCACGTGGCTTAAGCTGGGGATCCCTCTTGGCGGCGAGATCTTTTCCTTTTTGGACGTGACATCCTCTCGACCGCGGTCTGCCCAGCATTCTTTCCTTCTTTGGGGAAGATCTTGTCTCTGGCTGGTCGCTTCTCGGTCTTCGCCGGGACTCTTCGTGGGGTAGCTTTCCTCGCGTAGTAGAGGCGAGCACCTTGCAGGCCCGGTACTATGCTCGCTTAAGGCCACTTGCTCGCGCCCTTGTGCGAGCACCATCCCTGAATTATTTCTATGTCACAACAACATGTAAACTAAATCATTCGAGTTAAGCAAACCAAACATGCTACTAGAATTTAAAAATTGAATTATAAACCGTACAATCCATAGATATCATATCCTATTATGTCTATCCTATCTAAAAAACCAAACAAACCCTTGGAAGTTTGATACCATGAATTTGAAAGAAAGCATGAAATGAAATTTACTGTTTTTTTAATTACATAACTAACTATGTCTAATTTTATGAATTTGAATTAAAATTTGTATTTCGTATTTTATGTTGATGTTTTCAAATTTTGGATTTTATCTTTGGAACTTGAAATAGATTTCACGTTTGAAACATGATTTATATTTGTATTTACTTGCTTTGATTGAATATTATTTTAAAAAATGGTTCAAATTAAAAGTTACAATTTTTTTTTAAAATTGATTTTCGGTATTATACCGAAACCGAGCCAAAAATTTCGGTTTTGATTTTAATTGATTTTTTCACATTTCAGTCGGTTTTGACATCATATAGTACTAATTTGGTATTTGTTCTATTTTGACTCTTCGATTTCGGTTCGGAATCTGAAAATCGAACGCGGACCCACCCTTATGCATATGCACTATTATAGTAAATGTGACGGTGATAGCGAATGTGCATGCCATTAATAGTAAAAATAAAAATCATAATATGTATTCGATTCAAATAAGTATTACTCAATAAAAATATGTTTCTATATATTTTCCAAATACTCAAATAAGTTAAATAAAAATATTTCCTCCGTCCGGAGGAATTTGCATACTTTTTTGGACACGTATATTAAAAAAATTTACTTTTTGGAGCAACTAGTGTAAGAGTATTTTGGGTGGTGGAATAAGATAAAGTGTAGGAGAGAGAATAAAGTAAATAAAAGATGAGTGACATTTTTAAATTAAAATGATGTTGTGAGGTTATTAATATTGTGTGATATTTTCTTATTTAGAGTGTGCAAATGAGTGTTGGACGGATGAAAAAGGGAAGTATGCAAATGAGTGTGAGACGGAGGGAATAATTATAATCCCGTCGTTTGGATGACCAATCAAACCGAATTGATACAATTTGATTTCGATTTAATTTTTTTAACATTTTAATTTAGAGAAAGTTTTGTGTGAGACGGTCTAATAAATGAGACGTGATACTTTTATATATTTTTATGATATTTTTAAATATTAATATTATAAAAATAAGACAAAAGTGTGACATCTCATGAATAAGACCGTTTCAAAAATTTCACACAAATTTTTGTGCTTGATCTATTCGATTAGGGATGGCAATGGGGCGGCTCGACCCGCATTGAACCAACCCTTTGAGGCGAGTTAGGACCCGAGACAAACAAGTATGAGACGGGTCGTGATTTTTATAAAATCCGCCCGCCAACTCGTATGTGAACCCGCCACACATAAATATATTAATATTTTTATGTATAAATGTGTAATTATGTAAATTTATATTGATATTAATGTACATATATTTGTGAAAATATGTTATATATGTTATTTTTATGTATAAAATGAATATTATGTGTTATTTTAAGTAATCATAAATTTTAATTTGAATTATTTAATGTCAAAATGTAAATATTAGATATATTAAAATTAATTTTAAATTACCAAAATATTGAAGGGCGGGACGGGTCTCAAGTCCTTATATTTTCTGGTGAGGCAAGTCTGGGAACATAGCAAACTCACCCCGTTATCATCCGTATATTGGATTCGATAATCTTACACATCACGGGCTGAGATACTCAAAATTTTTGTTAGGTGAATGATGGTTTCCTCAACTTCAAAATTAGCAATGACAACAGTTTGATCAAGGAAAGTAAAGTATAGTAAAACCAGCCCTTATATAGATTCAACAAATGATTTTATTTTTTTGTTAGGTGAAAATTAAATGATGGTTTCCTCAGACTGCAAAAATGGGCAGGGGAAACAATCTATATATATCTATATATCTACCTATTTATATATATAAATAAAAGTAACTAGTAAAAAATTTTACTCTTTATTTTACACCTTTTAATATTAATGAAATAATATTTTTATTAAAATCCATACTATTTGATTTTGAAAAATCTAAATTATAAGAGAGAGAATAATAATTTACGAGGCTTAGTCTCGTATCCACTTACTTCATTCATTTACTTGAATCCACAATAAAGTGTGTTACGTGTTATAAGCTGAAAAATGACGCTTAATATAAATAAAAGTGCTAGTTATAATAACATAAACGTATTGGGTGTTAGCATCATTAAAATGTGCCAACGAAATTAAGCGAAAAGTGACATAAAAACCCGAATGCACTCACCTCACAAGAGAACAACTCTAATTTAAATTTCTATCACTCCCTCCGTCACATTTTTTATTACTCAAAATCTAAAAATGGACGCTTTATTTTTATTTTTATACCCAAAATTGCAAAAGAGCAACACCACCCTCTCAAATTAAATCGCTTACAAACATCTTTTATTTACACATTGACTTTAAAATAATTCTCTATAATAAAATTAAATATACTCATTTATCTTTCACATTTATATCTTTTAATACTAATAAATAAGCTATTCTCTAAATAAGTTGTGACATTTTCCTTATCAATCAAAAATTTTCCTTATCAATCAAAAATTGGGACGGGAGAATTATTTTACATTCAAAATGTATGAGGAAAATTAGTAGTTTGATCAAGAAAGTAAAGTAAAACTAGCATTATAAAGATTCAACAAATGATATCCAGCCACGTCGCACATAGGGAATGACCGTTGAACACGTCAGCAGAATTCCCTCCCCCTATCCGTTAAGCTTTTCCTCCATAGCCAGAGAGAGTAGCGCAGAGCACCCCTTCATTGCTCACACCGCCTCGACAGTTTCTCCTCTCCAGTTCCTGCAGTTCCATCTCCTGCTGCATTCCCACATTCATATCCATAAACTCGCTATCTAACAAACTTGTTCAAAAAATCACAAGTACGGAGGAAAATGGAAAGTTTAGCAGCTAGAAATTTAGCGGCAATGGCGATCTCTGTTTACCCTGTGAGGCGTTGTTCTAGGAAGATGAGGCTCAGAAACGAAATGGAGTTTCCTATAAACACGCATAGTGCGTGTATAACGACTGCGTTTCGTGTGCGTTGTAAGGGCGCGAGTGGTGGGAGCGACAGCTGTGTGGCTCTGCCGGTGAAGGAAGATTTCGCCGATGAGGAAGATTACGTGAAAGCCGGCGGCTCTGAGCTTTTGTTTGTTCAAATGCAGCGGACTAAGGACATGGATCAACAGTCGAAGCTTGCGGATAAGGTTTCATTTCTCCTTCTCATTTTCAATTCATGTACTTGTTTTTTGTCTGTATTTTTGATTTTTGACTTTTTACGAGAAAATTTCCTTGTTGATCAGCTAGTTGATGGAAATGCCTTGTATTATGCTCAAGAGAAATCGAACTTTTGTGTGAAAACTGTGGGTAAGTAGTAGTGAGAAAGAAGTAATATTAGGGAATTGTTTACCATGGTTTAAGGGAGTCTTTGCTAGAAAGAGAGATGCAGTTCTGCTCCCTTCAAAAGAAGATGATGTACATATTTATTTGTGACTAGAATTTAATTTATTCTTGGAGTATTTGGTCAATAAAAAATGCAAATATTAGAAAAACTAAATCATCTTTTCGAAAGTGAGCTGTTTAGTCATATGTGCATGAACATTCTATAAATGTATGCTTCATTGAGATTGGGACAATTGAACATGTTCCTAACCTCTATATGTTGAATTTTGATTGCAAATAAGTGTTACAGAAGTGGTTCATCCACTAGTAAGTGCAACTGGTGCACAATTATTATTGTTCAATGAAAAACAACTACTTCCATTCCAGATTAACTTGCAACACCACATAAAATAAGAAAGTAGAGTAATGAATTGGTTTTTTTAGGGTAATTTCATAATTTTTATGTACAAAGTAAGAAAGGAGTTGGATTATATGTATGTGTAGGCTCAAAAGTAATGATATTTTGTATAAAATTGTGGATAATGTAAGGATGAAGTTTATGGTGGGTTATCTATTTTTGGGGTGTGCAAGTTATTTTGGGGCGTCCAAATAAGGAAAGTGTGCAAGTTATTATGGAACGGAGAGAATAATATTTTTCCGTAAAAACAATTAATACTGACCAACTAATACCTTTAAATAAAACAACTAATATCATTTACAAATGCACTTGAGTTGCACGATACAACTAGTGCATAGAAGTATTTGCCTTCGTCCACATATCAAATAGTATTGATTGCTGTATCAAGCAGCATTAGCGGCTCCATCAGTTTTTAGTTGCTGCAGAAGTAGTTCAGTTTTCAAGATGCAATCTAGAAGCACTAAGGCTTCAACAATAGAAAGAATGTCCTAGGCCTATTAAGCTTCGATCTCTTTTCTTATGAAGCCAATTTCCACTGCCACCATAGTTAACAACTGATCACATGGACGGATGGACCTCATTATTTCTGACCCATGCGATAATTGTGCTTCTGCATACTGCATATATTTATATAAAGAATATCCTCCTCTTTATTAGCACATCCAAGTCAAGCTTACTAAAAAGCTCATAGATGCAATCTCTGTTTATTGGGAACATAGAACCTATTGTGCTGAAGTTAGAGTAATTATTATCCAAAAAAAGATGCTAGTTTTGTGACTTAAACAGTTAGCTTGGGGAGGGGTGTTTTGCTAGTAGATAATTCTATAAAAAATGATAATATGATGAAGAAAACACCTTCAGCAAACATAGCCTAGTTTGGATCTTCTGCCTGGTATTTTTGCAGATATCCTTTTCTGTCGAGTCTAAATTATGAAATTGATGGTTCTTTTGTATGTCTTAGTTATGTTCTAACTAAATGTTTCATCATTAATTTCTTAGCAACCTCATGCTTGCAGTTACCAAGAATATTAAATGGAGATATTATACTGGATTTGGTGGTAATCGGTTGCGGGCCTGCAGGGCTAGCACTTGCTGCTGAATCAGCTAAGCTAGGTTTAAATGTTGGACTTATTGGCCCTGACCTTCCTTTCACAAATAACTATGGTGTGTGGGAAGATGAATTCAAAGGTAATCATCTTGATGTGATTCCATGTATTTTATTAGGATCATTAAAACTTCACATCATTGAATCATGTGACCCTATTTAATAAATTCCTGCTAAATTATCTCACATCTATGATCTATAATAGTCTTCTAAAAAATTCCATTTACCTGTCACATATACATATAGTTATATAGAAGCTTCTTATTTCAGATCTTGGGCTTGAACGTTGCATTGAGCATGTATGGAGGGACACTATTGTATATCTAGATGATAGCGACCCTATTTCTATTGGTCGTGCATATGGACGTGTTAGTCGCCATTTGCTCCATGAAGAGTTACTGAAAAGGTAAACTTCATTGAGAATCACATGCCATACACATGTTTTATATCCTTTTACTCACTAGAAATATCACATTTATTGGTTGGTAACTCATATAAAGTTTCCTAGGTGTGTCGAGTCAGGTGTATCATATCTCAACACAAAAGTGGAAAGGATTATTGAAGCTTCAAGTGGCCATAGACTCGTAGAATGTGAGGGAAATATTGTGGTTCCTTGCAGGTGAGCTTGTTGTTTCTCATTTAAGTTGATCGTACTTTGTAATGAACTTAGGGGATGCTTGGTTCATAATTCTTCAATGAGAATGAAAATGTATCAAGCAACTTTATAAAAGATGATCAATCCACCTTCATCATGCTTTGTACGAGATAATGAGACTCAAAATAAGTTAATTATTACCACATTCTGATGGACTACCTCCTCCCCTATGATCATTTCTCCTTAATATTGTATTATTTTTCAACCAACAATCATTTTTGTTTCAACTTATTCCAGCATCAAAGCAAAGCACGAGCGATGTAATTACATAATTGTCATTGTAATCACTATTAAATGATTCTCACTGTCACTTCCATTGAAAATTTTGAAACAAGCGCCCTAGTTCTCTCCTTTGGTTATATCTCTGAGGCTCTGACTTGAATTTACAGACTTGCCACTGTAGCATCAGGAGCAGCCTCAGGGAAACTCTTAGAGTACGAGGTTGGAGGTCCGAGCGTTTCAGTCCAAACAGCCTATGGTGTTGAGGTTGAGGTAAGATTATTCAGATGGTAAAAATATCAAAGTTTCTCGAAGTAGTCATAGTGATTTTAAGCTTAAAATATTTGTTATTAATTTACCATTATAGTATAATCTTTATCTTGAATCACATAACACCTTGTCTCCACAAATGTGGTGAAACAAATTGGAGCCTTAAACATAATTAGTCTGATCTTTAGGAGATTTTAGATTGTACCTTTTCGATTTCAAAATCATGATTGTGGTTTTGTCTTACCTCAGGTGGAAAACAACCCATTTGACCCGAGCCTGATGGTTTTCATGGACTACAGAGACTTTATGAAACATAAAGTCCAATGCTTAGAAGCACAATATCCGACTTTTCTTTATGCCATGCCTATGTCCCCAACAAGAGTTTTCTTTGAGGTTTGATTACAAGCCTATTGGACATGGTTATGTAGTGTAGTAATATTACAACTTAAACTTATGCAAGTGCTTATCAGGAAACATGTTTAGCTTCGAAAGTTGCCATGCCTTTTGAACTATTGAAAACAAAACTCATGTCAAGATTGGAGACGATGGGAGTCCGTATCCTAAAAACATACGAAGAGGTACTTTGGTTTCACATATTTTGATACCATACTTTGAAATTCTTCTAAATAATACGTGATATTTTATTTATTTATTATTATTATTATTATTTTTTTGTGTGTAGGAGTGGTCCTACATTCCTGTTGGAGGTTCCTTACCGAACACTGAGCAGAAGAACCTCGCCTTTGGTGCTGCTGCTAGCATGGTCCATCCAGCCACAGGTAATACGAGAGAATTTATTTTACCGTTTTGACAACTCAATATATTCTTTACCCACCTTAACATGAAAACATCTTTCCACCCATTTTCTTTATGATTTGGCCTAATACCCTTGATAAAGAAAATTATACTGGCCCACCACTACCCAAAAGATCAAGAGTTGGTATTGTATGAACAATGACACTTTTTTCCCTTTAATGAAACAAATATATCATTCAAAACTAATACTTTGTAATAAAATAATTAATACCCTTTAGTGAAACAACTAATACTTTCAAAACAAGTTTTATGGTGAAACTTGTACACACAATACTTTGCCAAAAATCAAATTTGACACGACTCCTTATTCGTACCGAGCTAATTGATTCGATACACGGAGCCAACACTTAGTACTCGGTGCAACACTTTGTATTTGTATTGAGCTTGTTGATTCGGTACAACACCCAAAGTTTTCTTTCAACAATGACTTTATTTATCGGTTGTGGGACTCAGATAAAGTTGCAAAATCTTTTATACCCAAAACAATGGAAAAGGCAAACGTAGTAAAAATTATCTTTCTTACTTGGGGTGTGTAGAAAAGTATTTTCAACTTCAAAGTGAGTAGTTTGAGCTGTTCTCAGTAGGGGTAATATTGTAATGAATGGCACCTATTATGACCATTGCTCGAATAAAAGAGTCCATAATAACATAAACGGTCTGAAACAGGTTACTCGGTTGTTAGATCACTATCAGAGGCTCCAAACTACGCGTCTGTTATTGCAAATGTTTTGAAACAAAGCCATGTTAAAAACACGCTAGTCAGCTCAAGAATTTCAGAGGATATCTCAATGCAAGGTAAATGATGCATGAGCTCAAACATACATATAATGAATCATTTCTTGCATATAATGAAAATTTAGCGTCTTTGTTCAGCTTGGAACGCGCTTTGGCCACAAGAGAGGAAAAGACAACGAGCGTTTTCCTCTTCGGATTAGCTCTCATATTGCAGTTGGATATTGAGGGCATAAGGACATTCTTTTGCTCATTCTTTCGCTTACCCAAATGAGTACGTCCATGAAAACACTAAGGTGGTGCTTGTTTTATAGTTCTTCAATAGAGAATGATAATGAATATTGGATAATTCTGGTGGTTAATGCAAATAAAGATGATCAGTTCACACTCAGACTCAAAATAAGTTAATCATTACCTTATTTTGACTAACTACCTCCGCTCCTATTATCATTTATTCTCAATCATTTCATTATTCCTCAACCAGCAATCATAAGTAACCATCATTCTCATTGTAATTCACTGTTCGATAATTTTAATTACTATTTCCATTGACAAATTTAAACCAAGTGCTCCCTGAATGCTATTCGATGCACCAAAATCTTTACCACATTTGACAACAATATTGTTAATCTCACAGGATGTCACAGGGGTTCCTCGGGTCGACTCTGTCCTCAGGAGATCTCCTATTGTTCGCCTTGTATATGTTCGTGATAGCACCCAATGACATGAGGAAAAACCTCATCAACCACCTGATATCTGATCCTACAGGTGGTATTATGGTAAAGACTTACCTTACCTTGTAGATTACTAAGTTCCCACATCTGATCATATCCCACTTCAAATTGCATTACCATGTGTATATAAGTTTCGAGCATAGTTCTGCATCTATATCTAATCTTCTACTATGATGATCATGAAATGTTGTACTGCAATCTCTGAATGCAGAAAGTTTGGAAAAAGGGTTCACTAATTTTTACTTTTGTTTTTAAACGATTTTTGTTACAGCTATTCTGAAATGATCATATGTCTACTACGTATATTGCGATGAAATTAAAAAAATCAATTAAATAACAGTGGTTTATTGTTTATGTGGCGCGCCAAATAGCTGGTGGATATATAAATTGGTGTCCATCAATAGATATATAATCATTTATGATATGTAATACTTGTATTTGTTGTGCCTAGTGGTTATAATTTACTTTATCCGTCCAAACAAATTATTTCTCTTTCTTTTGTCACAAGTTTTATTGAATGTTAATAGTTTATGTATAAAGTATATATATGTGGTAGATATGTGGCGTTTAGAAGGTGATGATACAATAGTTTGATATAAAATTTATTAATAAAAATGGAATAAAAATAAATTTTAAGACAGACAAAAAAGAATAGTGAGGATATATTTTTTGGATGGAAGTAGTTATTTACACAACATATAGTGTGAAATTAATATCATTACATTTATTTACCGATACTATAACATTTATTTAGTGATACAATTACATTTATAAACCGATATTATAATATAAAATGTTTATGGTATGATTGATTGAATGTAAATTATGTAATGATATCGGTGAGTGATTATCTTGATATCAGGTGTCATGTTTCATACGAGTGACTCATTTATTTACTTGGGTCTGCTCGACATTTGTCGTGATTGCAATTAAAATACACTTTTGATTTAAAAAATATTCCAAAATAGTTCCTCCATTGTCGATGCCAAAGCTCATATAATCCATTATGGAAAAAAATATCATGATTCATGATGTATAGGTATTAATATTTTGTCCCTATGTTCATGAAATCTGGAGAGAATGTGCACTCTTCGTTGAAGAGAGTGATTTAGTTTTATCATTTTTTATTTTTATTTTATATCAATAATTTCAAAATTTTCATAATTTTTTTATATTTGAATTTATTTTTAACACATTATATATCAAATTAATTATCTTTTAAATATTTATAATTTAACATATGTATTACACATGTAAATATAAATTTAGATATAAAATATTTGACGAAGTGGTATAGATCAAGTGATTAGAGTTCCACCAACATTAAAGAAAAATAGTTTTAGTGTCAAAAACAGGTTCATGGGTTTATTTGATCATCACGTATAAAATTTGGGGTAAATATGTGTTCTTGTAAGGGCATATATGTGTACTAAACTCGTGCAAACGTAAATATAAAATTTTACTCTCATGTTGTGATACTATAAGGTGAAACACGTATTCTTGTATGGAGAAAAATGTGTTACCATATGAACAAACACAGTATAACACATGGACAAGTATTTTATTCATAAAGGATTAGTAACACGTACTTTCCCTTACAGGAACACATATTTGTTCTTACAGTAACACATGTTTAACCTCATAGTAACACCTGCGGGAGAGAGATTTTATTGTTGTCTTTGTGCGAGTTTTTTTATGAAAAAAATGTGTTACTATATGAACACAAACGTGTTACTATATAGAGTAAGATGTGTTACTATATGAACATATCGAAGCAGAGTAACAATTGCGATATTAATTTCGGTTTGAGCAGAAACATAAATTTATCATCAAAAGTTTACATAAACTTTGTATTCATCACTATTTAAGTTTTCTCCACTCGTTTTCATCAATATTTGGACCATCCAATAACTAATTATCGACAAATTAAAGGAAAAAACATCTATATTTTCTCTTTATTTATGTATCTTTGCGTGTTTCTCTTGAATTTGATATTGTCGTTGAATCTCGTTGTTTTACTGGAATTTATTGTTGAATCGCCTCCTTATCGCGGTGTTTACGTGTTCTTTGAAGAAGAAGAAGAAGACTGCGCCGTGACTGCGAGATTTCTGCGTTTCCATTTATCCTAAATTTCACGGTGAAATATTTCACACAAGACCACCTCTAGAAAGTGTTGACTTCCTCCTATGCCGTGAGTTTGGATCTTATAATATACTCCCTCCGTCCTATAAAACCTTTACACTTTTCTTTTCGTCCGTCTTACTATAAGTTTCACACCCTTAAAATGGAAAACTCTTTATAAATTTCTACTAATTTACACAAAATGTCATTACTTTCTCGACTCACACATAAACAATTATAAAGTAAATAGATGAGTTGTATTGTATGAAAACGTGAGTCATAAATAATTACAATTTGTGTAAAATTGAGTATATTGTGAGAGTGAAATTAATAGAGAGTTTTCTATTTTAAGGGTGTGAAAGTTATTTTGGGAACAAAAAAAAAAGTGTGAAAATAATCGCGGGACGGGGAAAGTAATATTTTTAATGGGTTTAAATACCCAATCAACATGCCACATGGATAAAAAGCACTCCATCATCCATTTTCACATAATTATGCGCACATGTGACCACTAGCGGGTTAGTGAAACGACGTCGTTTAATTTGTTATTTTTTAATTTTTTAAAATATTTAATTTAAATGGAATAAAATTAGTTTAATTTTTTAAGTTTTAGGGACGACTTGGTTGAAAATTCCTCAATGAGAATAAAAATGAATATATGACAATTATGGTGATTAATGAGAACAAAAATTGATCCTCCTAAATAAGGTAATTATTAGCAATTTTAATTTACATTTTCCTCTACTACAATACTTTCTTCTCAATCATTCCCCTCCACCATCACTAGTTCACTACAACCTTCTTATGTTTTTTTTTTTTTTTCAAAATTGGAGCACAACACTTGTGATGTAACCATCATTAAAACAATTCCTCCTCCAATATTCTAGGGGCATATAGGAAAAAATTATTTCATTCCCATTAAAAAATTTACAACCAAACATCCACTTAGTTTTCATTTATTTTATACACTTCATTGAAAAATTGTAGTAAAAATAGAATTAAAATAAATGAAATTAGAATTACAATCAGCATCCACATATGCAAAGAAAATAAAAATCCTCAAATTTCAATGACACATGAGCAACAGAGAGAAACTAATATGCCCGTAAGCTCGAAATGGAAAAGAAAATGTTGAATTGAAATTTATTTAATAAAATTAAAAAATTTAGATTAAATTTAAATTTAAAAATTAAGGTGATTTTATTTTCAATTAACCTTTTTTAAATGAAACGACATTATTTCTTTTGTAACCACGTAGACGCCAAGTAATCGAATGATAGAGAGACAAATTTGCCCCTAAAGTATAATTACAAAAATATTATTAAATTGTAAACTTTTTTCGAAATTAAAAATTTAGATTAAAATTCAATTTTGAAAAAATGGTAATTTAATAAGCAATTAATTCATCATTCTTAAAAAAAAATGCAATTAATTCATGATAATAATAAATTAATAATAATGATTATTAATGAAGAAGAAGAAAATTGGACTTTGGGGGGCAGAATCAATTTACCCGCCAAGGCATGTTCCAGATTGCATCTCCACCGTCCATCTCCATCTCCATCCAACTGCCACTTCCTCGCTCTCTGATCTTACCTTTCAACTTCCACGCAGCGTATGAGTCAACAAATTCGGCAATCAACGTGAAACAGGCCAGGCCAGGCCAGATACAAACAATATATTAGTATCAAGGTCAGCGGTGGCGGTGTTGGTCCGACCATGGCGACGGTGGCTGTGGCAGTGAAGAGCGCGGAGGGGAGAGGTAGCCGGAGGGCGGTGCGGTGGGCGGTGGAAAATTTGATGCGCGAAGCAGATTGTTTGGTTCTGGTTCATGTTATGCCCACCATCATTGAAGTTCCTACTCCGTGTATGTTTTCCCCCACTGTATGCACATAGAAATACGCACTGGTGTGTCTGATGTATTGATGGTTTAATTGGAACTGACCTAGGAAAGCTGATTTAATTCTACTAGGGTTTAATATGGACCTAATTTGGGGATTCGTCGAACTTTTGTGCTGTATGTTTTGAATTAATTATATTCCTGGATACAAATTTTCTTTTGCTATTGGTCTTCACGAAATTCAATTCAGTGTGCGTGGTCGCTTTCGAATGGCAGAGCGTAAACATGAGGGGAGATCATTGGTTTTTGCAGATTAGATTTGTTTGCTAATATATAAGGCAAATCCAAGCTACGGGTAGTGAATTCGGCTTTGTTGTTTAGTTGTGTTGAGGATTTGATGTTTTCTGGTTGTTTCTTGACTTGTAGGAAACGATTTGATCTCTGAAAATGTTGCTTAGGAATCTTATTAATTAGTCGACTGATTTATTGATGTTAAATTGGATGCTTGTTTTATACTCATTATATAGGAGATGGACAAATTTACCTCTTGAACTGAAACTCAGCTGAATACTAGATGCTCATCATGGTGAATTGAACACAAATGATATTCCTCCTCACTCCCACCTCCACCCCCACCTTGGAGCCACCCTTTAGGTTTAAATTGAACGTTATAGAATTCCAAAACTGATGCTTTATTTTTCCCTGTAAAAGGGCTTGCTAGTCTTGTTCAGATTTTTCGGTTGCATGATTGGAATCCCATGTATGGCGTTCACTATAAAATCATTATCTGGCTAGCAGCATCGTTAACGTCTTCTTTTTATGCCATGTACTTAGCAGCGGGTGGTAGTATACCCTTTGTGGAGTTTGATGCAAGTGTGAAAGAAATGTATATTCGAGATATGAAGGCAAAATGTGAAAAACATTTTCTAGCTTTTAAGCTTCTATATAGAACACAGAAGGTGAGTATTTTTAGTTTGGGTCTGGCTATATTTGCCTTTGGTTATTAATGTTAAAGCATGTCAAACAAACTAGATTGTGACCTTGTTACTGGAAGGAGACGGAGACAACCCTGCATTCACTCTCTTGAGGTATATATCTGATTCAGGACTGACAAGCTTGGTGCTGGGCTCTTGCTCTTCTAATTATTTTGTGAGGTAAATTTAGTACTAGGCACTCGTGTTCATATTGTGTATGTTGTGTTGCTTCTGATTATCCTTTTGAATTAAAATTCTCTTGTTGAGGTAAAATTAGTACTAGGCACTCGTGTTCATATTGTGTATGTTGTGTTGCTTCTGATTATCCTTTTGAATTAAAATTCTCTTGTTGAATAAGTGATTGTAATGATAGATATGATTTTACATGCTTGTCCTTCCACTGTATTAAACTCAATGATCCTGATTTACTGGAGGGAAACAAAACAAAAATAACTGAAACCCATTTTACTATGCGTTGAAGTTTCCATGTGAATATATATCAACGGAAAAGTAGCTTTTTTAGTCCTATAAGTTATCCAATATTTCGATTTTAGTCTTGTTGATTTTCACGAATTGAAAAAAGTTATATAACTTTCAATTTTTGGACATTTTGGTTCGGTGACCATCAATGCAAACATCCTGTTGACCATCAAACTTTGCCATGTGTACAAATTAGACTCTACCATCAGCGTAAACTGGATGTCCCGGCAATTGGACCAAAGTGTCAAAAATTAGAAGTTAAAGGGCTATTTTCAATTCTTGAAAATCTGACAGATTGGAACTAAAATAAGGATAACAATAGAGAAATTAAAAAGTAGCATGTAGCCTCTTGTGTGCTAAAATATTTATTTGTATTCTTTCGCATATGTCTTTGTATTGATGTATCGTAATTTTTTTTTTTAGGATGCCCAAGGATTACGATGTGCCGCCGTAGTTCGAAACATGCTCCTGACATTGTGACATTTATGTGATTTCACAGATAAACTCATATCAAATTCTTTAAACCCTATATTAACTTCGGTATGTTGATAATAAGTTCCTTGATTGTTTGACTACCTTTGGCTACCATAAGCTGTTCCATTTTGCACTTAACGGAGGGGATGTGTGAATCTCATTCATTTAGTAATCAAGAATCCACCCTTTCTTCTTCACCACAGAGTCCAAATATCATAACCGCCTCTCGAAGTTAGTCATTCACATTCTCGAGGCACAAACATCGACATCCTCTTCTATATTTTCTCGGTGCCGTTAATGTAATATCTCATCAATCATCTCAAGAGAGACCCTCGGATATACCTAGAAACGAAGGGTTTCCATCCATTTCTTCCACATACTACGATCAGTGATTGTTTTTTAACCTTCTAGAGTACATTCAATTCCACAACTAATCCTTTGACTTCCAAATAGTTCTGTTCTTGAGAAAGCCATGGTTTATAATAATTTCAAGTTTTTACTTAACTAGTGTACGCTTACCTCTGTTTTGCGGTCAAACACTGGCTGAAATTGAACGATCGCGCGTAGAGTTAGGGAATACTCTAACCATGTATAACCAAGCTTGTGAAGACTGGTCCTTGCACAAAGCAAGGTTCGAGCTTGACTAGTTTACTATATTTAACAAAAATTTCCCGAGTGTGATACTATATATATATAACCCTCGGGGTTGACCTAATGGTGAGGGCTCGAGGGCTTGATGACTCGGTATCCGGCCCAAAATCGACTTATCCGAGGAAGCAATTCCACCTTTCGCTAGCGGGCCCCAATTGAAGCGAGCCAAGCTCTGTGTGGGTGACTTATTTCAAGAGTTGATCGCACCTTGTGGGTTTCAAGCCCGAGATCTAGAGAACATCACACTCTTAATCCTTAAACTTTCACCACTAGGCTAATCCTTGAGTGTGATACTATATATATATAATAGGTCTCACTTCAAGCCCAAAAGTGTGAACAATTCCCGAGATGGGTCGATCCATACAAGTTATCCTTATTTTTCATTTTCAGTTATGTCGACTTTTACGAATTGAAAATAGTCCAAGAACTTTCAATTGTTGGACATTTTTAGTCCCAGAACTGAATGAGGTAAAATATACCAAAATAGGGGTAACTTACCGAACTAAAAGAACGAATTTCCTTAATTTTCAATTCCAACTACTTTCAGGATTGTTGTGCGACGATTTATTCGCCCCTTGCCCATTGGCGATCGGCCGGCCCATCCGAAGCTCGGCGCGGCCCGGAAGATTTAGGCCCCTCCGTGATCGACCCGCCGGTCATGGCGGACCGACTTCGGCTACGTTCGGGAGAGCTCGGCCCGTCCGGGTGAGCTCGGCACGTCGAGGAGATCGGCTCACGGGTCGTGCAAGCAAACTCGGCCGGCAGCCGACCCTCCGGCCACGCCCGCCGAGAATCCCGCCCACTGCCGAGGCGGGCTTGCCTGCCTCTGGCGAGCCGAACAATCCTTCGAACGACAAAGTCGCGGTTACAATATCGGAGGCGGGCGCGGCGAGGACCCCGCCACCCAAGCTCTGGCAGTGGCGACGCCTTGTCATCCACGCCACGCCCGAAATGGTATCAAGTACAAGATATCGACTCCATTTAAGGTCAACTTAACCCATTAAGACAAGAATATCCCTCGGTAGTCAGAAGATCCGCCAGGGGACACCCGGCAGGATGTGAGTGGCTAGCCGCTGCTCTGCGCACAGGCGGGTACATCTCAATTAATAAGAGATGGTACAACATTTATGTTGATTTGTACTTTATTGTACCTTTGACTGCCAAAAAGACAACCAAACCCATGTATAAATAAGACTTATAAGGCACAATAAACGGATCTAAAAATTCACTTTTAGCCTGGGACTAACACTCCCAAAGAAACCTTGCGTTCTTACTTGCTTTCCCGCTTTAAATTCCTCATTTATTGCTCATTTATTGCTCATCATTTCTATTGATTGTTCTTGGGTGTTTATTATAATAAATACTCCAATCAATATTGTTTTAACCGATCAAAAGCCACATTAATCGCTCACAAATATTTCGGTTAACAACAATTGACGCTAGAAGAAGGGTGTGTTAGTCACCTCCGTTTCCACAAGAAAGTTCTTTGGAAAAATTTTGAAGAACACTCACTTTGTTCTTCAAACCAAAATCTCACTTAAAATCACTGCATTCCTTACCTTTCCCTTCCAGAGAAGATCCTACTCCATTTGGAAGATGACGAAAGCCGAAAACGGGGAAAATCCCACTCCCGGTCTTTGCCGGCATGGACACCATGCACGTTCATGGAGGTGAACAGACCTCGTGGGGATTTCACCCCCACCGAGGAGCACGGGCGATCTGGTTCCCATTCCACTTCGTGAGTACCAAACCCCCGAGCAGTTGCACGACCATCAAGCTTCTTCAAGCTCGAGGCCGTGAGCTCACCATGGCCAACCACGGTCCTTGTTCCTGGAAGAGTAAGGGGAAAAAGAAGAAGAAGGCCCAACGAGCTCGGGACGGACCTGGACCTCCTAGCCGAGACGATCGGCCCAGGGGGTCGGGACTGTCTTGAACGACTTGGGTCATCTCGGCACTGGATTTCGGGTCGAGTCCGAAACGGAGTCTAGACAGGAGCACCCGGCACGGTAGCGGCCGAGGACCGCCGACCTACCAATAGAGCCCTCGCACCTAGCGCGCCTCGGAGCGCGAGGCCGAATGGTGTCGGCCAAAGATAGGTTGGAGTCCAGCCTCCGCGAGCACTCTGCTCCCGAGACCCGCAACTGCATTCTCGCGATGCTCTCCTCGTCGCCATGCGAGAGGAAGATCGGCGAGATGGAATCCCGCTTTGGGGCCCGCGATGGGCAGCCAAAGCGGCGCGCGAATGGGCCTCTCTCTATGGAGGTTGAGCGGGCGGCAGTTCAGCCCAAGATCCTCCCCCTCAAATGCCCGTTTATGATGGGAAGACCGACCGGAGACTCACCTCAAGAAATACAACATTTACATGGTCGGGGGGCTTCCGACGCGACCAAATGCCGCCAATTTCCGCTAACTTTGGGCGAGGTCGCCCACAAGTGGTATGTCTCTCTCCCCGCCCGCTCGGTCGGCACCTTGGTGGCCCAGGCGAAAAGTTCACCACCTACTTCGCCTCCAAAATTCCCAGAGCCGAGAACCGGCAGAGACCGATGGGAATCAAGCGGGGAAGGAGGAGAGTGATGAGGCCTACCTCGACCGCCTGGACGAGGTCCTCCTCACCGGGAGCCGGGTCGGAGACGAGCTCGGCCTACACGCAGCCCTCGGCGGCCTAAGACCGAGTCCCACATGTTCGGCACATGACCAAAAACTACCCCACCTCCTACGCCGAGTTCCGCCGACGAGCAGACGAGCTTATCACTCGCGAAGTTGCTCGCTCAAAGGTGGGCGAGGTTAAGGAGGAGGCGAGAAGAGGGGGAAGGCAACCCCCAAGGCACAGCCGCCGAGCCCACCC
Source organism: Paraleonurus japonicus (assembly GCA_030762865.1). Classification (NCBI taxonomy): domain Eukaryota; kingdom Viridiplantae; phylum Streptophyta; class Magnoliopsida; order Lamiales; family Lamiaceae; genus Paraleonurus; species Paraleonurus japonicus. Next base: position 16,313,062 of record CM061060.1, on the reverse strand, counting down.
CCAAGCAGGAGGAAGGGCTACCGAGGGCCTACGGGGAGCTTCAAGAGCTTCGAGGACAAACCCCCGCACGCATCCGTCCAGTGTCGTGGACAAGCTCAAGTACTCCCGGCCTTCGTTTTCAACGCGATCCAAAGACACTGGATCGGTCCCCAAGCCCAAGCCCATAAGGGGGACCCAACCAAGCAAAATCCTAACAAGTTCTGCGCCTATCACGACTCACGGACACAACACCAGCCGGCACGAGACTGCTCAAGCAATTGTGGAGGCTGTTTGAGGACGGGCTTCTTGATAAATACGCCAAGAGGCCACCACCACGGCCGACACGTAAGAGCGAGCTCCTGGCGACAAAGGGTCGTCTCCCGAGAGGGTCGCGGCGGTCGAAGTCGCGGCCAACTTGGAGTCATCAGGCGGCGAAGCTTCCCGCCGCTCGCCCGGCGGACGGATCAATATGATCCCGAGGCCGGGGGGTTAGCCTCGGCGATTGGTCGAGGTGTTCGGCCAGTCAAACAGAAAGAGGAAGGCCGAATCATGGGCCATTGACCATGTCCACCTAATCGGCGCCCCTCCGGAGCCCACCATCTCCAAGACCGCGGTAATCTCATTTCTCAAATGCCGATTGCGAGGGGGTTCTCTCGCCCAAAGAATGATGCTGCTGGTCATCTCGGCCAACATCACGGGAATGACCGTGGGACCGGGTCTGGTCGACAACGGCAGCTCTGTAACATCCTCTTCAAGTCCGCCTTGGACCAAATGGGCAACCTGGCCAAGTACATCAAGCCTTACGACCTCGGCTCAGCGGTTTCGGCGACACCGCTGCTTTCGGCATATGGGAAGATGCCGTCGGTCGAAATTTGGTTGACTTTGCGAATGATAGGGTTAGGATAACTAGGCTGTCGAATTTGTAATCGTTGACTGCCGAATATGTATAACGGCTTCTTTGGTCGCCCTTTTCTTGAAACCTTTGAGGCGATCGCCTCTTCCTATTTCTCTTTGTGTCAAATTCCCCAGCATCGAGGGGAAGTCGGCACCATTAAGGGTGACCAGAAAATGTCAAAAAGTGTTTGAACTATTTGTGCCCAGATTTAATTTACGCACTTAGTCTAGATTCTTGTTTTCACCATGATAGAACAACAAAGTGCCGAACCCGAGCGGGCAGGGAGGAACAAAATGAAGCAACCCCAATGGATTGCTCTTCAACACAAGCCGAGCGAGGCCCGGGGCGAGCTTACCGCTTGGCCCTGGCTCCCATGGAGCTCGGCCGAGCGAGCGAGCAAGACTTGGAGCCACGCCTCGGCTTCGAACCTATGCCGCTAGATATTGACCACTAAGGGAAACCCCATGACCACTAACGGTCGGCGCTTAAAACGCCTTGCCCGGTCGAAGAACTAGAGCGCATTCCGGTGGATCCTACTCGCCCCGAGCTTGAAGTCTTCATCGGCTCTAAGATACCCACCGAAATGCGGGGGATGTCGTGGATTTCCTCAAAAATAGCGTGGACGTCTTCGCACAGTCGCACCAGGATATGGTCGGCATAGATCCAAAACATGCCTCGCCACCATCTAAAGACCGACCCCGCTCGTAAGCCCGTCTCGCGAGAAAAGGCGGAAATTCGGCCACTGAGAAATACGCCGCTCTGGCCGAAGAAGTAAAAAAGCGCTCGACAACAAGGTGATCGAGCGAGGCCGAGGCGAGCCCCAATGGGTAGCGAATGCCGTGCTCGTCAAAAAATCTAATGGATCACGGAGGCTATGCATAGACTTCACGGACCTAAATGCGGCATGCCCGAAAGATCACTTCCCGATGCCGCACATCGACCACCTCGGTGGATAGCACGGCGATCACGAAATGATGTCCTTCATGGACGCGTTCGCGGCTATCACCAAATTCTCGATGGCCGTAGAGGACGTCAAACACACCTCCTTTCTTCTTGAGAAGAACGTTTACTCTGGCTTAGGATGCCCTTTGGGTTGAAAAACGCGGGGCAACCTATCAAAGGCTTGTAAACAAAATGTTCGCCGAGCAAATCGGGAGAACAATGGAGGTTTATATAGACGACATCGTCGTCAAAAGCGCAAAAAGGGAGGACCATCCGAGGGATTTGGCGGAAACCTTCGCGATCCTCCGAGAATACAACATGAAACTTAATCCAAAGAAATGCGGTTTCGGGGGTCGGCTCATTAAGTTCCTCGGCCACATCGTGAGCCAAAGAGGAATTGAAGCAAACCCGCCCCGAGATCAAGGCCATCCTCGACATGGAGGAGCCTCGCAATGTCAAGCAAGTCCGAGAGACTCACCGGGTGCCCGGCGGCCTTGAATAGATTCATCTCTCGCCAGCGACAAGAGTAAGCCTTTCTTCGCCACCATAAAAGCAAAAATTCTCATGGAATAAAGAAAGCCGGGATGCTTTCCTTAAGTTAAAGGAATATCTCGCCAACCCCAACATCCTCGCCAAGCGGTGCCGGGCGAGAAGGCATTTCTATACTTGGCGGCTTCCGAGTTCGCTCGAGTGCGGTGCTTGTCGGAGCGGACGGGCGGGACCACTGCCCGATCTACTTCGTCGGCCAGTGCTTCACGGCGAGCTCGAGATACACTCATTTGGAGAAGGCTGGCATACGCTCTTATCATGAGTGTCGGGAAACCGAGGGCTTATTTCTTCGATCACCAAGTCGAGGTCCTCACGACCCTTCCACTTGGCGGAGTCTGCCGCAGGCCAAACACCGGTGGCCGCCTCTTAAAGTGGTCGCTCGAGATCGCCCGATGCGGCATCACGTACGCGCCGAGGACGGCAATCAAGGCGAGTGCTCGCCGACTTCGTCGCCGAGCTCACCTTCCCGAATAACCCTCAACCTTAAGCTTCCCGCCATGGAAGTTATTCGTAGATGGCTCCTCAACACAATCTTGTTCGGGAGGCGGGAATCGTTTTGGTCGGACCGGAGGGGCAATGCTTCACGAACAGCCGTCAGATTCGAGTTCCCGGCCACTAACAATGAGGCCGAGTACGAGGCTGCAGTCGGCGATGCAGGAGCTTGCAGCTGCGGTCGGTGTCAAACGACTCCACATCTTCATGGATTCCCTCCCGGTGGTAAACCGGGTCAAGGGGGAATACGAAGCCCGTGGGGAGCGAGATGATAAAGTATCAGAGCCGGTCGCCTCCATGTGCAAGAGGCTCCAACAAGTCTATATAGAGCAAATTCCAAGGGAACAAAACTCCCGGGCGGACGCACTTTCCAAGCTCGCCACCTTGGAGGAGCGGCGGACATGTCCAACATCGTCCTCACGAAGCTCGCCAACTCGGCCTATCGGCGGCCGAGCAAGGCTACCGTCCGGGCCGAGGAGGCGAACTGGATGACGCCCATCATCCTTTACCTCAAGACCGGCACCCTCCCGGATGACCGAGTCCGAGGCCGAGCAACTCGAGCTACGAGCGGCAAGGTACACTCTCGATAGAAGAAGCGCTTTATAAACGAAATTTCTTTCTACCCCTACTCAAATGCATTACTCAGGAGGACGGGCGGACGATCCTAGCGGATATCCACGACGGAGTGCAGTGGAAATCACGGCTGGGGGCAAGCGCTCGTTTATAAGACGATGAGGCAGTGGGTACTATTGGCCCACTCTTCGGAAAGACGCACCGCATACGCCAAGGCGTGTCACAAGTGCCAAGTCATGGCGCTCAACATCAAGCTATCTCGGAACACTTGAAGTCTATCTTCAGCCCTGTCCGATTCGCCCGATGGGGATTGATCTAATCGGACCCCTGCCGGTGGCGCCCGGAGTGTAAATTCCAAGTGGTCGCCGTCGACTATTTCACCAAATGGGGCGGAGGCGAACGGCCGAATAAGATTGATCGGCTGCTATCATCGATTCATATGGAAGAACATCATCTGCAGATTTGGCCTTCCTCGTGCCATAGTTTCGCATAATGGCAAGCGGTTCGATGGACTCGAAGTCCTAGAGTTCTGCGAGCGTTGGAAAATCGGGAGGCTGTTCGCCACTCCATACCACCCCCAAACCAATGGTCAAGTGGAGGCGGTCAACAAAATAATAAAGCACACCCTCAAGGCCAAGCTTGAGGAAAGGAAAGGAAAGTGGGCGGCCCGGCTGCCGGACGTCCTGTGGGCCTACGGGGCGACTACGAGAAGTCGGCCAGGCGAGACCCCTTCGCTCTCGCCTTCGGCACCGAGGCCGTCATCCCGGCCGAGAGTCGCCGTCTTGAGCTTCCGTGCCGCGGGAGCTCGGTGAGAACAACGACCAAGCAAGGAGGCTCGACCTCGACATCTTAGAAGAACGCCGACTTGACTCAATTCACAAGAATGCGGCCTACAAGCGGCGTTGAGAAAAGTACTACAACTCCAAGGTCAAGGTCGACAATTCTCGGTCGGCGACCTCGTCTTGAAAAAGATCCACGGCCCCGGCCAGGTATTCGGCCCGAACTGGGAGGGTCCGTTCGGGGTGTCCAAGTGGTTACCCAATGGGGCGTCTGAGCTCGAACACCCGGATGGCACTCCGGACCAATACCCTTGGAACGCATGCCACCTCAAGAAATATTTTTAGTGAGCCGTCACTTAGATCCTTTCTTGTAACTTAGAAAGTTCGTGGAATTCTCTGAATTTTTGTAACCCTTGTAAGTCCTTGCAAATTTTCATAATGAATAAAGCGAAGTTCCCGGGGGTTGTGTCGAAAATCCTCGCAAGAGGTATCCTTGCGGACCCGCTCGAGGCCGACCGGCTAAGAATGGGTCCCTCTCATACTTGCGCGGGCAGGGCAGTCCGAGGTAGGGACTCGTCCCCATAAACTCCTCGCAGCCTAGTTAGCCATATGGCGAGGTCCGCCCGGCCCATAAGCCGGGAGGCTCCTACTAAACTCCTCGTGACGCGTCCCGTTACCGTCCGAGGTCACCTGACTTTCCGGGTCGGTGTGCCCCTCAAATCCCTCGCAACGAGCTTAGCCTCCGGCCGAGGTCTCCTAACTTTCTGGCTAGTGAGGTCCACAAGCTCCTCGGAGTTAGGACAAAAGTCGCGTGGTTAGGTCCCTGCGGCCAGGCCTAAAGCGCATAGCACGCCAGGCGCACTGCATGCAGTCGCTGAAGTGCCACCGGGTTCTTCCGGAGAAAAAGTCTCGACGAGCTAAACGTACTCTCGGCGAACAACCACTTCGTAACTATTCCTAGCGAGCGGTTCGGTGGTCAAGTCTCCATTCGCGAGCACCTTCATCGGCTCGCCGCCCGGCCGAACTTCGCGATCGCGGGCCGGTTTGGGCGACGAAGGATCCGATGGGCCGTCAACCCATCATGACATACTTGGGCGGCGTAGCTCTTCAAGTAAATCCTACTTGGCCAAATGCCGAGGCTCGCCAATGCCGAAACCAAGTCGGAAAGGCACGGGCCGAGCTCGGCATCTTGGACAAGTAAGGCCGAGGCTTTGACAAGCCACAAATGGTTTGAAATGCTTGCAAAATTTGTCAAAAACACGGTGTTAAACCATATTCATGCAGGGCGAGCCGAGCTCCCGAGGCATAACCCTTCCCGACCAAGGTCCGAGCTCGCCCATGCCAAAACCAAAACGGAAAGGCATGGGTCAAGCTCTCACCTTGGGTCAAGTAAGGCCGAGGAGGCGGTCAGTCGTAATAAACTTGTCATATTTGGGAAATTTCACAAAATTTTCTAAGTACGAAAGCGATAAATAAAGCCGAGAAGTGTGAAAAGAACGTCGATTTCATTAATTGCAAAGGGCGGCCATTGGCGAGTACAAAAGTCCTAAACCCTAAACCCTAAACCAAAAGAAAAACAAGAATTACAACCGTAGCGGGGAGTCCAAGATATCACTTGGAATTCAAGGTATCTATTAAAAAGGAAGACCACGGCTGGGGAATCCAAAATATCGCTTGGAGCCCAAGGTTTCTATTAAACGAGAGAGTAATGACGGTGGCGGGAACGCGAGTTTAAAGTACCGAAGGGGCACAGCAAATCCTTGATTGAATACTTCCAAGAGACATATGGATTCATTATTCACTGCTCCCACCCGGCGAGAAGAAAACACATTAAGGCTCACCGCCCGCGGTTCCCGGCTCGCGGCTCCGCTTGGCGGGAAGTCCACTGTTCTCGGTCGGGGTACCGGGAGAGGTCCACCCCATGGTCCCTCTCCGGATATTTGATCTCAGTGTTAGCTCTTCGTGGAGAGGGTGGGGCAAGGGCGTACTCACAGTACCTCTCCATGGCCCCGGTTGGAGTCGCCCGGCTGCCGCCGCGCGGATGAGGTGGCGGAGGCCATGTAGTACGCGAACTCCCCATCACGGCCGGATCACAGGTCGGGGGATGACAACCGCCTCCGGGTCGCATAGGCCGCGGCCAAGAGGTGCTCGGTTTGGCCAGCCTCTCTTCCCGGCCCGGCCTTCTCGCCCACGGCCGAGCGGCCTCCTCGCGGCTCTGGTCTCTTTCCCTCTCGGCACAGGCGGCCGCGGCCGTTCGGCCTTCAACCTCTCCGCGGCCGACCTCTCCACTGCCGCCTTCTCGGCCTCCAGCCGCTCTCGGACGGCCGCCACCGCCTTCTCACCCTCGGCGCGGCTGGCGGGCAACCTCCTCCTTCAGACGGGCCACCTCGACCTCTCGCTCCGGAGGGCCGCGGCGCCTTCTCGGCTTCGGCACTGGCTTTCTCGGCCACGGCCTGTGCTTTCTCGGCCTCCTTCCCGGCCCGGTCCCGCTCTCGGCGGACCTCCGGCCTCCCAGCCACCTCCTGGTCCCCGTCCGTCCGTGCACCGCTCCGGCACGGCGGCACTCACGAAGACCCGGGACACAGGCGAGCAAGGGCGCTCTCCAAGTTCCGGGAAGAGTCCGCGTCCACCTCGGTCGTCATGGCCGACGACATCTTCTCCATGGCCCGAATAACGTAGTCCGGGAGCTCGTCGGGGGCCGGGTCTCGCCGGGAGGTAAGGAAATCCACCACGGGAGGAGGACGTTTGCGGCCACCGGCCAGGAACTGAAAAAATCCTTAGCATTTCCCAAAGATCCAAAACCGAAGAGGATAAGGGAACGCAACTTACTTCTCGTAAAGGCGGGGTCTCGCCCCAAGAAGGAATGATCGTCCGGGTCTCGGCCACAGCTCGGCACAGGCACCGAGCGATCGGCTGCGGCGGCGGGGCTCTCCTCGACTTCGAGGCCGCTTACCCCGACGGCGGGCGGGACGGGCCTTCCACGACCTCAACCGAGGTCTCCTCACTCTGCGCGCCCCGGCGGTGGGTCGGTCGGCTCACGAGGCCGAGGCTGGGGCATCCACCACCCGGGCTGGACTCGGGACGGCCCAGGTTGTGGGGAGGAGCAACATGCTCGGCGGCGGAGCTCGGTGGCGGGGCAGGGGCACACCTTCGGGGCGTGCCCGGCCGCTTCCTCATCTGCCGACTTCTCTTGCCCGCGGGGCTTGCTCGCCTTCCTTACGCGGACCTTCGCCGGGCCGAAGAGATCGGGCACCGCCGACATGATGACGGAGTGGGCGGAACGGAGCGGAGGATAGTTGAAACTGTCGCGGTCGAGACGGTTAGTTCTCGCTCGCCGCGGAATCAAACATAAAGCCACCCGGCTTAAAGTCGGAAATTTTACCGGCGTCCGGCGGAGGTGGCGAGGAAAGGTCAAGAATCGGGACTCGAACCTCGATTCGTCGTTGTTGACTACCGAGCACTTCCGGTCGTGCAAACAGAATGAGGGTCACCTTGGCAGTGCGAGCCGGAAATCGGTGTACGGCCTCTCCTCCTTGGGAACGAACAACTCGCAAAGGGGAGGAAAAATTAGATCGGTAATAATTGTCCGAGTTCAAACAAGGAAATCGTACTCTTGGGTTTATGCCGAAAGGCGGATGGGACGTCCAGACTAGAATCAAGGTCGACGCCGGTGATCGCCGAGCCCGCCGACAAAAACCACCTCCGATGCTGGTCTCGGAGCTTGGAGGAACTCCATTGAAAACGTCCCACCCCGCGAGCCCGTATGAACAGCTCTCTCTTGGACTCCGACAGGGTGAAAATGAAGTTCACCTCGGCCGGGTCGGCATCGATCACCGGAACTTCCCCAGACAAACAGCGTGAGAAGGTTCATCCACCCGTTGGGATGAACACGAAAAGGCGCGACATTCCGTGCCGCGAACAAAGTGCGAGATATTGGGATGGAGAGGAAACCGAGCCCCGCCTCCATCATGTGATAATTTACGGCAAGCATCCCCGCGGGGCCGGTGAGTCTCTCATCGTCGGCGGGTACGAAGAAGTGCACGTCGATGGGACTGCCACCTCACCCGCCAGAAGCCAAATCGGCCTCGGACACCGAGCTTTGCCTCGCCTCGTCATTGGCGGCCATTACGAGGCTTCCGCCGTTCGGAACATCCGGCGAGTCCGCTCCGGGCGAGCATAAGGATGCTCCCGCAGATATGTCCGATAGTCAAAGGTGGGGGCCGGCCCCGCCAGCCTATCAATGTATTGCTCCCGGGCGGAGTAGGCGATGGTGACCTTCACAGAGGGTTGCTTGCTCGCCTCTTGGTTGATCTCTTCGACACAACCCTCTCGCTCTCCTCCAGGGAGCTCGGAAACCGTAGGGCCACGGGCGGCTGGCGGGGTCCTGGCCGCACTCCCACCGGCGGTCCTCTCGTCGTCGCTCCCTCCGGAGGAGAAAAGCTCGGCTACCACCTCCGCCGCGGCCCTCTCCAAATCAACATCGGTGGGGCATCCCGGCATCCTCGCCGATCCTCATATCTATACCTAAGTCGGCGAGACCGGCGAATAGGGCATCCCGGCCGCCCCCAAACTACCTCCCCGGTGGAGGCAACGCTTGGACCCTCCGCACGGCCAAAGGTCCGATCCGAGCATCTCGGTCGGACGGCCGTATCTCCGGGTGGCGTCGCCATCCTCCCGGGAAGATTCTCCTCTCACGGTGGCTCCACGCGTCGGCGCCTCGGACCAATCCCTCGGGAAGAAGCCCCTCTCGATCTCACCATATCGATCGGAGAAAACGAAAAGGTAAACGAGAAAAGAGATGTTTTCAAGAGATAAAGGGAAGTTACCGCTTCAAAACGCTATTTGGAAGCTTGGACAATGAAGAAACGGAAGAAATGCACCGAAACCTCTCGAAGAAGCTACGAAGATCACTCACAACGCTACGAAAATCACACAGGTAAGAAGTTTAAAGTGATGAAGGAGACTCCTATTTATAAAAAGCGGGAAGGACCTCCCTACAAAATCCCCGAAACTTTTCGAATGCAGGGCAAAAACGCGATTATTTTCGCGAAAGGTCGTGACCGCTTTTGGCACCATGGGGGCATGCCACGTGTCCGCGCGTGGTGGTTAGAGGTGGTCACCTCCACCGCCACGTGCCCCCGCCAAAAATCGCTTTTGCAGAGCACGTGGGGTAAACGGCCCCTTGTCAAATCCAACCGCCATTTTCTCCAAGTCCAAATCCAAGTCCCATCGGTGAAAACCCGGGGGTACTCGGGGAGCTCGGCAAAGAAGGCGAACAACTCTCCAAGAGACCAGCTAGACCTCCTAATTCCCTCGAGAGACCGGCGTGGGGCAATTGTTGTGCGACGATTTATTCGCCCCTCGCCCATTGGCGACCGGGCCGGCCCATCCGAGCTCGGCGCGGCCCAGAAGATTTCGGCCCCTCCAGCCGATCGACCGCCGGGTCATGGCGGACCGACTCGGCTACGTTCGGGAGAGCTCGGCCCGTCCGGTGAGCTCGGCACGTCATGAGATCGGCTCGCGGGTCGTGCAAGCAAACTCGGCCGGGCAGGCCGGACCCTCCGGCCACGCATGCCGAGGATCCCGCCCGCCTGGCCGAGGCGGGCTTGCCTGCCTCGCGAGCCGAACAATCCTTCGAACGACAAAGTCGCGGTTACAATATCGGAGGCGGGCGCGGCAAGGACCCCGCCACCCAAGCTCGGCAAGGGCGACGCCTTGTCATCCACGCCACGCCCGAAATGGTATCAAGTACAAGATATCTCGACTCCATTTAAGGTCAACTTAACCCAATAAGGCAAGAATATCCCTCACCGTCGAGAAGATCCCTGCCAGGGACACCCGGGCAGATGTGAGTGGCTAGCCGCCGCCTGCAAAGAGGCGGGTACATCTCAATTAATAAGAGATGGTACAGCATTTATGTTGATTTGTACTTTATTGTACCTTTGGACTGCCAAAAAGGCAACCAAACTCATTTATAAATAAGACCTATAAGGCACAATAAACGGATCTAAAAAATCCACTTTTAGCCTGGGACTAACACTCCCAAAGCAAACCTTGCGTTCTTACTTGCTTTCTGCTTTAAATTCCTCATTTATTGCTCATTTATTGCTCATCATTTCTATTGATTGTTCTTGGGTGTTTATTATAATAAATACTCCAATCAATATTGTTTTAACCGATCAAAAGCCACATTAATCGCTTACAAATATTTCGGTTAACAACAAGGATGTTTGTAAAAACTAAAAAGGTTCACATCTCACATTACCTTGAAATTAGGAATTAATAGTAAAATTCACAATCATGGATGCATAATGTTGGAGCTTTGTGTTTCAGGTCCACTTGGTTTCTTCTGAATGCATACAAGAAGCACAGAGAGTAAAAGATGCAGAGCAAAGAGAACAAAGTTTAAGGAATGTTGCTGCTCTAGAAAGATTGAAATATCTGGAAGCTGAAAAAGAGGTTGAGATTGCAAAAAAACTTCTAGCTAAAGAAACATACGAAAGGCAGATGGCAGAACTGGATGTCCGAAGAGAGGCACTAGAGAAAAACAGAATTCTTGATGCACTATTGTCTAGCGACCCACGTTATCGTAGGTACCACGAGGGATGACATTCAGACAGCAACTGGTTCTTTTGATGAGGAAAAAGTGATTGGTGAAGGAGCATATGGTAAAGTTTATAAGTGCAGCCTTGATCACACATTAGTTGCTGTTAAAACTCTTCGCTCTGATGCTTTCAGCAGAAAGGAGGAGTTTCTAAGAGAGGTTTGGCCTTCACTTCTCCTATCTACTTGGTTTTTTTGCCAGTTTTATACAACTAACTCTCCGAGTTATCACTTAACGGCACATTGCACCAACTTCAAACTTCATGAAAGCAGAATTTGTTATTATCTGATTGCAGATAAACTGATCTGTTCTTGTGAGATTAGAGATACACAGACATATCCATTTTTATAACTGCCTAAAGAGTATTGGTTTTTCATGATTCTGATTGGCAATTGTAGAATCTATTATACCGGTATAGTCTTGTGCACAATCTATAGGCTACAAATGAAGTTGTTATGTATATCCCCGATTGCTACTAGAGAAAAGGCATAAAACATACGTACAAGTAGAAGTCATTGTGCTTAATCTAATGTTTGTTTCAGGCTGTAGGGGATTTGGGAAAATCCTGATTGAGGAATCCTGGAATAGTAAAAGTTGATTATGACTTTTGTGTGTTGATATGATGTAGTAGAGCAGGATTGAGCAAAAGCAAGTGATATGAAATTATTGTATTATGAACAATAGAGTCATGTATTATTGGAAAAAGGAAAAGACTAAAGAAAATGTAAGAGTTTTTGGTATTATAGGGTTTGATTTTGGTGGATTTTGAAATCTAGCTTGCATAATCCTACAAACGAACATGCATTAAGATTTTGAAAGTAATATCTTGCTTTGTTAATCCAGAAACAAGCATATTATAGTAGCTAGATTCTATAATTACAATTCAACAATTAATAACATTTTACCAGTAAACTGTGCAGGTAGAAGTTTTAAGTCAATTGCGCCATCCCCACATTCTTTTGTTGCTAGGAGCCTGTCCAGAAATCTGCTGTCTCGTATACGAGTACATGGAAAACGGAAACCTGGAAGATCACATCCTTTGCAGAAGAGGCAGACCTCCCCTTCCTTGGCCTACTAGATTTCGTATAGCCTTCGAAGTAGCTTGTGGGCTCGCCTTTCTGCACCACTCAAAGCCCGAGCCTATAGTTCATAGGGATCTAAAACCGGGAAACATTCTGTTAGACAAATATTACGTCAGTAAAATCGGAGATGTGGGCCTAGCAAAGATCATTTTGATGTCATCCCAGACAATATTACAGAATACAGGGATTCTGTTATAGCAGGTACCCTCTTTTATATGGATCCCGAGTATCAAAGAACTGGAACTCTTCGACCAAAATCCGATCTGTATTCTTTGGGAGTAATAATTCTGCAGTTATTGGCCGGTTGCCATCCCAAAGGACTTATACTGAAGTTCGAAAAGGCTATAAGCAACGGCTCTTTCCCAGATGTTCTTGATAAATCTGTCCCAGCTTGGCCACTAGCTAAAACAGCTGAATTAGCACAGATAGCTCTGAGATGCTGTCAGCTTAGGTGTAGAGATCGGCCTGAGCTTGATACCGAAGTGTTGCCGCTTCTGAAAAGATTAGCTGAGTTTGCTGAGAGAGATCTTAGACAAGCACCTAAACACTATTACTGCCCAATCCTTGAGGTTCAAATTTTTTTAATCTCATAACTTGTCGAGTTATAAATATTTTTCGTCCCGTAAATTGTCCCAAGATAGTTAAAAAATTCATTTTAGTCCGTAACTTTGTACATTGATCAATTTTCGTCCAATTTTTGTCAAACGTTGTTTTTGGCACATGTCTTCGGACGAGTTGCGAATCGGTGAAAGTTATGGAACAAAAATGAGCAAAAAACAATGCCGTTTTGCAAATATTGAACGTAAAATGAACAATATACAGAGTTACGAGACTGAAATGAATTTTTATGTATCTTGGGACAATTTGTGAAATAAGATGAAAGTTATGGACCATTTTTAACTCTTTAACATTTCTGTTGTCTAATTTTGATCTCAAATTTTTAAATTATTTCAATTTAGTCCCAATATACAAAATTGTCCAATTTTTGCCCAGGTGACTTGAAACACATTTGTTTTGTATCACATGAATGTCCAATTTTGGCCTCATAACTTGTGTAATGTTCCATTTTTCATATAGTTTTCAGTTTTCCAATGATATTGGGGCCAAAATTGAACAACTTAATATTATTGGGACTAAATCGAAATACTTAAATTTTTTTGGACCAAAATTAAATAGTAGACAAATTATGAGATCAAAATTTTTTTAACTCCAAATGTCAAAGATAACCATTTTTTAAAAATCTAAATCTACATGAGCATTCATCTTATCATACAATTGAATGCAGGAAGTAATGGACGATCCCTACATAGCAGCTGATGGTTTTACATACGAGCATTACGCGATAGAAGCGTGGCTTGAGAGGCACGATGTATCCCCCGTGGACGAAACGAAAACTAGAGCCGAAGATGCTTACTCCAAATCATATGCTGCGAATGGCTATTCAAGAATGGAGAAATCACGTAAGAATATGAGTACACTTGTTCGGGCTCGGCTATTAACACCCACAAAATTATTGTACTCACTTTATTGTTGTGTTTAATTGTATAAATAACTAAAGCATATTATAGATAAAGGTGTATAAAGCAATTCGATGAGTGTATGGATGCATTAACTTTCTAATGCATACATTTTGTTTGCATAGTTTGAATTGATGTAATTGGAAGGCTTCGTTTACTTTGATGGATTAGGTTTGATAACAATTATTTATTTAACATTATCACTTATTTACTTTGATTGAATATAAGTTATTTGAATTATTTACTTTGATTGAATATAAGTTATTTGAATTGGGGATATGATGTGTAATTACTAAATTACCCTCTATATAATAACACATCACATATATATTTATATTTAAAATTCAAATTTTATATCTTCGTCTATATTATCAAATCAAACATATTTTTTAATTTGAAATTTAAATTTTTTATTTTTATCTATATTATTATCATATAGATATTATTATTCAAACACACGTTAAATACGCAGGATAAGAATTGAATTTTTCAGAGGTAATATGTTTTCAGACGTTCTTCATACCACAACTACTGTTGTAAAAAATAATTCTTGCAATAGATCTAGGTTTTGAAATAAATTTTCTCGCTCTCTCTGTTCTTCGTGTAAATTGGTACACACACACACACACACACACACACACACACACACATATATATATATATATATATATATACACGCAACCTCGATTGAGAATATTACAAAATGTTTCGTAATGGAATAGATTGGAATACCAACAAAGCAGATCGGAAGGCTTCGTTTAATGAGGATTTGATTGTATGAGCAGAGAGAAGAGAGAGTATACTAAATCAGAATCGGTATTGAATTTGTATCCAAAATTGAATTACTAGTATTAATTTATTGAACGGAGATGACATTTATTGGAGTCTGCATTCAAAATAGAGAAAATGATTATGAGGGAAGGGAAATGATTTAGAGAAGAAAATATTTTATACGTACATTTGAAGGACATTTTAGTAAAAATATTATTTTCTCAAGATATTGAAGAATGTATTTGAGAAAGTAAATGTGTGATAAAATAAGAAAATATAATCTCCCTTCCCTATTTTATCACACCTTATCATATCCAATCTAATTCTTATTTCTAAAGTAAACATAGCCTTAATGATATATGTTGAATAGCGTTAGGTGACGTGCTAGCTCAAGACTCGGTTTTGTTTACGATAATGACTTGACATGTTCGGGAGGAGTAAGTTTCTTGTGCATCGAGTGAACCATACAATTTAAGCGTATATTTAAATAATCATCCTTGTTTTCATTGAACAATATGTTCGGGAGGAGTAAGTCTCTTGTGCATCACGTGAACCGCACAATTTAAGCGTATTTTTAAATAGTCATCCTTGTTTTCATTGAACAATATGTTCGGGAGGAGTAAGTCTCTTGTGCATCATGTGAACCGTATAATTTAAGCATATTTTTAAATAGCCATTCTTGTTTTCATTGAATAATTATAGTTGTTTTCACTAAACAGATTATAGTCAATTATGGTTTAACAAGCATAAGCTGTTTAGTGAAAACAAGCGTATGTCCGTTTAGTGAAAATAAAAATGACTGTGTAAAAATACACTTGAATTGCACAATACACTTTGTATATACAAGATAAAGGCTTTCGAGAGTACTAGGCGAGTCATAAAAGAATGCACACAGATCCCCTGTTACATAATGGTGTTACATCTCTGTTACATTAATTAGATTTGCGCCACGTGTACATACAATTATATTAGGATGTTATTCTCTTATTTGTAAATTGTGATGTATGTACATGTGGCGCAAATCTAATTAATGTAATATAAGATGTAACATCATTATGTAACAAGAGATCCGGACCGAAAAGAATGGGGTTTAATATTTTTTCCTTAAGACATCAACTAAATGTAGAATTATGTATTTAATTGTACGTTCTTCTAGATGTATAAATTTTATCTCTACATTTTAAATCAAGTTTAGCTAATAATTCTTTTTCCATTGTGTTAAAATTGTTTTTTTTTTTTTTATCTGTAAATGTTAGTTGTTAGTGGTTAGAAATTAGTTCACCAAGTCTCCTTACAATTCCAAATTCTCCAAGCCTCTTTATACCTCCCACTCCAATTCGTTCCCAAAGGGAATCGAACCCAGTCTCCCACTTAAATAAGGAGTCTGGTGGCCCATTGTATTAAAATTGTTTACCAAGTTAATTTATTTTGAGACATAGTTGTTCACAAATAATGCTTTATGGTCTTTTGTTTTTTTAAGCCTTCTTGTTGCAGATTCAATTCTAACCTGTAAAACAGTAAAAGCAACATAAAATCGTAAGACTGACATTTTGATAAGAGAAGCATTAAATCGTCAATCGACATTCTCATAAAATAAATATGAATCGTAAAATCGACATTTTCATAAAGGGACATAAAATCTTAAATCAACATTCTCATAAAAGGAGCATGAAACCATAAAATTGATATTTTCATTAAAGGGGTTTTGGACTGTAATACTGACATTCTTATTCTCATATAAGGGGGAAACAGGGAGGGGGCATGTTATACTCCGAACCCAAAATCCCTAAATTAATTATTTTTTTAAATAATTAATTATTGTATGAAATATATGTATTTTTCGAAGATGTAATTTTCGAGTAAGCGGGCAAGCATTCTGAGTCGAAGCACTCCTAGCACTTTAAAGTTTAATGAAAAATTAAGGTTTGATTTATAGTGAGCATAATATAAGATTTAATTGCTATTCAAAGAAGAATTATTGAAAATTCTTACAAAACTCGTGTTTTATCAGGACAAATAATAGCGCTTAATAAATAATAAAAATTCGACAACAATCCTATTGCGTCTAAATGATATGAATTACCAAAATAATAAATTTAACAATGCACGAAGAATTATGTGATATAATTTGCGAAATTAAATAATGTAGTTATCTTGTTTTACGTTTTAGTAATTCATGAAATAATATGTGATGAATTAATATGCTCTCGAAATAATTATTCAACAACTCGTTTAAAAATTAAATGATATTGTGTAGTGATTTCTTTATATACATAATTAAGATAAATATTTTAAAATAAATATTGATTAATTAATAAAAAAAGGAAAAATGGAGTGAATTAGTGGCCAAGTTTCAGCCTTGGCTAGGGAGGGTCACATCCCAGTTTTTTTTTCCCATTTATACAAGTTACAAACCCAGCTTCTTCTTCACACATTCATCAATCATCATCGGCGCCATCTTTCTTTCTTTTTTTTTCTTTTCCCTCTTCACTACCAAGTCTTAAGTGGAACCTCCATCAAAGTGAAGTTTCCTTCCTACAACCAAAGACATCAAGGTAAGATTGATACAAGCTGCTTTCATTAAAAAAAAAAAAAATGGAAGAAACACCCTCTTTTTTTCATCTCACGGTTCCTCCCTCTTTCTAACTACATCTTATTTTGTTTTGATGAAACCATTCAAGATGCTAGTTTCTAACACTACTTGAGCACCTCTCAAGAATCATTTTTCGTCCAAAGAATCAAAAGAAAACAGAGAAGGAAACTACAAAAGTTGCTAAACTAACTATGCCTAAAAACTGTGTTCGATTAATTTATGTCGCAATCGTTGAATACTTTAACTCATTAATTTATGTTATTTTCAGCCTAATATATTTTATTTGATGTGTATACTACATATATATATTTTTTGTTTTAGCGTTGTGATCGAATCATGAAGGTTAAAAGTGTTGACGAACATGCTACGGTAATGAGAAAAGAAACTGCAAATTTTGGGACCCCTACTTTGATGCTTACTTTCCTCTATTTCCAGCAATGTTTTTAACAAACAAAAAATATATCGGTATTATTATATTGACATATTATATATGTGCAAAAATTGGTATTGAAAAGACCTACCATTTAAGAGGAAAAAAAGTGGAAGATCATGGAAAATTACTTCTTGAAACTGGACAGTTTTGAACCATGAACTTGATGAGCTTGGTTACCATGTTTCCAAGCGTCTAAAAATCTTGAAAAAAATCATGAATGATCCTCTTACAATCTAGTATAACGTAAAAAAATTTCATAACCATCAGAGTTCTCATCTAGGAGAAATAAATCTTTGAAATAGGTGTGATATAAATCGGCTGAAAAACGTAACTGTAATTTATAATCAAAACTGGTACCGTTTGGCTAATGAAAAATTATGAAATTTTAGAGGCATGTTCTAGGTTAAGTCTAGTACAACATATTTAAATTTCGTATATTTTGGCCTAGCCAAAATAGAGATATGAATTTTTCTAAAACCTGTCCAGAGCGAGGATCAGTGGGGTTCATCGACATTTCTTGCTAAACTGGTATTAATCGGTAACGAATTAGGCTTATGCCCCTTAATGAAAATTTCTCTATTATAAGTCTAGTATAACATATTTAAATTTGGTGAATTTTTTATGACCACAATGAAAATTATGAATTTTTATTGAAACCTGCCCAGAAAGACGATCTGTGAAGCGTATCGACTTTTCATGGAAAAAACTATTATGATCCGTAATGAATTAGGCTTAGGACCCTTAATAATTTTTTTTTATGTTTAATCATGTATAACATAGTTTAATTTCATAAATTTTGGACTTGTCTAAATGTCCTTTCTAGAATTTTAAACATTATGTGATAGTCTTTCATGTTTATTCGAAAATTATGAAGTTATAATTTTATGGTTGAATTTTTATAATGATACTTGTTATGATATTACTATACATATTAAAGTATCATATTATTAAAACCGAGAATTTATAGATGTGTATAAATATTTCATTTGGAATTTCGAGAACTAGGACTATTATTGACATACTTGGAGAAACAACATATATAATTATTTGTTTTGATTAAAATTAATATACTTATGGGTTGTATGTGTTATTATATGCTTAGACGCAAAATTTTGATGATTTAATTCAAAGTCGTATTTAAATTAATTTTTTTATAAAGTTGAGAAGCTGTTTATTTTATCTTTTAGCAAAATAATTATTTTGGTGTATGTTTTCTTTAAATGAGCATGTGGACTTATTATTTATAAGATGGAGCGACTTTGTGCCAAATTTCATAAATAAAAGAATAGTGTAAGTATTTTATTTGATTTTTTTCTGAATTTATTGGACTATTTTCGAAAGACTAAAGATAAATTTAAACGCCTCATTAAACTTATGAATGATTTTTATAGTATTTCAAATAATCATTCAATATTGTAACCTGTTTAAAAAAATTTAGAAATTTATAAGAAATATTTATAAAAGTATTTCAAACATGAAAACGAACCAAAACTCAAAATCCGTGAATCGAGTTAACGAAACGAAATAACGGTCTTGCAAAGTTTCTTAGTTTTTGAGAAAACTCGTGCTAGGTGAAGTGCGGCTTAAGTCGGAGCTCGAACGTACTGCCGTCCTAAAATTCGAATTTCTTTATTACAGTTCTAACTTACCTATAAAGTTAAAAGGTGGGTGATACTATCTATATTAGCCAATAATGTTATATGGATTGTTGGTGTATTCTCAAGCAAAATAATTAAACACCTTAAAAGTTTTAACGACTTAGTTAATTATTAAATTATGTTTAAAGAAAGCAAGCGCATTCGGTGAGCGTACCCCAAGTGTACTTTTGATGCGAGTTCTATTAATCTCGTATATGAAAAATAAGATCGCATTCGGTGAGCGTACCCAGTGTACGTCTCGATGTGAGTTCTATTAATCTCGTATATGGAAAGCAAGATCGCATTCGGTGAGCGTACCCCAAGTGTATGTCGATGTGAGTTCAACGAGCGGATTTAATATGTATACATGATCGAGCCCTAAATTAAATAAATGACAAGTAAAAGATTTAATCATGGGAAAGGGGAAATATCTATTTTCGACGATCTTGTCAATCTGTATAACAACATACAAGTTATCCATTGAGATTTTTATCTCACACACCAAACTTAATATTTTCAGTTACGCTCAAGAGGAGTCGGAGCTTCAATGACACAGAGTTTTCCTAAATATGATGTTAATGTACTTATATTCTAAAATAAGATGCAATCGCTTAGAAAGACGATTTTAATTTCTTGTACCGAGTAAACGAACCTTTATGGATCGCTCGATGTTTTACTTTGAACACAACTACTTCTCTTCCAAATATTAAATAAAAATACAACTCATGTATTATGTTAAAAATAATATTTAAGTCTTCCACCGTTAATCTCTTAAGTTTATCTTCGACTTGTTTACGTTTACGTTTAAATATTTTATTCTTAAAAATAATAATAATAATAATAATAATAATAATAATAATAATAATAATAATAATAATAAGCTCAATTCTTCGGTTATTAAGTGACAACCCAAGTTTAGAGTGTTAAAAGTCACAAGGGCCTGCATTCCGAATTATGGAGCGTTACGGGCGGCGTTGAGCGAGAGGTGGGGAGAGAGAGAAAAAAAAATGGGGTAGCGCGTGGGAGAGAAAAGAGAAGGTTAGAGAAAATATAAGATTTTTGAGTGAGGATATAAATGATATTTTGTGATGAGTGAGTTCATATAACTTGAGCCTAACTTTTATGACAAATAATCTAAGGCTCCATTTGGATGGCGTGGATTTGAAATCAATGGATTTAAGGATAATATACCATGCATTCACACAAATTAAAATGGAGAAAAACTAAATAAATGGATTTGATTCACTCAAATATTTAGCACAAGTTGGAGAAGTGAGAGGATTTCAAATGACTAGATTTTCTTTGGGTATTTGAAATCCTCCCACTTATAACTAATATTTGTGTGAATCAAATTCATTCATTTAGTTTTTCTCCATTTTGATTTGTAAATGTATGGTGTATTATCCTCAAATCCCTTGATTTCAAATGACTTCATCCAAATGAAGCCTAAAGTTATTTTTACAATATTTATTATGATCATTTTATAAATTAGATATCATACTAATTCAGAGAAAGGTTTTTAAAATCAATTAACCTTCATTTAAGATATAAAGAATGAGATTTCAAAATACTAATTAATTATTTTAAACTATATTTATTTTATTACTTATATAAAATATATTTGTAAGGCCTTAAAAATACATGAAAATATAATTTTGTGTCAATCTGACTGATATAATGTTAATTTAATGATAATATAAACCTTAATCTACATTTTAAAAATAGTGAAATAGATTTTCAATGAATGATAGTTTTGAAAAAAATGGGACGATTCTTATCGGATACAAAATAACTATGGAAATTACCATGTCATATGCGAAAAAATAGAAATTGCCTTTGCAATACAATTGAAAAGCTAAAACGTCAAAAATACCCATCAACTCTAATACAAAGATCTGTAACATGAGTGAACAACAAGAAAGCGATCTTGCACAAAGACTGACACGGACAACAAATATCGGCGAGCACGAAAATCGAAGTAAGAAGGTCTAAGAGGTTAAGATGTAAAAGAAGAGAGGATAATTGAACAACTATACAATTAGTTGCGCAAACAATACAATTTATATTGAACCACATAAAAAATATGTATTAGAATAACTAGATATATTACGCACAAAAAATGATTGCATAAAATTTTTTGCACAATAATTCAATTTACATTGAACCATATAAAATTATGTATTAGAATAATTAGATGTATTACGCACAAAATATCATTGCACCGAAACTATAAAAGCCGAACAATAAAAAAATTATATCATTATAATCAAATCAAAAGGGTCGAACAAACAAAAAGTGTAACAACAACAAGAAAAATTAACGACAAAGAACAATCTGTATCATTATTATTGGTCCCGAGATTGAGTGAATATAGACAACTAAGTACACCTCCTCGAGATAATCTAGAGGGGGGTTGAATAGATTATCTAAATCTTTCCAAAATCTGATTATCAACACAGGAAATCGAGATAGTCAACGGAAACAGCTTTATACTCAATCTTTAATAAAGATCTAAAGCAATCGAGAACAATTTGTTTAGGCAATTGAATATCAAGAAAATAAATTAAGAAAGTAAAAGACACAGGATTTATAGTGGTTCGGATCAAAATGATCCTACATCCACTCTCCTCCTTCAACTCGAAGAATGGCCTCGACTACTTACTCACTTACTTACTTACCGAGATTACAAAACTTGAGGATCTTCCTCTTCGCCTATCTTCAAACTATCAATCTATCTAGGAATTAGAAATATACGGTGCAAAATGTTTGAAGATATACAAGGAAGTGTTCTTTAAACACTTAGAAACTTTTGAGAGACTTTTAAAAACTTGTGAGTGCTTTAAAAATCGTGAGTATCGAATTGTGATTGCTAAGTATTCTTTTAATTGTGATTGCTAAGTATTCTTTTAATTGTGCTTACTCCTATTTATAAGCTGTAAGACGGTTAGTTTGTTGTAACAAACTAAAAACCATTTAACAAACTTATCCGGAAAACCGTCTTGACTTTAGCCGATCTTGAGCTAATCGTTCTGCAATTGACTTGGTGAAGACTCGCCTTTCTTATTCTACTCGGTTGGTCTTGACCTCGCCTTGAGCTCTTCATTATTCTCTTCAACAGATGACTTCTTCAAGATCGTCTTCGATGACCTTCTCTTTCTTGACCTCGGTGACTTCATTAGCTTTACCTAGTCGATCACCCTAGCACTAATGTTCATTACCTCGGTTGTTCTATACATACTCAGCTGGTCATCTTATTTACATGATGACTCTAGTCTATACTTCTTTAACTCGTCAAAACTAAACCCGATCTAACAATTTTCCCTTTTGATGAAGTTAAAACGCAAGAAAGAAACAAGCTCACACTGGTGTTAGTCAAGATTATTCAAGATAATTAGATAAGCATATTTAAGCACATAAGCATTTTATACTCGGATGAGTTTACATAAAAGCACTTAATCCATTAAAAATTTCCATACGAAGACAATTTCCATACTTAGAAAAATTTCAAAAAGAATTTTAAGAAAAATTTAAGTCTTAAAGACTTTATCGATTATCAAGACTTAGAAATTTTTTTAAAAAAATTTAGGTGAACTTTTAGAAAATTTTAGAGAAAATTTTAATTTGAGATAGGAAGTTTTCTCAGGATGATTAACACTTAGAAATTTTTTTAAGTTTTCTTAGAAAGCAAGAAAGAACCTTAAAGCATAAGACAAGATAGTTCGATAAGTTCATTCATATTCACAAAGATTACATATTTACACTTTGATGCGAGATAAGATAAAGAAATAAGAAAAGAAAGCTCAATCTTATCTAGACACCCCACCGATCGGCCTTTTGGAACCATCACCAAGTAAAGACTCGTTTCCTTAGCGGCTTGAGCTCATCTTCATTTTTAAGTCGACTCGACTTGACTTTAGTGATGATGCCTTTAATCCAAATTGAGGTCGACGGTCCCATCGGCATTCATCTTGGGTCTGGCCATCTCATATGCTTTGGGCACAAAGATCGGCATTAAAGATCTTGTCCACCTCATCTGTCAGGTTGGTGGTAGAGATCGACGCCCTCTTTCTCCATCCACTCGTGCCACCTCTGTCTTCATCTTCACTGATGACCTAGATGCCTTCAATATACCATAAGTACATCCGTCTGGCATCCAGATTCTTCTCCTTATATTCCTTGACATACGCCTGCGACCATTTTTGGAGGGATAATCGACCGATGATAAGGTCGGAAAGACTCATCATCTGCAGTCTTCATGACCATTTTCTCGACGTCTCTGCTCCATTCCATCTGCAGCCCTTTTGACTTCTTCTTCATCCTCTTCCTCTCCCTTTCTCCGTACCACTTTTTCTCTTGCCTTATCCTCCTTATCTGCTCCTCGAGATAAGTTGGAGTAATTAGGCTCCTTCTTCTTCTTCTCAACCTTGGTGGATTTTGCAGATAGAGCTTCACCGGTGGCTTTTCCTCGAGACATCTTTCCCTTCCCTTTGCTTCGGCCTCTGGGATTTTTGCTTAGCGATCTTCTCCTCCTCCTCCTTCTTTCTCCTCTCTTCATCCTCTCTGATCACTTCCTCGATCCGGGGCCACCCCGAGTGAAGGGCGGCAAGCTCGACCGCCTTGATCTTCATCTCCGCCCTAGCTACCTCCAGCTCACCGTGTCCGCCTTGAGGTTCATCTCGCTCGCATTGGCCTTGACACCCGCCGTGAGGGCCTCCCATCTTTCTTGCCCACTGCTTCCCCCTTTTTGACTTCATCTTTGAGGATCTGCACTGAGTCTCCAATGAGGAACAACGCACTCTAAAATTTGTTCTGTCCATGGTCAAAGCATCCACGACCAGAACGTTGTCCTCGGCCTACTTTTGCCTTCAGCGGCTTCACTTCCTCCTCCGTGCTTTCGACGCCGGCCCAACACGGAGCCCGACTTTTCGAGATACATTCCCGGTGATATTCACCTCGCCTACTCGCATGTTGGCTATCATTATATTAGTGACTGCCCGATTATATGCTTTGTCCGCTTTTCTACCAACCTCTCTACATTGGAGTTGATTTTCTTTTGAAGGTTTGAAAAGGCGAAGAGATGGTGATAGTGGGCTATTTGAGTCTTCATCTTTGGAGGAGGATTCAAATGAAGAGGAGGATGAAGGAGTTTTGGGAGAGGGGAGTCCATCCGAATATCCCCAAAGATGTTATGGGAGATATTAGGTATTTGGACTTGGGGAGAGGATTGAGTTTGAGGTTGGGGAATATCTGGGTGATGGTGAAGATGGTGGGTGGGATGAGGAGGTTGTTGTGGTTAGGGGAGGAGATGAGGTGGAAGGTAGAGTGATGATGGGGGTGATTGTGGTTAGGGGTTTAGGCTGGTAGATGGGGACGATGGGTAGTGGGATGGATTCAGATCTAGTTGGTGGAGGGATGGAGGTGGTGGGGGTTTCACTTGGGTTATTTGGACTGCTTTGGGAGATAGGCTGTTGTAGAGGCTCGAGGTGCCAACCTTGCACACCTCTTCATTGCCGTGGTGAGCAGAGGAGGGGAGGGGGAGGATTCAAAAGACAGGACTAGAGGAGGTGCCAAAAGAGATTACCTTCTCGGTAGTAGGAGTCCTCTCCGAGCTTGGCTCCTCTAGAGTCTCGGCCTTCGCCACACTGCCGCAGCTACCTCCAAAGTTTGAGCTTCTTCGGATAGAAGGCTTGGTGGTGCAGCAGACAATCCTCCTTCCGAGTTCTTCTCGTGAGGCTTTCACTAGCCTCCTACGCTTAGTCGCCTTCTCCTTCAACCTCATTGGCCTTGAGGTCTCAAAGTGAGCTCACTTTGTTGGCTCGGCTTGGTGCACCTCCTCACCGAGGGCTCGGCTACCCTCTCCTCACCGCTTCTCCATCCGAATCTGTTGGCCCCCCCGATTAACTTATTTTTAGTAAGGAGCCCTTTCTACTTAGTATAGCTCCTCACGCCATCGACCCAGCTTGATGTCTTACGCCACAGATCTTCTAGAAGAACCGTTATTTTGTTGAAGAGGCCGGTGATGGTCTTGGCGATCCATTCGCCATTGACATATTCCAACCTATCCTTCTCCGTCTTCAACCTTGCCAACAACATATCAGCCCGCTTAACTTGGACTCCATCCAAAATGGCCACTGATGCGGTTTAACCGTGGCCTTGTGAGTCCATCGTGGGAGTTCTGCTCCCCAAGAATAGACTTAGTCAAGTATCGTCATCGCAGACGATACTTCCTCCTAAGCATATTCTTCTTCAACTCCTTCCTCCGATCCTTACATGATGATCGGGCAATCATCTTGAATGATTCTACCCAGTCATCATCTTTGTATGTGAACAAAGGTTCACACCTTCGGTATTGGTTTCAAGATCCTTGCAATCTCTCTCTCGTAATCGTCACCTCCACATCATCTACTTTGGATTTAAAAACTCCATCTTCATACTCACCGTTGATGTAGAACTCGATCCCTCTCATGTCGAGGGTCTTATTCTTATCGATTTCTTCGAGCGTAAAACCCGAAGCCTCGATCTTTCGAGCAGGTTGAAGAATC
The DNA here is from genome assembly GCA_030762865.1 of Paraleonurus japonicus. Lineage (NCBI taxonomy): Eukaryota > Viridiplantae > Streptophyta > Magnoliopsida > Lamiales > Lamiaceae > Paraleonurus > Paraleonurus japonicus. The sequence goes on along the minus strand of CM061060.1, from coordinate 16,287,674 downwards.
TTCATTGATTCTACATCGATGTTGTGTCGAAGTCCACGTACATCTTGGACTTAATCTTTTTGTTGAAGGCCTCCTTATTGAAGTTCACCATTGTTGAAGTAATTCCGATTAATTTTCGGTACATGAAAGGGTTTATCAAAGGTTTTGTGAATTGGGAATTTTACAGAGTAAAAGCAGGGTTTCGAAAGTGAAATGGGATAAATGAGGAAGATAAACGTTTATAGGAGAGAGGAAAATTGGAGAGAGAATCCACGTGTAAAGTGGTTTTTAATCAAGACCGTTAATTTGAAATGATGCATTATTTCGCATCAACGGCTAGATAAGAATTAGACGTTTGGTGTCGGTAGCGTGAAGTTAACTCGACTTTGAAATACGTAAAAGGTAAATCGTTCAAGCTACGAATTTGACGACTAGTAGGGGTCACTTTATGCAGAGAAGTAAGTATACCCGACGTAAGCCTAGATATACCTTTCTTTGCATAAAGGTTTTCTAAATCGCACAAAGTTTAGGTTGACTTGATCTCGAAAATGACCTTGTCTGGGTTTTTGAAAACAAATCCTAGTCGATTATTTTGAAAATAAAAATTTAAGACGAGTTAACTTGTGTCATTAATTTAAATGAACCAAGTCTTATATCCGAATATAACTAGTATATAAGAATGTTAGACTCAACTGGGTTTTCAAAAGAACAACTCATCTCAAATATTTTGAAATAGATGAGTTGTGAGAGAAATTTTGAAAACAAGTTTTAAGAAGAAAGCAAGAAAAGGTTTTATTCGAAGAGGAGGTTTATCGGATGAGAAGGTTCATACTGATCTAACAATGTTAATTCATAACCTCGTTCTCGCATATACACAAACTTAGGAAACCATTAGTTGCCAGAGTAAGTCGGACAAGTTTCATAGGATCATCTCGATTCTTAAAGAGATCGATTGATTATGTTCTTGTCTGATTTACTTGTTATCGATAAGAAATTATCAAGTCGATAAGGTCAATATGACTAATCCTTGATTCTTGATTCCTAAAAAGGAGATTAATGAAATCAGCTCTGTGATTGTCCTTTGACACATATCAAGTCCGACAATTCTTTCTTGGTAAGATTTAAAGAAAAGAAAGAATGAAAGAACATACAAGATACATACAATAGAAATCATAAATCAGCTAAGGATGCATCAAGTAATCACGATTCTAAGCACAATTCCTTAAATCTAGACTCACTAAGGGTTTTGTAAGTATATCTGCTCTCCGAGACTCTGTTGCTATCTTTTCTATCCTAATGTCATTCTTCTCAACATGATCTCTAATAAAATGATGTCTTATATCTATATGCTTACATTTTAGAATGCAAAACAGGATTGTATGTCATGACTATTGCACTATTACTATCACAGTAAAAATAGGCATAGACGATGTGAGAATATTATAATCCCTAATTTGTTGACTAATCCAGAGAAGCCGAGAGCAACAACTACTAGCCGCCATGTATTCACTTGATTGTGGAGGTTGCAACAGAAGTTTGTTTCTTAGATAACCAAGAAATTAACTTGTTGCCTAAAAATTGACAAGTTCCAGACGTGGACTTCCTATCAATTTTACACCTCCAAAATCTGAGTCTGAATAACTCCGAAAGCTTCGAAGTTGTCATCGATGGGTACCACAACCCAACCTCGCAAAGTACCTTTAAGATATTTAAAGATTTTCTTAGCCGTCTCGCATGAGTTTTCTTGGGATTTGATTGGAATCTTGCACACACCCCAACCGCAAAGGCTATATCGGCCTACTTGCGGTGAGGTATAACAAGGATCCAATCAATCCACGATACTCCGTTGTATCCGTGGGTATCCCCTTCTCATTTGAATCCATAGAGAAGTTAGTTGCCATAGGTATTTTAACTTCCCTACTAGTAGTCATCCCAAACTTATCTATGAGGTCATTTGCATACTTAGTCGATGTATAAAGATACCTCTACTTGTCTGCATTTAATCTGTAAGCCTAGAAAGTATGTTAATTCTCTCATCATAGACATTTCAAACCTGTTTTTCATGAGAACACTAAACTCCTCATATAAAGTAAGATAAGGTGAACCAAATATAATATCATCTACATAAATTTGAACTAATAAGATGTTACCATCTACTTCTTTTCTAAACAAAGTTCTATCTATCTTACCTTTAGAAGAACCACTTGATATCAAAAATTTAGACAGAGTATCGTACCAAGCTCGAGGTGCTTGCTTCAGTCCATATAGTGCCTTGTGAAGTTTATAGACTTTATTATTAGTCCTAAACCCTAGAGGCTATTCTACATAGACTTCTTCAAGTAACACTCCATTTAGGAAGACAGACTTGACATCCATCTGAAAGACTTTGAAACATTTATATGCAAATGCTAAAAACAGCCTTATTGCTTCTAATCAGGCTGGAGCATAGGTTTCATCATAGTCTATCCCCTGCACTGTGAATAACCATGTGCTACAAGTCTGGCCTGATTACGAACAATAACGTTGTTTTTATCTGCTTTATTTTTAAACACCCATTTGGTGCCATAATCTTTCTATGTAGTGGTGCCCACGGCTCCCAAACATTTTGTCTTTCAAATTGATGCAGATTCTTCTGCATGGTATTACCAGACTTGGGGTCGGATAGAGCCTCCTCAATAGAATTAGGCTCGAAGAGTGAAACATAGTAGCTGAACATACTCTGGGAATCTAACATTGTTCGTGTACGAACACTACTAGATGGATCCCCAATAATTTGATGGTGGATGATAACTCCTCATCTTTTTGCCTATTTGAGTTGAAGTATCCTCATCTGTAGTCTCGGTAGGTAACTCAATTTGTTCTTCACGAGTTGACGTTTGATTTGTAGTAATCCGGTAAGTGGTATTAAGACCAATAAAAATATTGAACCCAAGGGAATTAGTATGCACGTGAGGCCCTAGAAATACAAGTTCTCGATGACTATTGTTGCTAAGCGGGTTTGGAAATGAAAACACAACAAAATGTAAGAAATAGACTCAAATAAAATAAATAGGCAAATGATCGAACACTTAGAAGGCAAGCACAAACACAATAATAAATGGGGGATATGGGTGCTAGGGTTAACATCCATCAAGGAATCAATGATCAACAAGCTATGATTGAATCAAATTGTAGATCAACTAAGATAGAAATCATAGAACCATCATGAAATTAATCACTCCATTAATAATACAATGCCTAATGTGAGTATCCTTAGTGCAACTAATCTCTCGATTACGAAGCACCCAATCCACACATTCATACACAATTAAAACCCGATTAATCTCGGATCACGTTAGCTCAACTCTCGCCTATTGCTAGGGTGATCAAACATTAATCTAAAGAGATAACTATGCATGAAGCACAATGAGAATCACAATTAGGAAGCAATCTACTCAATTGATCTCCAATCATCAACAATCATAGCATAGGCAATCAAATCATCCTCAATTTCAATTAACCCAAGCACAAGAGAGTTAGCCCATAGTGCCAAGAGCAAAAACCATGGGAAGAAGATCTAATTGATCAAACACAAAGCAAATCACAACAATTAAGAAATTGAAAAGAGATAAGAGGAAGAACATCACCAATTGACTTGAATCAACAACAATAGGAATGCTTGAGTCTTCAATACACTTCTCCAAATGAAATACAAGCTTGAATTGAGGAATCAACTAGATCAAATGCTAATCTAAAGCTAATGTAATCAACAATAATTGAAATCTAAATCTAAATCTAACACTCTACTCTACCTACAAGGAAAAATTGGCTTGGGGCCTAAGAAATCGCCCCAATACCGCTACTAACTTGCTCTAATGAATTGTGTGGAAGTATGCTCTGTTTCATGCTTTAAATAGGCGATTTTTGAGAAAAAACCTCCCCCTCGAGTCGAGGCTCAGCCACTGGACTCGAGGCTGCCGATTTTTTGCCCATCCCTCGACTCGAGGCTCGGCCCTCGAGTCGAGGCCTCTTCCATTTTTTGAATTCTAGCCTTTTGCCTTCACCCTCGAGTCGAGGCCCTTGGACCTCGACCGGAGAGGTCGAGACTAGGGCATTTTCTCGACCCGGGCTCCGCCTCCGACCCCGTTTTTGTCCATCTTGATCGTCTCTTCATTCTAAGAATTCCGTACTCTCGATTTGGTTAAATTCCACCGATTTACCTGTAAAATGGACAAAAACATTAATAATACACCAAGTAATACTTTTAGGCAAAATAGTGATACTCTACACATTTATGCACAAAATCTAACACTTTTGATCACTTTTTGCACTAAAATACACCTCAAAATCATGCATCAATTCACTCCAATCAACGTTCCCCCTTCATCTAATGACCTTGGCTGATCGGATGATGTCGGAGGAGTCTCCTCGGATGGAACTGAAGAGGAGTTGCCTTTCCTCGATTCTCGGATGGAGATTCTTCATTATTCGAATCAGATCAAAACTAGGCAAATAAGTTTTCCTCTGTTTAGTTTTATTTAGTTCAACTTTATCTAGATCATTGGTATTTTGATTTCTTGTTGGTCCCGATTAGTTGAGTAGACTTAGAAAAACTTGAACTGGCCTTCTAGGAAAAATCTAGAAGGGGGGAGTTGAATAGATTTTTCAGATTTTTACAAATCTTTCAAAACTTATTCAAAGCACCAAAGTAACACAACGGAAATTCAATTTAATCTCAACTTTATTAAGATCAAAAGCAAACCGATATTCTAGTTTTAACTTTGATTAAATTAATCTTTGATTGATAAGCTGAAATCAAAAGAAACAGGTAAGTAAATGAAAGCAATAAAGAACAACAGATTTATAGTGGTTCGGATTATAAAAATCCTACATCCACTCTCCTTCTTCAAACTTTGAAGAAGGGTCTCTTCAACAAGCTTGCTTACTCACTTTCCAATCGTACGACTTACAATTTACAAAGATCTTCAAATCTTCAAGCTAGTAACTAATTCTAGGAAATCTAACTCTAAAAAGATAGAAGTGTATTTGAAGATGTGTAAGATAGTGTTTTATAAACACTTAGAAATATCGTGAAGAAATCCTTGAAAATGATTTTGTGCTTTTTGAGAACTTGTGATTTGAGAGAATATAATGCTTGAATTATATCTTGTGTGATAGATGTGTATCTCAATGAAGTGCCTAGACCTATTTATAAGTCTGAAAAAGGCAGGTTAGTTTGTTAGTCGGTTCTAACAAACTAAAAGCTGCTCAACAAACTTAATCTTGAAAATCGCTTCACTCCTCGGTGATTATATTCTACTCGTCTGCGGTGACTTGGTGAAGACTTGCCTTTCTTATTCTACTCAGCTTATCTTGACCTCGCCTCGAGCTCTTCATAATCGTCTCCTGCAGATGACTAGACTCGAGCTTGTCTCCGGATGACTTGCGGCTTCTAGTCTTCAGCCGACTAGTTCGAGACTTCAACCTCGTCGATCGGCTTAGTACCGGACTACGATCTTAGTTGTTCTTCATAGTCATCTGCTCATCCGAGTTGATCTTTTAACTCATCAAAACCTTCCTTGATCTAACAATTTCTCCCTTTTTGATGATGTTAAAACTATATAAGAAAAAAATGCTCATAGTGATGTTAGTCAAAGTTATTCAAGACAATCGAGATAGGCATACTAGAACACATTTATTCTCAAATTTCAGATTTGTTCATGGTAAAGCACTTAATTCACACTTAGAAAGATTTTAAGAAAATATTTTTAAGTCTTAAGAATCTAGACTTAGTGAAAAGTTTTTAAACTAAGAAAGTTTTAAGACTTAGAAAAATTTTGAAGAAATTTAGTCTGAGATGAGAATTTTCTCGAGATGATTAATACTTAGAAAAATTTATGTTTTCTCAAAACGAGGAAAATAAAGTATCAAAAATTAAAACAAGTAATTCAGATAAGTTCCAAACATCTCATTCACATAAAGAGCACATTTTACATATTTACAAATGGATCGATTAAAAGATAAGAGATAAGAAAATTTAGGCTTGTCTAATCATCCATCTATCTTTCTCTCGGGAGTTGCATCCATCGAATATTCTCGTTCTCAGCTCAGAATCTCCTTTGGATCGACCAACTTCATCCGATTAATCCCGTAGTTGATAGTTGATCGATCCACTCCTTGTCGATTGAGCCATCATCATTCGGCTTGATTGGAATGGATGAGTAGTGCGGAGCAACCAAATCCACGTTGTACCATTCATCTCCTTCATCAAGTAGTTTCGGTACAAGCTTGGATTCTCCTTCTCCATCCAGTCATGCCATGCTATCGTTTCATTTTCGAGATGATGCTCCGACTCCTTTGCAAATATACGAGAGAAGAAGGTCCATTTTGCCTCATACTTCATGTACTCGGCTGCCCAAGCCGGATGTGCGATCATCTTTGGAGGGCATCGGTTCTTTCTGAGGCTCGACCCAAGCCGTATCTGCTCCTCCTCCAACTGTTGGGACCACCCACTTCTTCCGGGATCTCACAAGATCTGCCCGGCTTCCTTGGCGAGACTTGATCTTCCTCCCGGCTTCCCTTCGGCCATAGTAGACCTTTTACGCCTTTATCCGCCTTGTTGGGATAAAATGTACTTAGTTTTGATGAGTTAAAGTGTAAAATTAGGATGACAGTGAAGACAATGTATAGTCGGTGATGTAATAAAAACTCTCAATATAGACTAAGTATAGAAAAATAGGATAGGGATGATTCAAAAGAAGTCGAGATAAAGACAAGAACAGAAAATGATGATGATAGAACCGAGGCAAGGTAGAAGATCGATAGAGATTCAAGACAGGTGAAGAATCGAGACAGTAGAAAATCGAGACGGGGTGGAGAATCGAGACGGGGTGAAGAATCGGACAAACTAGAAGAGTTAGTCAAATTCAAGAATCGATTACAACCAAACAAGAAGCGATTTCAAGAATCGAGTTAATCGATTACAACCTTCAACAAACAAGAACAAGGAAGTTATAACCGTCATCTACGGAAGATCTATAAATAGGATCGAAATTCAGAATTTTAGAGACTAGAGAAACTTAGCAATCCGAAGCTTAGCATTTGAAAAAATCGAGAATTCAAAGCTCTTTTCTATATCATTTGTATACACACGAACACTTAAAGTGTTCATTCATTTCTGGTGTTTATAGAACACCATTTTCTTTGTACATCTTCAAAAAGCCAATTAGAGATAGTATCATCATTGTAAGGCTGAAGAAGAACATTGTAAAGGAAGAAAGTAAGAAAGTAAGCAAGCGGGAAGGAAGTAAGAAGAGTCCCTTCTTCGAGTTTGAAGAAGGAGAGTGGACGTAGGATCATTTGATCCGAACCACTATAAATCTGGTGTTGTTTACTTTTAGTTCTTTACTTGCTTTCATTAATTGTTTCTTGATCGCAAATTCGATATCCGACAAAGCTTTAGATCTTATTTGAATTGAGTATAAACAAAAATTGTTTCATTTGTAAAATTGATTTTGGAGTTGATAGATCATCTAAGCTTGCAAAAGTTTTTGATAATCTATTCATCCCCCTTCTAGATTATCACTAGAGGGTATCTTGATTTTGTGTTTAAACTCGTTCTAAAGGGACCCAACAAGTGGTATCAAAGCAAAGTGTTAAGTGTTTCCGATAGAGATTTGTGGTCTTGAAATATCTCGAGTTTTCTTTGAAATCTGATTTCGTATCATTAAGTCACTAACATTTCGATAAGTTGTGTCTTAGCATCTTGAATTACAATGTCTTGTTAAAAGTAAGAAATCCAGGAGTTTACCAGATTTTTCTATCGAAGAATATGATTATTGGAAGTTCGTAATGGAGAATCATTTAAAGGCCATTCATGGCCAGAGTATGGAAGAGGTTCTTGAGGAAGGTCCAATAAAATTCTACCATGGAGTTGTTAGTACTGGAGCTGAATCTTCTACTACAAGAAGTCAACAAGAAAAGAAAAGTGCTGATTTGACAAACGACGAAAGGAAGATTCATAATTTGGACTCGGAGTAGCAAGGACAGAAATTATAGAGACATTGAGCAAAGACTGGATAGAAAAGGTAAAGAGATGTAAAGCGCTAAGGATATGTGGAAGACTCTTGCAAATGTTTGTGAAGGGTCGAGCGAGTTAAAGAAAACAAGTTGCAATCAGCTTTACATGCATTTGATACATTCAAGATGAAAGATGGAGAAACTGTGGACCAATTGGATGTGAGATTGACTAATTTGGTGAATAAAGTCACGATTTGGGTAAAACCTATACCGAGAAAGAGATTAATAATAAGGTACTCGGAGATCATTAAGCAAAAGATGGAGGGAAAAAGCAAATATTCTCAAAGCAACACAGGACTGTCATCTATATCACATCATACTCTATTTTCTCATCTCAAAGCCTTGGAATATGATATACAAATTGAAGATGAAGAAGATGAGGTAGAGTCATCTACTTACGGAAAGACTGTGGCATTTCTTCATCAAGAGGATTGATAAGATTTCTAAGGCATCGATTTGTCAAGAAAGGAGGAAATGGCATTATTAATCGGGCGTTATGAGAGACTCAAGATGAAGTATAAAAGGAATAAAAGAGATAGGTTTAATCGTCGAATTATAAATCGGACAAGGAAGAGAAGTATTCGACAATGACAAAAAGAAGGATCCAGTGAAAAGATTTAAATCACCAATCGACGAGGTGAGAATAGTCCAAAGTCGAAAGAGGAGATATCTCATATACCCGCAATAAACCCGGTCATTTTAGCTATGATTGTCCTCAACTCACTCCTAGAGAGAGAGAAGAAAAAAGGAAGAAACAGGATAGGAGGTATGTAGATCAACGAGCTCTTTTGGCGAAAAGGAGGAAACACATGAGACATCATCATCCTCATCTAGTTTCGGGTCGACAATGACGTTTGCCTAATGGCTAAGGAGGTAAACTATTACTCATCCTCAGACAATGATAATGATAACTTGTCTGAATCGATCCATGTCTTATTAACAAACTTCTAAAAGATTCGAAGACGACTTTATCTCGCTTATAAACAGATAGAGACCGAAAATTTAAGTTTAAAGGATCAAATTCTTAGTCTAACAAAGGAACATCGAGACGGGGACAAGGAAGAATCTAGATTGTACATTCAAGGGGGAATGTCAATCAAAGATTTCTACTAGTTCCTCGTCTGAGAAAACCAATGAGTTGGAAAAAGAATTGAGTACTTTAAAAATTAAATTTTCAAATATCAATATGGAGAATGAGAATTTTAAAAAGACTAACAGAGATTTAAATCTCAAGTTAGGACATCTTAATAATTCTCGCCTACAATTGATAACATCTTGATTTCTAAAACCTAGTGATAAGATCGATTGGGTTTTGATAGGAACACGAAAAATGATCCTATCAAACCTAGAGTTTTTGTCAAAGCCACTAAGACTATGGAAAAGACGAACTTAGTCCAAAGAAATCAAAGGAGCAAATCACCCCATCGATATATCAAAAGAAAAAATACGGATGAGGAGAAATGTTTCCAAAAGAAATCTAAAGACTAAATCAAAGTCATTTTCAAAGTATAATGGTTTTGATGGAAGAAGCAAGTCGTATCCATTCTTTCCAAAATATAAGACAATCACTAGAGATCAATTAAATAAAATTGATCTAGATAGTTTAATATTAGTGGATAGATATGGTTGCAAAATTCAATCATTGGTTCTCAAAAACTTGGATGTTTTTATCTGGATACCTAAGTATCAACTTGACAAGAAAGGACCCAATACACAAAGGGTACCTAAGAATTAATTTGTGATTGCAGAAGAATAAGGAGATAGTTGAACGAGAAGATGTTCTTGAAGTCATCCGGTATATAGGCAGTGGATGTTCTAAGCATATGACTTATGAGAAAAGACTTCTTTCTAACTATCGACGATAGATGGACCTCGAGTAATGTTCGGTGACAACAATTTTGGTCTAACCAAAGGAGTTGGAACTCTAATGATTGGAGATATCCAGGTTAATGAAGTATATTTTGTGGAAGGTTTGAAACATAACTTATCGTGCGTATCTCAATTTTGTGACAAAGGATATTGTGTAAAATTCACTCATGATGCATGTTATATTTTGGATGGTTTAAACGAAAATATTTTACTTACTCGGAGTCGACAAGGTAATATCTATATTGCAAATTTCAAGAGTTGCTCTAAGGATACTTGTCTTATTGCTAAGAGTTCGAGAAGATTTAAGTTGGCTATGGCATAAACGTCTTAGTCATTTAAATTTCAAAACTCTTAACAAAATAGCAAGAAAATCTTTAGTCAAAGGACTTCCAGATAAAATATTTTCGAAAAATCATATTTGTGATGCTTGTCAAAAAGGAAAACAGACCAAAACTTCTTTCAAAACAATAAATGGTCCTGCTTTCTCGAAAGGATTTTGGAACTTTTGCACATGGATCTTTTTGGTCCAGTTACACCTCTAAGTTTTAGTGGAAGAAAGTATACTTTAGTGATTGTAGATGATTTTTCTAGATTCACTTGGGTTATTTTCTTGTATAAAAAGAATGAGACTCAGAATAACAAAAATTCCGTAATTCCTCAAAAGAATTCAAAATGAAAAAGGACTAAATATTGTCAAGATTAGAAGTGATAAAGGTACCGAGTTTCTGAACTCGTTTGTTACTAACTATTGTACCGAGAATGGTATAGCACATGAAACATCATCTGCAAGAACACCCCAGAAAATGGAGTGGTAGAAAGGAGAAGCAGAACCCCGAAAGAAGCTGCAAGGACTATGTTATCTCGAGTATGACACTCCACACAGGTTTTGGGCGAAGCCATTAATACTGCATGTTTTGTTCAAAATAGGTGTTTAATTGTGAAAGATAAATGCAAAACTCCTTATGAAATATGGAAGGGTAGAATACCAAAAATTTCATATTTTCATATATTTGGTTGTAGGTGTTTCATCCATAATAATGGAAAATCTAAATTAAGAACTTTTGATGCTAAGATTGCAGAAGGGATATTCTTAGGATACTCATCTCGTATCCAAAGCATATAGAGTTTTTAATAAGATTACATTATGTGTGGAAGAAACACCACATGTTGTTTTTGACGAAATTTCTAAGTCCGAAATGTACAGATGATGTCACCAAGATAGTGAAGATCTTAACAGATTAAACATCAAGAAATCACCAAGTTCTACTTACGAGTCGAATCGGATGAGGAAGACACATCAGACAGGGAATAAAGATAAGGAAGTGAGAGTTCTTCCATATCATCCGATCGACGACTACAATACCAGATGGACTAGAAGATACTCCTGAAGGTAATACGTAATCAATTGATGAAAATATCCCAGATAAGACTTCATATCCAGTAAAAGATAAAGGTAAACGAGTATTGACTTATCATCCAAGAACAGATAATCGGAAGTTTAGATTCTCGGAGTCCGCATAAGGACACAGAATAAACCAAGACTGTCTGCTTTAGTTGTTATGTATCTTTACTTGAACCTAAAACTATTACTGAAGCTCTAAGCCCGACTCCAATTGGATAAATGCAATGCAAGATGAATTAAATCAATTTCAAAGACAAGATGTATGGGAGCTTGTTGAAAGACCTCATCATCAAAAAGTTATTGGAACTAAATGGGTTTTCAAAAACAAGAAAGATGAGAACAATATTGTGGTAAGAAATAAGGCTAGATTGGTTGCACAAGGTTATTCACAATCTGAGGGAATTGATTATGATGAAACCTTTGCACCGGTTGCTCGTCTTGAAGCCATAAGATTGTTCTTAGCTTATGCTGCTTATAAAAGATTTCTTGTGTTTCAAATGGATGTGAAATCTGCATTTCTAAACGGAGTCATAGCCGAAGAGGTCTATGTAGAACAACCTCCGTGCTTTATCAAAGGAGACAAGGTCTATAGGTGAGGAAAGCTCTATATGGACTTAAATGACCCTAGAGCATGGTATGATACATTATCTCGAGTATTTAATTCAAAATGGTTTTGTAAAAGGTAAGATAGATAGAACTTTATTTAGGAAAGAATCTGATAAAGGTCTTTTGTTAGTTCAAATATATGTTGATGATATCATTTTTGGATCAACTAATCTACTCTTGTGTGAAGAATTTAGTCATCTTATGAAGAATGATTCGAAATGTCCATGATGGGAGAGATGACATACTTTCTTGGACTTCAAATTAAGCGAGACATAAAGAAAGGAATTTTCATAAGTCAAGCAAAATACACCAAAGATCTTATTGAGAAATTTGGAATAGGTACCCGCCGAGAAGCCAAAATTCCTATGATGACGAATTTTTCAATGGATCTAGATGAGAAAGGAGAAGACACCGATCGAGACGCAGATAGAGGTTTAATTGGCTCTCTTTTATACTAACCGCTAGTAGACGACATTTCTTTTGCGGTGGGTGTATGTGCACGTTTTCAAGCTAAACCTAAAAAGAGTCATCTTGAAGCCAGCAAAGAAGATTCTAAAATATTTGAAAGGTACAATCTATGTAGGACTGTGGTATCCAAATGACGATAACTTTGAGTTGTCGTGATACTCGATTCAGATTTTGGTGGGTGTAAGATAGATAGGAAATCTACATCCTGGAACTTGCCAATTTCTCGGGAAGTAAGCCGATTTCATGGTTGTCTAAGAAACAAACCTCTCGTAGCTACTTCTACTATCAAGCCGAGTATATGGCACTGGGAGTTGTTGTTCACACTTATTCGATCTGGGCCAATAGCTAAGGGACTATAACATTATCACCAAAGATGTACCAATCTTTTGTGATAGTAATAGTGCCATAGCTATTACCTGAACCTACCTTACATACTGTATGCAAACATGTTGACATTCGTCATCATTTCATTCGAGATCATGTGGAAAAAGGCAATATCGAGACTTGAGAAAATCCCGACCGATTATCAAAGGGCGTACTTATTAACAAAACCTCCGGCAGAGACAAGGTTCAAAGATCTTTCTTTAGAATTAGGATTATTAGATGCTACCTCACCGATATATATAATCGGTGATATATAACCCTATCTGTTATATTCTATTTTGTCTCTCTCGCTTATGTTATATTGTTTGGAAAATAATATCGATATGTTAAAAATCATATGGATAATCATAGAGCTGATATCATTGATTTCTTCTAAGAGATCAAGAATCAAGGATTCATCTATTGATTTAAACTAACTTGATATTTATTTGTCTAAACATGGAGTAATCAGACAAATACATCATAATCACCGATTGATCACAAGACAGATGAGTATGAGTACCTTGTCTCAATTACTTTAGAAGATACTAATAAGTTCTCTCAAGTATTTGGTTTCAGAAATTCTCAAGTCACCTGATAATCAAGTTTACAAGAAGAAACAGACGATGTTCAAATCAATACTGGCCAATTTAACAGGAGTTTCTTTAATATTAAAAATTATGTTTATTAAATCACATAATTAATATGTGAATTTAATTTCATAATTAGTTATTTATTCAAAAATTGAATTCACTCAAGTTCTTCTTAATATTTGTTTTTAAAATTTTTTAAAAGGGTTCGTTTTTAAAAGGTATATTTTTAAAAAAAAATACAAAGAGATAATATTTCACTTTATCTCTCCAATTAAGCGAAAAGATTTTACAAATCAAGTTACTTCTTGTCGAGAAGTTACTATCGGACGAAATTTTATCAAATAAAATTTTGAAATACGCTGAGTGACATTCACGCCGCATAAATTGGAGGCGGTTTACAAATATGAATCGTTAACAATTCACGCGCGACATATTTAATATTATTCGTGCACTTTTTAAAATAAATCCGCATAATTGCATTAAATGCTGGCACGAAAGCCAAAAGCTACACTTTTGCGTCATTATTAGTTTTGATTAGTTTATTATTAAATCTTTCCATATAAATAGGAGATCGTGTGCATAATAACTTACGCACATAATTACCTATTCAGTTTTCACTCAAAAATCATTTTCCCTCTCAAAAACCTTCAAAATCGCTTTCAATGGCGGATTCCTCAAAACGAATCAAGTATAAGTATGATCTTGCTTCTATCGGGGATCGAACAAAATCAGAGATGTATGTAGAATGGGGAATTTCTACGGACCTGAAACAAGAGAAATTTTGGAGTTACTAGAATCAAGAGGCTTAAGGCGACATCTGTTCTCTACGAAACCTTCAAAATCCAAAACCCTTGATGATCTTGTCATGGAATTCTTGACCAGAGCCAAAGTTACGCACACATCGGTTTAGAAACCAAGATTCGAACTTTGGGAAAGAGCAGAAAAATTCATGTGTCCATTCTTGATATCGGAGAAATTTTTGGTCTAAGTATCACGGTGGAAATCCATTTGTATATAAAGCGAGAGGAGTATTTAGAAAGTTTTAGAATGATGGCAAGGAGATCCCGTAAAAATAAAACCGCAAATTTGAAAAAGGGGATGTTGAGAAGAAAATATCGACTTCGATGCTCATTTTGGCCAAGTGTATCTTTGGGAGAGCAGCAGAGTTACGACGGATTGACTAAGCCAAGGATATCTTTGTCCGAGGGCCATCATAGACGAGCCGATATTAATTGGGCTCGCATAAAGTGTACTCTCGAATGATGGAGGAAAGGAAGAAGTTTGTAAAGAAAGAAGTGTCGAAGGAGGTGATAAGGTGGTCGCCGACCAAGATAACAAGTATGATGGCAAGAATCACCATCATACTTGAACACAAGATTGGGACAGCATAAGCTAGATTGGCGCAGGGGTGAAAAAAGTTCACAAAGCGAAGAGTCTGCTCATCAAGGATGAGAAACCCTTTGGAAATACAGACTCAAGGAGACACTCCACCTCCATCACCTAAAAAGAAGGCTTCTAAGGCCAAGGGAAAGAAAAAATGGAGACAGTGTTAGGCGATGAACCCTCATCCGAGGAGGAGGAAACCGAGGCCGAGGTTGAGGAGGAAGAAGAGGAGGAGATGACAGCTTCCCAAGGGGGAAGTGTCGCGGCCGGGAAGTCGGGCAGGAGGAGACGGTTGAAGTCTCATCTGGAGACGAGGTGAAGAAGCTGAGCAATCCCAATCCACCACATCATCGTCTTCCTCATCTCGAGGTCGACGACACCCAACCCACATCATCTCACCTCGCGATGAAGGGGCGACAAGGCCGCCGCCTCACGAGCCTCTAAATCGGTCTACTTCCAAAAGTCCAACCCAATCCCAACCCTCATCGACCCATTTTCTTTTCTTTCCTCATCCCAATCAGAACCTCATCTCTACTCCTTACTTCCAAACCCATCTGGAGTCATGGGACCAACAAGAGTCCTTGAGAGTTATAGGGAAGAAGTTCATACTCCACAAAGAACATAACCTTCAAAATGAACCCAAGCTTTTGGAAGAGCTAGTGGATATATGGCTTCTATGGAGATTAAGGACAGGATGCTTTGAGGAGACAGCTATTCTCATAGCTGAGGTTGGTGGGAATAACTGTCGATATGGGAGAAAGAAGTGCTGAAAAGAGCCAAGCTCAAATCCTTTACGGATATTTTAATCGAGAGCATGTTCTTGATTATATCCTTCACAGGTATATTTCGTAGACATGCCACCAATGAGGAAGCTCGAGAAAAGGCGTAAGAAGAAAGGCAAGTTGAGCCGGAGTTGGCTGGAGAAGGAATGGAAACCGAGCAAGTTTTGGCCGGAGATGGCACCGAAAATGAGCTGAGATGGCACTGGTGGAGTCGCGATGAGCCACCGAGTTGGATACACTGGGAGGCACAAACAGAGCAGCTGATCGAGGTACACCGGTAGATCTAACTCAACTTTCTCCATCTCAAGATGTGGCTGGACCTCGCCTTCGTGGTGCAGATTCGATTTCAACATGCTTTGAAGGAGGAGGTGTTGAACATCAAAAGAGCTAGTCCGAATGCTCTACAGCGTGTACCGTAGATGATAACTTCTTCAATCAAGGAAAATATAGAAGCTGCAATTCACGAAAAACCAAGATTGATCTATATTTTTCTACAATCGGACATGAGGAACAGATGGCTGCAGCTTAAGACGATTGCTAAGGAGATGAACTCTCGGGATGAATGGGTCAAACAAGATGCTCGTTTCGCCTATATCGAAATCAAAGATTCGGTTGAGGAGCAAGTAAGAGAAGCCGGAAAGCCAAGGAGGCATCATTTCATCAAGTCCTAAAAATGCAATTGGTGATGGAGAAGGATAGGCAGACGACGAGCATTAAGAAATTCATGGACGATGAGTTCGGGCATTTAGCCGAGGTCCTGAGGAAGAAAAGATATGACCAGCTTGATCAAAAGACAGGTACGTGAGAGAAGAACTCGTAGGATAGATTTCCCAAGTAGCCACTATCTGCAATACTCGTTTTGCTGATGCTAAAAAGGGGGAAGATAGTGTGCTCAAGAAAAGAATAGACGAGCAAGATGACAAGATCATTGCCCTAAACATGAAGTTGGAGGAACTGTCAAGAGGCCGAAAGCGAGTAAGAGGAAAGGAGGAAAGAAGATGAGGACAAGACAGGAAAGTCTTGAAGAAGACAAGAGTTGAACCTAGTACGAGAAAATCCTCGTGCAAGATCCTGCTCAAATCACCTCTCCTTCCGGATCATCTAGAAAGCTCAAACAGCTCAAATTCCTAAGAAAACTCAAGCCGAGATAGATGAAGAAGAGAAGATCAAGAAAAGGAAGAGAGAGGAGAAGGAGAAATATAAGCGAAGGGATGCAAAGAAGAGGAGAGAGCAGAGAAGGCTGCAGTAAATACTATGACCGCTCACCGAGGAGATGGGTTCAAGATAACAGATGAGCAAGGGGGAAGAAGTTCTAAGGCCATTTCATCGAAGTGAAGTCGTCCCCAAGGAAGTTCTACTAATGACAGATCGTGCAAAGTGGAGGCCATATGAAGTGGACTGGATCTTCCGATTTCATGTCCGCAAAGCCATCAAGTGGGGACTCGATGAGAATGAAGCTTTTCACAATTGGGCCGGAAGAAAAGGACCCTCGATGTATCAATACCTAGTCAACATTGCTCACACGGAATTCAACTCGGATGTAGTCGCACCAGCCTTACTCTCAAATGGAACCCTCTAATGTGATGGTCATCTGGACCTAGAGAAGATCAAGCACTTATCATCAAAGCCGAAGCCACACCGATCTTGCAGAGAGGAGGTGAAACAATCTCTTTAAAGAAGCGAGTCTTTGATCGCTCAAGGTTCCGTAAGAGAATAGGTGGTATGACTAAATCTTTTCTTTCCTTATCTTATCTGGATCTTATCCGAATTTTCATGAAGCCGAGAAGATGAAATTACGTGAATAAAACTTTTGATCTATTCTCATAACTGTTGGTGTGTCTTTAAATTTTCTTGAAACTTATACTGTAACTAATCATTTCTTATAACATAATTTGACTAAAACTCTTTCATAATTAATCAAACTAAATAAAATAAACTGAAACTCTTTTGCTAATCATCCGATTTATTACTCATAAGTCGTTTGAACAGAGTTCTTTGAATAACCGATCATTTGTTTTTATGAACAAAGTGTTCTCGAGTATATTTTGTGTATTACTACGATTATCTAATTCATAATCTTATCATCATCTGTTAATAAAACTATGTGCTTCAATAATCGACTAAGTGTCTTAAGTGTATTTACGTATCTTTGAGATTACTAACATTTCTCTTTTCTTGAGCCATGTTTTAACATCATCAAAAAGGGGGAAATTGTTGGGATAAAATGTACTTAGTTTTGATGAGTTAAAGTGTAAAATTAGGATGACCGTGAAGACAATGTATAGTCAATCGATGTAATAAAAACTCTCAATATTGATCTGGTTGAGCTCGGCTTTAATAATGTCCATATCTTCCCCCTTTTTAACATCATCAAGTAGCATAACAAGCTGCTCCTTGATAACGATAAAATAGGTGGAAGGCGAGGTTTGATTTCTTACGATCTCATCACCCGTGATTTGATTATCGGTTTGGACTTGGCTTTTCACCACCCACCTCCTTCTTAACCTCGGCCAATTCTTCTTTCATGCATAATTTCTACGTAATCAAAGATAGAAGATAAGAGATTTACCTCGAGATGCTTTAAGCATTTCTTCCATAGTGACACCGATGTAATCCACGATGTCTCAGCTTTTGATGTAAGCATCTCGAGTAAATTGCCTCGACTCTCTTCTCCACTGGTGAGGATAGAGGAGAAGGTGGATCTGAGGCCGCTGGGAGGAGCAGCAGGAGAGGTCTCTCGGCAGCCTGCGACCTCACAGATGGTTAAGAAGCTGCTCTTCAGATAGAATGGAAGAGATGGAATCGATCCCGGCAGACTCTAGCACAGCTTTCTCCCATGAAATGAGGTTATCCCACCAACCTCTTCAGAAACATGCTCATCTCTTCTAGGTCTCCACCCTTAGTTGATGGACCAACCAAACTTCAATAGATTCCTTCATTACTTGTGGTTGAATCAAGTTCAGGAATAAGCTCGCCAACCTCCTTTGGGCATCCGATCGAAGAGAGAGCTCAAAGCTCCCCATAGATCCATCCGGTTTGGGAGTGTGTATTAGGCTAATTTGGGGAGATGGGGTGGGATATTTGGTGGAGAGGAAGTCTAGGAAGTCAAATGGTTGAGTAGAGGTGGGAGAAATTTCTGGGATTGGAGATGAGGTGGGAGGTGGAGTGGTGGATGGTTGAGTTGAGATGGTTTCTGCTTGGACTATATCGGGAGTAGGTCGTTCAAGAGGCTTAGAAGTACCACTGGGATACTTCTTCATCACCTAGGTGGGGTGGGGATTTATCGAGGAGGAGATGTTTGAGGAAGTACCTGCTTGTGACTCCCAGAGATACAAGTGCATTCGAGCCGGGATCCTCCAAAGACATCTCGCCTCCGCCTCGCCGCTATTTCAGCCAGCGGCCTCTTCTCGTAGCAAGCTTGAGGGAGCCGCAGAAGACTCTCCTCTCGATCTCTGTAGCTTTTACCGCCTTCTTCCGGGCCTCCTCCGGAGTGGAACATCATGTCTCGGTTTCTTCTATTATGATGACCTCTGGTTCCACTCCACTGCTTCCTCACTGGCTGCCTCGTATATCAACCTCGCCGCTGGTGTCTCGGCCCTCGGGTACATCGCCTCCTTGTACCTCGGCTGCTTGTCTTGGGACCACTGCAGCTGCCGCCTCATTCCTTTGTGCCCGTGCCTCGTCCGATTCATCATCCGAATCTGCAACCCACCAAGTCTTTCATTCTTCACGCCAGTCCTTTTTGTTTCGAATATTTTTCTTGCCTTCTCTCATTTGCACTCTCTTATTTAACCCTTCCATCGATCTTTGTGATCTTATTGAACGAGACTCACGATTGGCCCAGGCAACCCAATCTCCATCATCGGATTATATACCAACCTAGCCTTTTCCTCCTTCAACCTTCTAAACAAAGAACTCCACCCGCCTACCCCGACTCCATCGTAAATAGCTCGCATACAACTCACTGGATTTTGTCACACCATCATGAGAACTACGATCTCCCAAGATGGATTTGGTCACTATCGCCATTAATGCCTATACTTTCTCCTCGAAGATGCTTTTTAAGATCTCTCCTCGTCCCTCCGTAAGTAACCCTTGCAAAAATGTCAAATGACTGTTCTCATTCCTCTTCCTTGTAAATCAATGGATTTACTCCATCCGCCGTGGTATCAAGAATTCGGGCCACGTTCTCCTTGGTAAATTCTAACCGAGTACCTTCTACAATAGTATCGAATCCATTTTCGGTGAACTCACTATTCGCGAAGTTACGCCCCAATGAAATCCATAGTTTTATTTTCTGCAGATTTCATTGAGCGTAATCCACGCAGCCTCGATGCCTCCAAAGTAATCCTAGAATCTCGCTGGATTCTCTATCTCGAGTTGTATCAAAATTAACGTACATCTCTGCTTTGAGTTTGTGTTTGATCGCCTCGGTGTTCATTTTGAAATCAATTGGATGCGGTTATATAAGTGGGGGTTTTGGAGTTTGAGAAGAAGTGGAAGCCATTTGAGTAAATTTTTGTTGATCGGGTAGCGAGTTCGAGACGGCCAAAGAATCGGTGCCTTTTCCGAGGCTCGACCAGCCTCCTCCTCGACCTCCTCCGTGTTGGGGACCTTACGAGAAGTTGCCGCCTCCTCGCCTATTACTTCCACAACAGCCGGATCCTCGGCATGTTGAGTTTCTGCCGCCGGCATGGCAACTTCATTTCTGGTTGAGGTTGTTGCTTGCCTTTGACCCCGCGGCTGCTAAGTTGCTCTCTCTGCCTTTGTGCATCATCGACTTATCATCCGAGTCGTGCAGCCCTCCTATCCTTTCATCCTTCATCAATAAGCCTTTTTGCTTTGAATATTTTTTCATCCTTCCCTCGTCTCAAACCTCTTGTTCAGCTCTTCCATCAACACCGTGATCTTGTTGAACAAGCTCACAGAAGTGACTTGTCCGGTCCCCTTCGGTTGGGTTAAACAACAACCTCGCATTCTCCTCCTTCAGCCTCCTAAACAACAAGTCTACCCAATCCACCGTACTCCATCAAAAATGGCTCTCATACAACACAACCGTGACTTCGTCACTCCATCATGGGAGCTTTGATCTCCAAGGATTGACTTGGTTACGATTATCATGAGCAGCCTATATTTCCTCCTTAACATATGCTTCTTCAAATCTCTCCTAACACCTCTGTAGGTAATCCTAGCAAACAGTGTCGAATGATTCTTCCCATTCATTCTCCTTATACGACAGAGGATTCACCCCTTCCATAGAGGTATCCGTAATCCTTGCAACATTCTCCTTTGAGTACTCCACTTGAGTACCTTCAACAGCTTATTTTGAAGTCGTTTTACGCAAATTCGCTCTGGCAAGGAACTCACTCCAATGAAGTCTGCTGCTTTGTTCTCATGGAGATTTGAACGAGCAAAATCCTCGTAGCCTTGAAGCTTCCAATAATTCGATAATCTCTCTGGATTCTCTGTCATTTGTAGTCTCAAAATCTACAAACATTTCAAATTTGAGTTTATTTTTGACTGATTCTCAAATCATTTTGAAATCGAATTTGAGGAGGATATATAAGAGGGGGTTTAGGAGTTTGAGAAGAAGAGGATGCCATTGATAAAATTTTGAGAGTAAGAAAAATTTCAAGAAATTTTGAGAACAGGATTGTGAAAGTAAAATTTTAAAATCAAGAAGGTAAGTTTTTAAATGAGGGGAGAGAGAGGAAAAGTTGGAAAATCGAAAGCGTGGCACGATCTCGAGTTTTGATTTTGAACCGTTGATTGAAAAAGCGCGTAAGACATCGACGGTTTAGCGAGAAAATCGCTTTGAATTCAGGCGCGTGGCTTTTACGCCGCCTTGAATTGCGTAAAAGTAACCGCTTATCCTACGGATTAGATGGCTAATAGACTTGCCTTATCAAAAGTAACTAGTATACCCGACGTAAGCAATGAGATGTCTTACTTAGTACTCGTGTATTCTATTCCAAACTAGGTAAATGGCAGACTTGGTCAAAATGACCGTGTCTTATATTTAAAAAATTTCCTCCTAGTGATTTTGAAACAAGACTTAACAAAGGATTTACAGCTTTAGTTACAAAGTACATATTTCTTGATATACACATACTTAAGAACTTTATTTGAAAACAAAAATTTTGAGGAGAAACAAAGATGAAGGTTTTCCGAATGAAGAGATTTATGAGACTAATCAGGTATACTGTTCCTCGCAAACAAAACTCATCAAAACTATTAGTAGAGGGTAGATCGAGATAGGTGCGGAGTAGTCATCCTGCTTTCTAGAAATCAGTGACTATTGTGCCCTAGTCTGATTTACCAAATGTCGATAAGTAATCATCAAGTCGATAAGGTCAATATGACTAATCCTTGATTCTTGATTCCTAAAAAGGAGATTAATGATATCACTACCTGATTGTCCTTTCGACTCATATCTAGTCCGATAATTCTTTCTAGACATTGATTTAAAGAAAGGAAATAATCGAAATAAGGAATACAATAAACAGATGCAACCAAATTAGAAACCAGCTAAAGATGCATCAAGTAATCCTAATTCTAAGCATAATTCTTTAAACCTAGACTCACTAACGGTTTTTAAGGATGTCTGCTCTTTGTGAATCAATGGCTATTTTCTCAATCCTAATGTCATTCTTCTCAACATGATCTACCGATGAAATGATGCCTAATATCTATATGCTTACATCTAGAATGCGTAATGTGATTGTAAGTCATTGCTATTGCACTATTACTATCACAGAAATAGGAACGGTGATGTTTGAATATTATAGTCTCTAAGTCATTGACTAATCCAGAGGAGTTGAGAGCAACAACTTCTACCGCCATGTATTCACTTGATTGTGGATGTGGCAACAGATGTCTGCTTTCTTGGATAACCAAGAAATTAATTTGTTGCCTAAAAATTGACAAGTTCCTGAAGTGAATTTCCTATCAATCTTACATCCTCCAAAGTCCGAATCTGAATAACCTGTCACTCAAGGTTGTCATCACCGGGTACCATAACCCTACTTGTAAGGTTCCTTTGAGATATTTTAGAATTTTCTTAGCCGTCTCCAGGATGAGTTTTCTTGGGATTAGACTGGAATCTTGCACATACCCCAACCGCAAAGGCTATGTCCGGCCTACTTGCAGTGAGATAGAGAAGAGATCCAATCAGTCCACGATACTCCATTGCATCGGTGGGTATCCCCGCTCATTCGAATCCATAGAGAAGTTAGTTGCCATAGGTATTTTAACTTCTCCGCTAGTAGTCATTCCAAATTTCCCAATCGGATCCTTAGCATATTTAGACTGATGTATAAATATACCCTTACTCATCTGTTTAATCTGTAAGCCTAGGAAGTATGTTAATTCGCCCATCATTGACATTTCAAACCTGTTTTTCATGAGAATGCTAAACCCTTCACATAATTTCAGATTAGGTGAACCAAAGATTATGTCATCTACATAAATTTGAACTAATAAGATGTTACCATCTACTTCCTTCCTAAACAAAGTTCTATCAATCTTCCCTTTTGAAAATCCATTTGATGTCAAGAAATCGATAAGGTATCATACCAAGCTCGGGAGCTTATTTCAGTCCATATAGAGCTTTGTTGAGTTTATAGACCTTGTTATTGATCTTAAACCCAGGAGGCTGCTCCACATAGACTTCCTCAAGCAACACACCATTAAGGAAGGCAGACTTAACATCCATTTGAAAGACTTTGAAAGATTTATATGCAGCAAATGCCAAGAACAACCTTATTGCCTCTAATCGCAATCGGAGCATAGGTTTCATCATAGTCTATCCTCTCAGCATCGTGAGTAACCTTGTGCAACCAATCTTGCCTTATTTCGAACAATAATGTTGTTCTCATCTGCTTTATTTTTAAACACCCATTTGGTGCCTATAATCTTTACGTGTAAGGGTCTTTCCACAAGTTCCCATACATTTTGCCTTTCAAATCGATGTAGTTCCTCCCGCATGGCGCTTACCCAATTTGGATCTAATAGAGCTTCCTCAATAGACTTGGGTTCAAGAAGCGACACATAACAAATTAAAAGACTTTGAGTCCAAAGCATCATTCGTGTTCCGCACACTACTAGATGGGTCTCCTATAATCTAATCGATGGATGGTAGCTTCTCATCCTTTTGCCTATATGAGGAGAAGGATCCTCATCTTGAGTCTCGTGAGGCAACTCCTCCGACTCAACCTCACCGACGTTCCTCTTCATCACCGACCCCCGCCGATCACCGACGTCAAGGGTGTATGTTCTGATGGAGTCCGATCGAAGTTGCCTTGATTATCGATGGGGATTCTTCTTCATCCGATTACGAATCAAGACTAGGTAGATAGATAGTTCTGTGTTTAGTCTTGGACAGTTCAATTTTATCTAGACTTTCGAAATTTGATTCACTTTATACGAAAAGGAATACAACTCATCAAAAACAACATGAGGGGTTTCCTCCACACAAAGGGTTGTCTTGTTAAAAACTCTAAATACCTTGGAAGTGTTAGAATATCCCAAGAATATTCCATCAACTCTTTTAGCATCAAAGGTTCTTAACTTAGATTTCCCATTGTTATGAATAAAACACTTACAACCAAAAGCTACGAAATATGAGATTCTTGGAATCTTACCCTTCCAAATCTCATATGGAGTCTTACCCTTGTCTTTGACAACTAAGCACTGTTGCAGGTATAGCAAGTGTGTTGATGGCTTCACCCGTAACTGTGTGGGGTTTCATACTCGGCTAACATGCTCGGCCGCTTCCTTCAAAGTTCTATTCCTTCTTTCAACCACTCCATTTTGTTGAGGAGTTCTTGCTGAAGATGTCTCATGAATAATTCCACACTCATTGAAAAAGTTAGATAAACAAGAATTCAAAAATTTTGTGCCCTTATCACTCCTTATTTTAACAATATTAACATCTTTTCATTACGAATCATGCGAATAGATCGGGGATCTTGTTCATAGTCTCATTTTTCTTGAAAAGAAATATAACCCAAGTGTATCTAGAAAAATCATCTACTACAACAAGAGTATATTTTCTTCCACCGAAACCGAGAGGAGAAATAGGTCCAAACAGATCCGGATGAAGTAGTTGTAAAACTCTTTCGGATGAAGAGGAGTTAATACTCTTAAATGAGTGTCTAGGCATTTACCTTCTCGAGTGCATCGCATTTAAGATCGGTGGATAAAAGTTTTGGGTAATCCCTTGACAAGGTTCTTTTAGCCAGACTTACTAAGGGTCTTGAAATTCGGATGACTAAGCCTCTTGTGCCATAGCCAGTGAGATCTTCTCCACCCTTAGCTATCGAGACAAGTATCCTTAGGACAACTATTAAAGTTGGCCACATAGACATTACCATGTCCGAAGCCGATTAAAAGTACCTTATACGAAGAATTATCTAAAATATCACATTTATCCCTTGAAAATTTGACAAGAAAACCTTTATCACAAAGTCGGGAAACAGATAATGATTATGTTTCAAACCTTCAACAAAATATACCTCGATACCCGAATATCCTTGATAATCGTAGTACCTACACCTTTAGTTTGACCACAATTATTGTCACCAAATAAGACTCTTGGACCATCAATGCTTTGGAAATTTGATAATTGACCTCTTGTTATGGGTCATGTGTTGTGAACAACCACTATCAATGTACCATATTGAAGCTAAGATCTCTTCCTTGAGTGATGATCCTGTGAATCTGAAAAGCAGATCAGTTTTAAGGTACCCTAGTGATCTTAGGTCCTTGAAGGTCAAGTATCACTTTAGGTAACCAAATAAACATCTCATCTCCAAACAATAAATCGACTTGGTTTTTTCTACCAAATCTGTCTACAATTGTATCACTTTTGAAGGATATCTTGTTGTATTCAGATTGAGTAATTTTCCTAGACTTAGGAAATGTGGGATAACATCTGCTCCTTCCATCAAAAGAATTATAATAAGAATTTCTTCTTATTTTGGTTCTTGGGTTTCTCCTAGTCTCGATAAGGAGTCCTCACTGAATTTTTGTTTTCAAGCCGGGAGATGCGGTCCTTACTTGACTAATTGGTTTCCAAGGACCAATTCTAACTTCTTTTGATTGATCAGATGCTTTCACAAATTTCCTAGGTTTTTGTACATCTGATTTATTATTTCTATCATAACCAAAACCTGTTTTGTCATGGGATTTCGAGAGGTATTAAAGATATGGTCTATTCCGATTGTGAATTATTAAGTTGACTAATTTTGAAGACTAGCTTCTCATTGTCTTTCTTAATTGATTCATTTTCAGCATGCACTACTTCAAATTTGTCTTTTAAAGTTTTCAATTCATTTTTAACCTTTCTGTAAGTGGTGATGTACTAGCCTCACTGGGAAAACATTCCCATTGAATGTTTCCTCGCTTCGAACCGTCCATCACTCGCTTGCCTTTAATTAGAATTTGAATTTGATCCTTTAAAGCCAAATTCTCTGTCTCTAGCTGTTTATAAGCAGCCAGAGATGTCTTTAAATCTCTCAATAATTCATGGATAATAGCTTTGGTCATGATCGATGCAGATCGACATGAATCATTATCGAGAAGATGAATAGTAGATTACCTCTTTAGCCATGAGACAGATTTCATCATCGATCCGAAATCGATGAGGATGATGATGATGATGATGATGATTTCTTTGGCTCCTTTTCTTCAAATAACAAAGCCCTTTTATCTCGCAAACCTCCTGTCTCTCTTCTTCCTCTTTTCTTCCCTTTCTTTAGGAGTCGATTGAGGACAATCATAATCAAGTGTCTTGGCTTGTTGCATGTGTAACAAGTATCACTCTGTCCCGATCTAGGGCTGGAAGGAGTTCTTCTGACAGTGATCTCGTATCTTCTTGTCTCGCTTCGCTTTTGTCATCATCTCAGAGACCCATCTTCCTTTCTACCTCGATCTCGGATCTTGATTTATCCTTACCGCAAATCTCAATTTATTTCTTTTATACTTCATTCTCAATTTATCATACATTTTGGTAAGCAGAGCCATCTGCTCCTTCAAAGATAGGTCACTCCTACAGACTCACCGACACCTTGTCTTCTTTGTCGACAAAGGCAACAGACTTGGATGAGGTGCTCGACTCCATCTCATCCTCCTCGTCTTCTATTTGAATATCATATTCTAGAGCTTTAAGATGAGAAAACAAAGTATGGTGAGTAATAGAAGATAAATCTTGAGTAGCTTTAAGGATATTGGATTTCTCCTCCATCTCTTGGTTAATGATCTCAATCTTGTTATTAATCTCCTTCTCTCGTATAATTCTTTCCAAGGTCATCTCGCTTTGTTGAGGAGATTAGTTAACCTTACATCTAACTGATCCACGTACTCATTTTCCTTCATTTCGAATGTCTCAAATGCATGCAAGACTGATCAGCTTTTTGTTCTCTTTAACTTGTTCAGATCCTTCATAGACATTGGCTAGAGTCTGCCACATTTCTTTGGCGGTTTGCATCTCTTAACCTTCTCTATCCAATCTTTACTTAGAGTTTCAATGATCTCGATTCGAGCTACTTGATCAAGATTGTGGACCTTTCTTTCATCATTTGTCAATTCGTAACTCTTTTTCTCTTGTCTGGTCCTGGATTCACTGACCGAGCTCCAGCATAGTGCCTCCATGATAAAATTTTATAGGTCCCTCTTCAAGAACCTCTTCCATCCTATCATGAATGGCCTTAAGGTGATTCTTCATCCTAAATTTCCAATAATCATAATCTTCAATAGAGAATTCAGGAAGATTCCTAGACTTCATGCTTTTTCCCGATGACATGATGAAATAAAGAAACAAAATACTCCACAAAACTTATTAGTAGCACCGTTAGTAATAATAAAGAGAATGAAGAAAGTCAAGATAATTTTAGAATCTTATTTAAGACCTAAAATCAATATCGTAACAGACTTAACACCGCTCCGATACCACTTGTTGGTCCCGATTAGTTGAGTAGATTAGGTAAAACGAGTATCGGCCTTCTAGGAAAAATCTAGAAGGGGGTTGAATAGATTTTTCAGATTTTTCAAATCTTTCAAAATATATTCAAAGTACCAAAGTGACACAAATGAATTCAATGTTTATCTCAACTTTTAATAAGATCAAAAGCAACACTGATATTTAGATCTTAACTTTAATTCGAAATTAAACTTTGAACAATAAATTGTAACTTGAACATAAAGATAAATGAAAGCAGTAAAGAACACTGATTTTATAGTGGTTTGGATTATAACAATCCTACATCCACTCTCCTTCTTCAAACTTTGAAGAAGGGTCTCCACTAGCCGCTTACTTACTTACTTTACAATCTTACAACTTACAACTTGATCTTCAACTCTTCAAAAATGCTAATCAAACTTCTAAAATCTAACTTTAAGAATAAGAAGTGTATTTGAAGATGTGAAGTGAAGTGTTCTATAAACACTTGAAATATTTTTGACAACTCTTTTGAAAATACTTTGTGAACTTGAATAGTGAATAGTGTGAAAAATCAGATTTGCATAAGTGTATTGAAAAATAAAATCTAGACCTATTTATAAGTCTGAAGACAGCTTAGTTTGTTAGTCACTTCTAACAAACTAAAACCGCTTAACAAACTTAATCTTGAAAACTGCTCTTGACCTCACCTGATTTTTCCTACTCATCTGCAATGACTTGGTGAAGACTCGCCTTTCTTATTCTACTCGGCTTGTCTTGACCTCGCCTCGAGCTCTTCATACTTGTCTCCGCAGATGACTAGACTCGAGCTAGTCTCAGGATGACTTGCAACTTCGATCTCAAGCCGACTTATTCAGCCCTTGACCTAGTCGATCGCCTTAGTATCAACTACGATCCGAGCTGTTCATCAACGTTGTCCGCTTCATCTGGATTGTTCTTTTAACTCATCAAAACTTTACTTGATCTAACAGATTAGACGGTTAATAGGTTTGCTTTATACAGAGGTAATTAGTATACCCGACGTAAGCTAAAAGATGCCTTTCTTTGCCAATAGATTTCCTATTTCAGATCGGGTTTTTATCGACTTGGTTAAAAATAACCTTGTCTTATATTTTAAAAAAATTCCTTCGAGTCCGATTTTGAAAAACATAAAATTTTAATGCAAAACTTAACACAGTCTTTTAATTTAGTCAATTGTACATATTATTTGGAAATAAGCGAGACTTAAGAAAGTTATTTTAGAAACAATAGCTTTTTGAGGGAGGTGTAACAAAAAAAAATGAGGTGTTTTTTCCGATTGAAGAGTTCTAGACTTAAAGCCGGTACACTGTTCTCGCAAATAAACTCATCAAAACTATTAGTAGCCGAGGTAGATCAGATAGGGTGCATATAGTCATCTGCTTTTCAAGAAATCAGTGACTATTGTGCCCTAGTCACGATTTACCAAATGTCGAATAAGAAATCATCATGTCGATAAGGTCAATATGACTAATCCTTGATTCTTGATTCCTAAGAAGGAAATCAATGATATCAGCTACTTGATTGTCCTTTGATACATATCTAGTCTGATAATTCTTTCTAGACATTTGTTTAAAGAAAAGTGAGAGAAAGAAATAAGGAATACAATTAACAGATGCAAGCAAAGATGATCGAAATTAGCCAAAGATGCATCAAGTAGTCCTAATTCTAAACACAATCCTTTAAACCTAGTCTCACTAATGGTTTTGTAAGAATATCTCGCCCACATGATCTCTAATGAAATGATGTCTAATATCTATATGCTTACACCTAGAATGCGAAATGTGATTGTAAGTCATGGCTATTGCACTATTACTATCACCGTAAATAGGACAGATGATGTTTAAATGTTATAATCTCTAAAGCTGTTGACTAATCCAGAGGAGTTGAGAGCAACAACTTCCAGTGCCATGTTTTCGGCTTCGGTTGTTGAGGTGGCAACATATGTCTGCTTTCTTAGATAACCAAGAAATTAATTTGTTGCCTAAGAATTGACAAGTTCTGAGGTGGATTTTCTGTCAATCTTACATCCCCAAAGTCTGAGTCGAATATCTGTCACCAAAGTTATCATCAGTGGGTACCATAACCCTACTTGCAAAGTTCCTTTGAGATATTTGAGGATTTTCTTAGCAGACTCCAGATGAGTTTTCTTGGGGTTAGATTGGAATCTTGCACATACCCCAACCGCAAAGGCTATGTACGGCCTACTTGCGGTGAGATAGAGAAGAGATTCAATCGGCCCACGATACTCCGTTGCATCCGTGGGTATCCCTTGCTCATTCGAATCCATAGAGAAGTTAGTTGCCATAGGTATTTTAACTTCTCTACTAGTGGTCATCCCAAATTTCTCGATTAGGTCCTTAGCATATTTAGTCTGATGTATAAATATACCCTTACTCATCTGTTTAACTGTAAGCCTAGAAAGTATGTTAATTCACCCATTATTGACATTTCAAACCTATTTTTCATGAGAATACTAAAATCTTCACATAAATTCAGATTAGGTGAACAAAAATTATGTCATCTACATAAATACGAACTAACAAGATGTTACCATCTACTTCCTTTCTAAACAGAGTCCCGTCTCTATCTTACCTTTTGAAAATCCATTTGATACCAAAAATCGATAAGGTATCATACCAAGCTCCGGGAGCTTGTTTCAGTCCATATAGAGCTTTGTTGAGTTTATAGACCTTGTTATTGATCTTAAACCCAGGAGGTTGCTCCACATAGACTTCCTCAAGTAACACACCATTAAGGAAAGCAGACTTAACATCCATTTGAAAGACTTTGAAAGATTTATATGCAAAGAAATGCCAAGAACAGCTTTATTGCTTTCTAATCTGGCAACAGTGAGCATATGTTTCATCATAATCTATCCCTTCAGATTGTGAGTAACCTTGAGCTACCAATCTTGCCTTATTACGAACAATAATGTTGTTCTCATCTGCTTTTATTTTTAAACACCCACTTGGTGCCTATAATCTTTCTATGTAAGGGTCTTTCCACTAATTCCCAAATATTTTGCCTTTCAAATCGATGCAGCTTCTTCTGCATGGTTGTTATCCAGTTTGGATCGAGATAGAGCTTCCTCAATAGACTTGGGTTCAAGAAGTGATACATAAGGTGACAGGACTTTCGAGTCCAACATCATTCGTGTTCGCACACTACTTGATGGGTCTCCGATAATCAGTCGGATGGATGATAACTTATCATCCTCTTGCCTATTTGAGTAGAAGAGTCCTCATCTTGAGACTCAGTAGGCAACTCATCCGACTCTACATGAGCCGACGTTCCCCTTCATCACCGGTGACCCCGCCGATCACTGAAGTCAAGGGTGTCTCCTCGGATGGAGTCTCGATCGTAAATTGTCTTCGATTATCGGATGGGGATTCTTCTTCATCCGAATCAATCAAGACTAGGTGGATAGACTGTTCTATGTTTAGTCTTGGTTAGTTCCATCTTATCTAGATTTTTAGAAATTTGATTCACTTTATACGAGAAGGAATACAATTCATTAAAAACTACATGAGGAGTTTCCTCCACACAAAGGGTTGTCTTGTTGAAAACTCTAAATGCCTTGGAAGTGTTGGAATATCCCAAGAATATTCCATCGATTGCCTTAGCATCAAAAGTTCTCACTTAGATTTCCCATTGTTATGGATAAAACATTTACAACCAAAGCTCTAAAATATGAGATTCTTGGAATCTTACCCTTCCAAATCTCATATGGAGTCTTACCCTTGTCGTTAACAACCAAGCACACATTGCAGGTATAACAAGTTGTGTTGATGGCTTGACCCGAAACCTGTGAGGGTTTCATACTCAGCTAACATGCTCTCCCGGCCGCCTCCGCAAGGTTCTATTCCTTCTTTCAACCACTCCATTTTGTTGAGGAGTTCTTGCTGATGATGTCTCATGAATAATTCCACACTCATTGAAAAAGTTAGATAAACAAGAATTTAAAAATTCGGTGCCCTTATCACTCCCGATTTTAACAATATTAACACCCTTCTCATTTTGAATGCATCGAACAAATCGGGAATCTTGTTTATAGTCTCATTCTTCTTGAAAAGAAATATAACCCATGTGTATCTTGAAAAATCATCTACCACAACAAGAGTATACTTCCTTCCACTTTGGTGAGAGGTGAAACAGTCCAAACAGATCAAGATGAAGTAGTTGTAATACTCTTTCGGATGATGAGGTGTTAATACTCTTAAATGAGTGTCTAGGCTGTTTACCTTTTTGACAAGCATCACATTTCGGATCGAGTAAAAAGTTTCTCAGGTAATCCCTTAACAAGATTCTTCTTAGCCTACCTTACTAAGGGTCTTGAAGTTCGGATGACTAAGCCTCTTGTGCCATAGCCACCGAGGTCATCTCCACCCTTAGCTATCAGACAAGTATCTTTGGGACAACTATTGAAGTTTGCCACATAGACATTACCATGTCTCAAGCCGATTAGAAGTACCTTGTCCGAGGAACTATCTAAGATATCACATTTATCTTTTGAAAATTTTACCGAGAAAGCCTTTATCACAAAGTTGGGAAGCAGATAGCATGATTATGTTTTAAACCTTCAACAAAATATACCTCGGATACCCGAATATCCTTGATAATCAGTAGTACCTACTTCTTTAGTCCTGTCCACAATTGTTGTCTCCAAATAATACTCTAGGACCATCAATGTTCTGGAAATTTGATAGTAGCCTCTTGTTATAAGTCATGTGTTGTGAACAACCACCGTCAATGTACCATATAGAAGCTAAGATCTCTTCCTTGAGTGATGATCCCTGTGAATCTGAAAAGCAGATTAGTTATAAGGTACCCTAGTGATCTTGGGTCCTTGAAGGTCAAGCATCACTTTAGGTAACCAGACAAACATCTCATTTCCTAATAATAAATCAGTACTTGGTCTCTCTACCAAATCATCTACAATTGTATCACTTTTAAATGATAACTTGTTGTATACTGATTTAGTAATTTTCTGGACTTAGGAAAAGTGGGATAGCATCTGCTTTTCCCATCAAAAGGGTGTAATAAGAATTTCTTCTTATCTTGGTTCTTGAATTTCTCTTAGTCTTATAAGGAATCTTCAAATGAATTTTTGTTTTGGTGGGAGATGCGATCCTTATTTGACTAATTGGTTCCAAAGACCAATTCTAATCTCTTTTGGGTTATTAGATGCTTTCACAAATTCCCTAGGTTTCGAACATCCGATTTACTATTTTTATCATAACCAAGATCTGTTTTGTCATGAGATTTTTGAGAAATATTAAAGATGTGATCTATTGCTGATTGTGAATTATTAAGTTGACTTATTTTGAAGACTAGCTTTTCATTGTCTCTCTTAATTAATTCATTTTCAGACAGATTGTCTCAAATTTGTCTTTTAAAGATTTCAATTCACTTTCTAATCTTTCAGATTTAGCCGGGGCCGATGTACTAGCCTCGGCTGGGGTAAACATTCCCCCTTGAATGTTTCCTCAGTTTTTGGGTAGTTCATCACCGCTTTCCTTTAATTAGAATCTGAATTTGATCTTTTAAAGTCAAATTCTCTGTCTCTAGTTGTTTATAAGCAGCCAAGGACATCTTTAAGTCTCTCAATAACCCATGAATAACAGTTTGATCATTATACGTAATGCATTTACAGGAATCATTATCGAAGAAGAATAATAGACTACCTCTTTAGCCATGAGACAAACTTCATCGTGCGAACCGAAATTAGATGAGGATGATGATGATGATGATAATTTTCTTAGTTCCTTTTCTTCGCACAAGAGCTCTTTGATCTCGCAAATCTCTTGTCTCTCTTTTTCGTTTCTCTTCCCTTTCTTTAGGAGTTAGCCGAGGACAATCATAGTTTGAAATGTCCCGGCTTGTTACAGTGTAACAAGTGTCACTCCTATACGATTTAGGGCTAGTAGGATTTCTTTTAGCGGGAGATCTGAACCTCCTTGTCTCGGCTCCTACTCTTGTTGTCATCTCGTAGAATCATCTTCCTTTCTTCTTGATTTGGATGCGGATCTATCCTTACCTGCAAACCTCAATTTGTTACGCTTATATTTCATTCTTAATCGCCATACCTTTTGGTGAGCAAAGCCATCTGCTTCTTTCGGAGATAAGTCGGCTCCTCTGATTCGGTTGTCATCTTGTCTTCTTTCTTTGACAAAAAGCAACAGATTTGGACGAGGTGCTTGACTCCATCTCATCTTCCTCATCTTCTATCCGAATGTCATACTCTAAAGTTTTAAGATGAGAAAATAAGGTATGATGAGTAATAGAAGATAAATTTTGGGTTGCTTTAAAGATATTAGACTTTTCTCTCCATCTCTTGGTCAAAGATCTCGGTATCTTATTATTGATCTCCATTTCTCGTATAGCTCTTTCCAAGATCACCGCTTTGTTGAGAAGATTTGTTAATCTCACATCTAGCCGGTCCACTGTTTCATTCTCCTTCATCTTGAAGGTATCAAAGGCATATAATACAGATCGCACTTATTCTCTTTTACTTGGTTAGATCCTTCACAAACATTTGCAAGCGTACGCCACATCTCCTTAGTTGATTTGCATCTCTTGACTTTTCAATCCAGTCTTTACTTAGAGTTTCAATGATTTCAATCCTAGCTACTGATCTAGGTTGTGGATTTTCCTCTCATCATTTGTCGATTACGAACTCTTTTTCTCTGTCGACTCTGGTTTGGTGACTCGGTGCCATTATCGGTGCTGCATGATAAAATCTAATAGGTCCTTCTTCAAGAACCTCCTCCATCCTATCATGGATTGCCTTGAGATGATTTTCATCCTGAATTTCCAATAGTCATATTCTTCAATTGAAAATTCGGGTAGACTCTGGATTTCTTGTTCTTGCCGGATGACATGATGAGATAAGATAACAACAACTTACACAGTGATTAGTAGCAAAGTTAGTGAAATTAAAGAGATGAAGATAATCAAGAACAAACTTGAGAATCTTAGTTAAGACCTAAAATCAATATCGGAAACTGACTTAACCGCTCTTATACCACTTGTTGGTCCCGATTAGTTGAGTAGACTTAGAAAAACTTGAACCGGCCTTCTAGGAAAAATCTAGAAGGGGTGGGGGGTTGAATAGATTTTGATTTTTACAAATCTTTCAAAACTTATTCAAAGCACCAAAGTAACACAGCGGAAATTCAATTTAATCTCAACTTTATTAAGATCAAAAGCAAGTGATATTCTAGTTTTAACTTTGATTCTAAAATTAATCTTTGATTGATAAATCGGAAATCGAAAGAAACAAGTAAGTAAATGAAAGCAATAAAGAACAACAGATTTATAGTGGTTCGGATTATAAAAATCCTACATCCACTCTCCTTCTTCAAACTTTGAAGAAGGGTCTCTTCTACAAGCTTGCTTACTCACTTTCCAATCGTACGACTTACAATTTACAAAGATCCTCAAATCTTCAAGCTACTAACTAATTCTCGGGAAATCTAACTCTAAAAAGATAGAAGTGTATTTGAAGATGTGTAAGATAGTATTCTATAAACACTTAGAAATATCGTGAAGGGATCCTTGAAAACGATTTTGTGCTTTTTGAGAACTTGTGATTTGAGAGAATATAATCTTTGAATTATATCTTGTGTGATAGATGTGTATCTCAATGAAGTGCCTAGACCTATTTATGAGTGCAGAAAGACAGTTAGTTTGTTAGTCGGTTCTAACAAACTAAAGCTACTCAACAAACTTAATCTTGAAAAGCGCTTCGCTCCTCGGTGATTATATTCTACTCGTCTGCCGGTGACTTGGTGAAGACTTGCCTTTCTTATTCTACTCGGCTTATCTTGACCTCGTCGAGCTCTTCATAATCGTCTCACTGCAGATGACTAGACTCAAGCTTGTCTCCGGATGACTTGCGGTTTCTAGTCTTGGTGACTAGTTCAGACTTCAACCTCGTCGATCACCTTAGTACCGGACTAACATGCTTCGGCTGCTTCTTTGAGTGTTCTATTCCTTCTTTCCACTACTCCATTCTTTGTGGCGTTATAGTGAAGAAGTCTCATGCACTATTCCATTCTCATTCGGATAGTTAGATAAACAAGAATTCAAGAACTCGGTTCCCTTGTCACTCCTTATTTTAATAATATTAACACCCTTTTCATTTTGAATTTGTTTGAGCAGATCTAGGATCTTGTTCACAGTCTCATTTTTCTTGAAAAGAAATATTACCCAAGTATATCTTGAAAAAACATCAACAACTACTAGGGTATACTTCCTTCCATTAAAGTGAGTGGTGAAACAGTCCAAACAAATCAAGATGAAGGAGTTGTAAAACTTTTTCAGATGAGGATGTGTTAATCTTTGTTAAAAGAGTTCTGGGTTGTTTACCTTTTTGACATGCATCACATTTCGAGATCGGTTGAACAAAGTTTCTCGGGCGGTCCCTTGACAAGATTCCTCTTAGCTATTTTGCTAAGGGTTTTGAAATTCGAGATGACTAAACCTTTTATGTCATAGCCAATCGAGATCATCTCCACCTTTAGCTACAAGACATGTGTCTTTGGGGCAACTATTAAAATTAGTCACATAGACATTACTATGTCTCAAGCCGATTAAGAGTACCTTGTCGAGGAACTATCTAAGATATCACGGTGTTAGATCAAGAAAGGTTTTGATGAGTTAAAAAGAATCAATTCGGATGATCGGGCGACTATGAAGAACAGTGAGATCAAAGTCGGTATTAAGCCGATCGACTAGGTCGAGGACTGAACAAGTCGGTGTAGACTAGAAGGCTGCAAGTCATCTCGAGACAAGCTCAAAACTAGTCATCTGCGGGAGACAATTATGAAGAGCTCGGATGAGGTCAAGACAAGCCGAGTAGAATAAGAAAGACGATTCTTCACCAAGTCAGTGCAGATGAGTAGGATAAATCAGTGAGGAGCAAAGCGATTTTCAAGATTAAGTTTGTTGAGCGGTTTTCGGTTTGTTAGAACTGACTAACAAACTAAGCTGTCTTTTCGAGACTTATAAATAGGTCTAGATTTTCATTTTTCAAATACTTTTGCACATATCGCATTGCTCACTATTCGAATTCTATCTTCACAATCAATTCACAAGTTTTTCAAAAGAGTTTTCAAAATAATTCTAAGTGTTTATAGAACACTTTACTTGTAATCTTCAAAGTTCACTACTCACCGTAATAGTTAGATTCCAGAGAAGAGTATAGGAGTCTTTGAAGATGCGAAGATATTTGTAAGCTGTAAATTGTAAGTTGGATCGAAAGTAAGTAAGTGGTAAGTGAGTCCCTTCTTCAAGTTGAAGAAGGAGAGTGGATGTAGGATTATTCATAATCCGAACCACTATAAATCTTTGTGTTCCTTATTGTTTTACTTTACTTATCATTTCTTTCAATTTTCGGTTTATCAATCAAAGATTAATTTCGAATTGAAGTTAGAACCAAAATATCGTGTGCTTTTGATCTTAATAAAGTTGAGTTTAAAATCGAGTTCCATTTGTGTGATTACGGTGTCTTGAATTTTTTTATAGATTTGTAAAAAAAAAAATCTAAAATCTATTCAACCCCCTTCTAGATTTTTCCCGGAAGGCTAGTATAAGTTTTGTTTAATATACTCAACTAAGTGGGACCAACACACACTTATCTTTAGAAAATCTAACATGAAAACCTTTATCACGAGTTTGGAAACAGATAACAAATTATGTTTCAAACCTTCTACATAGTAAACCTCGAGACACTGGACATCACCTATAATTAAGGTTCCAACTCCCTTGAGTACATCATGATTATTGTCACCAAACGGGACTCTAGGACCATCAATATTGAAATTTGATAATAGCTTCTTCTCACAAGTCATGTCTTTGAGAGCAGACATCGTCTATGTACCGAGATGGAAGCTAGAATTTCCTCTTTTAATGATATTTACGCAAAACATATTAGACATGGGGTACCCTAGTGATCTTGGGTCCTTTAAGGACAACAATCACTTTGGGTATCCAAACAAACATCTCATTATTAAATAACAAATCGATTGAAGTTGTCTACCAAATCACAACAAATATATCACTCTTATATGAGAATTTGTTGAAGTCGGATTTGATGATTTTTTTGTACTTTGGAAATAAAGGATAACATCTGCTTATTCCATCAAAAGAACTATAATAAGAGTTCCTCTTAGTCTTGGTTCTTGGAATCCTCTTTATCGATTAGGATTCCTCATCCGATTTTTTTCTTAAATTAGGAGATGCAGTCCTTATCGACTCTTGTGGTTTCCAAGGTCCAATTTGATTCCTTTTGATGTTTGAGCAACTTTCACAAATTTCCTTGATTTCAAAGTTTACGATTTATTATTCCTATCATAACCAAGACATGTTTTATCATGGGATTTTTGTGAAGTTCTAAAAATATGATCTATAGCTGATTGTGAGTTATTAAGTTGACTCATTTTGAAGACAAGCTTCTCATTTGTCTTCTTAATTGACTCATTCTCATTGCAAACCACTTCAAATTTAACTTTTAAAGATTTCAATTCTTCTTCTAACCTTTCGAGACAGAGACTAGTTGGAAGTACTAGCCCCAACCTAAGGTAAACATTCCCCCTTGAATGTTTCCTCGGACTCAGTAGGTTACAACTTGTTTGCCTTTGATTAGAGTCTGAACTTGATCTTTTAAAGTTAAATTTTCAGTCTCCAATTGTTTGTAAGCACTTAGAGACATTTTTAGATCTTTCAAAAGACCCTTGATTCTTGTTTGATCATTATACGAGACCGATTTATAGGACTCATTATCGGTTGAGGAATAGTAATCTACCTCTTTTGCCATCAGACATACTTCATCATCGACCCAAAATCCGATGATGATGATTTTCTTGATTCTTTTTCCTCAGCAAGAAGGGCCCTCGATTTGCAAAGCGTCTATCTCTCTTCTTCATTTTCTCCTCTCTTTCTTTAGGAGTCGGTGGGGACAATCATAGCTAAAATGCCTGGCTTGTTACAAGTGTAACAAGTGTCTTCCCGATCGATTTAGGGTGATAGGGTTCTTCTTTACAATTGATTTATACCTTCTTGTCGATTTCTTCTTCTATCATCATCTGTTGATTCACCATCATCCTTCCTTTTGGATCTTGATTATGATCTATCCTTCTCTACAAATTTTAACTTGTTACGCTTTATATTTCATTCTTAAACGATCATACCTCTTAGTTAATAATGTCATCTGTTCTTTCAAAGAAAGATCAGCTCTTTTAGACTCGGCTATAGGTTTGTCTTCTTTGTTAACAAAGGCTACAGATCTTAGATGAGGTACTTGACTCCATCTCATCTTCTTCATCCTCTACCGAATATCAAACTCATAACCTTTCAAGTGAGAAAACAAAGTGTAATGACTCATAGTGGAGAGATCCTTAGTGGCTTTAATCAGATTTCCTTTTTCCTCCAACGCTTGGTTAGAGATCTAAGGATTTTATTATTAATTTCCTTTTCGGTGTAAACCTTAACCAAGTCGGTGGCTCTATTGATCAGATTGATCATTCTCATATCCGGTGATCAATATATTCACCCTCTTTCATCTTAAAAACATCAAATAGATGGAGAAACGACTTGAAGCTTGTTCTCCTTTACTGATTTGTGCCTTCGCACATATTAACTAGGGTGTCCTACATCTCTTTGGCTGTTTTACACTTCTTGATCTTTTCGTACCACTCTCTGCGAAAGTAACAATAATCTCATTTCTAGCCACCTGATCCATTATACACTTTCCTTTCATCATTGGTTAATTTAGACACCTTCTTCACCGCTTTGAGTTCGTGATTCTCGAGCTACTTGCTCCATCACTTACACCACCATGGTAGAATTTGATTGGCCCATCGGATAGGGCGTCTTCCATTCGAGGATGGATTGATTTAAGATGATTCTCCATACATAACTTCCAGTAGTCATAGTCCTCAATATCAAAGTCCTGGAAGGTTCT
This sequence comes from Paraleonurus japonicus, assembly GCA_030762865.1. NCBI lineage: Eukaryota > Viridiplantae > Streptophyta > Magnoliopsida > Lamiales > Lamiaceae > Paraleonurus > Paraleonurus japonicus. The sequence continues at coordinate 16,248,226 of CM061060.1, read as the reverse complement.
TGACCTTTCTATCATTACTCGAGAGACATGGTTAACGATTAACAAGAAAATCAGAGAGATTATTCAAGAATAAATTTATTACAAGATTTTTAGAAAACCAAAGATCACTTAGACCAAAAGAAATATTCAAAACAACTTTAACAATGTTCGATATCACTTGTTGGTCAGAGATTGAGTGAATATAGACAACTAAGTACACCTCCTAGAGATAATCTAGAGGGGGTTGAATAGATTATCTAAATCTTTCCAAAATTGATTATCAACACGGGAAATCGAGAGATAGTCGGCGGAAACAGGTTTATACTCAATCTTTGGTAAAGATCTAAAGCAATACGAGAACAATTTGTTTAGGCAATTGAATATCAACAAAAAATAAATTCGAAAGTAAAAGACATAGGATTTATAGTGGTTCGGATCAAAATGATCCTACATCCACTCTCCTCCTTCAACTCGAAGAAGGGCCTCGACTACTTACTCACTTACTTACATACCGAGTTTATAAATACAATAACTTGAGGATCTTCCTCTTGGTCTATCTTCAAACTATCAATCTATCTAGGAATTAGAAATATACGGTGCGAGAATGTTTGAAGATATACAAGAAAGTGTTCTTTAAACACTTAGAAACTTTTGAGAGACTTTTAGAAACTTGTGAGTGCTTTGAAAATCGTGAGTATCGGAATTGTGAATGCTAAGTATTCTTTTAATTGTGCTTACTCCTATTTATAAGTTCTGCAGACGTTTAGTTTGTTGTAACAAACTAAAAACCGTTTAACAAACTTATCTTGAAAACCGTCTTGACTTTAGGCGATCTTGAGCTAGTCGTCTGCGGTGACTAAGTGAAGACTCGTCTTTCTTATTCTACTCAGGTCTTGACCTCGTCTTGAGCTCTTCATTATTCTCTTCAACGAGATGACTTCTTCAAGATCGTCTTCGATGACCTTCTCTTTCTTGACCTCGGTGACTTGAGATCGTCTTCATCGGCCTAGCACTAATGTTCATTACCTCAATTTGTTCTATACATACTCATTTGGTTATCTTATTTACATGAGTGACTCTAGTCTATACTTCTTTAACTCATCAAACCTAAACCTGATCTAACAATTATAATCAAATCAAAAAGGATCTAATACTTGACATGCCTAAAAACAACATCAAAACATCACACAATTATATTAGGGATGGTTATCTCAAACAAAAAAGTAATTCACAAAATCTCGGGAATCCATACCGTCACCGCCTCAAAAAAGTAATTCACAAAATCTCGGTAATTCACAACCTTAAAACACGGGGGTATTTAATTCTTCTTTGGTTTCCCCGTCGTCCATATCGTCTTCCTCGCCGCCACTGTAATAGTCATTCTCCTCCTCCACCGACGCTACTTCATTCGCGGCGTGCATATCGTCATCGGAATCCATAGATTCGTGGAAATTCAACCGACACAATCCTATCGTCATCGGTCGGAAATTCAACCGACTCTTCTCTCTGCCGTTGTAAATCAACACCGCCACCGACAACGGGACACGAGAAAATGGATACCGGCTTTACCGACCGTAGCGACGCCCGGTCGAATGGTCGCTCCAAAACACCAAGAAAGACGACCACATCAAGCGACGGTGGCGATACCCCATCTCGAGAACAAGGCGGCGACGACCATCGCAGATCTGCGCCTCCTCTAAAGCTGCGATATGCACCGCTTATCATCGTCGAATCGCCCATCGCCCGATTCATTAAAGATGGAAAACGAGACGGAAGAAAAAGGTTGCCGAAAAATTATTGACGTTGCGGCGATTTAAAGACTAGGCAAAATGCCGTCAACCGGCGATTAATCGACTGCTTGTTCAGTGCCGGAAAACACGGTGAGGCGTGACGTAGAGGATCTACTCCGCGGTGGTGGGTGTGGCTTGTCAAGGAAGAAGAAATTTTGGGATATGTGCATATACACCGAGGGAACACATTATTATTATATAGTATATAATATTATATATTATATGGAAGGACATTCTTGACAAATCACACATACAAATTCTATCTCCGTGCAAATATGAATAGGGATTGTATGATTTTACAATATTAGCATACTAATTTGTACTAGGGTGTAATAAATTCGAAAAAATGAATATATGTGTTCGACTCTATTAATTATACTCAACTAAATAACAAACAAATTAAAATATAATTAAAAAAATCAAATAAATTTTAACTATATCTATTCAGCTTTCAACTAAATTAATTTACACTCAACGTTTTAGAAAAAAATTACCACTCAAATAATGTAATTCTTTTAATATTCACAATTGTATTTTAAATGGACATGTTTGAATTTTACGCTAAATTTTTGGAAAAATAAAAACTAGATTCATTGTTCAAATATTTTTGTGTAAATTCATCTTCTAACTGCTTTGTGCAAATATTTTTGTGCAAATTCAAATTCTACTGTTATGCAAATGTTTTTGAATTTATATGCAATTTTGAATTTTTTTGAATTTATTTGTAAGTGGACCAAATTTTTTTAAAAAAATCACCTAATTAAACTACTGCTAGTTTCTAATCCAAAAACGAATTGAACACAAGGGAATAAGTGTAATATCCAACCGTGTAACTAAAATACGAACTTCCTAAGTCAATTTCTTTCAAAAGGACACTAACAATTTCTCTATAATATTTTTTTATTCAAAATTATTCCTAGATATCTCTAAAATATAGAGATAATTAAAATAATAGACACTGATATCAATATTGTATTATTTTTTATTTTATTTTTACAGATCAATTTTAATAATTTATTTAGAATATGTGAGTTCATCTTCTATTATATTTTTAATTTGAAAAAAAAAAAAGTGAGACTTGCGACCAATATAATGTGTAAAAAAATATGCAATAACTTGTGTGAAAATATTTTACCGGAGGCGATCATGAGATCATTGCCACAAATAGTCATTTTAACATAAAATATTATAATTTTTAAAAAGTAATAGACTTTTAAGTGCCAGTTGTAAGTAATTATTCGCGCCAATTTTTCTATTAATCGAATATGTTTTAAATAAAAAATGATAATGATTTATTAATGAAAAATGTTAGTCACCTTTTTCAATTAAACTTATCACTTTTTGAAAAGTGATACACTTTTAAGTGAAAAATGATACATTAAGTGCCAGCCGTAAGTAATTATTCCCGTTAATTTGTCCTATTAATTGATTATTGAAAAGTGATAATATCTATACATACATATATAATAACAAAACCTTCTACTAAATATAGAAGTAAAAATTTTGAACTAAAAAGTTTATTACTAAATATGTAAAGGAATTCTAAAAGTTACTACATTAACTAATACTAATAATTAATAATATTTAATATATGTATTAATAATAAATTGCAAATTAATTAAAAATTTTAAATATATGTATTTAAAATACACTTGGGAAAATTAAAAAAATTAAATTAAATTTTTTTAAAAAATTTAGCATAATATTGAAATATGTGTATTAAAAATACAATTGTGAAAAAAATATATACATTTGATTGGTAAATAGATATAGTTCAAATATGTATGTATATATATATATATTTAAAAATTATATTATAATTTATTTATTTTTAGTTGAATATGATTAATTGAGTCAAATACATATAGAATGATGTTATTTTAAAAAAATTTGAGTAAAAATTTGTGTATTTTGTATACACATTTCATACTGGTAATTTTTTTGAGTATTTAAATATAAATTAATATTTTACATATATATATATATATATATATATATATATATATATATATAATTTCTCCAATATATTTCTATCCAAATTTATTTTTACTTTATTTTTTCTTCACTATCATATTATCTTTGTTTATTCTTAATTTTTTTATATCTTTTAAATTTTTTCAATCATCCAAATTTTACTTTTGAAATTCACCTTTGTCAATTTCCAATTTATCTCACAATTCTCGCACCTTTGAAGGATTGACAACCAATCTCTTCTCTCTTAAATATGTAGGTACAAAAATAATTATGTTCAATTTTCCTACGACATAATTGAAATTTTTCTATTTTCTTAATTAAAATTATTTTTAACTAAAATATTGAATACACATAAATATGGAATATTAGATAACATATTGCAACATTTTGGAATGATTATTAAATATTTTATTTATGTAGAGTATTGTGAAATGTTAGAAATCATTCTCATTTATCTATAATCTATAATATATATAAAAGTGACTAAGAGTGTAAATCATTTTTAGATCATTTTACCCTTTCTATCTTTTATTTCATCTGATTCGTCCCTTTCTTTTTGGCGTTTCATTTGTAACATTATTTTTACTTTTTTATGTTTTGCTCTGCACTCTTTTTGTCCAATGGAGCAAAGCACTAGCACGGTTATCGTGGAGTGTAGATGATCCGACTTCAGATTAGGCTCACCCCGGCGTTCCTCCCACTCATCTTACGTGATCTTGACACGTTTTTCTTTTCTTTTGGGTCCTTTTTCGGTCCGTAATTTTTGGGTATTTAATTTTATCTCGTCAACTGACTTCTATTGCTTGGGATTTACAGTGTTTGATTCTTGATGTTTTTTTTTGGATTTAGCAGGAATTTTGAATTACCCGATCTGAATTTTCAAGAAAAAGAAATAGAGTCATGTTCCGGTAATCGATTTAAGCGAGATTCGTAAAGTAGAGAGGCGAAAGGAGATCATTGAACATGTAAGAATTGCAGGTTTTTCGACTTGGATGTTGAGGAGAAAAATAGATATTATACGCGGAATTTCGAAACACGTTAGATATATCATAACAATTATGATTTGTTCGGTTCGACAATTGCTAATTGGAGGGATACCTTGAGCATTTCATTTCGAATTGTATCGAGGATTTACCATTTTCTTTAAGGTATATTTTTCACTGTTCGATTTATTTTCTCTTTTATTTTTTTAATATTTTTCCTATGGACTGCTACTTTTCATCGATTACATATTAATTAATTGGGATGATTTACAAAGTTGGTTGAGTACAAAATATACGTATTTAATTATTTTGAATAATTTCTATATTGTCTCACCGGTTTGTTCCTTTTAATTATTTCCTAAGGTGTATTAACACATATGACATAACGTATGATAATGAAAGACATATGACACGTGGTTCTCTTCCCGAAGTGCAATTGCGGACAAATATCACATCATCGTGTGTATGAGCACCCTAACTTGTGATAATGGAAGACACATGACATTTATAAAAAAAAAAAAAAACCTTTTAGTGTAATGACAATATCTAAGTCAAGGCATGCTTTGATATCCTCTTGTTTTTTTTTTAATTAAATTGCTCCTCGCATTGGCTCTGCAATCGAAGCATTTCATATCAAAATGACAAATTTTGTAGTCGCTCATTTTCGTAAAGTTGCTTTGATCGCCTTAAGAAGCCCCCATGTATACATTGATTTGTCAAGAAGAATAAGATTTTCCACGGTTGAAGGTTTTAATTATGCGATAAACAAAAATCATTTGCATGAATCTTTTAATATTAGATTATGTCCCATTTTTCAATGTTTACAATGTCATTTTAAACTTAATTGGAATGATAGGAAATTCTCTCTTTTTCAGGGATTATGAATCAAAGAAAGATTGCATTTTCAATTTGATTCCTAAGATTGGGTTCAAGAAGCTATTCAAATCTCGGGTTAAATTCTTTGCTCTCTTTACGATGGGAGTAGTTATATTGTGTCACCCTTCTCACTCAATTTAGAACAAATTGAAGAAACATATTCAACCTTTCATACGCATGAGCTTGAACACTTTGAATCATCATCTTATTTTTTCTACATTTCATATTTGACATACAAATTTGAATGGTATATTTATTTGATGTTAAGTTTTTTTCCTCTAAAAAGAGTTTCCGTTGTGCAACATGTATCCAATATAAAAGTTCAATATTGTCTTCCTCCAAACCTTTTGATAATCTACTTTACTCACTATAAAATGCGCCCACATACATGGATGATTTTTGGTTATTGTACATAAAATAATGTGCTCACATAATAATCCATTCTACTTTATTGAAAGGTTGTAATTTTTGGTTAGTGTAGATAAAGTAATGATATTGTGTGTAATTTTTAGGTGTTTGATGGGTATACGAAGATGATTATGTTGTTTTATTTTCTTTTAAAAAAATATATTATTGAGTTTGGGACAAACATTTTTAACAAATGTATCATCTATTATGAGATAGATGAAGTATCATAAAAGAATTCAAGAGAAACATAGTAATATGAAAAATAAAAACTTAAACTTGTAACGAATTTAAGTGCATAAGTTGAGGGTTGATGTAACAAAAATCTACCACTACTTATTAGTACATATACTTACATAGAACGTGCAAAACACGTGGTAAAAATCTAGTATATTAAAAAGTGACTTAGAGTTGTAAATTATTTTTGGACCTTTTTACCCTCTAATGTTTTGTTTGGTATATATCATCCCTACAATTTTGTTTTACATTCCATTTGTTTAGTTATCACTCCCAAAATAAAAATCATTGTTTCCTCTCCCTTCGCCACTCCTTCGCACTCATTCCTTAGCCGGCTTAAGCCGTTGTGATGTACTCGCCTCACATCGACCTAAAAGCAACAGGACTACCCCAAATGACCCGGTCTCTCCTTCGCCGCCTCTTCATCCTTGTCATTGCCTCTTCGCACTCCATCCTCGGTCTTTGCACCATCTATTTCTTGCTCCTTGCGTATATGTATTTGTATCAACAGATCTGGAATTTTGGCGCAAATTATGCGAAGTCGATGCAACACACTTTCATAGTTAAACGGTAATAATTCACGTTCCACGTGTTTTAGAAATTTAGACCAAGCGACCCGAGGCTTACCATAGCGATAGCGAGTTACTTTCGATTGTTGCCACCAAGACAAGGACCGCCCGCGAAGGCGAGTCACCACCAAAGGGACGCGACGATCATCTGGGACACTCTTTTGTTATGGGACCACAACTTAAAAAAATAAAAAAACTGAAAAATGTAAAATATTTCATTTTAAATGTGGGGACACAACTTAAAAAAAAAAAAACAAATGAAATGTTAAGCTTTAAAGGGACGCTTGAAATAACAAATATTTTGTAGTGAAACAATTAAGACTATTCTTGAAACAACTAATACTCTTTACTTTTTGCTTCATCACCCCTCTATGGTACAACACCTAAATATGTGATTTTGATAAAAATATATTATCTATCACGGCTATAATGAAAATAACGTGCAACGCACGTGCTAAAATCTAGTTAAATTAAAATAATCTCCACCATTCATTCATGATTTAAACTTGTATAAATAGAAGTAAATATTTCATTAGTAAATCATCCATAAAATAATCAAATATCCAATAAAACTATTATTATTCAAAAATTTCAAAGTAATCAAATTTTTTATTTTATAATTTTATAAAATTTTTAATATTATTTTCAAAAATAATATTTATAATGAGTTTAGTGTATATTAAAAATATATATAATTAATTTAATAATTGTGAGATATTAATATATTTTATGTCATAAAATTTACATATTAGTAAAAAGGAATTAATAAAAATATTAATAATGAACAAAATAATTCACCCCACGTTAAATTTATCAATATTCAAAACGCTGAAGTTTTAAAAGTATTAAAAAAAAACTTACAAAAGCATCATATCTCATAAAAAAAAATTATTTGAAATACTTGTATTTTATCTATTCATCGGCCCCTTAGGCAAAATTTCTAACTTCATCACCGGATCCAACCACGAAAAGGTTGGAAAACATCGTAGGCATTGATACACGAGGCAAGCATCATGTAATTGTATACAAAAATGAAACGTGATATCAATTTTAACTAAAACGCGACACTAATTTTAACCAAAAAATTGTAGAATATAATACAATTAAAACACATGAAATGTGAAAGTAACCTTAACTAAAACACAATATATACTTGCTTTCAAAAAAAAAAAAAAAAAAAACAATATATACTAATCTAATCTAAAATACGTGCATAGGTGCGCAGAAGACTTAATATATTTTTAATATTAATCTCTCCAACTAGTCAAATAAAAAGCAGTAAAAGTTATAAAAATCCCAAAAAAGAAAAAAGTTAAAACTCACACAAAATGCACCAACTTTGACACCAAACCCCATACCCATTCTTCCCCATAAAATCATAAACAAAGAAACTTCAATGGCTTTTCACAAAGTCAGACTAGATCAAGCAACAAAATCCCCATTATTCATCTTCTCAGATCGCATGAAGATCTGAACAATCATCATCCATGGATGCCGTCAAGCGAAGAACCGTCAAAACCCTCGTGACGAAGCTCACCTCCGTGTCGGAGCAAACCCGCACCGAAGCCATTTGCGAGCTCCGATTGCTCTCCAAAAACGACGCCGAAAGCCGTCCCTTGATCGCCGAAGCCGACGCCGTACCTTTAATTGCAGAATCCCTCTACTCTCCGTCTCCAATTTTGCAGGAAAACGCCACCGCCACTTTGCTCAACCTCTCAATCGCGTCGAAGAACCACCTCATGTCGTCGCACGGCGTTCTCGACGCGCTTTCCCACGCGCTCCGTCACCCGGCGACGCCTTCCGCCGCCCAATGCGCCGCCGCCACCATTTTCAGCCTCCTTAGCGAGGATTCATTCCGCCCAATTATAGGGCACAAAAGAGACATCATCTTCGGACTTGTTGAAATCGTGAGAAATCAAGGATCGGCCGCGAGATCGATCAAGGATGCCTTGAGAGCTCTATTCGGCGTTGCGCTGTACCCGCTGAACCGGGCTCAGATGGTGGAGCTCGGGGCGGTCCAGGCCCTGTTTTCATTGGTGGTAAAGGATGGCAGAGTTGGCCTAATCGAAGACGCCACTGCAGTGATTGCCCAAGTTGCAGGGTGTGAGGAGAGCTGGGAAGTGTTCAAGCGGGCATTAGGGATTGAAGTTCTGATGGATTTGCTCGACAATGCGACGGGATCGAGCAGCAGGACGAAGGAGAACGCCGTCTCGGCTCTGTTGAATCTGGTGCAGTGTGGAGGAGCAGAGGTTGCAAGTGATGTGAGAGGGAAAATGGAGACGAGGGTGATTGAAGGGATTGTTGATATTGTGGAGAATGGAAGTGAGAAAGGGAAGAGCAAAGGATTGGCTCTTCTCAAAGTTCTTGATGCTCGGGAAGCTGCTCGATTCGAGCCTCTGTCGAGCCACTCGTCTTGATGATGATGCGAGGTTTCGTGTTCTTGCCATTTGTGTAGATTACATTGTTTGTACATCATGTTCTAGGGTTGAAGATTTGAATCATTTATTTGAGACTAATTTGGTTATATGATATAGTGATGGATCAAAGATTGTATTGTTCATGTAATCTAATTTCAGAACATTTGTTGTGTTGTCTTTACAATGTTACGAATTTAGGAGACGATGTATTATAAATTCAAGATTTAAATAAATCCAACCTGCCTATGATCACTCTACCTGCCCCTGTCTGCAGTAGTACTCAGTCAGGTGGATGGTTCGGAGTCGTTTAAGTTTCGATGATGGTGAACGACCGCCTCGTATAAAGCTTTGACGAATGCTTGAACCCGTGCTGAATCGACTGACGAGAGTGCAACAATAAGCAATGCGACGAGAGCAAGTGTCAGTGTTGCCGTTTTCAGCTGCACCAAATACAACACAAACACATGTTTACTGCTTTCCACAATTACACAGGCATTATTATAACCTCAACTCAAAAATTATGCAAATGATCATAAATTTGCACCACATCCCTAAAATCGAAGAAAATGAGGAGTGATACAATTGCTATTTATTTAGAGGTTTAACAATATCATCAGGGACTATAACTCATTACTGGCCCTCGCATGAAAATAAGAATCAAACTCTTAACAGAAAAATTGAACGCAGAGCATGCCTCCTATATGATAAAATTGTGATTCATAGTGCCAAAAACATAGCATTTGACATGTCACAATAAACTCGGCAAGATAGCTTAAGAAGGCTACTTAAGATTTCGATGGAACGCAGAAATAATTACAACTGATGCAGGAAAGTGCAGAATCAAGCACAAAATGAATTTCACATCGCCAGGAGAACATTTTATGCAGTGTTATTGTAAGCATTGTTCAATTAATTTTCATATACTTTAGAAATTAATTAGCTGTTGAAAGCTTAGCGTCTTTTTGTGCCAAGAGGATACACTATTCCTATAGCAATTCCTCTTCTTAGACACCAAAACAATGAACACCATGAAACCTCTCAAGTCAAATGCTAGTGTACCAAAAAACCAAAAATTAAACTGTATCCTAAGGGAAGGTGTACTCGCCCATTGTAAAAGGAATCAGTTTTTCTCGTTCAAGATTTGTGGTCAATGATCAAATCACTGAAGAGGGAGGAGGTCAAACAAGGACAAATTTTCAGCACTCAGTGAACTTGCGTTTTCATCGTATTTGTAGCACAAAGAGAAGACTGTCTGTTTTATCACATGGCATCTGTTAAAGAAATGGTAGAGACCTAAGAGCAGTAGGATAAAATGAACAAATAATCAAAAAGTACATACATTCATACATATACATACTGAGTGTGTGTGAGTATTGGGTGAGTAAAGAAGACTTACAGTGTTCTGAAAGCTTGGCCGCTCAATATACTTGAGCTGGCTGGGCTGTTCCGCTAAGAATAGAAGCAAGCTTCGAGTGCTCCTACATAACAGATAAATCATCTTGTTAGTGTGTACATATCTGCAGAAAATGCGAAAAATGAAAAGCACTTTTAAAAGTTCTCTTGATTTATCATTTTTGCTATTTCTCAACTCCCCTGTTTTGGGGTATTATATTACCAGATGGCCTCTCGAAACCAAAAAGGCTCTGTACGAGAGTCATCATCATAATTCAGGTCATAGTTTCTTCCTGCCGATGAAATATGTGTTGGGGAAGAAGATCGATGATGCAAATATAGATAAATACAATGTGTTACCCAGAGACACATTGAGTATTAATCTTGACAGTGAGAAAAGATATACTTGGGTGAGCCTTCTCGATGCCAACGCAATTCGAAAATGAAATTTACTAAATCTGTTTGTGAAACCGTAATGGCATCTTGGAGTAAACTGCGCCATTTGGCAGGATTTTGCTTACCTAGATAATTAAAACCAAACAGAAAGCTAGCAAGTTTGAGTGAACTGATATTACATTACCAAGTGTATTCATCAAGAAAAGGAAGCTTCAACCTGAAAAATTTAGAAATGGCCCGGAAAGAGTTGCCATGTAATGTGAAGCTAACTACAAATCTACCAACAAAAAGAAATGACAGAGTAAAAATCTTATAAATATAATCAATATTCAACTAGAAAAACACAACAAAATGAAATCATGCTAGTACAAAGGTTTTGCTGAAAAGTAACAATTTTTTAATTGCATAAACATTTATTATGAATATATAATAAACATTTAATATTAGTTTTAAATTACAAAAATATTAATAAACATTTATTATAACACTTTTATTACAAAAATATAATAAACATTTAATTTAAAAGTAGATACATTAAATTATGTATATATATTATTTTTAATTTAAAAGTAGTTTTGAAAGAATTTTTACGAATATAGTACTCCCTCCGTCCACTAAAAGTATGCTCGTTTAGTTTTGACGGGTTTAAGAAAACGTAGATAAAGTAGATAAAATAAGGGTATTTTCGGGATATTGTGTGGTCCATTTATGAGTTAAGTGGTTGTTTATGAGTATAAAATCAACAACATATGAAAAAATTAAGTGATGGTTAAATGGTGAAGCAAAACAAATTGTTAAAAAAAAGCAGTGTGAGCATACTTTTGGTGGACAGAGGGAGTATTAAATAGTAAAAAAATATAATTATAATTAAATTGAATAAGAATTAAATAATGTCAAGTTTTCTATAAACAAATATTATGGAGAAATTTGATTTATCTTACTAAAGAGAGTTGTATTAAGTGAAGATAGATATCTGTTATAATAATTGAAAGGTATATCTTATATTAATAACGGTATTAGTTGAGGTAGGTGAATGGTAATCTAAATCTATTTTTTTAATATGAATTAAGTTTCTTCGTGAAAGTTGATTTGTAGGAAGCATACTCTTAAATGTAATTGTTTAAAATAATTAATATTATATTCTTTACAATTTAGATTGTTCAAAATAAAAGCTGAATTTTACAATTTTGTTTTTCCATACCCAAAATAGCAAAAATAATTTTATCATTTCAAACTAAACTCTTACGAACACCTCTTATTCACACTTTATATCACTTAATTCTCCATTGTAATTAAATATCTCCATTCAATTACTCATTTCAATAAAGTTGAAAAGACATGTTTACCCTTCACTATACACCTTTTAATACTTATAAATAATATTTTCATTAAAATTTGTATCATTTAGTTTTGTATAATCTAAATTGGAGGAAGTAGTATAGCTCAAATAGTTAGAGCTCTACTACCTATGACCTAAAGGTCATGCATTCAAATCACTATTTTTAGATAAAAAAAAACTAAATCGAAGAGTAAATTTGTTGGGTTTTTAACGATGCCGTCGCGAAAGATATATTAATTATAAATTTGGGACTGAAAGAAAAAAATTATTTTTTTAACCCATACAATTTTTATTAATACTTCCTCTGTTAAAAAAATAGCGTTTTGACTTTTCATATTATTTATAAATTAGATGACGTTTTGCATTTTTCAATGCAAATTAAATCCATTTCTTTCAAATTTACCCCTAAATTTATTAAAGTGTTTTAGATAATTGTGTTTTTTATTAAATTCAAATATTTATTAAAAATATAATAGAAAATAAATTATTTTCTTAATATACGTGAAATTATTCAAAATGATATATTTTGAACGAGAGCGATTAATTTCTAGAATTTTTTTCTTTGAAAACTGTGATAGTAGAGTGGAATTGCGGCTCCAAGCTGCAGGGAATTCTGCGTGGATTTCAACACGCGAATATTTAGCACCATTTTACTATTTATTTATTTATTTATTTATTTTATTTTATCAAATTTTCGTTGTTTCCTCCTCACTTCCCAAAAAAAAAAGGCCAAACGTGTCTTAATATTAAACCCCCGCGTATAAACAATCCAATAAATAAATCAAATTTCCCAAACAGTTCCTTAAAGAAAACACGTTCACCCCCACCCGAACCTTCCTTTCCGCGTCAGTCAAAACTCCCTATCTTCAACCGCGTTCATAAATGGAGCTCCCCCTATATATATATCCACACTTCATTATCTCATCAACAACACACACTCCACTCTCTCAACATCTCCTTCGATCTTCATTAATGGCGATTTCATCCTTCTCATTTCTCGAAGACTGTTCATCTCCATTTTCATTCGTTCAGGATTGCGAGCCAAGTGTTATTTCCTTTTCCAATGCGAAAAAGCGCCCTAGATGTGATGATTTCGAGAGCGATTCGTCTGTTCATGATTTGTTAACTAAAATATTGGCGTTCGAGGACCCGCCGGAGGAAAAGCAGGTCCAGAGGAATCTGTATTCTATGCAGGAAGCTTCAATTCTGATGGATTTGAAGTGCAATCCAAGCAATCAGCAAGTGGTTGATGGTGCTTGTTATTTGAATGGATACTCCAATTCGATTGATTCTGGAAATTCGCCGCAATTCAAAAGGGCGCGCACTGAGGTTGATGATGCCGTGACGACGTCGGATGACTCGAGCGCTGCAGCAATCGGCGGCGTACAGCGGAGATTGTGGGTGAAAAATCGATCAAATGCGTGGTGGGAACAGGTTAACAGCCCCGATTACCCTGCAGAGGAGTTTAAGAAAAATTTCAGAATGAGCAGAGCCACATTTGATATGATCTGCGATGAACTCGAAACCGCTGTCGTGAAGAAGGATACAATGCTAAGATCAGCGATCCCCGTCCGGCAACGCGTCGCTGTTTGCATATGGAGATTAGCCACCGGACAAGCTCTTCGCGAAGTGTCGAAGCGATTCGGATTGGGGATTTCAACCTGCCATAAATTGGTTCTCGAGGTTTGCACAGCAATAAGGAGTGTTCTAATGCCTAAATTCCTGCAATGGCCAGATGAGAATCGAACTGCAGAAATTAAGAAGGATTTCGAATCGTTTTCAGGAATTCCAAACGTCGGTGGATCAATGTACACAACTCACATCCCAATCATTGCCCCAAAAGTTAGCGTAGCTGCATATTTCAACAAACGGCACACGGAGAGGACTCAGAAAACCTCATACTCCATCACCGTTCAAGGCGTGGTTGATCAAAGGGGAGCTTTCACAGACATTTGCATCGGATGGCCAGGATCAATGTCCGATGAACAAATCCTGGAAAAATCAGCCCTCTTACAACGGGCTAATCAGGGCGCTATGAAGAATGTTCAGATTGTTGGGAACTCAGGACATCCATTGATGGATTGGGTTTTGGTCCCTTACACTCATCAGAATCTGACATGGACGCAGCATGCTTTCAATGAGAAGATTGGCGATGTTCAGAGGGTTGCTAAGGAGTCGTTTATGCGGTTGAAAGCACGGTGGAGCTGTTTACAGAAGAGAACAGAGATGAAGCTTCAAGACTTGCCAGTTGTTCTTGGGGCTTGTTGTGTTTTGCACAATATATGTGAGATGAGGAATGAGGGGTTGAGTGAGGAATTGAGGTTCGAGCTGTTTGATGATGAGATGATCGCCGAGAACAGTGTGGCATCTGCTAATGCATTGCGGGCTAGAGATCAGATTGCACACAAGCTCTTGCATCATAGTTTTGCTGGTACTGATTTTGTCCTCTGATTTTTGATAGTTAGTCATCGTATTCAGTTTAGGCATGTTTATTCTTTGATTCTTGTAAAATGTTGGTAATCTTTTGATCATAGATGATATATTATGCCAAATATTTCAAAGGCTTGCACGAAATCATCTGTTTCATATTTAATGTTTACTTGTGAAATCACAAAAATAATCAATGAGACACATCATGGATATTCTTGGGATTTAACGGATTATTCTTGGGTGTGCAACGACGCCGTTCCACGTAGGAAAACTTGACAAGTTGATTTGGTAATGATTATTAATGTATTATTTGGTGACTAGCTTCAAGATTATGTTGTAATAAATAGTAGGTTTGAATTTTTCAAGTTTGAGGCATTTGCACTAACTTGACACCTTTTGTGAGGCATTCTCAATCTGTGGGCTGCTGCTAATCAAATGTCTGTTAAAAAAATAAAAAGTAAATGACTGTAAAAATCTTGTGAACTCAACCTGGATTAAAATGGTGCACGTGTATTTACCAGGAAATTAGAGTCGATCTTTTATGCATCAATTGCGTCGAGTAATTCAACATAACGTAGAAAATGTATATATTAATATAATTGAAATATAACATTAAAAATCCAATTTACATTTAAAATAAATCATGATACTCGCGCTAATTGAAAAATGAAAAGTGCACAAATTATACAACATAGTGGAAAAATGAGACATGTGCCAATTTTCCATTAATACGAAGGATGGTACAAACATATGGGCGTGTTCCATTGTATATGGTCTATGAATTAAAGTCGGTATTTGTCTCCTTCCCTACTTTTATTGGAAATTATTAATATATTTATTTTTGTACCATTATAAACAAATTATCGTACACTATATATTTATTACTATTAGATAGGAAAATAAAAAAATGCATACACGAGTAGTTTATTTAGTACTATTAATTATTTTATTATAATTGTAATTATAGTATTATTTTATTAATTATCTAATTTACTTTAAATTTTTTAGGGGCTTCTTTGAAATAAAGGTTTCTGAAGGCATCTCAATGAAAATAAAGTTCATACGGTTTTAGATTTCCTGGCCACGGCACACAGAATCGACTCAAAAATCCTCTGTTGTTTTGGTGATCCATCTCCCTTTACTGGAAAGTTAACCTCAATTGTTGATTCCAATGGCACCACCGCCCTCGGATCCATCGAACCAGTAAGTGCTTTCTCTCTCTTACCCCCATTCCTCTCGAGATACTTGATTGAATTGAATCTGTATTTTTATAATCAAGGGATGCTATGAGGATGCGAAAGAAAAGCGCTCCGATTAAATTTTTGGTTCCTCTAATCTATGCGCCTGTTCTTCCTCTCAGTAAGTTCATTTTCCCCAATTTAATTTTTTTCATTTGACGATTCAGCGGTATTCGTCGATGATTTGTACTTTTGTTTCTATTAGTGATTGATTATATTTGCTGAACAGTTAGGCTAACGCTCCGGCACAAACCGGTTTTGAGGGATCGGTTATTCACTGCAGTGTTGGCGGGAGCGTTCGTTCATGGGTTTTACTTGGTGTATCCTTTTCTCTTACATGTTTGTGGATTAATTTCTCGATCTATTATGAATTCATGTGTGTTGCCAATGTGATTTTCTGTCTCGACATGATTGATGTTATTTAGAGTCAGGGTTCGAAATAATGACGGATGAACAATAGAAATTAAAATTTTCAAATATAATAATGAAACAGCCCTAAAGACTCATCCTGGTGTTCAATTGGTTCATCCATTACCTGCAAAATGGTGAACAAAGTACTCTGGTCGATGTAGGGAATGAAGCCGTGTTTGTCCAGTTGTTATTATAAACCCAACATAGTAGTAGATTTGGTAATATCATAAGCAATCTTCTGTCAATTGCTAACTTTTTAGTGTACTCAAGGTAAATTGAGGAAAGGGAAACCCAATGGAACTCCATGCCCTATTCTTTGTGTTTGTTACATAGTTATGCTGTTATACTTTACATGTAAAACTGTACCTATAATGATTAGCAATTTAGCATGGTCTTGTCACGTCTTTGTTACAAATTCTAAAAAGTAATGACATTTGTTTGTAGTTTCGTAGCAGAACACTTGAAATAATTAGCTAAAAATATTTAGACTATATTGTGGGTAAGTTATTTTTGTAGCATAATAGATAAGTAAACTATATTTCTTGATTCCAAATGTGTTGTACTTGTGCATTTTTCTAGCTCTTCAAACTTAATTTTCTTCATAAATGTTTTTCTGCATGATTCTTGGTAAGATCTGTTCATATGTATGACTTAAATTTTTTGAAGTCACGCAAATTGATTTTTAGAGGCAAGAAGACAAAAGCTTCACATATAAAAAATGTTAGAAGAAAGATAGAGGAGATAGCTAAGAACAACAACATTTCACATATTAATTATGTTTCATTCATAAAAGCTTCAAAGTTATTTAAGGAAAAATCACAGTAATATATTTCAATTATATGCATTATATATTATGTAAGTCCGCCTAGTGCTAAATCTCGAGCTATACCAAGTTCTTGCTTGCAAATGTGTTACTTGCTATATACAATATTTAACATCCAGTGATTTGATTAGATTTGATCCCAAAAAGGAAATTTTAAAAAAATTTGCCCTTAGGATATTATTCTTCTCTAGTCTTGTCTTATTATTATATGAGAGTTTTTGGAATTAAAGGCTATCCAAAACATATTTGACTTAATTGATATTTAGGGTGTGTTTGCAAATTCTACTAATAGCTTCCAAAATTACTTTTTTTACCAACACACCACCTTAGTTCCTTGAATCATTTTCTCCCCCAAAGTTTACTGGGCCACTGCATTTCTGATAGAGATGGGCCACTATCAACTTCTTCTAACAAGCTTGTTTCTTTGTCCTTCCTGAAAGTTCTTCTGCCATTCGTGTTGAGATTAAGTTTCTTCTCTTCTCCTTGATTTTGGGTTCAATTCACCTTTTTTGGCATGTGGGTGTGACATTACCCTCATTGCTTTTTTATCAAGTATCAAAATCTTGATGTTTTAGACTAATGAAGACAAAGTCTGCCTAAAAGAGGACAGTTTTAGGCTAAAACTGACCTCTACTAGGGCACAACCTATGTTGCTTTGCCTGAATGTATTTTTCTGTAGTGAACTGGGTAACTTATGTGTTAGCTTATAACAAAACAACTGCAGCAATTTCTTGGATAATGGTATAAGAGCTGTAGTACCTATTATCTGGACAGTCATGACCAACTATAGATTAAGGTATACAAATTCCAATGTCTTTTGACAATTGGTTGTCTTACCTTTCTATGAAATGTGTTAAAAAAGTTTTATTATTATTATTGTTTAATGTTTTGGAGATATGGGTTTCTTTTGGTCGGTCTTCAAATTGCAATTCACTTTTCAGAATTTGCTTTAAGAATGGTAGGCATGCTACTGTTTTATGTTGTTCATCCTTATGAACATGTTTAGAACCGATATATATGATAGCGAGAGCAAGTGATTTGAAGGTTGCGAGGATGGAATAATACGGCTTCATGCACGATTACAAGGTAACACCATATGCAGTTCAAGTTATCAAGTTTGTTATAAAATTATTGAGTTTGATTTTTACAGGGTTTTGTGGTTTCAGAATCTTGACAGAGTATTTTGTTCCTAATTTTAGGATAACTATCAAAACTTGTATTAAATTATTTTCAAGTGAACGAGAAAGACTTATTTTTTTGGGTGATGATGATATAATATGTATCGCCTTCACCTTTCTTGTACGTCAACATTTGATTGGAATGATCCAGAAGGGTTTATGTGCAAATATGGGTATATTTATTTACACAGGTAAAACTTGAGTTATAAAAGTTTATTGGTCTCAAAAGTCTTTTAAGTCCAATAAGTGGCTCGATAGATATAGGTAAATTTTATACAAAAATGGATAATGATAAATTTATATAAAAGTGTTTTGAAAAATTAAAGTATTAAGAATTTAATTAAGATTTATGAATCATGAAATGCAGCTCCAAGCTTCTAAAGTATTGGGGAGAAAACTGAATTGTCTCCACCATTCCAATTTCAAGTGTATGAGATGCTGGAATTTACCATCTCTCATTTTTTCTTGAAGGTTAATCCTAAATTTACCATCTCTCATTTTTCCTTGAAGGTCAATCCTAAATTTACCATCTCTCATTTTTCCTTGAAGGTCAATCCTAAATTTACCATCTCTCATTTTTCCTTGAAGGTCAATCCTTATTAACTTGAGAACCTCAAGGTTTTCCAAATTCTCAATCATCGTTATAAGTCCGAGGGTGAAATAATATTTAAGGCTCCATTTGGATGGAGTCATTTGAAATCAAGGATTTGAGAATTATATGTCATATATTCATAAATCAAAATGGAGAAAAAGCGAAATTAATGGATTTGGTTCACACAAATATTATTTGCAAGTGGGAGGATTTCAAATACCTCATAAAACCTTGTCATTTGAAATTCTTCTATTTGTGCATAATATTTATGTGAATTAAATTCATTTATTTAATTTTTCTTCATTTTGGCTTATGAATGTATAATGTATTATTTTCAAATCCATTGATTTCAAATGACTCCACATCCAAATGGAGCCCAGAGAAAAAGCTCAAATGCACATACCTAATAATAATCTTCAAAGGTACTTCAAAAGATGTTGGACTTGCGCACCGATATAAGGTCCTCTCCAATGGTCTACCCAAAAGCGGGTTATTTTGTGCCACATCAGCCCTCAAAAGCAAAAACTTCTACCTCCAAAACAAAACTCCTCCCCAACAATATACCCAAAAAGTAGGTTTTTGGGGGACCCACCTCAATTTTCTATTTATCTCATTTATATTATAATTTATAAACTATATTAATTATCTATTTTTCGGATAAATAATAAATAATTATATATTTTGATTATTTTAATATTTAATTAAATTTTGGAAAAAATTATTCAAAAAAATATTAATTTTTTTATTACATAAAACGTAAAAATACAAATTGAAAAAACACACCACATAAAAAAATCCAAAAGCAACAACGTAAATTTACAGCGACCAATTTAATATCTAGCTAATTATTTTGGATTGGGCCCAAACATGCTCAATTAAATCATGTCGAAGTTGGAGATGTTTCTACTTATCTCGTAGTTGAATACCTCTCTTGACGTAATCATTGAATGCTCTAGTTGATCATTGACTTACTTGTGGAGGCGAAATGGAGTAATTGGGATCATCGGACCAATCGGTCATTGCATTTCCTTCATTTTCGATTATCATATTGTGCAAAATAATGCAAGTTAGCATTATATTCAAGTTATTCTTGTACCACTGTTCAAAAAAAAAGTTATTCTTGTACGAGAAATGATTTGGACCGTTAATCATTGCCCAACGTTTTTAAGCACTTCAAAGGCCCGCTCGACATCCTTTCTAGTAGCCTCTTACAGCTTCCTTGAAATGTTTCCTCTTCGGATCTTGAGGACATGAAAAGCTTTTCACAAAAGCGATCCACTCTGGATAGATTCCATCGGTAAGATAGTATCTTTGATTATATTGCTTACCATTAATTGTAAAATTAACGGATGAAGCACGCCCTTGTAGAGTATCCGTAAACAAAGGAGACCGGTTGAGCACGTTTATGTCGTTATTGGATCCTCGCTACTCCAAAGTAGGCATGTCATATCCATAGATCTGCAGAGGCAATCGCTTGAGCATGATTGTTGGAACGCCATGATCACCGCGTGTGAATTGACCTTTCTAAGCAACTAAACAGCTTCTTTCATTCCCAATGCATGCAATCAGACTCCCAAAGATCCCAGAAATCCATGCCTTTCTTCGCGCATTTGTAATAACCGTTGACAATCTAGTGCATTAGGCCTCCTCAAGTAGTATCCGCGAAATAGTTCGATCACAGAGCGATAAAACTTAAAGAGACTTTCTATGGCGGTTATTTCGGCAACACGTAGGTACTTATTCCAATGGTCGGCAGTCCACCATATGCCCAGTGGCGGATGGCCACCGTGCACTTTTGTAGTGGAGAGTACTCTTTCTTTCGGTGCATCGACCCTCGCGGAGATAGTCGATGTGAGACTCCGATTGCATCAACTATGCGCAAGAACAAATCTCTCGACACACGAAAACGCCGCTGAAACGTCACTCCCGTATATCGGATCTTCAGAGAAGTAGTCAAGGTAGAGTCTTGCATGCCCCGCCTCATGATTTCGGTCCACATACGTTCTTCATTTTTGGCACCGCGGCAGAAGTCCCAACATCGCCAAGTAACTCATATTTTTTTAAGCAACAACCGTATTTCTTTTCGGTTGTGTCATCAAATAGACCCTCATAATGATTATCACTTTCACTTTCACTCGGAAGACATGTTTGAGAGACGGAAGGAAATTGAAGGATAAAGTCTTATTAGATGAGTGTAATGTTTTCAAGTGAGAGTGCATCAATCCGATTACATCCTTTAAATAGAGTAAAATTTCACAACGGCTAGTTTCATAACGGCTAGTTTTATAACGACAATTTTTATAACGGCTAGAGTTATTACGAAAAGAAATACATTAACTAAAAAAATACGACTAATTTTTCAAACAAAAAGAAATACAACAACTAATATTACAACAAAAAAAACACAACGACTAATTATTCAAACAAAAAGAAATACAACAAATAATATTACAACGGAAAAAAACACGATTAATTTTTCAAACCTACAACCTCCATTTCTTCTTAATTTTATCCACTATGTGTAGATGGATACGCGAGATGTTCGTTTGTCATCTCCAAGATATCTTTCATGAGTATTTTATACTCTCTAGTTTAAACAATTTGTTAAGTCCTTCGATCTTTTCTTGTTCTATTCATCCAAGACACGAAACCTTTTCTCAATATCATCGACACTTTCTCGTGAGACGTGTTAGCTTTTCCTTTACCCTTTCCCATTCGCTTAGTGCGTTCCTCCCCATTGGGCGGGCGCTCAGCTTCCTCTCTAATGCTCTCCTCGGTGTTTGAAAATACAATATATTCTCCAATTGTCGAAACTTTTTTCTTTTTTGATTCGCGAACATCATATTACGGATCGGCAAACTTGGTGTCTTTCAAAACTTCCAAGCGAGAAAATCTACAAAATCTAATCAATGTTTTTTTGTATTGAAGCTTCGTCTTCTCTGCAATATCTGCATCACCGCAACCACTCCCCATGCCTTCTTTTGATTAAAACAACAACAGCAACCATTTCACTTGTTTTACGTAGTGTATAGTAATGTTACTTCAACACACTCGAATTCCACGAATATCATGCCGTTGGACGATTCTGTTATGCGCCTCGGCGATCCGAACCCACATTTGCTCCAACTTTTGATCGTTTTGACAACGAAGTCTCGCTAATATCGATCCAACACCTTGCAAGAAGAGAGTTTTCTTCATGAGAGTAAGCTTTCTTTTGTACGGTAGAAGCCTTTGGTGGATCAATAGTAGCCTCAAAGTCGGCGGCGAGATTTATCCCCTCAAGTCCGCTTGGAGAGAATTCGAGACGAAAAATGTGATGAACATTGTGAGTTCAAAGTGGGAGTGTTTCCTTCGTCTCCGAACCATCGGTACTAGGCCTTCTTGATAAATTTGTGCCCATTATAGGACGAAAATCGTATTGAAGATGTGGCATGTAGGGAAATTGAGGTGGATACATGTAGAAAAATTGAGGTGAATTAATCGAGTTAGGTTGTGTGTCTTAGAAAAAATCGGAAAATGGGTTGGAAAATTTTGGGGTGGAAAATTAGGATTTTGAGGATAGAAGTTGGTAATCGATGGACGATAGTTGATATTTGGGGGAGATGCATTTTGGTCGAATTTGAAGAATTGAACCATTGCATCCATGGATCTTTATCCTTTTTTTTTTTTTTTTTTGAGAAAAGAGTAAATTTAAGTAGAAAATTAAAATTTGAGAGTGATAGATAATGTAGGAAAATTGGTGAAGTGAGAATGTATATTTATAATGATTTTTTTAAAAAAAAGGAATAAAGTTGACAACGGCTATTAGATCAAAATTTCAATTAAAGTTCTCTCGCTACTCGATGGCTAGCTTGCTTTGATTTTTTTTTTTAAAAAAGGAGGAAAAATCGGCTAGCATCAATTAATTAACTTAAAAAAAAAAAAAGGAAAAACACAGGTAACAATTTCTCTACCCAACGAAAAACCCCACTTCCGGGGTTGAGGGCTTGTCATGTCACTATCTTCCTCCCAAACCTTAAAGTGGAGTATTTGTTACGAGGAAGATAGTGACATGACATTTCATAAAAACCTCAACGTGGGGTATTTGTTGTTGGGGAGAGGGTTTTGTTGGTGGGGTTTTTGGTTAGGGTAGGAAAATTGCTACCCAGGTTCCCCCCTTTTTAAGTTAATTAATTGATGCTACCCGATTTCCCCCTCCCCCTTTTTTTTAAAAAATCAAAGCAAGCTAGTCGTTGGAGTAGCAGAGAACTTTAATTGAAATTTTTGATCCACTAGCCGTTGCTAACTTTATTCCTTTTTTTAAAAAAAAAAAAATTCATTATAAATATACATTCTCACTTCACCATTTTTCCTACATTATCTACCACTCTAAAATTTTAATTTTCTACCTAAATTTACTCTTTTCTCAAAAATAAAAAAAAGGATAAAGATCCATGGATGCAATGATTCAATTCTTCAAATTCGACCAAAATGCATCGCCCCAAATATCAACTTTTGTCCACCGATTACCAACTTCTATCCTCAAAATCCTAATTTTTCACCCCAAAATTTTCCAACCCATTTTCCGATTTTTATGGAAGACACTCAACCCAACTCGATTAATTCACCTCAATTTTCCTACATGTATCCACCTTAATTTCCCTATATGTCACATTCTCAAGATAGTTTCGTCATAATGGGCACAAATTTATCAAGAAGGCCCAAGATCGATGGTTCGGAGACGAAGGAGACACTCCAACTCCGAACTCACAACGTTCATCTCCTTTCTCGTCTCAATTCTCTCCAAGCGGACTTGAGAGGATAAATCTCGCCGCCGACTTTGAGGCTGCCGATGATCCACCAAAGGCTCCTACCGTACAAAAGAAAGCTTACTCTCATGAAGAAGACGCTCTTCTCGCAAGGTGTTGGATCGACATTAGCACAGACTCTGTTGTCGAAAGCGATCAAAAGTTAGAGAAAATATGGGTTGGATCTGAGGCGTACTAATAGGAATCGTCCCAACGGCACGATATTCGTAAATTCGAGTGTGTTGAAGTCACATTACTATACATTACATAAATAGGTGAAATGGTTCTGTTGTTGTTTTAATCAGAAAATAAGGTTCCTGGGGAGTGGTTGCGATGATGCAGATATTGAAGAGAAGGCGAAGCTTCAATACAAAGAAAAACATGGATCGATTTTGTACATTTTCTCGCTTGTGAAAGTTTTGAAAGACAGGCCCAAGTTTGCCGATCAAATATGATGTTTATGCGGATCAAAAGTATCGCAGAATCGGAGAATATGTTGTATCATCAAACACCGAGGAGAGCACTGGAGAGGAAGTTAGGGCGGAGCGCCCTCGCCCAATGGGAGGAACGTAACTAGGCGAATGGAAAAGGGTAAAGGAAAAGCTAACACGTTTATCGAGAAAGCATCGATGATATTGAGAAAGACTTTAGGTCTTGGAAGAACAAGAAAAAATCGAAGGACTTAACGGCCTTGTCGAAATTAGAGAGTATAAAATACTCATGAAAGATACCTCGAGAGATGACAGACGAACATCTCGCGTATCCATCTCCATATAGTGGATAAAATAAAAAAGAAGTGGAGGTTGTAGGTTTGAAAAATTAGTCGTGTTTTTTCCGTTTTAATATTAGTTGATGTATTTCTTTTCGTTTGAAAAATTAGTCGCCGTGTTTTTTCGTAGTAATATTAGTTGTTGTATTTCTTTTCGTTTAAAAAATTAGTTGTTGTGTTTTTTTAGTTGTATTTCTTTTCGTAATAACTCTAGCCGTTATAAAACAAGTTTGTTATTAAACTAGCCGTTGTGAAATTTTACTCTATTTAAAGGATGTAAATCGGATTGTTGCTTTGCTTTCACTTGAAAATATTACACTCCTCTAATGAGACTTTATCCTTCAATTTCTTTTCGTCTCTCAAACATGTCTTCGTCGTGTAAAAGTAAAAGTGAGAGTCTTTATGAGGGTCTATTTGATGACACAACCGTAAAAGAAATACGATCGTTGCTTAAAAAAATACGAGTTACTTGGCGATGCCGAGACTTGCCGGTGCCGTAAAATGAAGAACGTATGTGGACCGAAACCGTGTGGCGGGCATGCAAGACTCTACCTTGACTACTTCTCCGAAGATCCGATATACGAAAGTGAGACGTTTTACCGACGTTTTTGTATGTCGAGAGGTTTGTTCTTGCGATAGTTGATGCACTGGAGTCTCACAATGACTATTTCCGGTGGAGGGTCGATGCGGCCGGAAAAAATGGGTTCTCTCCACTACAAAAGTGCACGGTGGCCATCCGCCGCTTGGTATATGGTGGACTCCGCGACCATTAGGATGAGTACCTACGTGTTGCCGAAATAACCGCCATAGAAAATCTCTTTAAGTTTTGTCGCTTCGTGATCGAACTATTTCGCGGATATCGCTTGAGGAAGCCTAATGTACCGGATGTGTCAATGCTATTACAAATGCACCAAGAAAGACATGGATTTTCCGGGATGCCGGGAGTCTTGATTGCATGTGTCAGATGACGATTTATTCGCCTCCAAGGCCCAGCCTCAGACCGGCCAATCCAATCAAAGCCGGGCTCGAAGGAGCTCGACCCGCCAGAGACCACTCGTGGGGCATGGCGAGCGAGTAAAGCCGAGCGGCTGGACCCTCTAGGCTCGGACCGCCAACCCGCCCCGCCGAGGCGAGCACGGCCACCGCCGAGTGGACGAAATTTAGTGCGGCGAGGCCCCAAGTGCGGCACGAGATAGCAAACTTGGCGAAGCCCACGTTGACCAATTTCGACGGACAGAGACTTGCAGGCAATGCCTCTCTCTAATAGTAACAAGTGCAAAGTGCAACAAAGTATGGTTGGAATGTCAACCTTACCTAGTTAGGTAGAAAAATCTCCTCTCCCGATAGAGGATCACTGCGGCGGATAGGCGACGGGACGTGAGAGGCCACCGCTTTGCCCAAGTCACAGGCGAGTACTCCCTCTTTAAATGAAAAACCCAACATTAAATGTAGATCCCCTTTTGGTGGGATTCAGTGGCAACACAATTCTTGTATAAATAAGACCTACAAGGCACAATAAACGGATCTCAAAAATCCACACTTAAGACTCGGGACTTACACTCCCAAAGAATCCTCTTGTTCTTTACAAGCTTTACGCATTTATTTCTTCATTTATTACTCATCATTAACATTGATTGTTCTAGGGAATTTATCCTCATAAATTCCACAATCAATATTATTTTTAACCGATCACAAGCCACATTAATCACTCATAAATATTTCGGTTAACAACAATTAGCACTAGAGGAAGGGTGTGTGTGGTCTGTTTATATTTCCTGCGAATTTTTTAGAAAAGCACAAAGAACACTCACTGCTCTTCGTACTAAAGTCCTTGAAGAACACTCAATGCTCTTCACACTTCAACCCATCCCTACCAAAAGAAGATTTTTATTCTTTTGGAGATGTCAAATACTGGAAACACCACTTCCATGGGGGTAACCCCACCGCCGCATGCATGGAGCCCATTCACGTTCATGAGAATGAACAATGCCAGTGGGGAGGTCACCTCACTGTGGCTACTGGGAAATCACTCATATCCCCTTCAGAGTATCAAACTCCCGAACAGATCCAGACGGTCATCAAGCTTCTTCAAGCTCGAGGCCGCGAACTCGCAACCCGCCAACCTGTGTCCATCAACTGCTCCCTTAAAAATAAGGGGAAGAAAAAAGAAGACCCAGGCCGAGCTCGAGGTGGCCCTCGGATCCCCAAGAGGCGAATGCCTCTGTGGGTCTAGGATCGCATCTTCGAGCGACTTGGGTCCTCTCAACAACCGGATTTTGGATCGGACTCCGAGACGGAATCCAGGACGGGAGTACTCGGCCTAGGCGGGCGGTCGAGGATCGTCGGCCCATCAATAAGGCCCTCGCGCTAGCGTGCCTCTCGAGCGAGGCGAGGAGGGTCTCGACCAAGGATAGGCTAGGCCCACCTCAACCTCGAACACTCGACCGCCCAAGTCCTCGCCACAAGCCTCGAACCGAATTCTCGCGATGCTTTTCTCGCCGCCATGCAAAAAAATCGACGAGATGG
Organism: Paraleonurus japonicus; assembly: GCA_030762865.1. NCBI lineage: Eukaryota > Viridiplantae > Streptophyta > Magnoliopsida > Lamiales > Lamiaceae > Paraleonurus > Paraleonurus japonicus. The sequence continues at coordinate 16,221,115 of CM061060.1, read as the reverse complement.
AATCTCGCTCGGGGCCCACAACGGGCCTCAAGCAAAGCGTGGCGAGCGAGCCACTTCGATGGAGGTTGAACATGCGCCGGTTCAACCCAAGATCCTCCTCAAATGCATGTATATGAGGGGAAGATCGACAGGAGAGCCACCTCAATAAATTTAATATTTACATGGTTGGAAGGGGGCCTCCGACGCAACTAAATGTCATCGGTTCCTCACGACTCGGCGAGCTCGCCCATAAGTGGTATGTTTCTCTCCCGCCCGTTCGATCCACACGTTCGGCGAATTAAACGAGAAATTCACTACCTACTTCGCCTCTAAGATTCCCAGAGTCGAAAATCGGCAAAGACTAATGGGAATCAAGCAGGGAAGAATGAGAGCGCCGAGGCCTACCTCGATCGCTGGACAAGGTTCTCCTCACGGGGAACCGGTTGAGATGAACTCCGGCTCCATGCCGCGCGCCGGCATAAGATCGGAATCCCACATGTTCGGCACATGACGAAGAACTACCCCACCTCCTATGCCGAGTTTCACCGGCGGCGAGACGAGCTCATCACTCGCGAGAAAATGCTTGCACAAAGGTTGGGCGAGGTCAAGGAGGAGGGGGATAAGGCTCCCCAAAAGCGCCTTCTACCACCGAGCACGACCCACCGGCAAGAGGGCCAACAGAAAGGTGCCGGGGACCTTCAAGAGCTTTGAAAATCCCCGCCCCACACAAGTCCTGTCCAGTGACGTGGAGAAGCCCAAATTCACCCCGGCCTATGTTTTTAATGCAATCCACCATACGGGCACGATCCCCAAGCCCATCGGGTGGACCACTCCAAGCCGAACATTGGTAAGTTCTGCGCCATCACGACTCCTGGCACAACACTAGCCGGTGTCGGGACTCGCTCAAACACTTCAGAGGCTGCTCGAAGACGGACTTCTCGACAAGTTCGTGGAAGAGGCCCACCCCACGGCCCGACACCGAGGAGCGAGCTCCTCGGCAACAGAGGGTGGTCTCCCAGAGAGGGTCGCACTGTTGAAGTTGCGGCCGACATGGAATCGTCCTAGCGACGAGCTCCCACCGCTTGCCCCGGTGGTCGTTGGGGGGTAGCTAGGCAGATTGGTTGAGGTGTTTAGCTTGATCGAACAGAAGAGGAAGGCCGAGTTGAGGGCCATTGACCACATCCACCTGGTCGGCGCGCCCTGGAGCCCACCATCTCTAAGATTGCGGTAATCTCTTTCTGTAATACCGATCGCGAGGGGATCATTTGCCCCAAAGTGATACTCTGGTCATCTCGGCCACTATCCACGGGCATGACCGTGGACCGAGTTCTCGTCGATAATGGCGGCCTTCGCAACATCCTCTTCAAGCCCGCCTTGGACCAAATGGGCAACCTCACCAAGTACATCAAGCCTTACGACCTCCAGCTCCGTGCTTCGGCGACACGGTCGTCTCTGCATATGGAAAGATCAAACTCTCTATTGAGATAGTCGACTTTGCAAATGATAGGGTTAGGATAACTAGTCTGTTGAATTTGTAATTGTTGACTGCCGAACATGTATAACGACTTTTTGGTCGCCCTTTTCGGAAACCTTTGAGGCGGTTGCCTCCTCTTACTTTTATTATGTCAAGTTCCCTACCGTTGAGGGGAAGTTGGTACGATAAAAAGAGATCGGAAAATGTCAAAGAAGTGTTTGAACTACTCGTGTCTAGATTTAATTTACGCACTTAGTTTAGATTCTTCATTTATTTTCACTCTTCTTAGGACAACAAAGCGCCGAGATCCCCAAAGAACATATCTCTTCAAGCGAGCTCGGCACCACTCAAAATGAAGCAACTCCAATGGATTGCACCCCATCTTCTCTCTCTCAAGTCGAGCGAGCCCAGACGAGCTTGCCCACCCCGCCCGACTCCCATGGAGCTCGGCCCTGTGGGCGAGCAAGACTGAAACCTCGCCTCGGCCGAGCCAATGCCTTTGGATATCGATCCAAGATGAAACCCCAAGACCCCAACGGACGACTAAAGCGAACCGCACTGGGTTGAAGAGCTGGAGCGCATTCCGGTGGATCCCGCCGCCCGAGCCGGAGGTCTCCATCGGCTCCGAGATTCCCACCGAAATGCGGGGATATCATAGACTTCCTCAAGAACAATGTGGATATCTTCGCTGATCGCACCAAGATATGGTCGGCATTGACACAAAACATGCCTACCATCACCTCAAAATCGACCCAACTAGCAAGTCGATCTCCCAAAAAAAGACGAAAGTTTGGTCACGAAAAGTATGCGGCTGGGTCAAGAGGTAAAGAAATTGCTCGACAACAAGCCGATCCAACAAACAGCTAACGAGCCCCAATGGGTGGCAAACGCCATGCTTGTCAAAAATCCAACGGTCGTGGAGGCTATGCATAGACTTCACGGACTTAAATGCGGCGTGCCCAAAGGATCATTTTCCCATGCCGCACATCGACCATTTGGTAGACAAGATCGTAGGTCACGAAATGATGTCCTTCATGGACGCCTTTGCAGTTACCATCATATCCCGATGGCCATCGAGGATATCAAGCATACCTCCTTTCTCACCGAAAAGAATGTTTTCCCTGGTTTAGGATGCCCTTCGGGTTGAAAAACGCAGGGCAACCTATCGAGGTTGGTAAACAAGATATTCTCCGAACAAATCGGTAAGACAATGAAAGTCTATATAGACAACATCATCGTCAAGAGCGTGAAAAAGAGGACCACTTGAGAGACCTAGGCGAGACCTTCGCGATCCTCCGGGAGTACAACATGAAGCTCAATCCAAAGAAGTGCAACTTCGGGTCGGCTCGCAAGTTCCTTGGCCATATCGTGAGCGAAAGGGGAATCGAGGCCAATCTCGCCCAAATCAAGGTCATCCTCGACATGGAAGAACCCCGCAATGTCAAGCAAGTCCAAAGGCTCATCTCGGTGTCTTGCGGCCTTGAGCAGATTCATCTCCCGCCTAGGCGACAAAAGTAAGCCTTTCTTTGCCACCATTAAGAAGCAAAAATTTTCTTGGAACAAATAAAGCGAGGATGTCTTCCATAAGTGAAGGAATATCTTTTCAACCCCAACATTCTCGCCAAACCGGTCCGGTGAGAAGTTGTTTCTATACTGGCAGCCTCCGAGTTCGCCTCTAAGCGCTCGTGCTCGTCGGGCGAACAACCAAGACCATCTCCCCATCTACTTCGTCACCAAGTTCTCCACGATGCCGAGCTCGGGTATACCCCTCTGGGAAAAATTGGCATACGCACTCATAATGAGTGTGAGGAAACCGAGGGCTTATTTCTTTGATCACCAAGTCGAAGTCCTCACACCCTCTCGCCTCGGCAAGTTCTACACAGCCGGACACAAGTGGCCGCCTACTAAAATGGTCGCTCGAGATCGCCTAATATGGCATCACATATGTGCCAAGGACGGCGATCAAAGGGCGAGTGCTCGTCGACTTTATCGCCGAGCTCACCTTCCCAAATAACCCCTTGACCCTAACTTTCCCACCTTGGAAGTTGTTCGTTGATGGCTCCTCAACACGGTCATGTGCCGAGCCGGAATCGTCCTAGTTGGACCGGAGGCGGTACTTCACGAATGCCGTCGATTTGAGTTCTCGGCCACCAATAATGAGGCCGAGTACGAGGCTCGTCGGCGGTCTTGAGCTCGCCACTGCGGCCGACATCTCGACGACTTTACATATTCATGGACTCCCTCCCGGTGGTCAACCAGTGTCAAGGGCGACACGAGCCCGCGGGGAGCAGATGATCAAATACCGGGAGCTTGTCGCCTCATGTGCAAAAGCTCCAACAAGTTTACATTGAACAGATCCCAAGGGAACGAATTCTCAGCGGACGCGCTCTCTAAGCTCGTCACCTCGGAAAGGGCGGCAGACATGCCTAACATCGTACTCACAAAACTCGCCACTCGGCCATCGCGGCCGAGCGGTAGCTACAATCCGTGCCGAGAAGGCGAGCAGGATGACACCCATCATCCTATATCTCAAGATGGGCGCACTCCCGACGACCGTCTAAGCCGATAGCTTGAATTGAGAGCAAAGAATGTACACTTTAATCGAGGATGCACTTTATAAACGAAGTTTCTTTCTACCTCTACTCAAATGCATTACTCCTAAAGACGGCGTAAAGTCCTAGCAGATATCCATGACGGAGTCTCTGTGAAAATCATACTGGGGCAAACGCTCGTTTATAAAATAATGAGACAGTGGCTATTACTTGCCCACCCTCCGGCAGATGCAATCGCCTATGCCAAAGCATGCCACAAATGCCAAATCATGGCACTCCAACATCAAGCTCTCCCCGAGCATTTAAAGTCAATCTTCACCCCGGCCTTTCACCATGTGGGGATCTACCCGATCGGACCCCTACCGCAACACCTGGGGATGCAAGTTTGTTATGGTCGTCGCCGACTATTTCACTAAGTGGGCGGAGGCCGCATTCTTGAATAAAATCGACCAACAGTGCAATAATCGATTCATTTGGAAGAATATCATATGTCGGTTCGATCTATCCCAAGCCATCGTCTCGGATAACGGGAAGCAATCGATGGACTCAAAATTTTGGAGTTACTCGTGGAAAGATGGAAAATCGGGAGGTCGTTCGCCACCCCCTACCACCCTCAAACTAATGGTCGGTGGAGGCAAATAACAAGATCATCAAGCACACCCTCAAGGCTAAGCTTGAAGAGTGGAAGGGAAAGTGGATGGCCACCGCCCGATGCATATGGGCATATAGGATGATCACAAGAAATTCGACAAGCGAGACCCCATTCGCCCTCGCCGGCACCGAGGCCGCTATCCTGGCCGAAGTCGCCGTGGCCGAAGCTACCGCACCTCGCAGTGAGCTCGGTGAAGATAACGACTGCGAGGAGGCTCGACCTCGACATACTCGAAGAGCGCCGACTCGACTCAATCCACAAGAATGCGGCCTACAAGCAACAAATAAAGAAATACTACAACTCAAAGGTCAAGCTCGAGACAATTTTCGGTCGGGCGATCTAGTCTTGAAGAAGATTCATGGCCCTAGCCAAGGAGTATTTAGTCGAGCTGGGAGGGACCGTTCGGGGGTGTCCAAATGGCTATCAAATGGAGCATACGAGCTCGAACACCGGATGGCACTCGGATCAATACCCCCGAACGCGTGCCACCTCAAGAAATATTATTAGTAAGCAATTCAAAGAAATTTTTCTTGTAAATTAGAAAATTTTTAGTTGTATTCAAAAATTATTTTGTAAATCTTATAATTTATTATGGAAACATTGTGTAAATAAAATGTAGTTTGGTAATCGACTCTTCGCGAGCTCCCTTGAGGGCTCGCACTCCAAATTCTCGCAAGAGGTATCTTTGCGGGCCCACTCGAGGCCGAACGGTCGAGGGCGGGCCCCTCTCACACTCGAAGCGGACCACGGCATCCGCCGAGGAAGGGTTTCACCTGAAAAACTCCTCGCAATGAGCCCAGCCTCCAAGCGAGGTCCGCCCGATCCCCCGTGACCGGGAGGCTCCTACTAAACTTCTCGTGACGCGCCATGTTACCGCACGAGGTCACTGGCTTTCCCGGTCGAGTGCCCTCAAATTCTTTGCGACGAGTTCAGCCTCTCCGCCGAGATCTCCTAGCTTTCTCGGCTAGTGAGGTCTCGCCACCTCTTCCGAGTTAGGACAAAGTCGTGTGTGGTACGATCTCGGTGATCGACCAAAGCGCATGGCACGTAATCGGATGCATCTTAATAAGTCGTCAAGTGCACCGGTCTCCGATGACCAAGCCTCCGGCGAGCACCCACTTCGAGCCATTCAAGCGGATGGATCGGTGGACTAGACTCCACTTGGCACGCACCTTCATCGCCTCGTCCCCGACCGAAGTCGCAATGCGAGGACTAGTTTGGGCGACAGGGACCGGCGGGTGTTATCCCGCCGAAATACACTTGGGCGAGCCAAGCTCTCGAGTAGATCCTTACTTGGCCAGAGGCCGAACTCATCTATGCCAAAACTAGGTCGAAAGACATAGCCGAACTCGACCTCCGATCAAATAAGGTCAAGGCTGCAAGCCAATCATTTACGTAATTATTTTGCAAATTTTGTTAAAATAAAGCTAAGTATTGAGAATAATTTTGTTACGCAAGAGCGAAATAATGATCAGATTACAATGTGTTACGAGAGATTGAAAATCAAACAAGTTGAGATTCGAAAAGGAAAATTTCATTAACATTGGAGGCGGAGAATGACCGATTACAAAAAGAAGCTCTACGGCCAATTACAAAAGGCCCCGGAGGCGTAGAAGATGAACAGAAGAAACTATTCTAGGGGCCGGCTGCCTCCGCCTTGGCCCTTGCCTCGGTCCCCACGGCCTCATCCACCTCGCCCGGCCTCGACTCTCGCGGCCTCGCCCACCTTCGCCTCCGCCTCTGCCCCCGCCTCCGCCTCGCGTCTCCATCTCGGCTTCCACCTCTTCGCTTCTCTCGCCAGGGTTAAGCTAGGCCGATCCTGCTTGGGATACCAAGAGAGGTCCACCCCATGGTCCTCTCCAAGTCTTTTATCTCCAGGACGTACTCTTTGAAGTACTTCTCCAAGGCACCGCCGGGTTCCCGGCCTTCTTTATCGCGTGAATGCCATCGGCGGACGCCATGTAATAGGCGAACTCACCTACTATCGCGGGGTCTCGAGTGGGAGGAAGGACGACGGTCTCGGGAACAGGCATAGGCCGCCGCCGGTAGGAGCTTGGTCTTCTCCAGCCTCCGCAATGAGCCCAATCTTCTCCCTGAGAGCCGGGCACTTTCTCCCGACTCATCCCTCTCCTTCATAACCACGGCAGCTGGGCTCGCTCCCCTCAAGATCTCCTCGGCGACTCCGCTCCGTCGCCTCCTCCCCGCCTCGTAACCCCGGCTCCAAGCTGCGACAACGGCCTGCTCGGCCTCGGACTGGGCAGACGGCCTCTTCCCGCAGTCGGGCAATTTCGGCCTCTAACTCCTCCACCTCGCCATGAGGCTTCCTCGCCGTCTCCGCCTCCCCTTCACCCTCTCCGCCTTTGCCTTCGCCTCCCACGCCGCTCCTCCGCCTCATCCCGCTCGGCGGCACCGCCGTACCTTTCGACCTCAGCCCGACGGCCGGTGACCTCTCCAAGACTACCGAGGCTTGGAACCCAAGGGCTTGGGCGAGTAGGAAGGAACTCTCCAAGTTCCACGCAGACTCCTCTTCGGCTCGATGGTTTAAGACGCCGGAAGCTTTTCCATCGCATCGTGAACGTGATCGGGAGCTCATCCCCCTCTTGCGGGTGCCTCCGAGATGTGACAAAGTCCAACATGGTGGGGCGCCTACGGCCACCGACGAGAAGCTCGAAAGCAAAAACAGTAAGTAAAAAAAGAACAACACGGGAGACTTACTACTCAGCGGGCGGGATCACGCGGGAAGGATTGGTCCAATGGTGCCTCTGCGAGCTCGGCCTCGATGCCAAACTCGCGATCTGCGGAGGCAAGGACGGAGCTTCCTCCACTCTAGCCTTCTTGCCGGGCGGCGGGGGATCGCTCTCGATCACTTCTATCGAGGGCTCCCGCTCCTCCGAGCCCCGACGATAGGGCGGGGACGGCCTCGACTCGAACCTCCAGCCTCCCGAGCTCCGGATCGGGCCGCGCGGCTCCTTCGGCAGCGGCTCGATTGTGGTCGGGGGAGCGAAACCCCCATGGGGACCTATTCGCGACCTTCTCATCGGCCGACTTGTCCTCGCCAGGGCTTACTCGCCCTCTTTACCCTCGCTCAATTCGCCAATGACTGAGTGCGGCCGACATGATGATGGTCTCGCACGCCTTGTAGGGAGGGAAGTTGGGCCCTACAACAAAGGAAAGAGTTAGAAACTTTCCCTAACAGAATTTACCCTGGATCCACCCAAAGATGGCGGAGATAGCGTAAGCAGACGAGCCCGCAACCTCGTCTCGCTTCGGTATTAACTTCCGAGCACTTTCGCTCGGCAAACGGAACTCGCAGCAGCCTTTTAAGGGCAAGCCTCGAAATCAACATTCAGCTCGCTCTCCTTGGGAACGAATGCACTCGCGAGCAAAGAAAAGAAAATTAGATCGGCTTTAAGATGTTCGAAAGGAAGTCAAGGGGCCTTACGTGCGTGTTTATGCCCGAACGTGATGGGAACCTCCATTTCGAGCCAATCGAGCCCCGAGCGAACTCCAAGCCTCGGCAACGAAAAACCATTTCGCCGCCACCCCAAAGCTTGGATGGAATTCCTTTGAAAAGGTCCCACCTGCCGAGTCCGAATGTACAATTCATTTTGGACTCGAGACAAGGTGAAGACAAAATTCACCTCGGTGGGGTAGGCATTCGGTAGAGCCGAAAAGTCCCGACCATGTGAAAAGCGTGAGGATGTTCGCCCACCCGTTGGGATGAATCTGTAATGGGAAACCCCCCACACGAGGAGATGCGAGATGTTATGATGGAGCGGAAACCGGAGTCCGGCCTCTATCATATGGTAGTTCGCCGCTACCATTCCCCTCGGTGGTTGATCCGGCCTTTCATCTTGGCCGGCACGTAGAGGTGGACATCCGAAGGGACTGCCACCTCATCCTCTTGCCGAGAGCTCGGCCTCGGTCATCGAACTCGTGCGAGCATGCTAGTTAGCCGGCCACGTTGACTTGTGGCCCGACGGAACATAGCCTTGGTCCTCGCGGGGCGGACATAGGGGTTCTCCTAGAGATACCTCACATAGTCAAAGGTCATGGTTGGCCCGCCCTTCGATCCATGAAGTCCTCCCACGTCGAATAGTAATGGTGACCTCAGCGGCACGACCATCGGCTTTCTCTCCCTTTGGATTAGGCCTCCTCGGCCGCCTCTTCCTCCAGCCCCTTTCGCCATCGCCGAACAGTCCGCCACGGTGGGCCCCGGCGCCCTATCCGCGGCCGCTCGGCCTCGGCCTCCGATATCGTCTCCTCACTATCCTCGCTTTTATCGGCGAGAGGAGATGAATTCGGCCACCATCTCCTCGGTGGCTCTCTCCACCCCGGGATCGACCGTGGCATCCCTAGATCATCCCCAGCCTCAAGTCGATCCCAAGATCGCCTGTGTCGACGAACGGGGCTTTGCCGGCCATTTCTAGGCCACCTCCATCCGGTGGAGCGCGCTCGAGCTCCCTACGCGGCCAAAAATGAGGCCCAAGCCGTCATGGTACGATAATCCATATCTCGGGGTGGCGTTTGCCATCACCTCCGAGACGTTTCGCCTCTAGCGGTGGCACCATGCACCGGAACCCTCGAGCTGCCACGGGAAGTGACCCCACGAGATCTCACCATTTTTAATCGGAAGAAATGAAAGGGAAAGAAATTTAGAGACTAAAGGGATTATTTACCGTTTGTGTTCTTTGATTCGAAGCTCGAAGTTTGAAGAGGATTTAGATTTAGCTACGAATATCGCAAAGGATGCTCAAAATCGCAAAGTGAAGATGGTTTGAAATGAAGAAGACGATCTTTATTTATAGGGAGCGGGAAGGACCTCTTTGCAAAAGCCCCAAACCCTTTCGAATTGCAGGGCAAAAGTAGAAATATTTTTCGAAAGGGTAAATGCCCATTCGCACCGTGAGATGCGCCACGTGTCCACGAGTGGTGGAGTGCAAGTTGTCACCTCCACCGCCACGCGCCCGCAAAAGTTACTTTTTGTAGGGCTACGTGGGAAAGGTGACCCCTTGTCCAATCCAACCGCCTTATATTTCCCTAAGTCCTTATCCAACTCCAATAAATGAATCTCAAGGGGTGCTCAGTGAGGAAGTTCGGCACCAATGGCGAACAACTCCTCAAGAGACCAGCTCGGCCTCCGAACTCCCTCGAGACCGAAGCGTGGGCGGTGTTGTATGATGATTTATTCGCCCCCAAGGCCCGGCCTCAACTAGGCCGGCCTAATCCAATCAGCCGGGCTCGAAGGAGCTCGGCCCGCCGAGACCCGGCTCGTAGGGGCATGGTGAGCGAGTACGGATGAGCGGGGCGGACCTTTTGGGCTCGGCCCGCCAAGGGACCCGCGCGCCCCACCGAGGCGAGCACGGCCACCTACCGAGTGGATGGAATTTAGTGCGGCGAGGCCCCAAGCGCGACACGAGACAGTGAGCTCGGCGAAGCCCACGTCGACCAAGCTCGGCGGATCGAGACTTGCAAGCAAAGCCTCTCTCGAGAATAGTAACAAGTACGGTGCAACAGTATGGTTGGAATGTCAACCTTACCTAGTTAGGTAGAAAAATCCCTCTGCCAACAGAGAGGACCATCTCCACGGACAGTGTGCAAGACGTGAGAGGTCGGCCACCTGCCCAAGTACGGGGCATGTGCTCCCTCATTAAATGAAAAGCCCAACATTAAATGTAGATCCCACTTTTGGTGGGATTGTAGGCAAAACAATTCTTGTATAAATAAGACCTACAAGGCACAATAAATGATCTGAAAAATCCACACTTAAGACTGGGACTCACACCCAAAGAATCCTCTTGTTCTTTACAAGCTTTACGCATTTATTTCTTGATTTATTACTCATCATTAATATTGATTGTTCTAAGGAATTTATCCTCATAAATTTCCCAATCAATATTGTTTTTAACCGATCCCAAGCCACATTAATCACTCATAAATATTTTGGTTAACAACGCATGCATTGGGAATGGAGGAACTATCCGGTTGCTTGGAAAGGCCAATTCACACGCGGTGATCATGGCGTTCCAACAATCATGCTCGAAGCGGTTGCCTCTGCAGATCTATGGATATGACATGCCTACTTTGGAGTAGCGAGGTCTAACAACGACATAAACGTGTTCAACCAGTCTCCTTTATTTACGGATACTCTACAAGGACGTGCTCATCCGTTAATTTTACAATCAATGGTAAACAATATAATCAAGGATACTATCTTACCGATGGAATCTATCCAGAGTGGGCCGCTTTTGTAAAAGCTTTTCATGTCCTTAAGATCCAAAGAGGAAACATTTTAAGGAACTGCAAGAGGCTGCTAGAAAGGATGTTGAACGGGTCTTTGGAGTGCTTAAAAAATGTTGGGCAATGATTAGCGGTCCAAGTCGCTTTCGTACAAGAATAACTTGAAGGATGTAATGCTAACTTGCATTATTTTACGAATATGATAATCGAAGATGAAGGAAATGCAGCCGCCGATTGGTCCGATGATCCCAATTACTCCATTCCGTCTCCACAAGTAAGTCGATGATCAACTGGAGCATTCAATGACTACATCAAGAGAGGTGTTCAACTATGAGATAAGCAAAAACATCTCCAACTTCGACAGGATTTAATTGAGCATGTTTGGGCCCGATCCAGAAATAATAAGCTAGATATTAAATTGGTCGTTGTGAAATTTACATTGTTGCTATTGGATTTTTTTATGTAATGTGTGTTTTTTCAATTTGTATTTTTACGTTTTATGTAATAAAAAAATTAATAATTTTTTTGGATTTTTTTTTGAAATTTAATTAAATACTCCCTCCGTCCGGAAAAGATTTCATATGTAGGTGGGCACACACTTTAAGAAAAAAGAGTAATGATTGAAGTTTTGGAGTGTAAATTTGTAAACTTTTATGTATAAAGTAAAAAAACTTTATTGGGATATGTGTATGTAAGAGTAAAAGTATGACATTTGTGTAAATTAGTGAAAATTGTGAGGGTGGAGTTTATAAAAGGTTTTCCATTTTAAGGGTGTGAAACTTATATTGGGACGGACGAAAAAGGAAAGTGTGAAAGCTTTTATGAGACGGAGGGAGTATTAAAATAATCGAAATATCTAATTATTTATTATTTATCAAAAATAGATAATTAATATAGTTTATAAATTATAATATAAATGAGATAAATAGAAAATTGAGGTAGGTCCCCCAAAACCTATTTTTGGGTATATTGTTGGGGAGGAGTTTTGTTTTGGAGGTAGAGGTTTTTGCTTTTGAGGTGGCGATGTGGCACAAAATAACTTGCTTTTGGGGTAGACCATTGGAGAGGACCTTATATCGGTGCACAAGTCCAACATCTTTTGAAGGACCTTATGTTAAACTTTGAAACCGAGAAAATTAAAATTGTGCATTTTGCATTAATTCATAAATGAGTATATACAAAGCTATTTATAGATTTACGATCTATCCTCTTAATCGTATCTTAACTTTCTAACAAATTTGTAGCCAAAATATAGCAGACTCGTAACAAACTTTGACTAACTTGCTTGACACACTAATATATACTTCAACATGCTCCCGAAGGTTTTGAACCATCTTTTGACTAAGTAACTCCAAGCTTAGTAGATAGATTGAAACGAGCAGAGCCAAAGGTTTGGTAAAGATGTCGACTAACCGGTCTTCGGTAGAAACAAACCGAACATCAAGAATCTTATTTTGGATTTTCTCTCGAAGAAAATGAACGTCGACCTCTATATGCTTTGTACGATTATGAAAGGTCGACCGAAAGCAAGCTTAATGGCTCCTTGATTGTCACACCAAAGAATGGAAGGCGTGCACAACGGAATTTTGAGCTCCAAGAAAAGTGTATGAATCCACATGATATCGTGATCGCTAAAGAGAGAGATCTCGTACTCACTTCGCTTGAATCAAGGCGCCACAACATTTTGCTTCTTAGAACACCAAGTAAGAAGGTTATCACCCAAGGAAATGCAATAACCACTGGTGTTGCGTCGATCATCGAGACTAGAAGCGTAATCTGCATCTCGCATAACCATGAATTTGAAAATCAAAGCAGGAACAAATTTTAAACCTTGAGAAAGAGTACCCTTTAGATAACAAAGCACCCTTTTACAAAGCTTTCCAATGATTGATTGTTGGTGCTTGAAGGAATTGAGATAATTCTTGACGAAAAGGCGAGATCGAGTCGGGTAAGAGTGAGATATTGAAGAGCACCAATAATGCTCCTATATAAGGAAGGCTTTTCGAACAAAGGACCATCTCGACTTGGAAAGTTTGTGACTAGGACAGAGTGGAGTTGGAGAGGGCTTGCATGAATCAAGATTTGCTTTACGAATAATCTCTCGAGCATACTTAGATTGTGTCAAAGTAATCGATTAGAAGTAGTATTAGCCTCAATGCCCGAGAAATAATCAATCTCTCCTAGATGCTTGAGAGAAAAGTGGAGTGAAGAATATCAATCAAATGTTGAACCATGCTCGGATCATCCCGGTGATGAGAATGTCATCAACATAAACTAGTAAAATAATCATCTTTTTGATCAACAAACTTGTGAAATAAACAGTGATCAGTAGAATGAGTAAAACCATTGCGTTGCAAGAACATCTTTAGAGTATCATACCAAGCTTTTGAGCTTGCTTAAGGCCGTAAAGAGCTTTGATCAACTTACAGAGACATGAGTAGGCTTTGATTTATCCACAAAACCCTCTGGTTGCTTGATGTAAACAGTCTCATGAAGACTCCCTTTAAGAAAAGCATTATTAATATCTACTTGCTGAATTCTCCACCTTTGTAACAGCAAGTGAAAATATGATCCTCAAGGTGAGTGGTTTGATAAGCTGGACTAAAGGTATGAAAATAGTCAATACCCGCATGCCGCTGGAAACCACGAGCTACAAGTCTTGCCTTAAACTGTCCACCGAACCATCTTTACAATACTTAACCCCGAACATCCATTTAGTAGAGATTACATTCATATCATCAAAATAAGGAACCAATGTCCAAGTGCCATTTGATAATAATGCATCAAACTCATTCTGCATAGTTGTTCTCCATTACGGAATAGTAAGAGCATCACCAGCGAGAATATGGCTCGAAATAAGGCGATGTATCGGTGTGATATGTCTTTGGTTTGGTAATACCGGCTTTAGAACGGGTAATCATGGAATGGGAGTTGTGAGGAAAAGATTGAGGTAAAGTGGGAGCAGTAGGTTGTGAAGTATAGGGGTTTGATGATGTATTTTGAGAGCTATGACCGGATGTAGTGTCCGAGGGATGTAGGGGAGAGTAAGTAGAGGGAAATTGATAAGGTATGGAAGAGGTGAAGCACCGGTAATAGTTGAGGTAGAGACAGGAAATAGAGGTATCTTGGCGGATGATATTTGCGGAGTAGTGGGGGAGGAATTTTGTTCTTTGAGTGAGTGATTTAAATGGAAAATCCTGCTCATTAAAATCAACCGTATGAGATATATATATAATGCCGAAGGATGAAGACATGTATAGCCTTTGTGAAAAGGACTATAACCAAGAAAAATGCATTTGGAAGACTTGTCTGCAACTTAGAAGTATTGTAGGGCCCGAGGAAAGGAAAACATGCACATCCAAAACTCTAAGATGTGAGTAATCTGGTGATTTTTGCGAAGAAGATAATGGGGAGTTAGGCGATTAAGAACAGGCGTAGGGAGAATATTTATCAAATATGTAGCAGTAAGAAAAGAATGCCACCAATAATCCATAGAGACACCACTTTGAGCCAAAAGAGCAAGACCTACCTCGGTGATATGTTGAATTTTCCTCTCAACAAGACCATTTTAAGGATGAGTATGAGGACAAGAATGCCTCATTTTCACACCAATCTGCTTACAATGAGTTGATAAAGCAAAATTCACCGCCATTATCACACCGAACAACTTTAATCTTGTAAGGAAAGCGCCTTTCAATATAAGCAATAAACTGAACAATAAGAGAAGCCGACTTGATTTGAGTGTAAGAGGAAAAATCCATGTATATCTTGTAAAATCATCAACAATCACGAGAAAATACTTGTATCCTTCAACGAAATACGGGAAGTGGGACCCCAAACATCGGTATGTATTATTTCAAAAGGAACAGGTAGTAGAATGTATTACGAGGAGAAAAATGCTTCGATGCATTTTGCCTAATCTGCATGATTCACAAAATTCCAAAGTACTAACACCGGTAGACATATTCAAATTGCTAAACACCTTTGATAAAGTTCTTTGGACAAGGATACCCGAGCCTATTGTGCCAAAGCACATGTTTATTCTCAACAGACTACATTATTACAAGCAAAAAGAACCAAAGAAAATTCATTTTTCTTGTGAAGATGCCCCAAATCCAGTTAATAGAGTCCGTCTTTAAGTGTGCCTCTCGGTAGCACCTTGTTGGTATTGATTCCTTAACAAGACAATGTGTAGCATAAAATTCAATAATGACTTTGTTATCCTTAAGAAACCGAGAGATGCTTATCAAATTTTTGGTAATATCGGGCATATGGATCACATTATTAAATGAAACAAGAGAAGAATGTAGTGTAGGAAGAATTGAACCAAAGATTTAAGATAGGAATTGTCTACCATTGCCAACCAATAAACCGATGTACATTGATATGGTGCTTGGAGATGAAGATTACCAAGCCGAGAAGTAACGTGATGCGTAGCACCACTATCCATGAACCACTCGGATCCTAAATTAACACGAGAAGACATGTTTGCATCGGACACATTAGCGGTAGGAGTGAACCGATCAATAAGAGAGTAAGAAGGACTTGGTTGAGGTTGCGCTAGGTGTGCACGATGAGTTTGTCGATTGCGGGTTTCGGGTAGAGGTTGAAGCAGATTAGATCCAGAGAAATTAAGAGGAACATTCTCCAAACCTTGAAAGGATGTGTCAAAGCGCTTGTAACATTTGGCGAGACATGATTAGGTTTACCACATAATTGGCAATACACCTTATTTTTATAGAATTTAGTCTTCCCTTGAAATTACCATTACGAGTTTGTGGATTTGGAATCCTTGGCGGCATAGTTAGCATTTGGAGAAGATGTAGCTTGCACAGGAGGAAGACTTTGAATAGTGGATGAATGTGCCATGCTCATCTCATGAATGCGAAGAATGGTGCACTTCGCTTAAAGAAGAAATATCTCCTCTAGAGGTTAGAGTAACGACCACCGCATCGTACTCATTACCAAGACCGCCAAGTATGTATAACACGAGATTGTCATCACTAAGATTATGACCAGCAGAGATAAGGCCATCGGCTACAGATCGCATCTGTAAAAAATATGCATCGATAGGCAGGTGAACCTCGCTTCATTATTTGTAGTTGAAAACGAAGATTCATCGCCCGTGCCTTCGATCGAGATTGAAAGAGATCCTCAAAAGTTTTCAGATCTGAAATGAGTGAGTACATCCGCTCACATGACCAAGCATTTGTTGAAATAGAACTTAACAACCAAATTTCATGAGAAATTGATCACGGTGGTGCCGGTTGAATGAATCATCAAATTCATCGGCAATAACAGGAACATTTTCGGCAGAGCAAAGAAGAATGTCCTCGAACATCGAAGGACTTGAGAACGCCAAAAGTATAGTTATTGTTATTAGACGGATATGAAGAGTAATGAATGTAGGACGTTTCATAGTGAATCGAATGAAGAAGAAGATATAGGAGTGAGATTAAGAAGATAGGCTAAGAAGATTTGAAGATACGGTGGGAAGATTTGAAGATATATGAGGAACAGTGTATGAAGATTTGAAGATAGGTTGTGAAGATTTGAAGATATATGAGGAACAGTATATGAAGATGTGAAGAAGGACGGTTATGAAAAAAAAAAATCGCACCATCAATCAATTAAGAGGAATCGACTCGAGGATACCATGTTAAACTTTGAAACCGAGAAAATTAAAATTGTGCATTTTGCATTAATTCATAAATGAGTATATACAAAACTATTTATAGATTTACGATCTATCCTCTTAATCTGTATCTAACTTCCTAACAAACTTGTAGCCAAAATATAGCAGGACTCGTAACAAACTTTGACTAACTTGCTTGACACACTAATATATACTTCAACACCTTATTGGAGAGATTTTGCAATGTAACACCGTAAGCAAATAAATGTGCTACTTCTAAAAAATTAAAGGGGCGAGTATTTAGCCTTCTCACACGATGGGTAGATTAGTATTTTCAATTATGGATTTTCACCAAACTCTAATCACGTAATCGTGATATTTTTGTAAAGAAATGACACTTTACTGTTATTCTTTTGATAGTGTCCACTTTTACTTTGACATACACAATAATATTGTATTTTTATTGTCGGTGTCTACATAAGTAAAGAAAACAAAAAATTCTAAATTTCGACGACTTCAACAACGCACGAGAGACAAATGCCCGTAAGCTATAATTGCAAAAAAAAAAAAAAATTAAATTGAAGCTTTTGTTTACCAATTCAAAAAGTTTAGATTAAAATACAATTTAAAAAAGGTGGTGATTAATATGCAACTAAGTCATTTTCTTTTGAGGAATATTTGTGTGCACCATTTACCTTTGTATAATTAATACATAATTTTTTTAATCGGACAAATGATGACTCGAACTCATAACTTTTAGGTCATAGGTAGTGGAGTTCTAACCACTTAAGCTATACCACTTTGTCAATTAATACACAATTAATAGAGTGTGTCTCTTGTGAACCAAATTTCACGGTGAAACTTGATCCACATCGAAAAATTAAATTGATTTACCTTTGATTATCTGACTAATTATACCTGAATTAATATAAGTCATACCCTTGATTATAATGACTAATACCTTTTGTAATGTTGATGTGTTGTAATATATGTCATATCATTTAGTTATCACAACCGATACCCTTTAGTAATATAGGTAATACCTTTTAATTATCACGAGTTATACTTTTTAGTAATATAGACATATTCTTGATTATCATGATTGATACCCTTTAGTAATATAGATAATATCTTTATGTTATTACAACTGATATTTTTAATAAATGAATCAAGTTTTATCATGTATATTTGTGTTACCTTTGTATAACTAATACTCAATTAATACTATTGTACTAATCAATAAATATATCTTTTAATAAAAAAAAACAACTAACACCATTTAAAAAAATTTTAATTATACTATACATCATATGTTCAAAAATATTTGCATTTTCTTTTCAAAATTCATCATGGTTAATAAAATTTTACAAGCTGTAAAGTGGGTTGCATTGCACCCGTTATTAATGTTGAGTGAATCCTTCATTAGCTTCACCCCTCTTTTCCCTTCCATTCACATTAAACACTCTTTTACTTCATTATTTTTCTTTTGCTAGTTTTTATGCACAAGTTGCATTTATGTCATTGATTTTGATTTTTTATTTTTTTAATAATTTATAATACCTTATTAGTTATCAAATAATATTCATACCACTACAAAAAAGCTGTGAAATACCGACGGACCGAATTTCGTCACAAATACCGATAAAATATCGACAAAATACCGTCGGAATTTCAAATTTTAGATTTACCTACAAAATTTTGAATTTTTATAAACAGTATTTTTAAAGCGAATATTCGTCGGTAATTACCGATGGAATAGGTTCGTCGGTAATTACCGATGGAATACCGGCGAATATCCATCGGTATTTACCGGCGAATTAATTTTTCATCGGTATTTTGTGACGAGAAAAATACCGCGGTAAAATTGGTCATCCGTCGGTATTTTTCTCGTCACAAAATACCGACGAAAAATTAATTTGTCGGTAAATACCGATGGATATTAAATCGGTATTCCGTCGATAATTACCGGCGAACCTATTTCGTTGGTAATTACCGGCGAATATTAAATCGGAAAATACTTGTTTATAAAAAAATTAAAATTTTATAGGTAAATCTGAAATTTGAAATTCCGACGATATTTTGTCGGTATTTTATCGGTATTTGTGATGGAATTTGGTCCGTCGGTATTTTACGATTTTTTGTAGTGTACATTTCTAAAATAATATTTCAAATATTTTACACGTACATTATATGAAAAGGATTGAGTGCAATTAATGCGTGCATGAATTATTCTTTTCCTTTTCATTTATCCCCACTTTGTTCTTTTGCTCTAATTTTAGAGCTGGAGATTTTGAAAATTAAATTGTTTTTATTGTGGATTCATATTGAGATTTTACAATGCTATCTCTATTTGATGCATACTATTTAATAGAAAAAGAGAAAAAAGCACAATACCTGTATCTTATATATAGAAAAAGAAAAAAAGTACTAAGTTTTGTAAATCAAATTTACAGATTTTTATGATGAATTTGATAAATCTTTTTAGCATATGTAGTATTATGTTTTAGTTTAATTAGTTATTATATTAAAAAAAAAAAAAAAAAAGTTATAAGATCACACGTCGATCCAGGCGGGACCCTATTAACATCTAAAACGGTAAAAACTTAACCCCTAAATAAAGAGAGAAAAGAAACTCTAAATAAAAGGTAGTATTACGTTTTAGTAATTTCCACGATGATCCCACCAAATAATTTTTATTTTATTAATTAAATTAAATAATATATATATATATATATATTATATGAGAGAGTCCTCAATTTTTATTTTTATAAAGAATATACTTTAACATACTATTTATAAGATGCATTGTATATTGATATAAAACTTAACATTTGATGTGTATGAAGTTAATTTAAATTTAAAAATATTGATTTTAATTTAATTTAATGTGTATGAAGACACACTAAATTCCTTTCTATTTTTCCTTTTTTAAATTTTCTTTTATGGATGGATTTTCATAATTTTGTTGGTATCTGCTTTTTCATTAATAAAATGGCAGAAAACAGAAACCAAAAGGGTACCTCAATCTTTCTTATTTCCTCTCATTCCCAGGCTTCATCATCTTCTTCTTCTCTCTCACAATATTCCATAGACCCACCCCCACCCACCCCCGCCCCCACATATATATACACGTTCGGCGTATATATATACACATGGCGGCGTCGACGGCGGAGGATCACGGTGGAGATTGGGAGGAGGAATTGAATGAGGGGGAATTGGGGTCCAAACAGACCCTTGAAAAAGTCGCTGCTGCTAAGAAATTTATTGAAGATCATTACAAAACCCAAATGAAAGACATGCAACAACGCAGACAAAGGTGATGCATACATACACATTATACATACATGTCAAAATTCATATATTTATATATTTATATATCTTCAATTTCTGAATTTTTAATTCCCTTTTAAAAAATAATCAAAATTAGAGCCATGCAATAATTTCTTGATGAAGTCAAAAAAATTCTTGATGAAGTTGTTGGATTTTTTCGGGTTCACCAAAGAATTGACTGTGTCGGGTCGGGTCGTATTGGTGGGTTTAATTTAGCTTAATTAAGGGATGGATTCAAAATGTTGAGCTAAAATTAATGTAATCCCGAATTTAGGGATCAACTCAAAATTTAATAAAAGGTGGTCAAAAGTAAATATGTATGAATGATGATAGTATATGTTAAATGTATATAAAAATTTGTGTGAGTTAGTCTCCACTAATTAGTTTAATTAAATTTATTTCCAAGTGTTAATCTATTATATTTGTAAAATAGTTTATATATATTGTATGTGCATCAAACAAAATATTAAAATTATAAGAGACCGTTTGGTTTGTTACAAAAAATGAGAAAATGAATGATAATGATAGTAGTGAGGAATAGAATGAATATAATTTTTAAAATTGTATTGTTTGGTTAATAATGAGAATCACTATCATAGTCGTTGATTTCGTTTGGTTTCTTAAAATTCTTTAGATATGAAATCAAATTGGGCAAGATAAATGAATGAAAGTAAAATAGATGAGAAAATTGGGAGGAATGAGTGATTTCTTAGTTTTGGGTATCAAAACACTATAACATTAATGAAAAGTGTATACCAAACACCTCAAAATGATTATTTTTCCATGCCTCATCCTCAAAGATATCTACCAAACACTATCTAAATTGCAAATTACATGCATCACTAATCCCAAATATAGTTAATTTAAAATACTATTCTTGTGCGAGAGCTATATATCTTTTCGAATGCGTTTGAGCGGTCCAAAAAAGTATTCTCTCAATTCCAAGAAGTTATGCACATTTTTTTCGTTTGTCCCAACAAGTTATGCATACTTCTAAAAAGAAAACATCACACAATATTAATAGCTTCACAATATCATTTAAAAATTTCAAAAATATTACTTTTATTCTACTCTAATTTGTTCTCTCTCCTACTTTATCTCATTAAATCACCCAAAATACTTTTACACTTTATTCTCTCTCTTATCCTTTATTCTAAAAAGACAACAAAATTAATTTTCTTAGTTTTAGGTCCCAAAAATGTGCATAACTTGGGATGGAGGGAGTACTTTTTATATAAAATAATATACTTTGCAATACAATATATAAAGTACTAATTATTACCATTTTTAAAGTTCTACCTTTTAATTAAAAATTATTAACATTTCTTTTACAAATTATGATTGAAGATAAATTCTCTTATATACGGATTGAATTTCATAAATCAAATGCATTTTTAAATAATATTAATTATTTTTAATAAATAATATTAATTGATTAGTGTTAGTTATTTTCATTTAACAACATTTAATTATGCATTAGTTGTCAATGTAATTAATACAGCCAAGTGTTACTTATAATTGTAAAGTACTACTTTCTTTACTTAAAAGACTTATATTTTATGAAGCATTTTCATACAAATTTTTGACGTAACTTAAAATATCTCTCTCTTCCATGTCACAATTTTCTTTTTTAAAACAAATCTTTTGCGAAACACTTTCATCATCCTATTGATGCTATTTATCAATAAAATTTATCAAATAAAGGCAAATGTATATAAAATGTATAATTCTAAATTAAATGCTACCAGTTGCACAATCTAAACCACATATTTGCCTTTATTTTATAAAAGTAAAACTATCTTGAGGCCGCTTGGTTGGGGTATTAAAAATATGTAATGAAAATTACTAGTGATTCATTCTCATTGATGAATTTTGAAAAGAAAGTTGAGCACAAAAAAATTTGAGCGAGAAAAAAATTTGAGCTTGAGAGGAAAAATTAATGATTGTTAAATGATTGATTATAAGAGAGAGATTATGTAATCAAAATAAACTAATGATTATTTTATTTTTAAATCAATTCCAAAGTGTAAATACTACTAAACATCATCAATGGGAATGATTAATGAGTCATTCTCATTACCTACTTCTAATACCCCAACCAAGCGGACCACGAATCTTCCGTTAAAAAAACTATACTTAATCTTAATTTGAAGAATATAGATGACAATGGAAGAATTTAAAATTGGATCCACAATGAACCCACTCTATTAGGTTGAATTTGGACCCGACCAAGTAGGTCTAAGATGGGTCTTGGTTTCTTTGAATCCACCATGCAAACCCATATTAGTACCCGCCACACATAA
Organism: Paraleonurus japonicus; assembly: GCA_030762865.1. Classification (NCBI taxonomy): domain Eukaryota; kingdom Viridiplantae; phylum Streptophyta; class Magnoliopsida; order Lamiales; family Lamiaceae; genus Paraleonurus; species Paraleonurus japonicus. The sequence goes on along the minus strand of CM061060.1, from coordinate 16,198,950 downwards.
CTATAGTATTATTTTTAAATAGAGAAATATTTATTTATACAAATTTATATTCATATTTTTGTATATATATATTTATATTTATATAGATTTAAAATATTATTTTAGTAAATATTAAATGTTATTTTGAATAATTATAAATGAAATTGAGAAATTTTTAATATTAAAATATAATTTTATATATTTTAAATTTATCTAAACATAAATGGGGTTGGGGTCATTATTTTTCTAAAATAGGATACACCCATCTCAAAGAGTCACGAGGAAAAACTTGTATGAAACGAGTGGATATAATAAATTTATTATTCATATTATTATTGTTCATTATTACTATTATGTATATTCACTATTATTGCCACATTTACTTCTAACAACGATTTGCGTGATAAATGATAATGCATGTAAATAACAATATTATATATATATATATATATATATATATATATATATATATATATATATAGTTTATAGTATAAAATTGTTCAGTTACTCCCTAAAAGAATATCCCAGCACGTGTATGATTTAGTCTAATCAGTTTTTCAGTAGTGTTTTTCTGTGGAACTGAATTTCTTATGAGTATTTTCTATGGAGATGTTCTTCAAATTAAGATTCTTCTGTCGCATATCGGAGTATCAAAATTCCATCTCCATTTTCGAAGAGGAGATATAGAGGGCAATGTTGCTACCTTATGTTTGTATGTAAATTGCAGAATGCGAACAACACGCGCGCGTTCGTGTGTGTTTGTGTTGCACTGCACTTGATTTGGATCAAATGAGATGAGTGTAGTTGTTTATACTACTCCAGGTAAATGAGATGATATGCAGCTCGTATTTCTGTAAATTTAGTAATTTCACCGATTTGCTACGATGTTCTTCGTCTTTTTCTCAATTTGAATTGGTCGGAATGAATAAATCTTATAGCGTAGAGAAGATTTTCTCATAGATCACATTTTGGGTAAAATTGCAGGCGTGAAGTGCTGGAAAAGGCATTGGCTGCTTCAAATGCATCAGAGGAAGAACAAATGACAATTATGAAGGAACTGGAGCGCAAAGAGACGGAATATATGCGCCTTAAGAGGCACAAGATTTCCGTTGATGATTTTGAGCTCCTGACCATTATCGGAAGAGGAGCCTTCGGAGAGGTTCTACTCCTTAAACTTTTTCAATCACCACTCCTCATTTCCATATTTCTACAGATATCATTTTTGGTTTCTGATTCTTTGAAGACAAATTATTGTTTGAAATGGTGCAATGTTAGACGAACAACTCTGAATAGTTATGACTTCTCTGAAATGGCTAAGATATAGTATATGTTATACATGCAAGAGCACTCTGAGTGATAGTTTCACATCTCTCCTAAATTTTTAATTTATCTATGTAGAGAAAGAAGAAATTTGATCTTTATCCTCATTTGGATATATCACTCAAGTTATTTCCCTATCAAGAAATTTTGATTTAGTACATTTGTTTCCTTGTATTCTTAAATGTAATCCTGTGACAGGTAAGGCTGTGCCGGGAAAAAAAAACCGGGGATATATATGCAATGAAGAAGTTGAAAAAGTCAGAAATGCTTAGCAGAGGCCAGGTCAGTTCCCATTGATTTATAGACAGACGTTGAAAAATTAAATAATAATACCATAAAAGACATGAAATTTATGTTGTATAATTCTGTCTTCTTCAACTGGCCACTGTAAAGGATTATAAAGTATTGGATAATTCTTTAGTTCTCTTTTCCCAGTATCGTTTTTGAAACTTATAATATGCTTTAAGTTCTAAGATAATGTAATGTAGAAGGCCATGGACAAACTAATTTTATGCAGAAAGTGTGAAGTAATCTGTATGTTTGTATTTATTTCATTTTATTACCTGCTTAAATCATGTGAAATCGTCATCTTAGATTTACTTATAGACTGAATTTTAATGTCAATGGTAGAGCGGAGAGAGCCATCAAATAACATAATAATAAATTATACAATCTTGTTTATCTATTTATGAGTAAGAATTGTAAAACAATATTTGCCAGGGCATCCAGTTAGCTGAAATATGTTGAGAATTAGAATTATGCCCCAAAACTGTTATCAAGTTACTCGTATTAAGGTGGATTTGCTTGGCTTTGCCTCCATGAGCTGCTTGCTTTGCGTTATCTCCAACAGAAGCAATCACCAGTGTAACCCTGAAATTATTGTAGCATCTTACAATTGAGTTAAAGAAATGAATCAAATAAAAACAAGTAGCATATTATGACACTTAGCAGTATTCCATATGGATACTTCATGCTTTTTTTTCTTTTTTAAAAAAATATTAATGATTTGGAGAAACTCATTTCAGTGATTGTATCTCATGCTATAGGTTGAACATGTCAAAGCTGAAAGAAATTTGCTTGCTGAAGTAGCCAGCTACTACATTGTCAAACTTTATTGCTCATTTCAAGATGCAGAGTACTTGTATCTAGTAATGGAGTACCTATCGGGCGGTGACATTATGACTTTGCTGATGAGAGAGGACACCTTAACTGAAACTGTTGCTAGATTCTATATTGCAGAAAGTGTTCTAGCTATAGAATCTATCCACAAGCATAATTATATCCACAGGTCCGTGATTGAATACTTATGTCTGATGTGGAAGGTGGTAAGCTACCCATATGCTTATTCCTTCCTCATTTTTCTGCAGGGATATTAAACCTGATAACCTTCTGCTGGATAAAAACGGTCACATGAAGCTCTCTGATTTTGGCCTCTGCAAGCCTCTTGATTGCTCGAACATATTTCCTCTAGATGGAAAGGATCCAATGACAGAAGAGAAATTAAAGGGTGCTGCTGATGGAAACTTTCCTGATAAGGGGGATGGGAGCAAGTGGATAAGTCCTCAAGAACAACGACAGCATTGGCAACTAAACAGGAGGACACTGGTGACAAAAATATCTCTTAGTCAAACCTGCTATTCAAACACACAACCTTACCGAATAAGTTCTGAAAAACATTGAATCATTTGCTATTTTAAACATCACAGGCATTTTCGACTGTTTGGCACCCCTGATTACATTGCTCCTGAAGTACTTCTGAAGAAAGGCTATGGGACTGAGTGTGATTGGTTAGTGTCTTAGTCTTCAATAGAGAGAGAGAGAGAGAGAGAGAGAGAGAATCCTTTAGTTTTGTTATAAATGAGTTGGAAATTAAGTTTCAAACAAAAATAAGTTTCTCAAAAATTATCCTTTGCTCTTCTTGCAGGTGGTCACTAGGTGCAATCATGTATGAGATGCTCGTTGGTTATCCCCCATTCTACTCTGATGATTCATTAACAACATGCAGAAAGGTGCTACTATTGATTTCTTTACTTAGCTATTACCCTCCTTTATCTCTTCATAATTTCTGTTAGAGCTATTTTATTAGTCAATACCTAGGAATATGTGCACTTTTGTAATATGGGTGATCTATTGCACAATGTATACTAGATTGTACAATGGGAAACTCAGCTTCAGTTCCCAGCTGAAGCGAGGTTGACTCCAGAAGCGAAGGACCTGATATGTCGGTTTCTCTGTGGTGCTAAAGACAGGCTAGGTTCTAATGGTGTCGATGAAATAAAGGTGATTTTCGTACCACAATATTAAATGCAAAGTCTTATATAAACAAGTTTTAATTTGCAACTGGTTTTGCGTTTTGTGTGTACTTTAAAACAGTATTAGGTGTTTCATTAAAACATACTATTAGTTTGTTAGTATTGTTTGTTTGATTAGAAAGTATTAGTTGTTTGACTATAAAAATGTGTTACATGAGACAGACCAACTCAATATTATATTATACCTGGTGAAATTTTAATGTTATTCCTAAACCTCTATGAACTTTTTTATCAGGCTCATCCATGGTTCAAAGATATTAATTGGGATGTGCTTTATGAGATGGAAGCAGCATATAAACCGGAGGTGAATGGGAACTTGATACTCAGAATTTTATGAAATACGACGAGGTAGCTTATCATCTATTATCTTTTGAACTCTTCGTGGTTGCTTTAAGAGAATGCAGATTAAAAAAAGACTTAATTTTATTTGGATCTTTTAGTTCACATGGATTATATTGAGAATTCAGCAGTTTTCTATAATATTTTTGGAAATAATAGAAACTCTTTGCTGGTAGTGATATATTAGGTTGTATAGTAGGAAACTACATCCACTAAGGAGAATACCCGTGCTAGGACCAAATATACAGATATTGTACATATATATGTGTTAAGTGCTGAAAATGGAATTGCAATGTCTTACATATTTGTGTAAAAGAATATGAAGAAAGAAACTCCAGAACTCTTCATGCTTTAAATTCTTTGCATCCATAACAGATACTAAAACATATTAATAAATATGATCTTTCATATGATGCAAAAGTGAACTGTTATGATGTTATACCTTTAAGTACATTGTTTTAAGTGAGCGAGTTATGAACCTGCCACATGTTGTGCATTTCATCGAACATGTGTACATTTCATATTAAAATACTTTCTCCCAATCTTTTCCTATTTATCTGAGGTTGCAAATAGAATGAAACCAAGCATCATTTTTGGGGTAATAATAGTAGATCAGATACTCTAGCCATTTGAACGGGATTCGAAGGTCTCCTCTTGTCTCGTTTCTGCAGAGGGATATCATATGCAACCTAAATAATTTAGTTATTTAGTGATAAGATAGGACATGTATGATTAATACCTAGGACATGTATGATTAATACTCTGTTATTCCCTTTATGTGGGCTCTCCTTTTTCCTGAAGGGCAGTGTGTGTGTGTGTTCTTCATATATTAACATCTGTTCCCTTACTAGTTACCACACTACATGCAAAGAGTAGCAATATGAATGAAGTTCAATTTTCTTCATTAATTTTGCTCAACACATTTGACATTTAAAATGTTTCCTTAAACTTTGTGTACCTCAGTTCCAGTTTTTCAGTGATCACTGGATCATTGGATCCACCCTTACTTCTTTATCATATTCACGTGTTATTTAAGTACAAGCAAGTTTTAGTGGATTAATATTAATACAATCAGATCAACCCAATTTCGATCATAGTTATTTTAGTCTAATGCTAATTACATGGTGTAAGCAAGCATTTGTTTCATCTAACCCGTGGTCTACATAGGCAGTTCATCAAAGTTTACATATTCATACTTGAGTTATTCATAAAATTACTACTAATGTGTATGTGCACTAGTTATATCCAGATAGTGGTAGGATCTTATATCCTTCCTTATTCCTTGATGGATAACAATCATGACAATAGCATGGTAAGCTTCTAAAAAAGTAACTTAAATAATTTGAATTATTTGTTTCCATCTATACTTGATAAGAGAGATTTCTGCTAAAGTTGATCAATTATTAATATATTTTGAGATACATATGATATTTACGTCCTCTCTGCCATGTCACAGATCGCTGGAGGTTTTCTTTCTTTTCTTTGGAATTATTGCTTTTGTATTTCATGTTTTAGTTTACCACTTTTCTGATGTACTTTGCATAATCACAGGTTGATCCCCGGTGGCAAAATCCAGCTCTGGTGTCTGGAGGAAGGTCCGTTATTTCAGTTTCTACTACAACTGGAAATAAGATTTAATTATTGCTATCTAAACTTATAATTTCAAATTAGTATCATAAATAAAGGAAAGAATGTTATTAGCTTTCCATACATGAAGCAAACTGAATTGAGTAAGCATTAGTTGTTTGATGGTTCTCTCTCATACATTATCAGACTCATCAGAAATTACTTGTTTATTTGTGCATTATCTCAGTTTTTAGCACTTGAATTTTTTACCTGTTTGTAGCCTGTAGTGCATGGACCTTTCATGCTAGTAGTCCAAAAAAACAGTTGACTTGCATCATTGTTACCTGAACTTTTGGAACCAAAATTAAGAATACATATGTATGCATAGGCTTTCGTAGTCTTTACAAACTTAATGTTGGGCGCAACAAAACCTACGTCTACCCCATATACCAAACAAGTTTTCTTCTAGCGTGTCTTCTCTCCGCTCACATGTTCCTTGAGAAACCTTTCAAGGGGTCACCCATCCCTCGAGTAGTCTAGGTTAATCACCCTTAACCTTGTTCTTAGAAGATGAGCACCAAAAAGATAGATCACCTTCTTGATATGGGAAGTACCAATTAGATTTTTTAAACTCTTCTCACCCTAAGAGTCTCATGATCTTTCCCATAACTAGTGGGGATTTTGTTTGACAGAAAGTCTCAACTACCTACCTTTCAAACAAAGGACCTCTGAACCCCTTATCCATCACGTCAGCAACCCCTAGTTGCTTGTGCCCTTTTCAGCTGAAAACATGTTGCTCAAATCTTATGCATTAACCACCAGATAAACCAGATGCTTCGACCTACATTGACCCACTCGTTGAAGATAAAAAGTACATCGAAAGCGTTGCGTGACCCTGGACATTACATATTGCTTTCAAGCTATTTAAGGCCCAATCAAAGTGTCACGCCTCTTAAGTGTAGCATCCACTTATATATTCCCTTGTCACCATCAGTCTCTCTGTACGTCACAATAATCGGCTTATATTGGGTCCATTGTCGAACATTTCTTTTGGGCATCGAGAGTTCGAACACGTAGTAAGTGTCCACCAAGCTCTGTTGGACGCAACGGAAGAACTAATTAAAAAAATCGATACACAAGAAAAGTAGAACCAACGACTATCTTCACACACCAAGGCTAGTTTTTGTCCACAACCACACGCTCCCTAATGACTTCCCAGGAGTCACCCTTCCCTATATTGCTCCATACAGTCTTCCTTATCCTTAGACTTTTCAAGAGATGAGCACCAGAAAAAAGGGCCACCTTCTTGGTATGACTTTATGAGTTGTACCAATCAATTCTTATAACCTCTTCTTGACTTCAAAGCTCCATGGTCTTTCCAATAACTAGTGGCGATTTTGTTTGATCGAAAGTCCCAACAATTAAGATGAGAATGCCACAATGGGAGTCTTGGATATTCCTTTTTATTTCTCATCAAACAAATGACATCTTCTTCTGGAAACCATATATATTCTCAAGGCAGAGTTTGGCATTTGGGGCCTTAGCTGGTGATCCGAGTTGTTTCCCTCTCGACGACTGGTCGACTTTAACCCCTATTATTTTGAGGTCATATATATTGCTTCCCTTGATTTATTTCGCCTTCTCGCTTGCCCTGCATTGATATCGATGTTTTACCCCTAGTCTTCCAATCAACTGTCGTGCCTCTACGCATTTTCTTTACTTCTATTAGTCCGACTTTTGCTTTAGCTTTACTCATGTATAATAGAAACTTTTTTTTTATTAAAAGGAATTCTTAGAGATCCAACAAACAAAGTAAATAGGACTAATAGAAGTAAAACAAATAAGATTGTATTAGCGGATTAATAAGGATAGGAAAAAGACTTTTGATTATCAAATGAAGAATATCGATAAAGGGCATCCCCTCCGTTTCTTTTTCTTGCACTTTCATCGCTTGATATGCCCTTTTCATCACTTCCCTATGTCTATGAAATTAGGAATGAAAAACAAGAGATACTACTTCTCGAAATATAGACAAATACGAGTTTAACTCCGAAAGAAGAACCATGAAGCCTCTTGGAATTTGATTGATTTATTTATTCCTTTTTCATATAAGGACAAAAAAACACTTACCTTTAGAGGACAATCAATACACAGTTCCTTTATCCCCTTTTAACAGCCAACCACTCTACCACTGCACTACCGAGGAACAACGGGAGATTAGATCTCTTAGAGTTCAATTCCCGCGCTCAACCCATGACCAATATGAGCTCAAACCCTCCTTCGTAAACTCCCAGACTTCTTCGTTTGTCTTGCGGGAAGTTGATTGAAAAGATTGTTTTTAGTTTACAATGATGAAGAAACACAAATGAATGCTTATATTCCTTAGTCACAATGAGAGTGTTGTTGAACTACCTTGTTAATCATTCTTTTAATAGTTGTCTCATGGATAGTTTTATTCGTACATTAACAAATTTCACTTTTCAAAACTTGTAGAACTTCACGTCCATATCTGTTACCAATGAAATTAGAGGGGCAGTAAGAATTTGTAAGAACTAGAGTACTATACACAGGTAATTCACAAGCTTTCGTTGTGAAATCCTTGGTTAGATAAGAACTTACCCCACATAGCTTTATGAGGCTTTTGGAGGAATATCACTAAGTTTAAGTATGGTACCTGGGAGAGATTGACTTGTCAAATGAGTCCAATTCACACAGTGAATCAAGTAAAACGTGAAAGAGTAGAAGTGATGCACATCTAACCTTGTTGAAATATCAGTGCTCTTGCTTAATGTCCAAATTTAAAGGAGAACCATTATTGTACTATGAACTGTAATATGTTGATATAAAAGTTACCTTTGTGGTGTAGTTTCCGCTAGCATTAGTGTCGACATATAAAGAGTTGTGGCGATATATCTGGAAGTTTTGGCTAGCAGTAGTGACAACATACAAACAAAGTAGTTGCAAATATCTTAATAAGCTATAAATGACATTGTGCCCTTTTTAACGGTCATGTTGTGGTGGGCCTCACCACGTGGAGTTTTGGTGTCTTCTGCCATCAATATTTTAATCATTTACTCCTTTCTTCACTAGTTGGTTTTTGAATGAAGTTCTTATATTAGTGATCTTGAAATTTGGTTCCATATCTATAATTGACTGCAGTATTACGTTTGCTCCCTCTTTATGTCAGTTATGTCATTCTGTCAAAGATAGTGTAGTTTGTTCCCATTATGAGTACTTACTGATTACTTGTTCCTCTCTTTCTTACAGCTTCGCAATCCAAAAGATCTGAGTTTTGTCGGTTACACGTTCAGATATTTCAAAACCATTAAAGGGCTAAGTGAGTCTTCCACTTAACTGCTTTTACTTTTTTAGTCATTATATATTACCTTTCTAACGGTGATCAACACAATAGCATCTATTAAAAAAGTTACCTTTCTCGGTTTATTTATGTCAAATATTATCATGTTGGTGTGAGAATCAGAGAATTAACACTGTCCATGACATAGTATTGAAACTTTACATTCAAACATGGTCGAATAGGTGGCACATATAGAAAATTTCATGTCTTATCTGATACTTAATTCTAGATATTAATTGTCACCGTTGCTTGAATTATTTATTCATTTTGGTTGAAAGGTAACTGCAGTCCATCTCGATCTCTCCTTGCTTATTTACTTGTTATTTGCATATTACGGAACTCGTATAAAGATCTAAACTTCAGTAGAAAATCAGATTGAGGCATGTTTACAAAATATTTGCCGTCTGATCTACACAATGTGCACGTTGATTTTCAGAGTATTGAGCACTGGACCAAATTTTAGGTGGCCACTTTCCTTAGTAAAGAGCATAAACCAAACAATATAAGCAGTAGTCTACAGCATCTTCTCTCTATGGTTATTATTGCTCTTCAAGTGAATTGTCTTCACTCTTATCTGCTAGATCATCTCTAACTGAGTTGTAAGAGCCATGTGTTTATGTGTTCTATGCTTGTTGTCCACTTTTTGTATATTTTCTAAATTGGTAAACTCTTATTGTTTATGTGTTTAAAGTTGATGACTAGGTTAAGAGATAGTACTTTTGTTATATTCTGTAGTACTGAAATGGAATTATAATGACTCTAGGACATAGAAACGCTACCCATGTATGTATGTTTTCCATACATATTACTTTCCCTAGTATCACATACTTGTGTGATTAGGTCTCCGATCCAGTAGGCAAGAGGTTGAATTCGCTCTCCACACGCCAAAAACTGAACTAGTGTAAATTTGGCTGTTTTTGTACAGATTGATTGCATTAAATTATGTTTTGGTTCTTGCAGCTTTCATGCTAGCTGGTTAGCCTGCCATTTTCTACCTAATCTTTGTAGTTCTGCTGTACTATACTTGGTTGTCTGATTTATCTGTTGTCCAAATACTTTATTATCTTCCTTATTTGGTATTAGCTCCGTCTTGTCATTTCTAAAATCTGCATTAAAATTTCCGGTATTTGTAAATACTTTACATTTCCTAATATTAGGTTGTGTTTTATTCTATTTAAATACAGCAAGTTAAGGAAACTGTGTTTCCCGAACTGTTAGAAACTGTGAGCACAATAATAATCATTTCACCAGTTTTTAACTCCCATTTTCTTGCTACTGCTTCACATACACCACAGTTGTAACAGAATTATTTACTTGACATTACATCACTCAACATGTAGAGGCATGTATTTCTGTTTCCCCAACATGTGTACTTCTGTTCTGATCGAGCAAATGACTAATGTGGATAGTTTTTTTTTTTTTCTTATTTCACTTTCCTTTGGAGGGTCTACTGAAGGATCTTAATAGAGTTTCAAAGTTAAGACATACTTGTTTTACTCTTTATGTAACCTAATCTGCTCTCTTTCTATTTGCATATGTAGAGTACTTCTTTCTCAAAAATGTTTCGTAAAAAATTCCAGATTAAATAGCTCTGATTCGGGATGCTTCACATGTTTAGTTGCCTGATTGTAGTACTCTCACTAGGTCATTCTATTATTGACTTCTAGCATTTCTCCGTTTAATTTATGAGCGAAGAGATAATGCCTTCCACCTATATCATGCATGAATCCTATTATGCCATCTTGATTCTTTATTATGTATCAGCTTAAGATCGTCTGGTGTTGTATATTGACGCATTCGAATGAAATCGAAGCATATTTCCTAAAACCTTTGTACTCCTGCAGACAGCAGAAAGGGAATGTCACCTGATCGCTTGTCAATTGATTCTATACGAAGTAAGTGCTCCTTCACTAATGGTTAAATTTTCTTTCCAACTTACACTGAAGCTTGATGCTCTAAGGTGATGTCTGATTTGAGATTCAGTGGATTTTGAAGTGTTAAAATCGTAACAATTAGTAATAATGTGTGTTTTTGTTTTGAGATTTAAATAGGAATTATATCAAATCAATGTATTATATATAAGGGTCTATGATGTTATATTATTATACTATTGTTGATTATAATTGTAATGGTTAAACAGTTGTGTAATGATATTAGTACTAATGTTCTATTGGGAATTGTAAACGTGAGAAAACAAAGTGTGAAAAATGATAAATATGGTTTAGGGGCTAGGAATGAGTCACTGAAGAGAGTAATAGTATTTGCAGGGGTGAATGCATTGTGTTTTCAAAAACGGATTATAAAATCACGAAGTAGAACATGATTTAGATTTGAAATCCCAAATCAAATATACGCTAATATACTAGTTCACATGGTTTGCAGGTGATTCAGGAGTGGATTATTCAGACAAGACCAAACTCAATGAAGGCGTAATCCTTAAGCATGTTGCATCGGCAGACAATCTCTCTCATCCAGCCTAAAGTTCTTCAACCAAAACCGTCTGTCTTAAGCTGTAAGATTTCAGTCGATTTTTTCTGACTGTCTGTATGGGTTTTATTTTAGTTAGAAAGCGATGTTATTACAGGCGTTACAACCGGACATAGTAACCGATGGTTGGCATATCCAGAGATGAACTGTACATACTACTGTGATTGCTGCCTCTCTGTCTAGGTAGCTCGTTTCGATGTTTCTGAAATGGCAGGTTATCAATATCTTTCTAGTTTGGTTTTTAACATGCTTTTTTCATTAGCATTTCTGCTGTGTAATTCTTGCTTTGGATGAGGCATGTTGTGGATTTTTGAAATTTTATAGTGTATTCGCAATGTGGTGACACATTATCTTGTGAGGTCGTTTGATAGCGAGATACTGATATTTTTATGTTTTATCGTCTCATAAAAGTATCGGGAGAAGTCTTGTATGAAATCGTCGCATATGTCTCATACACTGAGGCGGAACTCCAACGAAATATTGATCTTAAGAAACAGCATCCATCTCACAGATGTTTTGGTGAGAGTATTATCGTCTCGTCACAAGTTTTTACCATAGCTTCTTATGCATTAAACTTATTTTTGAATTGAAAATAATTAAATTGAACTTATTTTTATAGATTTTCTTAGTGTAGTAGTTGACCTTCCTTTGGTACTCTTTTTTTATTTATTTATGGTTTTTCTTCTTGGTATTTTTATTAACAGAGTCTGAGGAGATCTTTTCTTTATTTGTTTCGCTGCCAGTTCGTGGCCCTCTTCTATTTTTCTTTTATTTATTATTACTCTTTTCGTTCCTTCATAAAAAGAATAGAAACTCTTCATAAACCACCCTCACAATATCATTAATTTATACAATACACACAATTTAATTCATTATTTTTTAAATTTATACATAAAATTTTATGAAAGTTTTAGTTTATTACTCCCTCCGTTTCATGAAAGCTTTCACACTTTCCTTTTTCGTCCGTTCCATTATAAGTTTCACCCTTAAAATGAAAATCGCTTTATAAACTCCACCCTCACAATTTTATTCTCACATACACATAACCCAATAAAGTTTTTTGAATTTATACATGAAAACTTACAAAATTACCCTCAAAATCTCAATCATTATTCTTTCTTTTTTAAGTGTGTGCCCTCTTACATATGAAAGTTTTCGGAGACGGAGGAAGTATTTTTACTTTATACATAAAAAATTATGAAAAAGATCGGCTATATACACCTCCATATTGGTATCACGTCACATCCACATTACATCTGCCGCCATGCTTCGTCGCCCCCATGAACGTATTGCCGCCGATGTCCGAAGTCCCACCATGCCGCAATCATCACAAGTGCTATTTGCACATTGGCGTGACAACTTTGCCGCAGTGTAATTCCAAGTCCCAAAGTAAAGCACGGTAACAATATAAATACTACAAAATAAAAGAAAAGAAGTGCATGGCGGTAGTATATGTATACATATATGTATATGACATTTTGCATTTTACTACCTCTAATTACATAGAGGTGCATGAACGATAAAGTATCATAGAGGTGCAAAATTAGGTGGCAAAAAGACTTCAATGCCCTTTATTTCAAAATTCAAGATTCCAAAATTACAAAATTTCAAAATTTCAAAATTCAAATACATCAATCTCATCACACTAAAAACAAAAACTCTCCCTAATAATTCAAATTTCAAATTCCTAAAATCACTCACTTAAATCACGGTTCTTCTTATTCTTCATTTTCTTCTTCTTCTTCTTCTTCTTCTTCTTCTTCTTCTTCTTCTTCTTCTTCTTCTTCTTCTTCTTCTTCTTCCGTTCTTGTTATTCTTCATTTTCTTCTTCTTCTTCTTCAAATTTCCGGTTTTTGCTATTTTTTTCAAATCTAATCGTTCTTGTTTTTTCTTCAAATCTCCACAATTATTATAAAAATAACACTTGCACAATTTCAAAAATATTTGCACAATATGAGAAAAAAATTGAACAATAATAAAATATCAATCAAAATATATTATCACTCAAAATTTTGAAAATATATTTGCACAATAACACTTGCACGATAACGAGAAAACAATTGAACAATAGCGAGAAAAATATTTGCACAATAATAAAAAAAATTTGCACAAATTATCACTCAAAATATTTGCACAATAACAGAAAAATTTGAACAATGACGAAAAATATTTGCACAATAACAAAAAAATATTTGCACAATGACATAAAATATGTTTCAAGAGAAGCAATTTCGGAAAAAAATAAATAAACAAACAAACAAAAATAACACAAAAAAGAAGCAAAATTATTTTACCAATTGGTTGATTTATACCAAAGCTTTCGCCTCATATAATCCGGTTTATATTTCAGCAATCTTTTGCACATCAGTCGATTTGTGTTTTAGCAATCTTTTGTTCTGCAAAGAGATGACATTTGGATCATTTATACAAACAAAATAGAGCTTAATTTGATAACAAACATTTAATAAAAAAAAAAGAGTATTGTAGATATGCTTGAGATGGCGAAAAATAAACTGTTACACCCATAATCGAGTGCATCCATCAGATTTGGAAGTACACCCACCCAGTACACCCACACTTCCGATGAGTACACCCATTGTCTCCCTCATAGATCTACGCAACCATTGATTCCTTCCCAACCTGCAAAATCACCAACACAGCCACCAACACCAATAACCCTCACCCATCCACTCACCACCGTCATCCATCATCGGCACCGCCACCGTCACCACCACATCGCCGTCGCGCGCAGCTCGCCGCGTCGATCCGCCGCCATCAGCGCAGCCACTTTTACAGCGGCCGCCGTCGCGCCTCAACCGCGCCAGCGCCTCGGCCGTCAGCGCGCCGTCGCGCATTTCCATTCGTCGCCATCGTTGCGCGATTCAAATTCAGTATTTGTCGTTAATTTCACTCAACGGAATCTGCAGACGAGTTAGGGTTTAGTCACCGGAAAATGGAAGCTTCTCCGGCGAGATTTGGGGAAAAGGCTTGATGGGCTGGTCCAAGGAAGCAAGGACGTCGAGTACGTGAAAGTGTGCGAGAAGAAGAAGGGATTAAGATGAGAGAGAGAAGATTAAACATGTGAGAGAGAGAGAGAGAAGTGAGATTCGAAATCGGGCCATGCTTTTGGTTTCAAGAATCTGCTGTATATAAATTAGGGACTAGGTGGCTTAGGGAAAAGAGATGAAGAGAAAGTAAAATTTTGAAATTTAAAAAGAGAATACGATAAGACGATAGAAAGGAGAGAGTGTGTGATTGAAAATGAATTAAGGGTGTTTTTGTCAAAACACACCCCCTAAAAAAAGTGTGCACTCCTTTGTAATTAGATGAGGATACTTGCACTTATTTGTCATTATTCCTTTATTATATTAGTATTATATTATATTCTCTCTATATAGAGAGAAAGAGAAATGATAATGCGAGAGGAAAATGTGATTGGATGGCATGCATAAGCAGAGGCGGTGTAAAATGACAACAATGTCATTTTTAATTTTTTCTTTATTTATTTACTCGAATTATTTTACAAAAAATATTAATATTAATTGTTTAATATTACAAAAATATTAGTTATTTCATTCAAAAGTATTAGTTGTGAAGAAGGACGAATATACATAATTCTAACATGGAAATAAAGTTTTATACCCATTTGAATTAGAAAAAATAAAATACACTTATTACATATTTTTCATAAAAAAGAAAAAGAAAAAGCTGATTTTTTAGGCACGATTTTTGGCCTCTTTGTCGACCTCACGTTTATTTTTACGTTCTTGTGCATGATCGTTGTGTAAATAATTGTATAGATCTATCGATCTTTAAGCGTAACTCTAAACCAAATGCGGATGGGTGTCTTCTTTTGATCTAG
Organism: Paraleonurus japonicus; assembly: GCA_030762865.1. Taxonomy (NCBI): domain Eukaryota; kingdom Viridiplantae; phylum Streptophyta; class Magnoliopsida; order Lamiales; family Lamiaceae; genus Paraleonurus; species Paraleonurus japonicus. The sequence continues at coordinate 16,183,727 of CM061060.1, read as the reverse complement.
TATTAGATAGCCATGGCCTTTGGATGATAGTCGGATCTCATGTGCAAGTGAAATAAAAGTAATAGTTACTATCCGCATAACTAAAATATATTATAAAAAATATAATAAAATCACAAATATTTTTTCTTACCAATATTCAATGAGAATAATTGTTCACGTGCCCTAACACCACCCTTGCGCTCGGAAGTGCTCGGTAGGGTTCCAAAGCTACGGGAGGACATAAAAATCCGCGAATTTCACCGAATGTCATTAAGAAGATATTATATGTGGTTGCAGCCCACGTATCCATGATCGAGGTATTGAAAAATAGTTAACGGACCGCATGGACCATTGAAATGATTAATAGTTTGGTCCAAGGTGACATGGTTGTTAAACCACCTATTACGTTATCGTATAATTCTGTTCTTCGCGCGAGATCATGTAGCATATCACCTCTTACCGTATGCCATTGGTCTTCGTTTCCGAGGACTGCAAGCGCAACAACTCTAAAACCACAATTACCGTCTCGACCACATCCGTGTATGATTGAATATATTCTACGATGTAGGGAGGGAAAATATTTCTCCATCTTAGAGCCTCGTAATGGTACACGTGACTCACTTTGGCGAGTGCTTTACTATTGCGTGGGGAATCTGGGAGGGTGGTCTCGGACCGTGCGAAAAGCTCGCCTGCCCGACTCTCTTTAGGAAAGCTCATCCGACACCCTTACGATGTGCTATTTCTATGATGAGTTTCGGGTGGAATATCCTGATATTTATTAGTGGCCGCCACTCTCCCCTTACCCTTTGATTTTTGAGAATTCTTTAGTCCGACCGCTTTACACCATTTCTCCCAATTTGAAGGTTCACGATTAGTGCTTAGAGGCTTCTTAATTTTTCAAGCGCCGGAGGTGCACTAACGTCTTACGTGTCTTCGAATAATTTTCTCCTCGTGGTAGTGCCACGTGAAAAATCTATATTCATTGTTCTCCAAGACAAATCAATAATGTCTAAAGGGATACTCTGTCCGTATGACATGTCTTGGAGAAGCCTGCAATTGCACGGAAGACCGTGTGTTCTCCACAGATAACACCCGCATTTATTTTGACCTAGATTTCTTGTCCCTTCTGCGATAATTAGTTCGAACACCTTAAATGTGACCTTGCGAACTAGATTCTTGAACAATTTGCGGTTTAACATATCGGTCCTTGTCTTGTTGGCGTTAATCATCGATTGTTCTTTTATCTCCCTATTTGCAACTCCATAACCCGATGAATCGTGTCGAACACATAGTCAAATGTGTGATTGTTTCCGTTGAGGTTGGCTTTCACCTGTGATGCTCTTGTTCAACCCTACAATTAAAGCAGATACAAGTAAAGCGTAAGTATTTACAACTTTTTAAATGAATATATTTAAAAAGATTGTAAGATTACTGTTTGTCGTGTAGTTTCCATAGTGCGACCCGATGATCGATAAACACACTTAAAACTCGTGTACATGCTTCGAAAGCCATGTTTCTTCGCAATAACGAATTAGTCGAGGATAGTGCTCGTACTTTTTCTTTACCCGCTCCCAGCTATGCGAAATTCTTCGAGTGTGACCGCTTCAATTGCCATATTCCACCGATGTTTAAAACATTCAGCGAATTCTTTATTGAAACACTGGTGTTGTAGAGCCACTCGGTTAGAACACATTGCTCTATGTCGCACCTACATAAGCTGTTTACGAGAATTTGGAAATATTTTATCCACCGCTTTCATCAACGTGAGATCCCTATCTCGTAAGAACAACATTCGGTTCAACACTCTCATACAGTCCCGAATAAATTGCAAGATAAATTCGAAGTGTTCCTGTGTTTCATGCTGCATAAATGCGTATGCGATGGTGAAACGTCTTGTTTGTGCTTGTTGCCCCAACAACTTCAAGTAAAGGCATATCGTACCACGATCGTTTTGTACATGTTATCGATTATCAATATTTGCGGATATGTGTTCACCATTGCATAAGACTACGGGTGGCTGAAAGCAACATCTTGTAGTTAAATTCTTGTCATCTCTTGTTCGAAAATCGTACCTAATAAAATATTGTACAAATAAAATAAAATAAAATAAAATTTTAAATTTAGCGAGACTATTCTCTTTATACATATATATAATATATAATATAGATTATCTATTAAATAATATGACATTAAAATAAATTAATTATTTTAATTAAACATTATTAACAAAATTAAGAACTTTAAGATAAATAAATTAATTAATAATTGAACTCAAATGGTAGCTTTAAGATAAATAAACTTATAACATTATTAACCTTCATTATTAACCCTTTCATAAAAAAAAAAAAAAAAAAGAACAATAAAAATATAATTGTTTATGCATAATAAAATTGATGACAACATGACAATCAAAGCCACAATAAAAATATAATTTTTTACTATCAAATCACGGAAAATGGCAAGATCTCTCACATCAAGATTAATAATTGTAATACTTGTGGAATAAAATTTTAAAAAACGTGCATGTGGAATAAATAAATTTAAACCGGGCATCCCACCCCACCCTTCCCTTACCCAATCCCTTCTATATGTGAAATAAATATTTTAAAATATAAAGTGTACCAATATTTTTACTGTAATTTCACATTTGTAGTAGGTCGAAGTAGTTTTGCATGGGTACGCCCTTCCGGTTTTGACTCCTTATGTTGTTGATGGCATTGTTCACCCTCTTAATATCCATAACATTGGTAGGATCGCACCTCTTTATATCTGTCAACATGTTGTGTGGACTTATATGAAGTATTTATTGTCGATGTATCTCTTTAAATTGGTTGGGTGTTAAGGTACCTAGTCTCGAACCCTCTCGCAAATTCCGGGAAGGGATGATTGTGTGTCCCGCTCAAAATATCAATGCGCCAAAGATCTTGATCTGTATCATATTCCCTAGCAACTAAACAAAATTCATACGAATTTCTTTGTGTTTTCGTGTTTCTTTCATTTTTGGTTTTGAAGAAGACCTATCTTGTCCCCTTGACTACATACATACCTTAACTTATGTGGTTTAGAATCACACGAATGGCTAAAGTGATATTTCGTATACCCGCAATCCACTTAACATATGACTTCTTGCTTCTTTTCCTTTTATACCCCGTGAGAGTTAAAAAATCGTTTGTGACATCCTCGGATACATAACCAACATCATAATAAGAACTCATTTCAAATTGAAAACGTAAAAGAAATTTGTTAATTGAGAAGTTATAAAAAAATTGCTAGTAAGACATTAAAAAAAAATTAATGCATGCCATCCAATTACATTTTCCTCTGCATTATCATTTCTCTTTCTCTCTATATATAGAGAGAATATAATATAATACTAATATAAGTAATAATGCAGATCCCATGCTTTTCCCCAGTGACAGAGACAGAAATGAAATGTCTAGTGGTGTTATCTTGTAGTAGTAGTAGTAGTAGTTTATCTTCTTCTGTCTTCATTTTTATATTTTAGAATTTCTATTTTTATATTGTATCGAAATTGAATAAGGAGATGGAGATAGGAATTATTTATTTTTCACGTATATCAAATTTGAAATTTTAATGTCTTACTCTTTGTACGTGAAATATGCTATGAAATAGTTCTACCGTAATTTTTTTAAAAAAATTTTATATGTATTTTTAAACAATATATAATAGTTTAGTATAGTAAGAGTTTTGAAACTCTATTCATTTTTAAAAAATAATATTAATTAATTTTTGTAGCAAAATTAGAAATGTAGAGTGTTTGAAAATAAATTGGTTTTAAATCACATAATTGAATAGGTGAATATTTGAAGAAAATATCACTTATACTAATAGTGGGGGTAATTATATGTGAGTAATTATTATTATTTTTTTCACTCGGTGAGAATCACTTTTAGATAATCCAAAAGCAAGTAATTATTTATTTTTACATACAATCCAATCACCTCCTTTACTTTAATAATAAAAGTTTACAAAATTATCCTTCAATACTCCACTCATTACATTTTTTTCTTAAAATGCGAGCCCAGATTGGTATGAAAACTAATGCGGGATGGAGGGAGTATAATTTATCTTTGAGACGGATTATCACAAAAAAAAACAAAAAAACCTTTTAATTGATGAATTAATTAATACCTCTTTTTAAAATTATTTTATTATAAAGAATGGAAACAAAAGGGTCCGAAAATCAAAGAAAATGATTAGAGCAAGTGGTAAGAGCTGACATTTATTATTTTGACAGATTGAGAATTTGCACATTGATATGATACATGCAACGATCGTCATTCCATCGTCAATGTGCAAATAGCATGACTTCGCAATCATGCAGTTTCTTGTCAATTCATTTGATTTTAAAAACTGTTTTTATTGGTTTTTTTTTTTTAAAAAATCCTGGAATTTGTTGTTTTTTGCAATTTTTTATTGACCTTTGTGGGTTATTTTTGAAATTTGTAACTTTTTAATATGTTGTTTATTTTGATTATTATTTTTTTAAATAGGCTGCAACTTGGCGCGGCCACGGCCATAATTGGGTAGATCTTATTTTTCTTCCATAGAGGTAATTGTGAAGGCGCCAGTGACGGTCTTTTGGGAAGGAGGAAAGGGAAGAAATTAGGTTTTTTGGTAAAGAGTGTTTATGCCTTTTTTAAAAAAATAAAATTTTAGTAGGTGTATTTACCAATTATAGAAATATATATAATCACTCTTTACAAAATTACCTCTCAAGACTAAATTTATTATTTTATTTTCTTATATTGTGTGTCCATCAAATAATGCAAGTTGATACGAATGCGACTTATAACATCATCTTATTTTCTTCAAATCAAACATTTTTTAAGTGCCAACCAAAAGTTAAACTTAGAGAGACCTCAAGTGCTAACTTAGCACCCCAATGAAGGTTGATGATTCAAACAACACTCTATTTATTTTAATTCAATTCGTGTATATTATAATAGAGTGTTGAATAACATAATTAAAAGGAAAAGATTAGAAATGGAGATGCAGCGATGTTAGAAGGTGGGAGAGGATGACGTGTCGCCTTCAAGAAATTGATGGGAGTTGAGATTTTAGAGAGACCAGCGACACATCTCACGCCACATCCTCCTTACATAACACTTCCTTCGTCACATTATAAGGACTCGTTTCTTTTGAATACAAAGATTAAATTCCATAAATTATGCACATATGATACTTTAATATTATTATCTCACAAATTTGTTATTATTTTATATCAAAATTGTATAGGCAGATAATTTAAAAGAAAAAACGACTATATTGTCGATTTTTTAGGAGGAATTATATTATATTTCTAAACTAAATTAAACTATTTAAACATGGAGTATATTTAAACTATTTATATATATTGCAATCTCTAAAGTTAAAATCAAAAGAGGATTGAATTTCGGTGTCTTGGTTCCAATGGGAGATTATGCAAATATAAAATAATGTTGTTCATAAAAAGTTTTTCAAAATTATAATTACAAGTACAATTTTTGACGTGAAATATAAAATTGTGGATTTATTAATATTTTATATATTTAATTTCACTTTTACATATTTAAATTCGCGGGATCTAATACTAGTAATATAATATAAATATAGTACAAATGATGTAATGAAGGGAAAAGAAAGAATAAGAGATTTGATAAAAGTAAGGATAAATGAGTGACGTGTGTGTAAATAATAGAAAAGTGTAGGGATATAAATTTAGTGGGTAGTTGTCAAACATAAAATAGGTAAGCTTATAGTGGGACAAACCAAAATGAAAAAATAGGTTACTTATAGCGGGCGGAGGAGTAATTAATATTTTCTCCGTGCCGAATTAACTTGCATCATTTGATGGACACAAAAAATAAAAATGTAATATTGATGGGTTTTGAGCGGTGATTTCGTTATTCTTTATGTGTAGATTAAAAGAAATTGAATTGTGTATATGTATGAGCCCAAAAGTAATAACATTTTGTGTAAAATTGTGGATAATGTGAGGGTGAAGTTTATGGTGAGTTTTTTTATTTTTGGGTGTGCAGATTATTTTGAGACGTCCAAATAAAAAAAAAAATGTGCAAATTATTATGAGTTACATTTGTGTGAACTGGGTGCATACGATGAACTCTATTTTATTATCATTTGTCATGCACATGCACAATCATTGACACATTTACTTATAACAATCCGTGTGTATGACAATAATAGTGAATGTGCATGATAGTAATAGTAAAAATAAATATAATAATATGCACCCAATTTACACAAGTTTAACACATTCTTATGAAATGTAGAAAGTATCTATTACGTAGGAAAGCGGAATTTATACTTTCAAAATTCCTCTATCATAATCACTATTAAAAGGACTCACGTTTCTTCAAAATTCCAACCTCTTAACCCTTGTTTTTTAAGAAACTCCAACTACCCACAAATTCCCCCATGAAATTATGAAATTATTTTACATTATAAAATTAATATCATTGTTTTTATTTAATAATATCATAATATTAAATTAGTAATATTATTGTACTTATAAATTAATAATACAATATAAAATATATAATACTCACTCCGTCCCGCCTAAGTGTCCCATTTTACTATTTTCGTCCGTCCCACTTAAGTGTCTCATTCCTTTTTATCCATACCCTATTTTTATAATTATTCCTATACTTCATACAAATTTACACAATATGTCACTCATTTAATATATTTAATTACATTTTTCACCTTTCTCCATCATATCACTTATACTATATTATTATTATACTATATTCCATCTCTCTATCTATCACATCACCTTTACTATATTATTATTATACAATATTTCTTAAAAGAAAAAATGACAACCTAGTTCATATGAGAAGCTTTGAATTACATAGAGGTGCATGCTTTTTTAAATGATGTGTAATTTATCCATAATACCCTCAATCTCGGTATTCGGTTTCAAATTTTCTTTCACGTATTTTTACGATAATTTTCAAATTCAAATTTAAGTGAGATATATCTCAAAATATCCCCCATAACCTTATTTATCATCTTCAATCAAATTCCATTTGAAAATCCAAAGCGATTCTTTTCATCTCAACGAGAGAGAAAAATAAGTCAAGAAGAGATGCGTTTGGCATCTCCGATCGACTCTCAATTTCCTTGTTCTTGATTGAGCTCTGCAAAACCCTTGTGCGATTGATATTTGTTGAGATTGATATTTGTTGAGATCGTCTCTCAATTTCCACTCCAGGCGGCGACATATATGGCCCCGAGTCGAATCGTGCAACGATGGCAACGAATGGGAAATGCGCGACGGCAGCGTTACGGCGGCTGAGGCATTGGCGTGACAGCTGTTGTAAAAGGCGGCGGCCGATGGCGGCGGAGTTACGCTGACGATGTGGTGGTGACGGCGGCGAGTATCGATGATGGATGTGAGTAGTGAGTAGATGGGTGAGGGTTATTGGTGTTGGTGGCTGTGTTGGTGATTTTGCAGGTTGTGAAGGAAACAATGGTTGCGTAGATGCATGAAGGAGACAATGGGTGTACTCATCGGAAATGTGGGTGTACTGGGTGGGTGTACTTCCAAATCTGATGGGTGCACTCAATTGTGGGTGTAACAATTTGTTTTTGCGAGTCTCAAGCATATCTACAATACTTTTTTTTTTAATTAAATGTTTGTTATCAAATTAAGCTCTATTTTATTTGTATAAATGATCCAAATGTCATCTCTTTGCGTAACAAAAGATTCTTTGAAACACAAATCGGATTGATTTGCAAAAGATTCTTTGAAATATAAACCGGATTGGATGAGGCGAAAGCTTTGGTATAAATCAACCAATTGGTAAAATAATTTGCTTCTTTTTGTATTATTTTTGTTTGTTTGTTTATTTTTTTCCAAATTGCTTCTCTTGACACATATTTTATGTCATTGTGCAAATATTTTTGTTATTGTGCAAATATTTTTCTGTCATTGTTCAAATTTTTTCTGTTATTGTGCAAATATTTTGAGTGATAATTTGTGCAAATATTTTTGGTTATTGTGCAAATATTTTTACGCCCTTGTTCAAATTTTTTTTGTTATGGTGCAAATTTTTTTCTGTTATTGTTCAAATTTTTTTCATTTATTGTTCAAATTTTTCTGTCATTGTTTAAGTGTTATTGTGCAAATATATTTCAAAATTTTGAGTGATAATTTGTTTTGGTTGAGATTTTATTATTGTTCAATTTTTTTACGTAATTGTGCAATTATTTTCTTGTGTTGTGCACACATTTTCCGTCATAGCAAGAACCAGAGATTTGAAGAAAAAAATATGTGATTTGGAGAAGAAGAAGAAGAAGAAGAAGAAGAAGAAGAAGAAGAAGAAGAAGAAGAAGAAGAAGAAGAAGAAGAAGAAGAAGAAGAAGAAGAAGAAGAAGAAGGAGAAGGAGAAGGAGAAGGAGAAGGAGAAGAAGAAGGAGAAGGAGAAGGAGAAGGAGAAGGAGAAGGAGAAGGAGAAGGAGAAGAAGGAGAAGAAGGAGAAGGAGAAGAAGAAGAAGGAGAAGAAGGAGAAGGAGAAGAAGAAGAAGAAGGAGAAGAAGGAGAAGGAGAAGAAGAAGAAGAAGAAGAAGAAGAAGAAGAAGAAGAAGAAGAAGAAGAAGAAGAAGAAAGAAGAAGAAGAAGAAGAAGAAGAAGAAGAAGAAGAAGAAGGAGAAGAAGGAGAAGAAGAAGGAGAAGAAGGAGGAGAAGAAGAAGGAGAAGAAGAAGAAGAAGAAGAAGAAGAAGAAGGAGGAGAAGGAGAAGAAGAAGGAGGAGAAGAAGAAGGAGAAGAAGAAGGAGAAGGAGGAGAAGAAGAAGGAGAAGGAGAAGAAGGAGAAGAAGGAGAAGGAGAAGAAGGAGAAGGAGGAGAAGAAGGAGAAGAAGGAGAAGGAGAAGAAGGAGAAGGAGAAGAAGGAGAAGAAGGAGAAGAAGGAGAAGAAGAAGAAGAAGAAGGAGAAGAAGGAGAAGGAGAAGGAGAAGGAGAAGGAGAAGGAGAAGGAGAAGGAGAAGGAGAAGAAGAAGAAGATTTCGTGGAGTGATTTTAGAAATTTGAAATTTGAATTTTTAGGGAGGTTTTTGTTTTTAGTGTGATGGGATTGATGCATTTGAATTTTGAAATTTTGAAATGTAATTTGAAATCTTGAATTTTGAAATAAAGGGTATTGAAGTCTTTTTACACCTTTTTTGAACCTCTTTGAAAGATTTTCTTGTGCATGCACCTCTATGTAAATAGAGGTTGTCAAATGCACTTACATGTTACCAACTCTTCTTAAAACTTGTGCCCAAAAATATTGGGACACTTTGGACAGACAGAGAGAACATTAGTTTATTAAAATACCTTTTAGATTTTGAGCAATTTAAATTATCACGTGTGATGGACTTATTAAAGAGCATTGATATCAATTTTTGTTTTTGGTGTAAAAGTTATTTTAAAATGATCAATTAAAAAAATGCAAATTATTAAAGAAAATGTGCAAATTATTATAAAATGAATAAACTAAGGGCGCTTATTCTGAAGCTGTTCAATGGGAATGAGAATGAAATTGACTTTTCCTCTATGCCCCAAATTTATTGGAGGAAGGAATATGTCTACATGTTAATTACATCATTGGTGTTTGTTGTGACATGAAATATAAGCAATCGGTTAAGCTCGCAGCCGCAAAAAGAGGCAAGCTTCCCAAGTCACTACGGCAGCCTAGGCCCGATCGAGCAGTCCCAAGGACCTCGCAACACGACCCCTTGCCCGATTGCCGAGGCGAGGCCATGAAGAGGTCACCCAAAGCAAGCGACTAAGAGAGGAGCGAACAGGAGAAGATCGGCTAAAAGGAGAAGGAGATCATATGGCAGGCCGAGGTCGAGAAAAGTCATTCCCTAAAAGGAAAAATCTCGCCGCCGCAGGAGATTTCTGCCAAGATGCCACGTGGAGCGCCTTGAATGGGCCGCTCCACTGCTCGTACGCACGCCGCTATTTTTAGGAATTAAATGCTATACTTTTACATTAAATACTCGATCTCGTGGGATTTGGGAGTCGCAAGCGTGTTGTACAAATAAGCCATATTGGGCACAATACCAAGGATTGAAAAAATCCACACTTAAGATGGACTCACACTCCCAAAGAACTCCGTGAGTCATTTATTACTTTGAGCATTTATTCCTCTATTGATTCTTGCATTCAAAGCTCATCATTGCTATTAAGTACTTACCAACCCACTATTAAACCATCCATATAAACAGCCGATTAACCCACTTAATCAAGAGTTATTAGAGCGACTACTCGGTGTAACAACAATTGGCGCCATCTGTGGAAAACGTTACAAAAAGTGACTCCTAACTTACTCCGTTCCTCCCAATCGGAGCTCCCAATATGACGAACAATGAGCTACCCGGCAAGTATGCCAAAGAATGGGGAAGAAGAAGCGGCAGGGCGAAACGGCCTCACTCGGCATGCCGAGGATTTGATCCTCCCGCTCCAGAATACCCAGACTCCGGAGCAAGTGAGTAGGGCCATCCTCCAACTCGGGCGCGAGCTCGCGAGCTCGAAACTCAAGCCAGCCCGAGGTCGCCCGAGGCGACGGCCCTCCAAGACCTACGAAGGGAAAAAGGAAGGCTTGTGAGCGGGAAGTGAAAGCCAAGACCGTTCTAGAGCCCAACCGCCCGAGCGCTCGGTATTTCACCGCACAGGCCCTCGGGCGTAAAGGTTAGACTTCGGCAAACAGCCGCCTGTGTCCCCCTCCCGGGGACGCTGCTCGCCCGCAACCCTCAATGCGCCGCAGGCGTTGTCATTACTAGGTCTCGGGTCCCTATTCTTAACCGCATCGGACCGAACACAGCCCATCGGTCCGCCTCTCATCCCAACCCCGCATTGGTCGCTCTCTAGCGGAAGCTCGACTGATTGAGGGCCGGGTGGATGCCAAGAGGGGATCCCCGGAGGGCGGTGGCGAACCAGCCCCTCTCCATGGCGATCGAGATGGCGGAGGTCCGGACCAAGATTTTGCCTCCCAGACGGCACTCTATGAGGGAAAGACCGACCACGAGGTCCACATCAGCAAATACCTCACCTATATGACGGGCGAGGGCGGCGAGATGTGACCAAGTGTCATTTGTTCCCTTTAACCCTAGGCGAGCTCGCCCACAAGTGGTATACCTCACTCCCCTCTCGCACAATCGATGACTTCTCCCGGCCTTGGAGAGCATTTCGTCTCCTATATTACCTCAAAGATTGCTCGCCACGAAGCCGACAGAGGCTAATGGACATCGAGACGGGCGGAGAAGGAGACCGGCGAGGAGTACCTTGACCGCCTCGATGAAATCCTCCTCACGGGGAGCCCATCGGAGATGAGCTATAGCTCCACGCCGCCATGAGCGGCCTCAGGGCAGACTTCGCACATGTTTTGCCACATGACCAAGCAGTACCCCTCCTCTTACGCCGAATTCGAGACGGCGAGCGAGAGGACCCGATCACAAGGCAAAAACTCCTCGCCCGGTGCTAAGGCGAGGTAAAGGCCACCCGGTTGCCACTTTGAAACCACGACCACCGCCCCCTCTCCTGCGAAGAAATCCCACCGGTCAAGAAGGGGCAGCTAGTCCAAGGCCCCGGGAACCTTCAAGAGTTTCGTAGGTGTGGAGGTCGTCGAAAAACTCAAGCACACCCCCACCTTCGTTTTCAACGCGATGAAAGGGAAAGGGGTCGTCACCCAACCTAAGGCCCTCAAGTGTAACCCCGCGAGATCACCCTTTAACAAATTATGTGTCTTCCATGATGGACTGGGCACAAAACTAGCGAGTGTAGAGACCTTCTTCGCCAACTCCGGAAGGCATTCGAGGAAAGAAAGTTGGGTGAGTTCGTCAAGAAACCTGCGCCCCATCCACGGCACGATGGCGAGAGAGCGAGGCCCTCATCGCAGAAAAGGGACGACGGAGCGCAAGCCCAAGCGGCAGCGGTGGTCGCAGCGGAGGATGAAGCGGGTACATGCAGCGGTGACGCAGGTCCCCCGCCTATGGCCCGGGGATGGGTCCAAATGATCCAGCCTGGAGGAAGGCGGCTTAGCGAGGCCCGGCCCTGTCTGCACCTGATCCCAACCTGAAGCGGAAAGTAGAACTCCGCACCATTGACAACCTCTACATGATTGCACCCCCTCTGAGCCGACGATCTCCAAGTTGGCCGCGATCGGCTTCTCAAACGCCGACCGTGAAGGCCTCATGTTCCCAAAGAATGAGACCTTGGTCATCTCGACCAAGATTTTGGGGGATGGCGTGGAGAGGATCTTGATCGACAACGGGTGTTACTGCAACATCATCTTCAAGACCGCCCTTGACCGGATGGGAAACCTAGCGAAGTTCATCAAGCCCTACGATTTACAATCGATGGAATTTGGCGACACAACCGTGAACCCCTATGGAAAGATCAAGCTATCGGTGGAGCTCGTTGACTCGAGAATGAAAAAATTAGAATCACTAGGCCTCTAGAATTTGTAATTGTCGACCAGCTAAACATCTATAATGGCTTCTTTGGTCGTCCTTTTCTAGAAACTTTTGAGGCGGTTGTCTCCTCTTACTTTTATTGTATCAAGTTCCCCACTTTCGAGGGAGAAGTTGGCCTTTGTAAAAGGCAATCAAAAAATGGACAAGAAATATTTGAACTACTCGAGTCTTAATTCCTTTTCCGCATCTTTTTAGATTCACAATGTAATATAATAGTTGATGAAAATTTGGAAAGGTCGCTTCAGCCTAATCGAAGGCGAGCTTAAGGCGAGATCCTCGCATTCTCGCCGAGTACTCCTCAAACCGGTCCGCTATGGACTACGAAGATTTGGAACCACGACTAGGTTTCGAACCTGCAACCGTAGACACGGATCCAAGAGGCAATGCTCGTGACCCCATGGGCCTAAAGCGAACCGCTCCTATCGAAGAGCTCGAGCGCATCCCCATCGTCCCAGTCGCCCCGACCTCGAAGTCACCATAGGGGCAAAGGTCCCCGCAAAAATGAGGGACACTCTAATCAACTTTACGAAAAACAACGTGGGGGCATTCTGGTCGCACCAAAACATGGTGGGAATCGACCTAAAACACGCTTGCCACCATCTTAAAATTGACCCCACGCGATGACCAATTTCCCGGAAAATAAGGAAATTCGGTCTTGAGAAGTATGCGGCTCTCGCCAAAGAGGTCAAAAACTCTTAGACAATAAGCTAATTGAGCTCGCCGAAGACGAGCCCTAGTGGGTCGCAAATGCGGTCTTGGTAAAAAGGTGAACAATTCATGGGGGTTGTGCATCGACTTCACCGACCTCAACGCGGTTTGCCCCAAGGACCATTTCCCAATGCCACACATTGATCACCTCGTGGATAGCACCATGGGCCATGAAATGATGTCATTCATGGATGCATTCGCGGCTATCACCAGATCCCTATGACGATAGAAGACATCAAGCACACGTCCTTCCACACCGAGAAGAATATTTATTCTTGGGCGAGGATGCCATTCAGCCTAAAAAATGCATGGGCAACATATCGTAGGTTAGTAAACGCCATGTTCGCCGACCAAATTGGCAATACAATGGAAGTACATCGATAACATAGTCGTCAAAAGCCTGAAAAGAAAAACCATTTGAAGGACCTCAAAGAAACCTTCTCCATATTGGAGAAGTATAACATGAAACTCAATCCGAAGAATGTAGCTTCGGGGTGGGGTCGGGAAGTTCCTCGGCCACAATGTTCAGCCAGAGAGGGATCGAGGCTAACTGGTGCAGATTAAGGCCATCCTCGATATGGAAGAACCAAAGTTAGTAAAACAGGTTACGAGGTTGATGGATGTATTGCGGCCTTAAGCCGGTTCATCTCCCACTAAGGTGACAAAAGCAAGCCCTTCTTCGGCGCGATAAAAAAGCAAAAGTTCTCTGGAATAAAGAAAGCCAACTCCCTTTTAAGAAACTCAAAGAATATTTGAGTGACCCCCAACTTCTTGCCAAGCCTGTCTTTGGGGAGACCCTCTTCCTATATCTCGCGGCTTCAGAATCGGCGATCGGCGCAAGTCCTCGTGGCGAAAGGTAAGGACAACAAGATTTACCTATTTTCTATATAGGTCGGGTGCTACATGATGTCGAGCTCGAGATATTCTCCACTGGAAAAACTCGCATATGCACTAGTCATGGCCGCAAGAAAAGCGTGGGCATACTTCTTCGATCACCAAGTCCAGTGCTCACAACCATGCCTCTGCGTCAAGTACTTCACCACCTGGACACTAGTGGGCATCTCTTGAAGTGGGCCCTAGAGCTCGCTCAAGACAAAGATCTCGTATGCTCTTCGTACGGCGATCAAAGGGCAACCGCTAGCCGACTTTGTCGTTGAGCTCACCTTCCCGATATGTCCTACAAAACTTAAGATTCCTCCATGGAAGCTCTATGTGGATGGATCATCTACGGCAACTGCGCGAGGCGGGGCGGGGTTATTCTCATCGGGCCGAGAGGGCTAATGTTTTACAAACGCAGATGACGTTTTGACTTCCTAGCAACGAACAATGAAGCCGAGTACGAGGCCCTCATATGCGGCCTCGACCTCTCAAAGGCCATCGGAGTTCGACACCTCCATGTCTTCATGGACTCCCTCCTAGTCGTGAATAAAATGAAGGGCGAATACGAGGCCAGGGGCGAGCAGATGATCAAATACCACGAGCTGGTCACCAACCTTTGTGAACAACTACAACAGTGTTCATTGAGCAAATTTCTCGCGAGCACAACTCGCAAAGCAGACGCCTTATCCAAGTTGGCAACATCAAAAGGTGCCGCAGATATGTCCAAAATAGTTCTCACTAAACTTTCCCACCCTCAATCAACGAACACCTCATGGTGACCATCAACGAGGAGCAAGATAACTAGATGACCCCCATCACCAAATATCTCAACTCGGGGAGCCGCCCGAGGATAGGGTTGAATCTCGCCGTTTACTGACTCCGAGCGGCAAGGTTCTTGATTCTAGATGGTTACCTCTATAAACGCAGTTTCTCCCCACCCCTCCTAAAGTTCATCACGCCGGAGGATGGACAATTAGTCCTCGCGAAATACACAACAGGGTGTGCGACAACCATGCAGGCGGCCAATCACTCGTGTACAAAACTATGAGCCGGGGGTATTATTAGCCCACTCTCGGGCGAGATGCGATCGCCTTTGCCAGAGATGCCATCAATGCCAGTAATGACACCTAACATTAAGCTTTCCCGGAAAATCTGAAATCTATCTTTAGGCCATGGTCATTCGCACGGTGGGGGATTGATTTAATTGGTCCTCTACCAACGGCCCCGGCGATCTGCAAGTTCGCGGTCGCCGTCGTCGACTACTTCACCAAGTGGACGAAAGCGGAGCCTCTCAACAAAATCGACCAGGCTGCAATCATCATATTCATTTGGAAAAACATCATGATTTGTAGGTTTGGGCTCCCTCAAGCAATTGTCTCAAATAATAGGAAGCGGTTCGACGACCTTGAAATTTTGGAATTCTCACAAACACTGGAAGAACAAAAAGGTTGTTCGCGACGCCTTACCATCCCCAAACCAATGGTTAAGTCGAAGCAGTCAATAAAATCCTCAAGCACACCTTGATGGCTAAACTTGAGGACAGAAAGGGCAAGTGGGCACAAGAGCTCCCGATGTCTTTTGGTCGTAAATGCAGAAGCGAGGATGAGGAACTCCACCGGGGAGACTCCTTCGCTCTCACCTATGGCATGGAGGCAGCCATCCCATCGAGGTATCAATCCCAACCTACCAAACTTCGCAGATACTTGGCGAGGAAAATAAGGCAGCAAGGAGGTTGGATCTCGACACGCTTGAGGAGCGGCGATTAGCATCTGTACACAAGAACGCGGTGACAAACAAAGCTCGGAGAAATATTACAACTCCAAAGTCAAGCTAAGACATTTCGCAAAGGGCGAGCTGGTTTTGAAAAAGACCCACGGCCCGAGCACCAGAGTATTTGATCCAAATTGGGAGGGCCCATTCAGGGTATCCAAGTGGCTACCCAACGGGCGTACAAATTAGAACACCCCGACGGCACTCAGGACCAATACCCCTGGAATGCTCGCCACCTCAAGAAGTACTACCGAGTAGTATAGTTCACATGTAAGCCTCGGCTAAACTTTCAATGTGTAATAGAATTTCTCAATTCAATAAAAGTTCTCATTTTGAACAATAAGTTGTCAAAGACTCGTGATGACTCACACTCTCGCCGAGCACCAAAAGTCTCGCGCTACGGCCCAAAGCCCACGTGAGCACAAAAAGTCTCCTGATGCGGCTTAAGCCCACTGTGAGCATAAAAGTCTATAAAGGATTGTACCCATAGTAGCACAAAGACTCGCGTGAGAATATTGTCTCGCCCGCGAGCACTAAAAGTCTCACGATGCGGCCTAAACTCACGCGAGCACCAAAAAGCCTCCCGACACGGCCTAAGCCCGCGGTGAGCATAAAAGTCTATAAGGGATTGTACCCATAGTAGCACAAAGACTCGCGCGAGAATATTTTCCTCGCCGCGAGCACCAAAAGTCTAACGATGTGGCCAAAGCCCACGCGAGCACCAAAAAGCCTCCCGACGTGGCCTAAGCCCGCGGTGAGCGACAAGAAATACTTACATATTTAAAGCGGGAAAAAGATTGAGACGCTAATATATTAAATTGCGAGTATGTAAAGAGACAGTGCGAATAGAGATACGAAATAGAAATTTCCAATTAATATTGAATAAGGAGTGCGGCCGAGGGCGAAGTACAAAAAGCCCTACCGGTAGGGGTGGGAATAGGCTAGGCTACCCGACAGGGCCTACGGCTGGCCTACTAAAGCCTAGCTCGGCTCGGCTCGTTTAATAAATAGGCCGAGACTCGGGCCTTTTAAGAAGCCTATTTAATTAAATAGGCCGAGGCTTGAACATTTTCGTAGGCCTTTTAAGCCTAACAGTAGCCTATTTAACTATATATATATATATATATATATATATATATATATATATATATATATATATATATATAATAGTATAATATATTATATTTATATTTATATATATAATAATATATATGTAATATATGGCATATAATATATATTATAATTCTTGAACTACTTGAAGATTTTGTTATTATTTTTGTAAGTTGATAATTCTTGGTATGTTAATTTTATTCGTATTTTGAGTTTTATAGGGTTTACGGTGTAATGTAACAAGTGTGATCTTTTAAAATTTGATGAAGAATAGAAAGGTTGCAACAAATAGGCCTTTAAAAGCTTTCAGGCCCGACCTATTTACTAAAGAGGCCGACCGAACCTTAAAAAAAGTCTATCATAGATAATAGGTCAGGCCCAGCCTAAAAATTATATAATAGGCCTAGGCTTTCTTATGCAAAGCCCGGCTGGCACGGTCTATTCTCACCCCTATCTACCGGCACAAAGTCTTACAAAACAAAAAGAACTACAAATACTAGAAAAAGAAGCCCAAGCCTACTGGTCTATCGGCCTGCAACTCTTTTGTCACCTCGGTCACACGGGCAGCTACCTCTGCCACAACCGCCGCCGCCACACCTCCCTCGGCGGGCTCCCCCTCCTCCTCGTCCGGGGATCCACTAGTTTGGCCCGATATGGGAACCAGCTCAGATCCACCCCATAGACCGTCTCCAGGTCTTTGAAGTGGACCTCCATGGTCCCGGGGACGGCGTGCTCGGGATCCAGGACATAGTCCTTCAACGACTTCTCCAAGGGGGCCGAGGGCAGCTTGGCCTTCTTCGGTCGCGGATGGCGTCCGCAAAGGCGAGATAGTAGGCTAACTCGCCCATCACATCCGGGTCCTTCAAAGGATCCTCACGGATGGCGGTGAGCTCGGCCTATAGATTAGCGGCCCGACTTGCCTTCTCCTCGGCCGTCTGGCCTCCTCCTCGGCCCGACGAGTTTGGGCCTTGCATTCCCTGCGGGCCACGGCGAGCTGCTCGGCCTGCGGCCTCGCGCCCTATCCACGGCGTGCCAAGAGGCCTCCGCCGCCTCCATCTTCTCCCGTTCGGCGGCAAGCGAGACTCTCGCCGGCCAACTATGCTTGGCGGAGGGCCACCGCGTCCTCGTCTCGGGCGGCAATCAGCTCGCCCACTTGTCTCTCTAGGACGGCGGCCTTGCCCACCGCGGCATCCCTCTCTTCCCAGCACCTCTAGAGCCGGTTCATCTCCTCCTCGTGGCGCGAAGAGCCCATTTGTGACACGAGGGACTGCATGGCGATTGAGGATGTGGCTCACCAAGGTCGCGCTCTCCGTATTGTAGCTGGTGGTATCGTCCGGCTCGTAGGTCCAGCTCAACTAGATTCCTCATTGTTGAGCTAATGTACAATGGGAGGGCGGACGCCGGTGCCTAGCGCGAGAGAGGTAGTTGTGGATGATTGGGGCGAGTAACCCCATCAACGAGGAGTCTGACGAAGAACAAACCTTTAGTAATCAAGACTAAAATAAGAAGTTCACCAAGGAAGGTAGAGTTGGTTAACCTTACCGGCCCTCCATGGTAGGGTCGCGGCCGAGATAAGTAGGATCGAGAGGGTCCTTCCGAGGCGCCCCTAAGGGAGTAGCATGTGTCCTGCGGAGAGGCCCCGGTGGCTGGAGGCCGCATCATGCCTTGCTTTCTTATGGGCCACAGTGGAGGAAACCACCTAGACGTCATCGTCCTCCGCGTTCCTCGGACGAGATCGAACCTCCCTTTCGAGGACAACCCGGGAGCTCGTGGAGGCTCCCGAGAAGTAGTCCGAGCCACGGGGTAAGAGCGATCGATGCTCGTGAGGGAGCCTGCGAGGGTCTCGCGCAGAGCCTACAAACATGAGGTCTGTCGCTAGAAGGACGCCGTCTCCTTCTGGCCGTCGGTGCGGCCCTCCCACCTCCGACTTGCCGGGTTAGCTTCAACTTAGCTATGATCTCGCGGGGCGGAGTCCTGAACACGGTGGATCGAAGGAGCTGCGAGAAACAAGTCTTGGACACGTCGGACATGCGATCATCAATATGAAAGTCACATTTAAAGGGGTGCGAGGACATACCAGAGTCGATGCGTACTTTGCGTGGTAGGCGAGCAGTGTGCACGCGTTTCACTCGCTCGATGGTGAGGATGCCTTCCCAACGATGCTTGCGTTCAAGGAGTCTCTTGATCTTCTCCAAGCAGAGTTGGAAATCCCAATTCAGCTCGCCCGGATGCACGGACTCAAGCCTGCGAAGACGAAAAAGAAATTAGATCGGTAATCTTGAAAGAGGAAAATAGAAATTCCTTACTCTTTTTCTTATGGTTGAAGGCGGTCGGGATGGCGAGGGTAGTATCACGAGCATGCCCGGGTGTCGCCAGAGGCTCCACTAACCCAAAACCACCAATCTTGCCCGGTCGTACACCTTGTTCGGGATCCCAACGATCAAGGCCCTTTGCTTGGGTTTCAGGTACAACACATCCTTCCCATCGGCGAGGCTATAGAGAAAATTAATCTCGCTAGCGCTCGGCATCTGTACAAACGATGCTCGCCGAAGAGGACTAATAAAGTCATCGACGCCTCCACCCATTAGGATGCAAATGGATCGGCGCCACCTCCCAAGCATTGAAATAGTACGAAATGCGGGGAGGGAATGGGAACCGAACGTCACCGCATCATAGCTTGATTAGCGGCGATCATGCCGGCGGGGTTGGTCTCGGCCTCTCATGAGGTTTGGGACGGTACATTCGCACCGAAGAGGGGACCTCCCACTCCACCTTAGATGATATAGCTCCTCGGCAGCTTACCGAGCTCTCCCATTCAGGCGAATCGCAGGGCCACCCCGATGGCTCCGTCCACCGGAACATGTCGCCCTTCTTCGGAATTCGCTCGTATGGGCACGCGGTCAAGTACGTGGCGAAGTCGTAGTCAAGGGCGGGATCGACAAGGCGATCAGCGAAATGAACCCATTCCTCGTAGGCGAGTTCTAGATCTCTCTCGAACCGCTGCTCTTCACTCTCCGCGGCCTCCTCCTCAAGGCGGCGAGACGCCTCATCGAGTGCCCCCAACGCTCAACTCGGGCGAGGAATCGATCCCAAGCGAGGAGTCGGTCCTCTCCTCCTCCTTGAGGGCGGCCGCCGCCAGTGTTACCCTCTGGGAGGGTAAGGTCCACCTCAATATCACCCAAGCCGGCAAAATCGGGAGCCTCGGCGAGTTCACGGGCATCCTCCACGGGAAGACCCCGTGAGGCGTAAATCGAGGAAACCGGTCTTCCGAATATCTAGTCAAGCCCCTCGAGGTCGGCCTTCGACCGGGCGCCAAGCGTCTTCCAGGCCTGGAGCCACCGGCTCCACCACTACGGATTTTTAATTTTATGTGGTGGTTTACAAAACCGCTTACATAGTTGTGGTTGTTTTTGGTGAAATTTCTAAATTGTGGAGGCGCCACGACGGTGGCGCCCTTAATTGAAATTGATCTCGACCGACAACCTCCGACTGCAATCTACAAACATAAATCAAAAATTTTAAAAAAATAATAATAATGGGGGCACCACGAGGCATGGACGCCCCTTGAAGGCATTTTTTTATTTAGCCATATAATGGTAAATTAATGCTTCATTAGTGCTTCCCTGTATATAATTGGCGGTGCATTTAACCATATAATATTTTTAGGATTCTTATTTATTATTATGACATTAGTATTCATTCCTTTTGATTGGTCAATTATTTAAATATGCGGTAATTTAATATGATTATTATGGGAAGACTAGTTTAGCCCAAGATTACGCTGATTATTATTATATATTGGCTAGTTACAAATAAATTCAAAAAAAAAAATTCAAATTGTAAATAGATTCAAAAAATTTATACAATCGCACAACATAAGTTTGCACGAAGCATAAAAATATTTGTACAATAAACTTGTTTGCAATTTTGAATTACTTTTGAACCTATTTATAATAATTTCAATAGTTTTAATATAAATTATATAGTCTTGTTTGACTTTATCAAATACTTCCTCTCTCTCTCTTCCAATTATATATGTTTGGTTTTGGCAGAAATTATATATGTTTGTTTTAATACTTATATATTTGATAAAAATTAATTATATATATAAATAGAGAGATCTCACGATTAATTGTATCACTTAGTGTAATTTCGATTACTTTGGCTTGCAGATGATGAAACCAAAAATATATATGACAATTAATTATAAAAAATATATACTTGATATGAACCAATATAATTTTGACACATCATCATACTTACTCAAACATCATAAGAATATGACACATCATCATCTTTTAACTCCCTATTAGTATATATGAGATGAGATGAGATGAGATACATGAGATTTGACTAATTTAATTGTTGTGACATAGAAATAATTTAAGGGGTGATGCTCGCACGAAGACGCGAGCAGATGCCTTATAACGAGCATAATGTGTGTCCTGCAGGGGCTCGCCTCTATCACGCGAGGAGAGAGGTCCCCGAGGACCCCCGGCCAAATGCCAATAGGCGACCAGCCAGGGACAACCCTCCCGAAGAAGGGAAGAGTCCGACCGCGATCGAAGGAATCGCCCAGAAAAGGAAAGGATCTCGCCGCCGGGAGAGATTCCAGCCAATCAAGCCACGTGGACAATCCCGAGAGGGTCAAAGTATGATCCTCCGGCAAATACCTTGATAAGCGCATCTAGTGCATTACTGTCCCGTTAATTATACCCAATCCCGTGGGATTTGGGAATGGCCAATTGGCATGTATAAATAAGACCTACAAGGCATAATTACAAGGATCGAAAGACATCCAACCTTAAGCACGGGATTCACTCTCCCAGGTCTTCTTGCATTTATTACTTTACGCACCTATAACAATTAATCTTAATCTAGTTTATTAAACAGGTCGATTAAATACCCAAATAACCGTCGTTGGGTAACTTAATCGGCGTAACAACAATTAGGCGCCGTCTGTGGGAAACGCTAGACAAGAAAGGTCACTTCCAACTAAAATTTCTTCCGTTTTCAAGTGAAAGCCATGGTTAGTTGATCGGGCCTTAAGCGAGACAAGTGAGCCATGATGGTGGAGAAGCAGAGGCGAAATGACCCACCTCGCAACATTGATGACCAAATTCCACTACCCCTCCGGGAGTATCGCACTCCAGAGCAGTAGGCAGAGCCATCCACGGCTCCCGAGCCTCGGGCCCAAGAACTTGAATCCTGAGGCACGGCCCGTGGCCATTCCAGCCGAAGGCCCTTCCCGGCTTGAAGGGAAAGAGGAAGGTCGGAGACCAGGAGGTCGAGCCGGGACCGCTCGGGGCACGTCGGCTGAGCGATCGGTGTTTGACCGTCTTGGCTCCCAAGCCCGACGGCTTGATTACGAGCGGCCCCGGCGTCGCCCCCAAGGGAAGTCCTCCGCCGCAGCCCGCAGTGTGCCCAGAGCGCCATAGTAGCCCGGTCTCGAGCCCCGATCCATGATCGTATCGGTCCTAATGTGGCTCATCGAGCCTACTCCCAGCCAGACCGGCTTTAGTCGCCCTCAGCGGAAGTTGGACCTTATCGAAGGCCGGGTAGATGCCCGCGAAGGCATCCCCAAGAGGGTGGCTGTTAATCAGCCCCTCTCTCGGGGCTATTGAGATGGCGGAGGTCCAAACCAAGATTCGCCTCCACAAACCGCTCTATATGAGGGAAGACCGACCCAGGTCCACTTAAGTAAGTATATAACTTACATGGTGGGAGGGCGTCGCGATGCCACGAAGTGCCGTTTGTTTCCGCCGACATTAGGCGAACTAGCCCACAAGTGGTACACCTCAATCCCTGCCCGCACGATCGGCGACTTCACCGGTCTCGGCGAGCGGTTTGTCTCTTATTTCGCCGCCAAAATTGCTCGCCCGAGCAGTCGGCAGAGGCTCATGGGCATCGAGCAGACGGAGAAGGAATCGACGAAGAGTACCTCGACAGGCTTGAGGAGGTGCTCCTCACGGGGAGCCCGTTAGCGATGAGCTGCGGCTTCATGCGGCAATGAGCGGACTCAGAGCAGATTCGCATATGTTCCGTCACATGACCAAGCGGTATCCGTCCTCTTACGCTGAGTTCGGGCGGCGAGCGGGTGACACGGTTACCCGGCAGAAACTTCTCGCCCAACGACTAGGGAATTCAAGACACCCGTTCTTTGAGGCGGTTGACACCACCCCGCCCGCGAAGAGATTTCATCACGCAAAAGGCGGGAGCAAGCCAAAGCCCAAGGGACTTTCAAGAGTTTCGAGGGTGGAGGTTGTGGACAAACCGTCGTGTTCACCCGCTTATGTGTTCAATGCAATGAAGGGAGAAGGGGTATTCAACCCACCTAAGCCTCTCAAGAACAATACCGCGAGAAAAGCCTCAAGCAAGTTTTGCGCTTTCCATGATGGTCCCGGGCATAATACGAGCGAGTGTAGAGATCTTCTCCGCCAACCGTGGAGGCTGCGAGGAGGGCAGATTGGGCGGAGTCGTTAAGAAACCGGCCGCGCGTCCGAGAGAGGACGGGGAGGAGCGAGGCCTCCTCGCAGAGCAGAGAAGAGAGTGCACGGGCAGCGGCGATGGCCGCCGCAGAGGTTGATGCGGGATACGGCAGTGATGATGTTTCCCAAATCGGGGGACGAGTCGAGATGATTCAACCAGGAGGGTGTAGCCTAGGCGGATTAACTCCCGTCCTCGCCATGTCAAAGCGAAAGAGGAAAGCCGAACTCCGCGCCATCGATAACATCCTCGTCGCCGCACCTCCCCCGAACCAACAATTTCAAAATCGGCCATAATCGGCTTCTCCAACGCAGATCGCGAGGGTCTCTTTTCCCAAAGAATGAGGCTTTGGTCATATCCACCAAGATTCTTGGGATGACCGTGGAGAGAATTTCGATTGACAACGGCTATTCTTGCAACATAATATTCAAGACCGCCCGGATCAAATGGGCAACCCGACTAAGTTCATCAAACCATATGACTTGCGGTGAAAGGGTTCGGGGACACGACGGTGGTCCCCTATGGAAAGATCAAGCTATCGGTGGAGCTCGCAGATTCCCGGAATGAGAAGATTAGCATCACTAGGCCATTAGAGTTTGTAATCGTCGACCACCCAAATATCTATAATGGCTTCTTTGGTCGACCGTTTCTTGAGACCTTTGAGGCGGTGGCCTCCTCGTACTTTTATTGTATCAAATTCCCTACCCCCGAGGGGGAAGTTAGGCTTGTAAGAGGCAATCAAAAATGGCAAAGAAGTGTTTGAACTATTCCGGTCTTGAATTTTTTTCCGCGCATTTCTTTGATTTGCAATGTAACACTTTAAGGGAAGACAAAGCATGAAGATGATCTGCACGGCCGAAGCTTGTTGGCGAGACCCTCCGCGGGTCATCTCATTGAGACACGCGAGGATTTGGAGCCAAGATTGGGCTACGAACCCGCGACCGTGGACTCGGATCCAAGGGGTAACTCCCGAGATCCACAAGACCACAAATGGACCGCTCCGGTGGAAGAGCTGGTGCGTGTCCCGATCGACCCATCTCGTCCCGAGCTCGAGTTCACCATAGGGTCAAAAGTCCACTGTATGCGGGATGACCTCGTTAAGTTTCTTCAAGAGAATGTCGGTGTGTTTGCGTGGTCGCATCAAGACATGGTCGGGATTGACCCAAGCACGCTTGCCATCATCTTAAAATCGATCCGTCGCGCGACCGGCCTCGCAAAAAGGAGGAAATTTGGTCCAGAGAAGTACGCCGCCTTGGCCGAAGAGGTCGAAACTCCTGGATAACAAACTCATCGAGCTCGCCAAGATGAACCCGATGGGTTGCCAACGCGGTTCTCGTCAAGAAAGCAAACAACACGTGGAGGTTGTGTATCGATTTCACCGACCTCAACTCGGCTTGCCCAAAGGATCACTTTCCGATGCCGCACATCGATCACCTCGCCGACAAAGACAGCGGGACACGAGATGATGTCATTTATGGACGCGTTTGCGGGGTATCACCAAATCCCCATGGCGGAGGAAGACATCAAGCACACTTCTTTCCTCACGAGAGAAGAACATTTATTCATGGAAGAGGATGCCTTTCGGCCTCAAGAATGCTTTGGAGCTACGTATCAAAGGTTAGTAAATACGATGTTTCTTTGATCGAGATCGGGAAAACAATAGAAGTTTATATTGACGATATAGTCGTCAAGAGTTTGAAGAAGGAAGATCATCTTAAAGACCTCAAGAAAACATTTTCTATCCTTGAAAAATACAACATGAAGCTCAACCCAAAAAAGTGCGGTTTTGGGGTAGGATCTGGAAAGTTCCTTGGCCACATCGTCGGCGAGAGAGGAATCGAGGCCAACCCGGCCCAGATCAAAGCAATCCTCGATATGGAGGAACCAAAATCGGTGAAGCGAGTTCGAGAGATTGACCGGGTGTCTCGCGGCTCTTAGTCGTTTCATCTCGCGATTGGGCGACAAAAGCAAGTCTTTCTTCGCGTCAATAAAAAACAGAAATTCTCTTGGAACAAAGAAAGCCAGCTCGCGTTCCAAGAGCTCAAGAAGTATTTGAGCAATCCCCGCATTCTCGCCAAACCGATCCGGGAATCTCTTCTTTTGTATCTCGCGGCCTCGAAAGCAGCGATAAGCGCTGTCCTCGTGCGGGCGGAGGGGCAACAACATCTTCCCATCTACTACGTTAGCGGGTGTTACATGATGCCGAGCTCGAGATACTCTCCCCTTGAGAAGCTCGCATACGCGCTGGTCATGGCCGCGAGGAAACTTCGAGCATATTTCTTTGACCACCAGATCCAAGTCCTCACAACCATGCCACTTCGCCGGGTACTCCACCGTCCAGGACACTAGTGGGCGACTCTGAAGTGGGCCCCGAACTCGCCCAATACTGACATCACATATGCTCCCCGCACCGCGATCAAAGGGCAAGCACTGGCAGACTTCGTGGCGAGCTCACTTTCCCAAGCAACCCTACGAAGCTCAAGATTCCCCGTGGAGACTCTATGTCGATGGATCTTCCACTTCAACGTGCGCCGGAGCGGGGTGGTCCTCATCGGACCGGAGGGCCGGTGTTTTACAAACGCAATAAGGTTCGATTTCCAGGCCACAAACAACGGCCGAGTATGAAGCCACGGGTCTGTGGTCTCGAATTGGCAAAAGCCATAGGAATCCGAAATCTACACATTTTCATGGATTCCCTTACAGTCGTAAACCAAATGAAGGGGAATACGAGGCCAAGGGGGAACACATGGTGAGGTATTATGAACACGTCTTAGACCTCTGTGAACCATTTCACCAAGTGTTCATCGAGCGAGATACCCCGCGAGCACAATTCACAAGCAGACGCCCTTTCCAAGCTCGCAACGTCGGAAGGGGCCGCGGACATGTCTAATATCGTCCTAACAAAACTCTCCCACCCCTCGATCACCGAGGGTCTAATGGCGTGATCACCGAGCGAAGGAAAGCTGGATGTCTCCCATTTTCAAGTATCTCAACTCGGGGAATTGCGAGAGGACGAGAATCGAGGCTCGTCGCCTTGGCTACGAGCGGCGAGGTTCATGATTACGGATGGCCGGTTGTACAAGCGCGGCTTCGCCCTACCCCTTTTAAAGTGCATAACACCCGAGGAGGGCCACATCGTTCTCGCGGAAATCCACAACGGCGTGTGCGGAAACCACGCCGGAGGCCAATCGCTGGTTTATAAGACGATACGACAAGGATACTTTTGGCCCACCTTAAAGAAGGATGCGATTGCCTACGCGAGAAAATGTCACCGGTGCCAAGTGATGGCCCCGAACATAAGGATCTCGCCGGAGAACCTTAAATCCATATTCAGCCCGTGGTCATTCGCACGGTGGGGGATCGACTTGATTGGGCCATCGCCAACGGCCCCGGGCGGATGCAAATTTGCGGTGGTCGCCGTCGATTACTTCACCAAGTGGGCGGAAGCGAGCCCCTCAATAAGATCGATCAAGCGGCCATCATCGAGTTCATTTGGAAAAATATCATCTGCAGATTCGGACTTCCGCAGTGCAATCGTGTCGACAACGGGAAACAGATTTGATGGCTTCGAAATCATGGAATTCTCGCGAGCATTGGAAAATAAAGAGGCTGTTTGCAACACCCTATCACCCGGACTAACGGCTGTGTCGAGGCGGGTCAATAAAATCCTCAAACATACCACAGAAGGCCAAACTTGAGGACAAGAAGGGGAAGTGGGCCCAGAACTCCCGAAGTGCTCTGGGCCTACAGGGACAACAACCGAGAAATTCCACTTTGGAGAGACACCTTTCGCACTCACTTACGGCACAGAGGCGGTTATCCCCTCCGAAGTCTCGATACCCACTTATAGAACCTCTCAAATTCTCGGCGAGCGAGAATGAGGCCGCAAGGCGGCCCGGACCTTGACATGTTGGAAGAGCGTCGCCCGGCGTCGGTTCATAGGAACGCGGCCTACAAGCGAAGCTCGTAGAGGGTACTACAACACCAAGGTTAAGGCTCGGCGATTTTCAAAAGGAGAATTGGTTCTTAAAAGGTCCCATGGCCCGAGCACCGGGTATTTGGCCCGAACCAGGAGGGCCCATTCGGTGGTGTCCGAGTGGCTACCCGGCGGGGCATACGAACTAGAGCACCCGATGGCACTCCGGACCAATACCCCCGAACGCATGATCATCTCAAAAATATTACCGGATGGAGCTAGTAATAAGATCAATCGAACCTCTTCGCATGTAATAGATTGTGCAGGATTTTTGAATGTTAATGGAATCATCATTTCATGAGAAGTTGTTCAAATTCCTTTTATGGTTCACTTTGGAGAGTGGTAGACCCACCGTAGGGTTAGACCCGCGCGGGCACCACCAAGTCTCTGACGAGGCGCAAGCCCGCAAGAGCATAAAAGTCTACGCAGGATTACACCCATAGTAGCATGAAGACTCGCACGAGAAGAATGGCCTCGCCTGCGAGCACGAAAGTCTCACGATGCGGCCTAAGCCCACGTCGGCAACGTCTTGCGGTAAATGCGAAATCGTCCCGCTTTGACATCTAAAGTCTCGCGAGAAGAATGGCCTCGCCCGGCAGCACGCAAGACTCTTGGTCGAACAATGAATTCCCAACGAGCATTAAAAATCCTGGCGCAACCTCCCGACGATCGGTTATCTTTTTTAGCATTTACGGGTATTTAAGTAGGTTGCATTTTTAACATTCTCGAATTAGTGATTTCGCAGTTCATGGCGACCATACGTTGTTTCGTGAAAGAGGAGATGCAGGAGAAAGTGCTTGAAGTTAAAGGCGCGAGCAATAGATAAAAGACAATTTTTTCATTCATATTTGAAGGGCGGCCTACGGCCAAGTACAAAAGTCCTAAACCCTAAACCTTAAACCAAAAGTAAAACAAGAATAACAACGGCAGCGGGACCTCTCGCCTTTTGTAGCAACAGAACGAGATTTCGAGGTACAAGAAAGAGAATTCAAAGTACCAGAAAGAGAATTCAAAGTACAGAACGGGAGTTTAAAGTATTGTTCAACTCCGATCAGTCCCGTGACCTCGCTCTCCGCCGGAACTCCAGCCGTCTCTCCAACCACCGGGTCCTCGCCACCGTCGCCCCCACCACCGTCTCTGCGCCCGGCCCCGCTCGCCCTCGCCCCGCTCGTCTTCGTCCGCGGGAGGATCGCAAAGCGTGTCCCGATAGGGGAACCAAGAAAGGTCCACCCCATGGGCCGGTTGCGAGGTCCTTGAAAGGGAACTCCAGAGTAGCGGGACGGCATGCGCGGGGTCGAGGACATAGGCCTTGAGCGACCTCTCTAGGGGGCAGAATCCATCTTCGCCCTCTTGGAGTCGCGGATGGCGTCGGCATAGGCGAGGAAGTAGGCAACATCACCCATGACATCCGCATCCTTGACGGGATCGGTGCGGAAGTCTTGGAGCTCGATCTCGGCCGACTCGGCCCTCCTCGCATCGGCTTGGCTGGCGATCGCCTCTTCGGCCTCCTTCTTGGCGGCGGCGAGGCTGCTCAAGCCCGATTGGGCACGGGCCGGTCGGCGGCATGCCATGAGGATTCTGCAGCTCCCACCTTCTCACGCTCGGCGGCGCGCACTCTCATGAGCGGACTGGGCAAGGCGGAGATTGGCGAGCTTCATCCCGAGCGGCGGTCGGCTCCGTGATTTGCCCCTCGATCTTGCTACCCGCCCGGCCATGGCGTCCCTCTCCCCTGTTGGCGGATGGACCGCTTCACCTCCTCATCTTGGGACCGGAGAGCCCGGCTGCGAGCGATTAGCGCTGGGAGATCGAGGATGTGACTCACCATGAGCGCGCTCTCGCGGTTGAAGTTAACCGCAGCTTCCGCTCGTCCGTCCAGCTCGAGAGAGGTTCCGCATGGCCGATGCGATGTGTGCGGGAGTCCGGTGGCTGAGCGCCGAGGCGAGGAAATTGTGGATTATTGGAGGTCTCGGGATCCCATCGGCGATCAGCCTGAGCGAAGAATAGAAGTTCGGAGTAAAGGATCGAGGGTAGAATAAGGAGTTGCGAGAAGCGAGAACTTACCGGCTCTCCATCGGCCCGGATCACGACCCGGGAAGGTGGGGTCGGAGGGATCCTTCGCGGTGGGCACCGCACCCGCAGATGTCCCTGTTCTCGGGGCGACATCGTGTCGCGACTTCTTGCGAGCTTCTGCGGGGAGGACTTCCATCACTTCGACATCCTCCTCCCGCGAGACGGGCCCGACCCTCCCTTTCGGGGGCGACCCGGGGCACGGGAGGACCCACGAGAAGTAGGTCGGGCGGTGCCCGCGGGAGCGGTTTTCACCCGCGGTGGATCTTGGGGCCCTCCACGTATCGGCCCGGGGCGCGAGGTTGGCTGCTCGGGGGCGCGTTTCCTTCCTTGTGCTCGTTGCACTCTTTCCCCCAACCAGCTGCGGCGGCAGAGTTTGCCCATCACTTCGGGGGCAAGTGCGGAAAACAGGGATCACGGGAACTACAAGTAAACAATCCATCATCGAGTTAATGGCGAATATCGGCGAGGGTTAGTAAGGGCGAGAACGTGCTTACTAGGTTCGAGATCCACCTCGCGGGGCGGGCGATAAGGCGAGCTCGCTTGACGCTCAACCGTCGGTATTCGTTTCAGTGCCTCTCGGTCTCGGGAGCTCCTTAATCTTCTCCAAACACAACTCAAAATCCCAATTCGGCTCTCAGGCGAGCGGTCTCGAGTCTGCAAAGACAAAAGAGAAATTAGATCGGTAGTCTTCGACATTAGAAGGGATGTAAGTCTTACTCGCTCGTTTCGATCAAACTCGGTGGGACAAGCGAGTGGTCCCTCGAGCGAGTCCAGTGCTTTCCAGGCCCCCGCAACCCGAGAACCAGCGGTGCGTCCACTCATAAACTTTGTTCGGGACACCGGCGATGAGGGCCCATGCTTCGGCCAGTACAGCCCGTCTTTCCCATCCGCGAGGCCGTACACGTACAAAAGCTCCTTGGAGCTTGGCATCGGAAGAGACGGTGCTCGCGAAAGAGCACCAGCGGGGCCATCAACCGCCTCCATCCATTGGGATGCAATTGAATGGGGGCCACCTCCCGTGCCGTGAAGTAGTAAGAGAGGCATGGCGGGAATGGAAATCGGACTCCGGCCTCCATCATCGCAAAATTTGCGGCAATCATCCCGGGAGGGGCTGGTCGGGTCGCTCATATGACCTAGGGCGATGAAGGTGCACCGGCGAGGGGATCTCCCATTGCTCGCGAAGACGGTGTAGTTCGGCCGAAGTTACCGAGCTCTCCCAAACGTCGGAGTAGCATGGCCAATGAGAGGTTACGCCCGCCGAATCATGCTTGTCATCTCGCTTCACCCTCTCATACGGGCACGTGGCCGGGTAAGCGGCGAAGTCGAAGTCGGGCACCGGCCCGCCGGCCGATCCATGAAATGCACCCATTCTTCATAGGTGCGGGCTCGATCCGTTTTGCTCGTTCTCTTCTCCTCTCCACAGCCTCCTCCTCTAGAGCACGAGCGGCTTCACTTAGGGCTCCCTCCACTTCATCCCCTTCCGAAGAGCCCGATTCGGGCTGAGAATCGGGACCGAGGTCGGAGTCGGTGCCTTCGTCATCGCGGGAGCCGCCGCCGCTAACGTAACCCTCTCGGGGAGACTTAAATCAACCCCAAGGTCGCCTAACCTGGCGAACTCGGGGCTCCCGCCAAACTGACGCATCCCCGCCTCGAGACGGCGCGGCCAAAACAGAACGGGAGCAACCGGCCGCCCAAACACCACGTCCGAGGCCTTCCAGATCTGCCGGACCAGGCCCCCATCACTCGCCGGGGCCGGGGACTACGGAACCACTACTACCGATTCTCATCCTTTGATCCATTCCGAGACCAAAGGGGAAAGAAGAAAGAGAGGGAAGTGTGAAGGTCTTACCTAAGAATGCAAATGGAGATCGACGTGGATCTTGAGTGAAGAAGCTCTCGGTGGAATGGGTTTCTCGAGATTCTCGAGGAGCGTAAAGATGAGAATGGTATAGACTTCCCTATTTATAGATATGGAAGAGGGGCCTCTCAGAATTACCTTACGTGAGTAAACGGGGGCCCAGGGAGATTTTTCTAAAAATAAGGCCCCGGTGTTATCTCTCGCCTCGGGACAACGCGCGCGTGAGTCTCCCGCGCCATTAATACGGCGGCCCACGCGCCTAGAAAATAGCGCCCACTCGCCCACTTTCGGTGAAGGGCGCATCGGTTACCGTGAAAGCCGCCACACAGCGTCATCAGGGGCGATTGAAGGGCCATCACAAAAACAACCGAGAAAAGCAATCTCGCACTGTGTTACACCTCGCTCCGGCCCGAGCACGGCCGAGGATCGAGTGGGGGCAATTGTTGTGACATAGAAATAATTTAAGGGGTGATGCTCGCACGAAGACGCGAGCAGATGCCTTATAACGAGCATAATGTGTGTCCCAGGAGGGGCTCGCCTCTATCACGCGAGGAGAGAGGTCCCCGAGGACCCCAAAGCAAATGCCAATAGGCGACCCGGCCCGGGACAACCCTCCCGAAGAAGGGAAGAGTCCGACCGCGATCGGAAGGAATCGCCCGAAAGGAAAGGATCTCGCCGCCGGGAGAGATTCCAGCAATCAAGCCACGTGGACAATCGAGAGGGGTCAAAGTATGATCCTCCGGCAAATACCTTGATAAGCGCATCTAATGCATTACGTCCCGTTAATTATACCCAATCCCGTGGGATTTGGGAATGGCCAATTGGCATGTATAAATAAGACCTACAAGGCATAATTACAAGGATCGAAAGACATCCAACCTTAAGCACGGGATTCACTCTCCCGGCCGATCTTCTTGCATTTATTACTTTACGCACCTATAACAATTAATCTTAATCTAGTTTATTAAGCAGTCGATTAAATACCCAAATAACGATCGTTGGGTAACTTAATCGGCGTAACAACATTAATAAATGGAAGAATTTTATATTAGGGCTCAATTTTTAGGTTGGGTCTCAATTTAGGTTTTGAATTTTTATATATATGCACGTGTCAAATAAAAATTATAATTTTTAATTTAATATATTATATTTAAAATATTTATTAGAGAAAAATTATTATACTTTGAGTATTTTATAAAAGAGATTAAAATAAAGAAAAATTGATTGGGTCTTGAATTGAGACAAAAAGAGAAAAATTGAATTTTAAATTGAGAAAAAAATTAGACCTTAATTTAAGACATTTCAAAATTCAAAACTTAAATTGAGACTCAACCTAAAAATTGAGTCTTAATATGAAATTCTTCCTTTAATAAGTCCCTTAAAGTAAGTATATTATCTCAAAGTATTTTTATTTATAAAAAAATGATATTATCTAATTATAATATTATATATAGTATTAAATTAATGCAATTGATTTTATTTTATATAATATAATTTTAAATATGTGATTTCTCTTAAATCATAATATTGATAATATTAAGTAGAGTGATTCCTAGCCACTGGACTCCTCACTTTAATGGGAGACCCAGTTTGATTCCTTTTAGGAACAAATTATGGAGTTATAAGGTGTCTTGGAGAAATTTAGGAATGTTTGGGTGTTTGGTGAATTAACTACTAACAACTAACATTTACCAATTAAAAAAATTGAGTATAGTAATTATTTCTTAAATTATAATATTGAGAATATTTAGTATAATGATTAATTTTTAAATCATAATATTGAGAATATTAAGTATAGTGAATAATTCTATTTTATATTATAGGAATACGGTTTTAAATAATTGACCAATCAAAAGGAATGAATATTAATGTCGATAATCATAAATAAGAATCCTAAAAAAATTATATGGTTAAATGCACCAAAAGCATTATTACAAGAAGCATTAATGGGTAAATGAAAAAATGCGTTCAAGGGCGCCCATGCCTCGTGGCGCCCCATTAGAAAAAAATATATATATATTTTGTTTTGGTTTATTTTTGCAGACGGCTAGTCGGAGGTTGTCGGCAGATTAATTTCATTCAAGGGCGCCACCATCGTGGGCGCCCCATTAAAAAAAAAATATATTTTTTTATTTTTTTTTGCAGGTTTCCGTGAAGAGTTTGTCGGGCAAATTTCATGGGACGCCACTATCATGGGCGCTCCACAATTTAGAAATCTCCTTGAAAACTACCATAACTCTGTAAGCGGTTTTGTAAACCACCACATATAATTAAAAAATCACACCACTACCGGAACCCTTTGGCATTTTCAAAGTAGGAAATGAATAGGAAAAAGGAATTACCTAAGTTGCGAAAAGATCGAAATTCGCTAGAAATAAGATTGCTCTCGAATCGCTTGAAGTGTAAAGTGGCAAATGGTTGAATGAGGCCTCTATTTATAGATATGGGGAGGGGTCCCCATGCAAATTTTGAAAAGTGAGAAACGGGGGCCCGGGGGAGTTTCATGTAAAACGAGCCCCCTCGGAGCAAATATTGCCTCGGGAGGACGCGCGCGTGGATCTCTTGTGCAATGATTGCGATGGCCCACGCACCTTGGGAATCGGGGCCACTCGCGCCTCTTTCGGAGCAAGAAACATCTCGATTCCCAAAAAGTTGCCACGCAACGTCCGCGTGGGCGGTTGAAAAGACGTCATAGGAGCGTCCGAGTTACGAGCTCGCAACATGTTACTAAAGGATTTCAACTCGCTCCCGCCGAGGACGACAAGGACCGAGCCGGGGCAATTGTTGTGACATGAAATATAAGCAATCGGTTAAGCTCTCGCTCGCAAAGAGAGGCGAGCTTCCCAAGTAACGGTGAGCGGCCAGCCCGATCCGCCGAGCAGTCCCAAGGACCTCGCGGCATGACCTCGCCCGATTGCCGAGGCCGGCCACGAAGAGGTCACCCAAAGCAAGCGACGGAGAGAGGAGCGAACAGGAGAAGATCGGCTAAAAGAAGAAGGAGATCATATGGCAAGCCGAGGTCGAAAGGTCATTCCCTAAAAGGGAAAAGATCTCGCCGCAGGAGATCTCTCGCCAAGATGCCACGTGGAGCGCCCGAATGTGCCACTCCATTGCTCGTCCGTACGCCACTACTTTTAGGCATTAAATGCTATAATTTTATATTAAATGTTCCCGATCTCATGGGATTTGTGAGCCGCAAACGTGTTGTATAAATAAGCCCTATTGGGCACAATACCAAGAATCAAAAAGTCCTCACTTAAGACTGGGACTCACACTCCCAAAGAACTCGGTGAGACATTTATTGCTTTGAGCATTCATTCCTCTGTTGATTCTTGCATTCAAAGCTCATCATTACTATTAAATACTTACCAACCCACTATTAAACCATCCATATAAACAGGCCGATTAACCCACTTAATCAAGAGTTATTAGAGCGACTAATCGGTGTGTTCCAATTTTGGAAAAAAATGAGGCAGAAGAAGTTTGTTATTTGTGGAAGAGGGAGTGATTGAGGAGAAATGATTGTAGATGTGGAAAGCGATTAAACATAATGAGTAATAATTACCTTATTTTGGAGAAAAAATAATGTCATTCACCATCTTTTATTCTCATTAAGTACCACAATTGTCTTATACTAATTCTCATTCTCATTGTCATTGAATAATTTCCAACCAAGTGCCCCCTAAATTACTAAATAGCATTGTTTTGTAATCGGACCGACCGGCCGGTTCAGCCTCAACCGGCCGAACCGAAACCGCCGGAAAACCAGTCCAAACCCCCTTAAAAACCGCTTTTAATGGTTGAACCGGTCAAAACCGCCGAACCGGCAAAAGCTGGAAAAATCGGAAATCGGTTTTCTTTTTTTTTAAAAAAATTATTATTTATTTTGATTTCCGAATTAAAAATTAAATTTAAAATATTAAATATTAACTTGAATGAACAACCCTCATTTTATAACTTAATAATTATGTTCATTTTTCGTTCCCATCCGATGTGGGATAAAATTTGAGTTAGTGAGAGTGAGAAACCACTCTTCATTTTATATATCAATAACTATATTTATTTTTCCTTCTTATTCGATGTGAGATAAAACTTGTAGTGAGTAAGAATGAAGAAATACTCCTCATTTTATACAATATCTTTGTTCATTTTTCCTTCCTACTCAACTCAATGTGGGATAAAGCTATTGTGCTCATTATCAAATTCATGTCAAAATTTTATTTTGCATATTAAATTGCATTACTTAACAAATTTTCACAAAAATAAATAATAATAATAATAATAATAATAATAATAATAATAATAATAATAATAATATAATAGAAAAAATCTTACCAAACTCATTTCTAATATCTAATTTATGACTAATAAATTGTACAAAAAAGTGTGAAATGTGTCTTTTTATTTAGTTGACTAATATGTAAATTTATGAGATAAAATATATGAGTATCTCACAATTATTAAAATATATATATATATATATTATATATATATAAATATAATATATTATATTATTATATATATAGTTAAATAGGCCGGCATGTTAGGCTTAAAAGGCCTACAAGAAAGTTCAAGCTGGCCTATTTAATTAAATAGGCTTCTTAAAAGGCTGAGCACGACCTATTTATTAAACGGGCCGAGCCAGTCGGGCTTTAGTAGGCCAGGCCGTAGGCCACTGTCGGGTAACCGGCCTATTCCCACCCTAATTATGATAAGTTATAATTTTAATTTTTATAAGTACATATTTTTTAATGTAATATAGGAAAATAAAATATTAAAAAATATGTAGGGATTAATTTTAACGGTTGGACCGTTGGTCTAACCCGATCCGACCGGTTGAACCGTAAACCGGTGTTCAATGCGATTTAGTCACCCGATCCGATTATGAAAAGACTGTCAAATAGTATATCAAAAAAATATAAAAAGGGACAACTTAGAACGTGATCATTTAATTCTTTCAATGGTTGTTACAAAATCACAATTGTTTTGGAACAATTTTTTAAAATAATAATATCACTGAATAAATATTGTAATGAGCTGACAAATTTTCACTAGGGATTTGACTTCAATTAATTTTATTTTCGTTGTTTATTCTTTCTGGTTTGTTTCTATCTCTTGAGTTTTCCTTAATTTTGGTTAATTCCACGTGCCATCACGTGATTAGGCTGATATAATCTTTTGCACTTTTTCTAAGTTTGATTAATGCTTTAAATCCACTAAAAAATAGTGTTAGTCCGTCTCAAAAAACGTAATCAGTGTGATGATAAAAAAATAAAAAATTAATATTAAAAAAATCATTTTGGAGACAAAAAATATCAGTTATATATTTGTTGTTAAAAATTGATACTTTTTTTTTCCATTGTACATAACAAATTTTGTGAGACGAACTTATCTTTGAATCCACTTTACCTACAATTTATAATATTATTGAGATTTTTTAGGAAATTAATAATTGGTAATTAATTTACTCTTTTATATATATATATATATATATATATATATATATATATATATATATATATATATATATATTAGAGTTTCCAATACATATCGATCTTATACTTAAATTTGTAGTAACTTTATACTCCCTCCGTCCACTAAAAGTATACTCGTTTGGTTTTGTGAGGTTTTAAGAAAACGTAGATAAAGTAGATAAAGTAAAGGTATTTAGGGGTATTATATGGTCCATTTATGAGTTAAGTGGTTGTTTATGAGTATAAAATCGACAACATATTAAAAAATTAAGTGATGGTTAAATGGTGAAGCAAAACAAAATGTTGAAAAAAGCAGTGGGAGCATACTTTTGGTGGACAGAGGAGTATTAAACATCCAGTTCTTCTCAATCGGGTTGTTTAGCCCACACTGGTCACCGGACTCTTCACTTTAGTGAGAGATGCAGGTTTGATTCCAAAGGTTTACGAAATTATTAATGAAATACCTTTTAATGAAATTATTAATACATTAAAAAAATACACACAAAATACAAATTAGTTGCATGATAAAATTGGTTTACACATGACTTTGCCATTAAAAATAACATTAATGAAAATAAAACCGCCCCAAATTAAAAAAAAAAAAAAAAATCAGTTGGGTGTTTTAAAAAATAACATTAATGAAAACAAAACCAAATAGTACAATATATAGTGTCCCAAATTAAAATTAAAGAGTAATTCTCTTTTGTAATACTGCGCCGTTCAATATATTAAAATACAGTAGAAAAAAATTGCGGATCAAAATCATATCATTAATACATTATTACTTTTTTTACTTTAACCATATTATATTTTTGTTCATCTACTATTATTGGTATAATGTTAAACAATAATACTACATGAAAACAATTTAATTTGCTATAATATGTTACTGTTTAACGTAATATTATATGAGCAAATAGGTAATACTATTAAGGTGAACATGTATTGTTTCCGTGACACGATTTTGACCCCCAAATATTTATTTCCTATATTTATGGAATATTGCACGGTTCAATATTGTATATAAATTTTTGTAAAAATTAAAATAAAAAATTAATTAGATTGAGACAATATAAAAAATTATCCTCTCCAATAAAGTTGAAAAGACTCATTTTTTCCTTTCTTGTACACTTTTTAATACTAACAAACAACACTTTTATTAAAATTCATGTTATTTGGTTTTAAGCAATTTAAATTATAACGGATGAAGTATGTGGTTTGATTCTTAGTCCATGGATAAAAATTTGATCGTGTGTAGGCACCACAGGCACTCGTTATATATATTTAGGATGATTAATGAGATTTGTGGTGGATGAGACATATTATTATTTGAATTCATGATTTTTTTGAGAATTTGGTTCAAGAGATGACTAAGTGTTATTCTTGCCAGACGAAGTGGTATATCTCAACCTGGTTGGAGTTCCACTACCTATAACCTAAATGTCATGAGTTCGAGTTATCATTTGTCCCATAAAAAAAAATTATTGTTACATCCTTTATCCTTTAGAGGGTGATTCATGTGGTGGAAAAAATCTTGAAGCTCTTTGGTGCTATTTAGAGCTAATTTCTTAACACCTACTACTTCCACTTTTTTCAAGACTTAGACAAAAAATCTCAATTGACACCCGTGTTTATATGTGGAGTATTCCACTTCCTTCAAAGTGTCACTATTTGCCTTCCATTATATTGGATTTATTATTTTATAGTATGATCTAGCTGGTGGGTTTACCCTTAGCTACATCTACTACTTAATATTATTGAAAGATACAATATCAATTGTAAAACACCCTTTATACAATATCAAAATGAGGTAGATTGTACCTCATAGTGAGGGACCCTTTTATATTAGTCCTACTACCTAATCAGTGTGGTTGTATTTTTGTATTGTGGTTTGCATATTACTAGACACTAGGGATGATAATAGATTGGATTCAAATTTGGAACCGCACTACACCCACTTTACTTGGGGCAGGTTCGGGCTCGACCAAGTGAATTTGAGACAAGTCATGATTTTTGTAGATTTCGCCACGAGAATTTGCCATATATATAAATTTGTATTTATAACATTTCATATATAATTGTGTGTATATTGATTTATTGGGGAGATTTTTTTAAATATTGTGATTTGCAAAAAAATTATGAAATTATAGTGAAATTTCGAATTGTTATGAAATTAAGAAGAGTTGCGTACAAAGATCGCGA
Organism: Paraleonurus japonicus; assembly: GCA_030762865.1. Lineage (NCBI taxonomy): Eukaryota > Viridiplantae > Streptophyta > Magnoliopsida > Lamiales > Lamiaceae > Paraleonurus > Paraleonurus japonicus. Next base: position 16,144,731 of record CM061060.1, on the reverse strand, counting down.
TTTGTGTAAAAGTCAACGAATCACGCATGCTCGAACGCGATTCTACCATTTTCAGAATATATATATATATATATATATATATATATATATATATATATATATATATATATATATATCACTTTTTGTATCTAATAAACACGTATTTAGTCCACAGCTCCATTCAAATGTGAAGGAGTCGCGGGTTTAGCATGCGATTCTCCTGCGGTTTTTAGTAACAGTAGGTTTGATTGTTTGTAGGTGTTGTGGTAAATTTTAAAAACTGAATAAAAAATCTCAAAGTAGAAACCATTTTCAAATTTCAATACCCATTTTGATATATCAAATTAAACATCACCCTATTGTATTATTTTAATTCTTTGTTAAATACCAACACATTCATTTATCTATACTTAATGAAGATAAAAAATATGAAAGAACCCTTTTTGTCTTTAAATTAAAAGTAAGTGTACAAGTATAACTAGTAGTTTGTTTTAATTCACGTAGTACTTCATGTCGAGTCCAAAATAGGTTTGTCAACGAGGTGGAGCGGGGCGGGGCCGGGGGACATTCCCTATTCCCGTTCCAATGAAATCGAGAATTTCCGTCCCCATCCCGCAAACTAAACGGGAAAAATTCATCCCCCATTCCCCGCCGTGATTCCTCATACCCCACTTTATTTTTTAAAATCATAATAATTATAACAAATAATATAAAAATACATAAAAATATAAAAATCATTTCTAGACCAACATCCAACAAAAATAGTTCTAAATGACAATAATCCAACAAGCTTACAACATTTTTTTAATGACATGGCTCATTTATTTTTTTATATTAATTATTAATTTAAAATAATATAAAATATTATAAATATATTAAAATAATATATTAACTAACACACTCTTCTAGGATTTTCTATTTTTATATTAATTATTAATTTAAAACAATACAAAATATTATATATATATATATATATATATATATATATATATACTCCATCCCTCCCATAAAAGCTTTTACACATTTCTTTTCGTCCGTCCCATAATAAGTTTCACACCCTCAAAATGAAAAACCCTTTATAAACTCCACCCTTACAATTTTCACTAATTTACACAAATACCATTATTTTTACTCTCACATACCCATAACCAATAAAGTTTTTTTACTTTATACATAAAAGTTTACAAAATTACCCCTTAAAACTTCAATCATTACTCTTTTTCTTAAAGTGTGTGTCCTCGTATATATGAAAACTTTTCGGGACGAAGGAAATATTATTTAATTATTGTCGGGGCCCCGCAATGATCGGGAATATTGTCCTGTCCCGTCCCGTCTTCATTTACGGGGCATATTTTTTTCCCGTCCTCCGGCCCCATGGAAAATTTGAACAGGGATTCCCTGCCCCATTTGGGAGGATCCTCGCAGGAACGAGGATTCCCTGTCCCATTGCCAAGCCTAGTCTAAATAAATATAGAGAAGAAAAAATTATGGCATATCTAAAAATTGTGTCAAATCAAGTCTTTTTTTCAGCAGAATAAAAATTCATTAAATGAAAAATGGGTCCCAGGAATACCCCAGCTTTTAGTACATCAGTTTGCAACCATCAGCATACATACATAAAAGCATAAAAAGTTGGGGCACTTTTGTGTGAGACAACGTAGAGACGGACGTGAGGCAGAAATCACTTTTTTAATAAATTATTATCACTTTTTCATAATTTGTTATCACTTTTTCATAAATTGTTATCACTTTTCATAAATTGTTATTACTTTTTAATTTGTTATCACTTTTATACTAATTTGTATCACTTTTTAAAAAAGTGATAATAATTTATTAAAAAGTGATTCGGTCTCATGCATGAGACGGTCTCATACAAGTTTTTGCCTAAAAAGTTTTGGATTAAGAATCCAATTATCGAAGAGTTGTTCTCTTGCGAGATAAATAAATATATATATATATATATATATATATATATATTCATGTGTTTTTATAATACTTTTTAGTTAATTTTATTTGAATATTTCAATGATGTTAACATCGAACACTTTTTTATTATTATAACTAGCACTTTTTGTTTATAATAAGTGACAATTTTCAATTATAACAAGTAGTATATTTTATGATGAATTCAAATACATTCATAGGGTGAGTACATATGAGACTAAACAATTATTGAACGAGGAAGTTAAACATAAGGCTTTATATGTAGAAGTCCAACTACACAATTTCTCCTTAGTTCTTCCAACATTTTAGTAGACAATATCTCCACATTCCAAAACATGCATGGCAGTGTTTCTTCCTTTCCAAAGAATCCAAATTATCCCACCCACAAATTTATTTTTATCTTTATCTTTTTTTCTCTTTCAATCTCAGGAAACCATTATTTTTATCTTTATCTTTTTTTCTCTTTCAATCTCAGGAAACCATTTATGGTGAGAAGACACAAAAGGGATTAGCATATAGAGGTCAAATCAAGTCATATAAACAGTACTTTCTCTATGCAATAAATTTATTTCCCTTTTTTTGCATGAGTTTTAATGAGTATTAATAGTTTATGTATAAAATAAAATATACGATAGATAGTGTTTAGAGAGTGATTATAAAGTAGTGTGAAATAGAGTTAATTTAAAAAATGAAATGAGAATAAATTACGAGAACACATGTATTTTGCATAAAAGTTCACAATATATATTTTTATTCTATCACGAGTTTTAAATTTTTGCAATTTGGTATAAAATAATCAAATTTTTGCAAAATATCACAAAATTATTTCTACATTATTGTTGACATGACAGCGTGTGAAATTATAAAAATAAAATTAAAAGATCGTTATTAAGTAAAATGAAATAATCACAAGGGCAAGATATTTGTAAAATTTTCAAAGAATTTCACCTTTTACGTCAATAATAAGTTGCCGAAAATATTTTTTTCAATTATTGCAATGTTTCTAAGTAGATAAATTGGAGTAATACTTGTGTGCATCAACTGTATATGGTGCAATTGATACAATATTCATTGGAAATATAATTAAGTTGAAATTAGATAAAAAAAAATTCAATAACATCCTATGTAACAATTACACATAAAAATTGAGTTGGTGTCGATGAAACCAATTTTACTGGAAACAGTTTTAAACTAATATTTTACAGTAAAACAATTAATGTTACGTAATGAAACAATTAATACTCTTGAACTAATATATTTTAATAAAATAACTTCCATCATTCAAATCTATTACTTTATAATAAAAACAAATAATACTCCCTCCGTCCGGAAAAGCTTTCATATGTAGGAACGCACATATTTCAAGAAAAAAGAGTAATGATTTAGGTTTTGAGGGTAATTTTGTAAATTTTTATGAATAAAGTAAAAAAATTAATTGAATTATGTGTATGTGAGAGTAAAAAGTAATTACATTTGTGTAAATTAGTAAAAATTGTGAGGTTGGAGTTTATAAAAAAATTCATTTTAAGAGTGTGAAATTTATAATGGAATAGACGAAAAAGAGAAGTGTTAAAACTTTTATGGGGACGGAGCTAGCAATGGCGGAACCACATTCATTGTGGGGTGGCCCTGGCCCCCTCAATTTTTTTCCTCTTACTAAGTATATATATGTATATGATATGATATATTTGCTAAAATAATTTAATTATGTAAAACTATAGACTTGAGCTTTTAATCAAGGGCTGAAACTTGATTTGAAAATAATAACTTGGGCGCAAATTAGTTTGCTACATTTTTCTATTAATTGTCTTATACATAAATTATGGGTAAATTGTATTTTCGGTTCCAAGAAAATGAGTGATACGTAAAATAATTCGTTTTTGACACTTTTGGTCCCGTAGTTTTTTTTCGACATTTTTAGTCCCAAGAAATTGCAGTTTTGGTCCCAAGAGAATGAGATAAAATTACAATTTTGGTCCTAAAAAATAATGGTCGGGACTATTTTTACCAAAAAAAAAAAAAAAAGGAGCAAAAAGAACGTAGGATTAACATTGTAGTTGAAAAATTCTCATGGGATCAAAACTACAATTTTTTCATAAATAATTAATGAACAATATTATACTATGTAAGAAATTATATATATAAATGTATGATATATCATATTCGTGTGTTATTATATTATATATATATGTTATTTTTTGGTTACTACTAGATACAATTCTTACACCATAATTACTACTAGATACAACCCAAACTATAATTACTACTAGATACAATAATATAGGAATTTCTACCCAAATTACCATTCTTCCAACTAAGTACCAAACTGCTATGACTTCTTCAAAATAAGAAAAGTGATGTGATTGAGTTCCCAACACGTTTCCCAAAATAGGTTTGTATCGAAAAATAAATTTCTTCTTCCTTCATTCTCGTCATTTTTCGCTATCACCTTTCATATATATTTGTAATTTTTTTACTTGTGCAAATCCTTTTTTTTTTTGATGCAATATAGTAATTAATTTTTTATGGCTACAATTTTTTATGCGTCTTTCATATCAATTTTTTTCGGATTATTTTTTCCAGTGCATTTGATTCATAATTAAAAAATAAATCAAAAATCATCACACAACCCAAAATAGTTTTCGAATTAATATTATGTGCAACTTACATACACATGTACGAGAAGAAAAATAATTACGCACATGTGCGAGAAGAAAAAGTAATTACGCACATGTGTAGAAGAAAAATAATTACGCACATGTGCAATACAAAATGCATATATCTCACGGAAAAACAAACCAAATCTTGCACAATAAAACCAAATCTTGCAAAATACAACCAAATCATCTCGAGAAAATTGCAAAATCTTGAATTTTTTGGCACAGTACCACAAAATCTTGAATTTTTTTCTCTGTTACAATACAACCAAATTTTTCTCGCACATTATATAAAAATCAAACACTCTATCCACGTGCCAATCGAACACATTATTCTTTTATAAATGCTTGAAACTCAAAGAAAATACAAACGTTGTATCGTAGAAAACAAGAAAAAAATATTAGAGGGAGAGATGGAAAGAGATGAAAAATGAAGTTCGGGAGAGAGAGGGGCCGTCGTGGCCTTCGTCGGTGGAGGGGCTCAAAATCGGACAACATACCTCTCGAGATCCGAGTCAATCGGACGGTAGGGACGGTGGTCGTAGTCGGTATTTTCATAACCGGATCGGGTGACTAAACCGGATTGGACTCGGTTCATGGACCGGTCGGACCGGTGGTCCAACCATTAAAATTAATCCCTACCTATTTTTTTAATATTTTATTTTCCTATATTACATTAAACAATATGTACTTATAAAAAATTAAAATTATAACTTATCATAATCATACTAAAATAAACACAATAGAATCATAGGTGTAGCGCCCCAAGTTCTCTTTCTTTTTAAAATAATATCACTTTGGGGCTGAGGCGCTACTAAAATACCATTTCAAACTCATTTCAGAGATACGATAATAAAATTATTATCTTTATAAGCGGAAGCTATAACCAAATTAAAAATAATACCCCAAAGCAACCGTAAATCGGTGATACGTACTTGAGAAAGAAGAATTTAACAAACCTCGCTCACATGCGATAATTACACATCAAAAGAAGAAGGGCAAAATATGTTTTGTTACACGTTTCAACTAGTATATTTATACTAGTCAAACAAAAGAACCATTATTTTTCACTCTAGTAGCATAACTCATAATATATACAATAATTACACAATCAAACCAAAAGGTACAGTCCGCATCCTCATCGTCCCTCCACATCAAACTCAAGATCTCAGTAACAATGGATATGAGGGGTGAGTGTTTCAAATACACCGGTGGAATAATCTCAATGATTGCCTTTGATAAAATGTATATGCAAATAACACATAACATGAAAACATAACTCATGTGCACATCAGACGGGCCATTACCCGGCCATTGGCTTGAACATAATACACATAGTACGGGCCATTACCCGGCTTGAACATAGTACGGGCCATTACCCGGCTTGAACATAATACACATAGTACGGGCCATTACCGGCTTGAACATTGTACGGGCCATTACCCGGCTTGAACATAATACATATAGTACGGGCCATTACCCGGCTTGAACATAATATCACAATTGTTGCATAATCATGACATATATTACTCACATATTGCACCTTAACATAGCAATCATAACATGGAATGTTAAACTCAATTAAGAGTGGAAATTATCCCACGATTAGATATGAGCACTTGTTTTGGAGCGGAATCGCTTTTATGCTTCGTGTTCTTCTCGGCCCTACAAATGATATCGTGCGCTCGTAACATTATAATAGATATGATAATTAACTTATAATAACTATAATAAGATCTTCCTAAAGTTATAGGACCACCGGATTTGGTCTAGAGGTTAAAGGGCAAATCCGTCTTTTTCTAAGGATTTTAAAGTTTGATTAATGTGTTTGATGGTCAAAAGACAAACTAGCTAGTTTATTGATAATATAATCCTATTTAGAGCGTGTAGAAACTTCGTTGGGATAAAAATGGACTTGAAACAAAGAATTTGGATTAAAACGGGAGTTTACGGCGTACGGCCGTTCAGGGGTAAAGTAGTCATTTTTATAATGCTGTTTGTCCCGTGATTTTAGAATTAAAATGTAGATCTTTGAATTTGGAACAATTTGACGCTGGTTTGGATCAAATCGGATGAAAAGCGAAGATTCTACAAGCGTTTGAAAATGAGGGGCAAAATTGTAATTAAATGGAAAGTCAACGTTGACCGTTGACCGTTGACTGGTCAACTGACCAGAATTGAGAATTTGCATTTTAGTCCCTGAAGTTAATCTAATTCTCTTTGGCCTCCCTCTACTTTCAAGCTTTTGTACAAGAGGTCCCTACGGTCATTCTACACCTCCGATTGGAAAATCGAAAATACCGTTGGAATCCTTACAATCTCGGCTTCCTATTTCACCCAAGCCTCGCCTCAAACGGTCACCGGAAAGGTGACGGCCATTTTGACAGAGAACGACCCATTTTCACTTACGCCATTAACGTCCATTTCAAGCTTTTGATACTCCATTTTCATCGTTTCCTACTCACGATTAGGCCTATGACCTTTACTACATCCCATAATGACTCGAAACGTAAGAATCCACAAAAATAAAGTTTAATTCTAAACGTTGAAACCCGTTTATATGCGTCACTTTCGGCTTATTTTTCTACTAATTTCATACACCGATTCTAACAATGGAGAATATAATTCTACTCTATGCACAACAGACTTCACAACGGTATAAGCCTCGCCACCTATCGTTTGCAAACGACGGTGGTGATTGAATGAAAAAGTACATTTAAACACTAATTTTCGAAGTTTCGCA